>CM060900.1:372511131-373251131 GCA_030762935.1 Hymenopus coronatus | reverse complement strand
TGTTAAATTGAACGGTCAAATGATGCTCGAATGAGCCCGGGGTGAATGGAGCTTAAAGTTACCCGATATTCATCTACTCAATATGGGGGAAAACCCCGGAGAAAAACTTTATTCGGGTAACTCATCCTAGCTGAGTTTCAAACTCAGGACCTGACTTAATACTGTTTGGTATATAATTATTGATATGCTTAAAGTCAAATACTAAGATCCCTGTTTATGATTCATTCCTTTTTTTAAACTCTCATATTATTTATACACTGATTTGAACAATATCATGACTCCTGTTATTCATAATTGTTTTGCAAACACTAAAAGAATGTTTACTTTATACAAAAGCAAGCGACAAAGTAATACCAAATATATTAATATTATATTAAAGCTTGAAATACTCTTTCGAACGTTATTACTTATTATCTGTCAAAGGTTTTAAAGTTTGATTTTTTTTTACTTGTTTTTGAGACTCTAGGTATCTAAAACGTATTGATTCATACTACTTAAATAAGTTATATCGTTTAGAAAGTTAGAATTTGTTATTTAACGAGAGTAAATTAACTTTTTACACAATTATTACATCTGTCACAATGTTCATCCAGTATTATTGGCCAGGCAATCATATCAGCGTAACACTTATTTGCTCCTCTGGAATGTCCTCAATTTTTACTTTCTCCATACGCACTATGTACATAGTGTATAGAGAAAGTATTGCACTCCACCCAAAAATTCGATACCGAGATTTCACCGGAAATATATGTTTTAGGGTCCCCAATATCCAAAAAAGGTCGTCTCCTTAGCGCGGTGGTAGCGTTGCTACTTACCAGGCGGGAGACCTGGGTTCGATCCCCAGTACCGGCGTGGGGATTTTTCCCCCGCTGGGAGACCTGGCCCGGGGTGCACTCAGCCTCGTAAGGTCCCTGGGGGGGCCAATTGAGGAGCTACTTGATGGAGAAGTAGCGGCTCCAGGTCATGAGGACCGCATTAACCGGCCGGGGGGATTCGAAGCGCTGACCACGTCTCAACCTCCAATACTGCACCCCATCCATGACGTCTGTAGTGGACCGAGATGGGGGACGCAGCGGCCGGGCGGTAGGCCAAGGTTCCCCATGAGCTGTCGTGCCATGGAGTAAATATCCAAAAAAAGCATTTTCACAAAAAGATCCGTGTGTATGTGTGTGTCCGTGTGTCTGTGAACACGATAACTCAAAAACGAAAAGTCGGTAAAATACCAAACACGAAGATTTTGAGAAAAATCGCCCCACCCCCAACTACCCTTTACATGGAACTTTTTTCGAAATTTTTGATTTTCTCAAAAATGGCTCTAACGATTTTGATTAAAATTTCGTATATTAAACACATTTACCTGACAAATAAAATTTATATCTTGAATTTTCTGGGAATAGCCTCTGAAGAGTAGTTTATTATGGATGAATTTTACTAAATTTTGAATAACTGCTAAACCGTAAGAGATGGACAAAAACTTACTGCACAAAAAATGTAGAGCACATTAAAACACACAATTTATGTTATATACATTTTTTTCGTGGAGTTCGTCGTTTTTGTGACATTCCTTATTTTTGGTTTCTGCTATGAAAAAGGTATAATTTTCTCATACAGGAACTTGTCAACTCCTATCCATATAAACAAAGGAACTTCATTGACATAGCAACCAGCTTTTGACTATCACTTTAATCTACGGTTGTCCCTTATTTCGCTTTTACTTACAAGGACGCGAGTAATTAGACTATTTCTGCTATTTTTTTTTTTCTGATTAGCATAAAGTAAATAGAAGTATAAGCTTTTTAAGAATTATTTGTTGCAGGGATATGGAGAAAGTCATGTGAATGGTACCCATCAGATTTTTTATTTCTGTGTTGGACTTTCTTTAAGGAATAAGTAGGTATTGCTAAAAAAAAAAAAAAAAAAAAAAAAAAAAAAAAAAAAAAAAAAAAAAAAACATTATCGTCGTTCTTCTTGAGCACACAAGTATGAAGGCACAATTCCAATAGTTATTCACTTGCTCTTACTGTCTTCTTGTCCTCTGAAAACAACTAGAAATAGTGGAATTTGGAAATGGTAAACGCTTCTTTGTTGTAGCGAGGATTTCTACATGTCTCTTAAGAGCTTACGTCCCTCTTATATTTAAAAGGCCGTCGTGCTTTGAAATCCAAACTTTTTTACCTGTTTGCTCATCATTTAGCGTAAGAGTAAGATGATTTGTTTGAAGAGTTACAAATAAGTTTACAAAACTCTTTCGGAGTGTACATGCGACCACATCTTCTCTTTCGGAGTTCTGTTACTGCAAATGTTGTGTCACAAGGTAGGTTTGAGTGGTCTCTGACCAGGAAAAACTGAAGAGTTTGTCAAAAAAACCGGAATTTGCGTAGTCCAAGCCAAAACTGGCATAAGATGTGGCTTTTATTTTAGCCTGGAGAGTTGTTGGCGAATAAATGAAACTCTTAAATGTCAGGTGATACATATTTGGTGATGTAATTAAAAATAAATGTGGAGCAACTTCATGAGGTTCTTTATGTGCCTCTCGTTCTTGATAAGCATAATGAACCAGTTTGGTTCTCATGTTGTAAATATAAAATACGTTAGTATTTTAACTACTTTAAATAAAATATCTCCTGAATCTGACTTTTGGGCAGCTTCAAGTTATAAAGACCAAGCCAAAGACGATATGAACTTCTTTAGACACTTTTTTCAGATTTATCCATTGCCTTTTTAATATTTTTAGTTCTAGTTTGGTAAACCACCAATGCGGCAGCTTTTGTTTTCTTGCTTCTGTCAGAAATAATGTTGCGTTTTATTCTGTTTTTCTTTACTTCAAAACAGCAGTATATGTCCACTCCGGTCTTCCAAATCGAAGGTTGAAATGTTCATTGAAGTGTTTTTCATAAAAAAAGTAGGTAATTGTGTTTTAGGCTTTAAATAACTTGTGCACTTGGACAGGTATTTTAACCATGCCAGGGTTGTAATGGGCTTAACGTGCTTAAGAGCTTTTAGTAGAACATTTCAAAATTTCTTGAAGCTACACGGATGTCTGTGGGTTTTTGGCTACTAGCAGCAGCTTTCTGAGACGCCTAATCGCTTGCCTTCAAACAATCTGAAAATGGTCTCACGTCACACCTAAATTTTTTGCTGTGCAGAACATGGTACATGAAATGAATTTTCTTTCTGCTTACCGCATTCTTTCCTTTTTGTATATTTTTTCACATCCTTTACCTCTATCATTCCTTGAAGATATGTGTCTTGCCCATCCTTTTGTTCCATTTGATGAACTACACCATAAATGGCAGCTTGATCAACTTGATCAAACTTTCTAGAACACTGTTTAACACACGTGTAAATTGAGAGAGGGAAAAATACTATGCTTTGAAATTTTGAAGAAAACATGAACTAGTTCCGGTATATAGAAGTAATTAACCAATGCAAACATAAATATTTTTATTATATTTCCATTACCTGCAGGGTAAACGAGTAGCTCAAATTTTCCTGTTTTCCTTGGCGATCAATGTATTTAGTACATTGGATTTTTACTTTCTCTAACACGTTTGTACAATTTACATAGAAGATAGAGAGGGTATTGTATTCCACCCAAAATTTAGATACTAGGATTTCGCCGGAAATATGTTTTGAGAACCCTTGAATCCAAAAGAAGCATTTTTAGAAAAAGGTCAATGTGGGTTTGTGAGTGTGTGTTTGTAGACAGCATAACTCAAAAACAAAAGGTTCCTTAATTGCCAAAATGGTACTTAAGTTTGGTATCTCCCAAGGATGTGACACGAAGATTTTCAAGAAAATTCTCCATTCCAAACTACTCTTTACATGGGAAAATGTTCGAAAAAGTTGAGTCTCTCAAAAATGGCTCTAGTGATTTTGATTAAAATGCCGTACATTAAAGATGTTTAAATGACAAATAAAATGTATATCTTGAATTTCATGGGAATAGCTTCTGAAGCTCTCTTCATTCTGAATGACGTTTGCAAAACTGTTAAACTATAGAACATTGACAAAAACTTGCTACAGAGAAATGTAGATCTCGTCAAAACACACCTTTTATATCCTTTACATTTTTGTTACAGAGGTAACCGTTTCCGAGACATTCCTTGTTATTGGTTCCAATTTTAAAATACCTTCGTTTCTTTCAGACAGGAAGTTGCCCGTGTTTCTTTTTTCTTTTTTTTTTTTTTTACTCTTGTTCATGCAAAAACGGGAAGCTCAATGTCGCTGGTCCCTATGGCCGCGCTCGCTAAAGCGTCTCGCTTTGGTGCTTTGTGGGCAGGGGATCGTGGGTTCGAGTCCCGCCTTGGGAGTACCTGTGTTATATGTTTGTGTAAACCTACGGGGGGAAATGTAAATGGGGATACAGCGCCGGAGTCCTGATCAGACTCTGTTACTGTTTTAAAAAAAAAAAAAAAATGTCGATCATATAGCGACAGCTTTTAAAACATTTGACTGTCGCTTTAGCGCAGTGCATTCCTTGAGTTCGCTTCTACTAATAAGGAGCTAAGTAATAAGAAAAGTCTGCTAATGATTATCTCGATTAGCATAGCGTAGAAACAAGAATAATATTTTGTACGATGTTTGTTTGTAGGACAGCTAGAGAAAGCCATGTGAATGGAAGGTATGAGATTTTTAATAATGTTTCTTCTATACGTTTCTGAGTGAGCAGTGCTTCTTTCTAGTTTTAATGACACTTCAGGTTCATTATCACTCATTACTTGCCAATGTTGTATTTGATTATTGACAAGTAACTTCGTATATAAACACCTTTCTTAATATTAATGCAGCTTCCCTCCAAACATTAAAAAAAATCAATAATAAATAAAAGCACATACTTAATAACAATGAACAAAGCAATGTGTTCCATTCGTGTACTCTAGATATTTTACACATACTTTTTAAAAAATTACAATTTTTTTCTATTCCTTTCAATTCTTATTACAATTTAGGTGGAACTAAAGGAAGAGGAAACCGCGCTCACAGTTAGACACTAATGAATCTAGTATAGATTACTAAGAAGGTGATTGTACATATATTGTGTTTATTTTTGTGATCCACTATATAATTGTTATTTTAATGCAAACTTTGGTATAACCAACACTGCAGCCCCAACCAGTTCATAAATTCACGTGCTGCCACTGGAAGTTGCTGTAGGGTAATAAACTGACATTCTGGCTGGGAAGGTATGGTACTGATTGTATCACCTCCCCTTGTTGTTGCGGACGTTGGGCCGGCAGTCATGACTCAACACATATATTTTATTAATTCCATCTGAATTTCTACTGAACAATAAGATTATTTACAAACTGTATCGTGTAGAATGTTTTTATGTACAAAGCTGTAAGAATAAAAAACGTTAAGGAAAATGTATATTAAGAGCTTCTGTTAGTGCTGATAGTATTTAAAGGGCTCCAAGGTAAAAAATTGTAATGAGTAATTTAAGGCAAGATGATTAAATTATTTTAGAGATAGAAATGAAATACTGAGTATATTGAAAATTGCCAAGAAGACCTTGTGTACTCTTCAGCTACGAGTGAAGTTGTCTATTGGTGGGTTTCTTGGGACGTGCTGTATTTAGTATAATCATATAAAACCTTACAAGGAATAAAAAAGTATGAAATCTCCAGTTATGCAGACTGAAAACTTTTATTCTCTGAGAATACGCTTTGAGACAATGGATTTACCTCTAGGATTATTTTGATATTAAACCACAGAACTTATGATTTATTTATTTATTTCCTTGCTTCCTCACCCTACCCCTTTCCTCCTTTCTTTATTTCTTTCTTTCTTTCTTTCAATCTTCCTTTCGCTCCCTTTTCTTTCTTTTTTCACTCTTTTATATTTTAAATTTCTATTCTGTTATCTTTCTACCATCTTCGAGGTGCGGAGGTTCCATTTTACGTGTCTGGGATCCCGCCACTACGGTTCTTTCTCTAGTGGCAATATCCGATGTACAGATTCGGAGACAACTTTCAACTTCTTGGAGTCTGGTTCTCCTTCCGGACGACTGCTCTGTAAGCAGTCCGAGGCAGCACTATCGGTCGCCGCGATGTCAATGTTGGCAATTTTCGAGGTTGTCGATGTCGGTACTGCAATATCCGAATTGGGGGATGGAACAGTTGTAAACTTGGACACGTCCTGTTGCACGTTTGCTGCTTCGTCACTTGTCACACCACCAGTGTCGGTCACTGACTTTTTTTTACTTTATGATTACTGAATTTCTGTTTTACTTTTTACACACACATACACAAGCATATAACACCCATGCCGAAGGCGGGACTCGAACCCACGATCCCCTGCGCTGCGAAACACCAAAGCGAGACGCTTTGGAGGGGGACCGGCAGCTTGAACAGATCACTCTTAAGCCTCCGCTGAAGTCGGAACTGAGAAGCAGTTGCTCGTAACCAGCGTTGAGGACAATCTTCTTTCAGTTACATGTTATCCTTGCAAATGAAACAAACTTGTTCCTTCCTGTACACTGTAGGTTAAGTAGGCCTTAATACTGAAGGGATTCGCTTCCTAAGCTGAATATAAGACAGACGTATTCCGGTATAAACTGGAAATCTATAGCGACCAGACCAACCATCAGTTCGTTGAGAGGAACACACACCTAAAGTCAGCCGTTATAACCCCCCCCCCCCATGGATTATAGACCCTATAGGAGAGAAAGCCCAAACACGAAACGTTTTGAATAATTGTTGAGGAATTTAGCCCATGTCCAACGGGTAGTTTTGTTTTCGATGTATTTCCACTGTAAACATTACAACACATTCTGCGTCATCAATGTGAACTATGTTAATCTGTAGAAAATATAGACGTTTTAGTGCATTCGTGGACCACATGACGGATTATCTGTAACTTTCTCTTTCTCATAAAATAGGTTCTAAAGTGCTTTATATCACTTTTCCATAAATAGTGTCAATGGCATTTCATATGCCGCACTCTTTTTGTACACTTTTATACACCTCATCAATATTAAGTCACGAAGACTAAATCTGTTGCACTATACACCTTTCTTTTTAAATATTTTAGCAAATTTATTAAATATTTCATATTAACATGTATCAAAATGACTAGGAACCTCTAGGCTATTTTTAAAGGACTATAACTGCCAACTTTTGATTATTTTTAGTGCCGGCTCCCTTTAAGGGGACCTAGGACAGATGTTTTAGCCAAAATGGACAACATTTTTGATTTTTTGATTTCTGCAAAAATTAATTGTTTATAATGTTATTCAAACCTTTAACTGAGTTGTATGGTGATCAGAACCTTTTTAAAGGGTTTAGCAGCCATTTTTAAAAAACGTTGCAAGGCAGTTTAAATACCTGCCACGCCCATTTTTTGTTCCTACTTCAAAGATAAATACTTCCTGTCCAAAATTTGTCCAAATTTTCACCATAATCAGTGTGTATTGGTTTTTGCTTCCATCTGGTGTCCTATAATGCAACTACTACAACAAAACTTGATGAAGAGTTCACAACAAAACCATAATATTTTAGAATCAAAACTATTCATGTAATTTCATTCCAGTAAAGCTGATTATAATATTTAAATATGTTTACAATTTATTTATAACATTTTACCTTTTTAATTAGGTTTTAATTATTAAGAGTTATGTTTACATACACATTGGTTTTGTGAGGTTATTGGTTTCAGTGCCTTAGAATTTTATTTATTGGTATTTGAAATGCATTCAATCAATGCAAGCTGAAGGAAACCCACAGGTAGGATGAGTAAAAAGAAACTCAAAGCTCTGAATAATATTGAAAAAATATGGATGGGCATTCCCAAAGAAACTATAGAACCACAATCTGGTCCATCAACATTGCCATGTGATCACATAGGTTCAAATGCACAGAAAACTCATTATCTACTGCAGTCCTACATAATACATTGTCCAAACTTGCCAGTGCACATGAAATAATTTCTTCTAGTGACAAAACGCTCAATTTTTTTCAAACAATATCATCAGTTACACAGCCTAATCTATATGAAAACAAATACATTTTACTACATTCACAAATTCTTAATGAGCTATGTAGTGATATAATAGTAATGAATGTGGGGAGAAGTCTTTGATTATAGAAACAGGAGAAAACAAGGTCCTAGCATGTAAGCTGACTGTAAAATGTAACAATTGTGACAAAATATTTTCAGATGTGTACTCCAGCCCAAAAGTAAACTGTGATTCTAAAAGTAAAAATGTTGCATTTGATGTAAATACAAGATGTGTGGAGTCATTTATAAAAATTGTTGATGGTCACAGAACAATGGAAAGATTTTGCATGTGTATGAATTTAGATGTAATAGATTCCAAAGCATTCACTAAGCATATGCATGTCTTAGCAGCTAAATCAGAGAGCATAAGACAAAATGTTCTTTCCAAATCAAGAGAAGCAGTACGTAAGGTTCATGAGGATCTGAATGCAGAAAATATAAATCAGAAAGTAATTGATATAGCTGTTTCTTTCGACGATACATGGCACAAGAGAGGGTACACATCTCTATATGGAATTGGCATTGTCATTGATATTTTAAATGGATTAGTTCTTGATTTTGAAATTTATCCAAATGAATTGGGAAAAGATACTCCAAAGTATAACATATGACTTAAAGGGCATAAAACCATACCTGGAGAAAACTGTTTTCTGGAAGCAAAGGTTAGATATAGCAATTATTGATGCCATTTCTGAATACAATATGGCATACATTGCTTCACAAGAAACAAAAGTCAGTTCAACTGGAGAAGAAATTACAGAATTAGGAAGAAAAATTGCTCACAAAAGAGATTCACGTAGAAAGTATGAAAGTCGCCGCTCCACATCAGAACAGCTGAAGTCCACCAGAAAGAAGAAGAAGATGTTGAAAGTGTCTGCAGAGGAGACTAAGAAGAAGGTGGAGGGAAAGAGCTATGGTGCAGGACAATTTAAACTGTTTACACCAGGTAAATTGGCTGGAATAAATGTTTCCAGTATAAAATTTATGTTTTCTCAGAATGACATTTTTCAATGTGTAAAATATCCCATGCGGGATAATTTTCTTTACTTTTGCATGAAACCTGGTACAATAGTTCTACAGTACTATCTAAAGAAGTTGTAGTATCCTTTTTGGACTACCATGTAAAACTTGGGCACTGTGGTGCTATTAATCCCAAAAATTTTGAGTTTTTTTTTTTTTTGCTGAAATATCTGTATTAATGATTATAATTAATAATTTTTTATTCAATGCTCAAAATGAAAAAAACATACTAGGTTTACTTCTTAGTAGTTCAAAGATTAATGTGACCAAATGATACTGATCAAAAAGAAAATTTGTACCGCAAGGAGTTTTTATATTTTTTCAAATATTGTTATATGAAAAACACAAAATAGCTCATATATGAAAAACAACCCAATAACATTTATTGAAACTTACACATAATGCTATTCATGATGGGAATCAACATACAAAATTTCAAAAAGATTGAATAAAAATTGTAGAAAATCAATATAATCTGTCCTAGGTCCCCGTAAGTGATAGAAAGAAAGAAGCCTCTCTAACCCGGCAGTGTAGAAATTGAGTCTTGCCATCACCACACAGATATCACAAGACCGGTAGGTTTATATCGGCTATTAAACTATTCACATCCGGGAGACTGTATGCGAGTACACAACCGCTTTTATGTCCACCGTATCCGCTCTTATAAAAGCAGTATCGTGGTGCAGATTATCGCTTCGTTAAAGTTACAGGTTTTCTCCATGCTTGCTCAATTATGAACACACAGGGGACGTGAGTTTGTCCTTGGTCACAGTGGAAATGCTGAGGTTCAACAACCTCATTTACTCAGGTTCAAAAACTGCTTGAAGCTCAGCATATATGTACATCGGACTATCAGTAACCATATTTAATATAAGAGTTAACCGTATGCTTAAAGATACTCTCTTTGTTTTCCATTTTCTTTTTACGTTTGCATTTACTTTTTCTATTTCTCTTCACTATTGTCTTTCTTTGTTTCATTTCTTTCTTCTTCCATTTTACTTTCCTTCTGTTTTCTTTCTTTCTCTACTTCATTTTTTGTCTGAAAAAGGGACGCAAGTGCTTATAAAGATTATTTCCTTCTTTGGTCCATTATTTATTTGCATTTTTCTTTCTTAGCTTTATCGATTTTGTTTCATTCTCTTCCTTAATTTCTGTCTTTCTTACCCTACTTTCTTCTTAATTTTTCCTTATTCTGTGTTCTTTCATTCTCTGCCTCATATATTTTGTGTATGAAACAAAGACCGCCTGAGCCTTAGATAAGTCTTCCTTCCTTTCTTTATTTGCTTGTTTGTTTGTTTCTTTCTCCATTTCTCTCCTTCAGATCCATACTTTCTTTCGTTCAGAATAGAGTTTGATTTTCTTCCTTACTTTTTCATTCACATTAATTTTGTCTCTTCTTTAAATTGCTGTTCCCTGTCTTTCCTCCTTTCTCCCTTTCGCCTTTCCTCTGTTTTCTTTATTTCTTTGCTTCTTTCATTCTCTCTATGGATCAAACAACACTTATAATATAACAAGCATTTGTTTGTTTTTTGTTCCTTTCTTACATTTTGACACTATCTATTCTTTCTTTCTTTTATCTTTTTAATACTTTTTCGTTTCTATATTACCTTTTATCTTAGATAATCTGTTTCCACACTTCCTTCATTCTTTTCTCTTATTCCTGTTTTCCTTTTCTTTATCTACTTCTATAATTCTCTATATGAAAAGAGACACTTCTGCTTAAAACAGCTTATTCGTTTCTCTTTCTTTCCTTCTTACTTTCAATCATTTTATTTCGTTTAGCATATTCTTTCTTTAGCTCTTTTGTTTTTCTTTCTTAATTTTTCGTTGCCTTTTCCTTTTTTTTATTCTTTAATTTATTTCTGTTTTTTTTTCTTTCTTTGCTTACTTCTTTACTTCTCTGTTGCTTTCTGTCCATCTGCATTTGGTCCTTTACTTTGCGCATAGTTTCTCTCTTCTTTATTCTATCTGCTTTCTCCCCTTTATCTTGCTCTCTTCTTTCTCTTAATTTATTTATTTCTTTGTTTCTTTCTCTGTTATTTTTTTTCAAAGCGTGACTTTCGATTGTTTTTCGCGTTTTCTTTCTTTTTTGATCCATCGCTGATCAGAATTTGACATGACACCTACTGGCTATGTTTGTACTAACCAGTGTTTATGAGGATTTTCATGAGCGCCAAAAACATACCTAAAGCACCAATGTAAAATAACAAGCGACGATTAGTAAGTAGGTAGTACGAATAAAAGTGAGACGTGTCTCAAAACTTGCAATTTGCGAGGCGCGTCTCATTTTCATATGAATAAAACTCGACGACTCAAGCTAGAGGTGATCTTGATTGCGACCAAAGTTTCACTCGCTTAGGTAATGAGACGCATCTCAGGTTTTGGAATGAATAAAAGGTAGCAATATTTCACTTTCATGAGACGCTTCTCATAATTTGTTAAGTCACCTCAGAAGGTGTCTCAAGAGCGAGACGCAGCTTCTTGCAAAATTTATTGGCATATCTGGTGGCAGTTTTGGTGTTTTTTGAGCGCAGAAAGAAGCTTTGTTAAGCCAGGAGAGGTTCTGATGAAGTAAAGCATAATGAAGTTTAGAGATTAATACAAAATGTGCACTGGCTTCCACAAAGTTTTCTTCCCGAAACAGGAACAAGATGTGAAGCTTTACGCAAAGGAGCAAAGATTCGAATATTATTGTTATTATTTTTTTTCATTTATATAACCACCTTTACCCTCTATTGTCCTATCGCGCTTACTTTAGAATCAACTACTGGTAATTCCTCGCTGAACTGTAGGTTTTCATAACATTGCTTTTTTCAGTTTTATTATATTTAGCACACACACAAGCACACTCATGCATTCTTACAGATTCAGTGGGGATAGAAAATTATTCTAGTTAAAGAAAATCCCCTGTACCAGCCGGAAATCGAACCCGGGACCTTTTGGTGATAAGCCAGAACGCTGAACACTCGACCGCAAGTAGTAAATCCAGTGTTTCAGTGTGGCATCGCAGAAAATACAGAGGCTTCTCAGAGTTCAGTACCCAAAACGTTTTGGAAAGCTAGTCTTCTGTAACTGCACAAGAGTATGGGGGTTTGATTGGGTCAAATGTCTGGTAAATGATGCTGCGTTTCAAATAACTAAAGAGGTATGACGACGGTGCGATACATTCCCTGATGCAATTGTAGCTTTGGATTATATCCATATGATAATCAAGAAACCGAAATCTCATGTAGACGAAAACATTATTAGGAAATGCGTTCTATACAAGTGTTGATGCAAAACAACAGGTTCTATTCAGGAAAAAATGTCCGATGTCTGCAGAAATATTCGAAATAATAATAATAATAATAATAATAATAATGTGAATGCATAATTTATTAAGTATGAGGGTTATGGACAGTATATAGACTCTATGTAGGTATCTCGTCAAGGAACGAGTTATAACGCCGACCCCAGTGGCCGCGCTCGCTAAAGTGTCTCGCTTGGGCGCTTCGTGGTGCACAGGATCGTGGGTTTGAGTCCCGCCTTGAGCATGGGTGTTTCTGTGTTTGTAAATGTGTCTATGTATGCATATGTAAAAGGAAAACGTTTAGAATAATAAGGTCTACCAAGGAAATGTAGGAAACTGGAAAAAATGGAGAAAAAAGGTATACAGCGCCAGAGTCCTGACAAGCATCTGGAACTGTATTTAAAAAAAAAAAAAGTTATAATACAAATATATTTTGGCCAGGCAAAACAATGGTTTCAAATAATTCAATAAAAAGTAGCATTAGCTACAAAGTGCCATCGTTTATCATACGTTGTATGGTTCTGCATAATAAACATTTCCAGGAATATGATTTCTGTGGTCCAAGGCTGCGGAGAGGAGTAAGAGCAGGAATACCAGCTTATAATATCAACAGTGTGCTTTTTTTTGTAGTGTTTAACGCCCACTTTTACTACCTGTGGCACCGCAGGCAATGACACTGGTGATACATGGAATGAAGATCGAGCACCGGTGGAATGCGATGTCAAACGGAGAACCCGCAGAAAACCCGCCCCTGCTCCGCTTTGTCCACCACAAATCTCAAATGCGGTCGCTTGGGATCGAACTTGGACCGTCTAGGTGAGAGGCAAGTGGTTCTCCTAAGCAAACCTCTCAAACCTAAGCAATAAATTTTCATTATAATCCAATTCAAGAACTTTTCCTAAATCTTGTTTAGTTCCGACCGTTGTAGTAGAATTTCTTTTCTAATTTTCTCACAATTACGATGTCATTAAATAGTTTTTTGGACGATGTGTCTTTTCTGCTATTTACAGATATTGTTGTTACTGGTCGGAGATAAGTAAAAATTCCATAAATTCAAAAATTCAATAAATACCAAACTTGGATTTACGTTCAGTATCTTCCAAAGATGGAACACGAAGATCTTCAATAAATAATCCCCCATCAAACCATCCTTAAGTTTGTGTAACATAACATTTGTTACGTAAATACGTTTACGTATTTTTGTTTATATATTTGTTACTAAATACTGGGAGTATTTCCTTGAAAATCTTCGTGTACCATCTTTGTTAGATACTGAACTTAAATATCAAGTTTGGTATTTATTGAATTTTGTTTTGTTTTTTGATCTATGGTGTTCACATACACGCGCGCGCGCGCGCACACACACACACACACACACACACACATACGCAGACTGACAGAAGTACAGACACCTGGTTCTTTCTCTAAAGCCGGTCTGGGAGCCTCTAAGCATTGAATTATTATATTCCAATTAAGAAGACGGGTTATGTTCGGCAGTTTTTTTTTTTTCTTTTAAAGAAAATTTTAATTCCTTGGAAAGCATTTAAATTTTTTATTGTTGTTATTTGAGTTGAGTTGGCTTGAGTAAAACGTTGCGATGAAATCTAAACTTGCAATTATTGGTTCTGAGAAGAAAGGTTCGACTGGTGCAACATCCGTTAGGACAAAACAGCAGGTACATAACAGAAGTAGCAGAAAGCCAGCAGAAGCTAAGTTCAGTCATGTGGTTCGGATATGGACAGATTTATGGCCCGCACTTTGGTTGTTTGTCAAATATCTTGTATAGGAAGAGCAGGTTACGACCAGCTAGCAGGTTTCGTGCAGAACAAAAAAAATACTTGACTATCGGCAACCAAAACATCTGTGGATATTACGGTTGCCTAATGTGGGACTATCGCAGGGTTGCCAATAATCAGGAGCAAGACTTTGTATTGAAACTTATTTTAAACATTCGCGTTAGTAGTTTTAATTAGTGGGGTTTGTTTTATATAATGTATATATGTATGTATTTGTATTTATGAATGCATACATAATGCATTTATGTATGTACGTAAGTACGTATGCGTGTATGTATATTTAAATGAGTGTATGTATTATATATGCGTGTACACATGTATGTACGTAAATATTCGTTAGCATTGTTTCAATGGCTTTTAGTACAAGTGTGGATGACACCTTATAAGCGACGTGCGCTTTTAGCTGTAGTTATGATTTTGGACGTTTTAGAAGCGTGTAATACTAATGTGTACGATCGTATATTCACAATACGGTATCATTTGCTTTCCAGTACTAATGTCTAAATTTGTGTGTAAAGAATGTTCTCAGTAACAAATTATAATATACTATTCAATTTAATTCAGTAGTCATTTACAATCAAACGCCATTGATGACACAGTAGATGAGCTGTGTTGACACCATGGCGATTACTATCACTATGTGGAGTGGGCAGAAGTGTTCTGGCCCCCAAATTTCGCGCTCTCCATGCCGGCTCTACCAAAACCTCATGTTAGTTAACATCTTCCTCATATTCACAGTTTTCTGAATGAGATTCACTGTCCTGGACGGTATTCTGCATCAACGTCCTCCTTTGTAATTTCTTTGCAGAAGTCTACCTGTAATTTTTCAGCAAGTGAAACTCGAAATACCTACCCAGTCATCTGGCACAGTTCTTTTAACGTCGGCTGTACCTCCACAGATCGAAGTATTTAATCCAACTTTGCAATCTCACCTTAGCCCAAATAGTTGTATGGTGTTGTATTCACAACGCCGTGGATCCAAGCGACCGCATGTGAGATTTGTGGTGGACAAAGCGGCGCTGGGGCGGGTTATCTCCGGGTTCTCCGGTTTCCCCCGCCATTGCATTCCACCGGTGCTCCATCTTCATTCATGTATCATTAGTATCACCGCCTGTAGTGCCGTAAGTAGTTAAAGAGGGCGTTAAACACTACAAAAAAAAAACAGCAAAAAAACCGATGTTGGTATAAGCAAATAAGTCGATGACTCATTTCCAGTGCTATCTGATCTAAGCCATTCACGTTTCGCTTTGTTTGCTAGCAGCACCGCGACCAGGCTGCTCAAGTTATGTTTCTGTTGCTTGTGTCTGGGCAACTATTCCCACTCGCTGAAATATAAGTAATTTATACAGAAAAAAATCTGATGTGTTACAGTCTCGTGGCTTTCTCTACCTATTCCGAAAACAAACACATATTCTTAGAAAAGATTATTCTTCTATCTACATCTTGCAAGACGAGATAAACATTAACACAATTGGTCTTACTACTTAGCTCTTTATAGAAGGGAAATTTGACCAAAGCGATAATCAAATCTTTTAAAAGGCGATCGATATGTGAACAATTGAAGTTCGGTTCGTTTTGCATTTCCAGAAAAACGAAAGAGAGGTTAATCGAAAGGTGACTCTGTTTGAGAAGATCGTAGTTTAAAATTGAAACCAATAACAATGAATATCTCAAAAAAGGTCAACTCAGTAACAAAAATGTATGACATAAATTGTGTGTTTTAACGATATCTACATTTTTATGCAGTAAGATTTTGTGTATCTCTTACAGTTTACCAGTTATGCAAAATTGATCCAGAACGGACAGGTCTTTAGAAACTATTCCCAGAAAATTAAGGATTTACATTTTATTTGTGATGTAAAAAGCTTTAATATTCGGTATTTTAATCAAAATCGTTAGAGCCATTTTTGAGAAAAAATAAATTTTCATAAAATTTCCATGTAGATGGTAGTCTAGGGTGGGTAATTTCTTTTTTTTAAATCTTCGCTAGCATCCTTTGAAGATACGAATCTTAGTATATACCAAGTATGGTATTTAACGGTCTTTTGGTTTTAGAGCTATGCTGTCAGACACATTCACGGATCTTTTTCTAAAATCGTTTTCTTTTGGACGCAGGGTCCTCAAAATATATATTTCAGGTGAAATCACGGTATTGAATTTTTGGGTGAAATACAAAACTTCCTCTATTCACTATGTACATAGACGTGTAGAGAAAGTAAAACATCTAATGTGTTTCATACATATAATTTTCTCTACCTACTCTACAATGAACCATTTTTATAAAAGCTTATTCTTTATCTACCTCATGCTAACCAAGAAATATTTATAAAACTATCGCTATGCGATTGAAATTGAAATTCGCATTCGGCTCTCTTTACATGGACAGGAGCAAAATAAAAGAGGTATGAGAGAAAGACGACTTCGCGTTTGAGTAAAATTAGATAAAAAAAAAAAAAAAAAAAAGAAGAGCAATGTATAAGACATAAGCTGTGTGTTTTAACGAGATCTACATTTTTTGTGTGGTAAGTTTTGGACTATCTCTTTTGGTTTATGAGTTATATATAAAAATCATCCAGAATGAACAGGCCTTTAGAGGCTTTTCCCAGGAAATCAAGATATACATTTCATCTGTCATTGAAATATCTTAAACATGTGGTGTTTTCATCATACTCATTAAACCTATTTTTGAGAAAATCAGAATTTTCGAAAAATGTTCCATTAGTTGTAGTTTGGGGTGGGGATTTTCCTGAAAACCTTCGTGTCACATCCTTGGAAGGTGGTGAACTTAAATACCAAGCTGGGCATTTAACGCACCTTTATTTTTTATTTATTTATTTTTTTTATTTTTTAATATCTATGCACATACATAAAGACAGACCGACACATACAAACACCCACGGACCGATGGAAAATATTGCCGATCGGCAAATATGTTAACTCGTGTATTGATTTAGTTGAATTTATATTCTCTCTCTCTCTCTCTCTCTCTCTCTCTCTCTCTCTCTCTCTCACTCACACACACACACACACACACACACACATATACACACACGGGAACGCGCGTTCACACTTTCAGACTCTATGGAGAGTAGGGAATAATGTGGGTTACAGATAAACCCCTACGTCCAGCCGAGAATCGGACCCAGATCCCTCGTGGTGCTTTACCGTCCGAGTTATGGTGGCAGCCAGACAAATATTTTGTCTTTGTCTGAGGACCAATTAAATGTTCCTCTCTACGCTGCATACCTCCAGGGCAATAAAAGTGAAACACACCCTTCTTCATCTTGACAGGTTGACCTTCAGTCGCCCTTTCCAAAGCCAACTCTCACATCTTGAGGGAAAAAGAGGGTAACTAACCATGAAAACGGTGGAAGCAGGGTAGCCACATTTGTCGATGTGTAGCCTTCTGCGTTGCTTAAGTTGGAATTCTGAGTCGCCATTTGGGCGATATTTGTCGTGAAAAACATTATTTCTGGGCGATGACGCTCTATTTCCATACTGTTTCTGTTTTTAGCATTCTTACACATTTAAGCACGCAGCAGACATCAATTATAATAAAGCTATTGCCAGTCTGCACCTCTTCTGTAATGTAATGTGCCACCGCGATTGCTGAGTAGCTCTCATTGATTCCAATGCCCATTTAAACTCAAAGAAAATTTCGACGGCATTTTCCTTTTATTGCGATTTCGAGTTTCACCTGTTTTTTTTTTAGTCGTTAACGCCAGCTTTTACTGCTGGTGATAGATGGAATGAAGATGGGTCACCGGTGGAATGCGATGGTGGGGGAAACCGGAGAACGCGGAGAAAACTCCTGTGCCGCCTTGTACACCAATAATCTCACATGAGGTCGCTTGCGATTGAACCCGGGCCGTCTAACCGAGGGGCGAGTGGTCTAACCACTTGGCCACGGCGCGGCCCTCTATTGCCTGTTAAAAATCGTCTGCAAAACAACACCACTCTACATCAGAGTTTTTCAATCTCTTGTGGCAGTTGATAGTGACAGCGACCTGCTGATTTAATGGTACCATAGTGCGATTGTGTTTTGTTCTTAACGGGGAAGTGGTGTATGTTTTCAGAAGAAATACAGGAAATAATGAAAAGCCTTCATATACCTATTTAAGTGTAATAAATATAGTACAGGTACTTTACTTACATTGCCAATATGGGGGGGGGGGGAATACTCGTAGTCGAGTGGTGAGCGAGTTGTTTTTTCACCCGAATATTCCTGGTTCGACTCCAGGTTGGGGCGGGGGAAGTTTTCTTTCACCAGAATTTTGTCCTATTGCCCGCAAAGGCTGGAAGCATACATAAGGGAGAATGTGCGGGTGTTTGGAGATGGAAATGATTAGCCCAATGTTAATAATCTATAGTCAAATATTTGTCTCTCAAGTTGAAGCACCTGATATAACCTTAGATGTTGACGATGGTTATTAAAATCAATCATTAAAAATCAATTAACTTAAAATTACCTATGTAGTATCTGCATCAAATCTCGTATGTAGTAATATATTTTTAATCCCCTAGAATTTAAAGTTGCAGGCTGGCGTTTGCAAAACGCTCTTGTTGTAGCCAGGAAAGGTACCTCTTGGCCAAACAAAAAGGCCTCTGACGATCCAATTGCTCATTGAAATTATGATTTAAACTAATTATTCACTAGCAATAAAAATGCTTGAAACAGTTCGTATGAGTTCATTTAAGTGTTTTTTTAGTATATGTTTTCATGTTTTTCGAAATGATGGAAACTTAAATTGCAAGTGAAAATGTCAAAATTCTATGTCACAACTATTCTTGATAAGTTAAGAAATTATATAGTTTTATTTTACCTGTACAAAGCCTACCCTTGTTCCTATAACTTGCTTTTCTGTGTTTTTTTTAATCATATTTTCAGATGGAAATATAGGAAAAAAATAATTCTTGTTGACCATACATCAATCCATAGGTACTTCTGTACGTAGGTAGTGTACAGATTATTTGGGGCAAAATGCATTCAATGTCGTATAAAATATCATATTATGCACACTTACATTAATTAGAGATACAACCCATCTGTTTTAACATTTATGATATTTATTATGCTTCAGGAATTTACGACATTGTGCTGAAGTAGCCGCTCAAAAAGGCTACTTGGCCTCAGCCATCTGACCACACTTGTTCGAAACTACAGTCTGAGCTAGTGTTTGCAAGTGACAGCAGATACTTTCCTTCACACGTTATGTGAGAGTCTGCATTCAGATCACCTGCTACAAGTCCATCGGGTCTCTAATAATAATGATAATCATGGTGATAACATTATTATTATTATTACACAAGATTGCAACGCTTCTACATGTTTCCGTGCCTAAACTATTATTGCTTTTTGTACACGTGCAATGTCCTACATAGTGTACCTAGAGAGAAAATATTTTATTCCACCTAAAGATTCAATACCGAGTTCATCGGTAATACATATTTTGAGATCTCCTGAGTACAAAAAAATAAAATATATTAGAAAAAGTTTCATGTGTGTGCGTGTGTGCCTTTGGGCAGCATAGGTCAAAAACGAAAAGACCGTTAAATACGAAACTTCTTATTTAGGTTTACACAATTCCAAGGGTGCGATACGAATATTTTCAAGAAAATCCCCTACCCTAAACTACCCTTTTTACGGAAAAACGTTCGACAATTTTGTTCTTCTCAAAAACTGCTGTAACAATATTGATTGAAGTACCTTATACTAAAGATGCTTACATAAAAAATGTACCTATATGTATCTTGAATTCGTCTCTGAAGACTTCATTGTAGATGACTGCTGCATAACTGCTAAACGGTAAAAGCTAATACACAAAAATGTATGTAGAACTCGTTAGAACACACAATTTATGTCACTAAGCTCTTTTTGCAGAGTTGACCGTTTCCGAGATATTCCTGGTTATTGCTTTCAGTTTTAAAACGAAGTAACTTTTCTCATACACGAGGCAGCTTTCGTTTCATCACTCTGTTGTATTGCTGCTGGCTGTACAAAGCAAACCGAACATAGTAGTTCGCAATGTGACCAGCTTTTAAAAGATTTGACTATCGCTGTAGCCTAGTGTATACTGTTAAGGGTTTCTAAGAAGAAAGGAAATAATAAGAAAGTTTATGCAAATGTTTATATCGATTAGCATGATATAGATAAACCAATCTTTTGAATAAATAGTTCATTTGCAGAAAAGGTAGAGAAAGTCATGTGAATAGAACACATAAGATTTTTTCCCTCCATTCAGCCCTGTCATTGCATTCTTTTTCTTCTTCTTCTTCCTCTTCCTCTTCCTCCTCCTCCTCCTACTCCAGTCCTTGTGCTTTCATCCCCTGTGGTTACTTCCTGCGCCAAAGTATTTATGGGTCTTCTGCTTCCTTTCACGGAGAAAGTTGGCCCCGCGATAACATGTGGGGTTTGCATTCAGGAGGTTCCCGGTTACACTCTCATCGAAACAAACCGCTATATCTATGGATTTTTTCTTGTTTTTTTTCGGGTCGGTAGGCAAATGCTTCGTTGGTTCCTCTTCTCCTACGAATTTCGTGTCTCCATTCATTTGTTTCAGGGTTGAATGGCCAGGAGACAGTGTTCGGATTTCTGCAGCTGGACGACGGATTGCACGCTTTGCAAAATTTTCTCTCTGACGTACGGCTATTTGTTGTGGCCCCCTTCTTAGGCCCATATTTCTTATCTCTTCTCCCAAGGTATATTTTTTCCCTCTGGCACCGCTGATTTTTCTTTAAGGTTTAATTGCTTTTGTCTTAAGTATTCTAACAAAGATCTCTTAATTTCTATTTAATTCTTAATAAAAGCCTCCTTAATATTTTTATAATTTTGAATGTCTTTTTAAATATTCCGTCTCTATAGACAATAACTTCAATATTAATAAATTTGAGTTCAGGCCGTGCCGTGGCCGAGTGGTTAGACTACTCGCCTCACCAAGGCGACCGCATGTGGGATTTGTGGGTACAAAGCGGGGAAGGGGCGGCTTTTCTCCGGGTTCTCCGGTTTTCCCCGCATTCCTTCGGTGCTCCATCTTCATTTCACGTGTCATCACCTGCGGTGCCAACGTAGTACAAGCGTGTGTTAAACACTGTAAAAAATTTGAGTTTGAAAATTTCAGCCTCATATGTGACGATACTTCTCAGTGTTGATTTATAACCCTTCAGTTTAGAATCCTTGGTTGTATTGGTCACATATAGGGATAGCAACATGAGGACCGATAGCGGGACAGAATCGAAGTTATCGAAGCATGGTATGTAGTTGTGCTGAGTTGACAATGCAGTGTGTACGTAGTGGTACAAATAGAAGGAAAATGGGGCAGTAGTTGCGTGGTAGACTGTGATGTTTTTATTAGCAGTGGAAGGCCATTCAAGCTGGGTGGGTGGTAGACTTAAATACCATTCATTTACGGGAACTAACAATTTTAATTCAATTACTGTTGTGCAATAAGTCATCAGCATCATTATCCGTTTCATTTTCTCCCAAGATACATAGATTACAATGCACAACAACATATAATCATAACGTCTCAAATGTGAATCGTCTCCAATTTGCATGAAAACAGGCTTTGTATTGTGAAAATCTTCGCTCCACATCACTAGATATGATTGGAGCAAAACGGAAATAGGACACACCATCAACTATTGGATAAGATTCTCCATCAGCAATTATTTCCGTAGCAACATCTCGTAGTAAATTTCGTATTTAACGCATTATTGAAAATCCGATACATTTTTTTTCCAAACACCGTCTTCGCTTTCTTTTACACACGGTCTAAAACAGGTGTCACGGGTTTCTGATTAATTGCTTGCACAAGTTCATCAACAGCTTTCAGGACTCGAGGCATTACAATGTTCGATGTTTCCAAATATGTGCTAATGTCGTAGATATATCTGCAAAGTTCTTCTGTATGAATTGCAAATCTTCACGCAATCCATTTAAAACAAGAGATTTTACAATCTTTATTGAAGGGCATGCAGTGTCATCAAAGGCATTAATTACCTGTAAAACAGTATTGCAATATACAACATAATATACTGCTGCGTGGAGCCATGTTCCCCAACGTGTTACTACAGGTAATACATGCGGCGCGTGCAATCGCTAATGCAGGTCGGTCTTTACTCGGTAGGTATGCAACTGGTATACGCATGTGTCCCGCTATCGGTCCCCAAGTTGCTAACCTAGTCACATACAATACTGTTTACCATGTCTGTTTTTCTCTTCCCTTGTTAATGTTATTCTTTTGTCAGTTTTATCAATTCTAACTTTCAAGTTCTTCATAAGTTCTTCTATTCCACATCTCATAAAACAAAAAGTTTTAGCACAACATTAACAAACAATACCTTCATCGTGATGCTAAGTGGCCACTGGTTCTATAACCAAGACTCAAAATCCGCAATTCCAGGAACGGTATCGAACTCGCGTACGCTGTCTGGACAGAAACTAGAGCACCAAGCTCTAGCCCGCAGTACACAGTAATATACGTTCAATAATTGCCTTAAGAGGCCATATTAAAGACCTTGGCTGGAATTACATAAATTTGAAACCTAAAAATGTTTTTTCCAGTTGTAATTTACATGACAACAACAATAATACCTATATGGTCTGGTCAAGACCCACATTTGTTTACAAATTTATTTATTTTTGCAGAGCTAAGTCTAATTGGCCATCTCTAATGCTCAACCAAATAGAAAATCCTAAATACAATGCTATTTCACAATTATAGTACAACTAAGATATATGTATCTAAATGAATACACGATATAAATAACAGGAATACATGGTAATGAAAATATAGGTAGGTAATAATTAATTGAAAACATATAGAAACTAAGCGAAACAAACGAACACAGAATAGAAACAACAGAAATATAATAATAATAATAATAATAATAATAATAATAATAATAATAATAATAATAATTGAAAATATTTACCCTTTGATTATAGGAATTTATTGCCCACTTCACTACTTTAAGAGCATTCTCCTATTTTTCGCAGTTTGTTCTAAGGTAATCAACTGTAACTAAAATGACTCTATTATTATATATTGTGAAGAAAAGCATTCCTGCGGAATGAAAAACCGGCACACCGGCGGCACTGATATGAGCCTGGTAATTTACAACGTCGTTAACAAATACATTTTTTTTTTCTATGATCGAAATTCGGGCAACGTGAAAAATGTTAACTTATGGCACTTGACAAGTTTTCTTACATGTTTTATCAGGCTAGACACGTTTTATAGGAAGGTCTACATATATTTCTTGTAGTAGGTACGTTCATTTATCGTTTATGTAGCAGCTATACAAGATTACTTCCGAATGAAGAAGACTTCACAGACCACTCCCAGATAATGTAGGTTTTATGTGTCAGTAATTTGTCTCTAAATGTGTACAGCATTTTAACAAAGATCCTTAAATCAGTTTCCGGAAAATCCAACATTTAGAAAAATATTCTGTACCTATAAAGCGTATTTTGGAGATGCGGGATTTTTATGTTGCTTCTTTGGAACACACGAATTAAATACCAAATTTCGTTTTCTAATTATGCTGAAGATACGCACACACATGAGCTTCTTGTTTACATTTTTTTAAGTTTTAAGTTTGTGTGTGTGTGTCGCCGTCCTCCGTGATTTAGGGGGCAATATGTTAGTCTGTGGTTGCAGAGATTGCGGGTTCAAACTCGGGGAAGAGCGATGGGTTATTTCGGGCGTAATAATACCTAGCATGGCTTTCTTTGGAAGGGAAGCAAAGCCGGTGGTCCCATGTCGTAGATTTATGTCACATAAAGAGCACCTCAAAACTGTGGAGGTCTCTGAGAAAGTTAAACGGTTCTTCACCTCCAATATAGAATGGGACGCTGAGAAGCATTGCAATTAAAGCGCATCAATAAATAGAAATAAAAGTGCGTACCTTGTTCTAAAAATGCTTTTTTGTTATTCAGAAAGCCTCAGAGCATCAATTTTCGAAGAAATCTCGATATGGCGTTTTTGAGTGTAATACACTTCCCTGCCGTAGTAATAATAATAATAATAATAATAATAATAATAATAATAATAATAATAATAATAATAATAATAATAAATCATGTTTGAGGGAGAAGTTTCCTCCACAGTTGGTACTATTGTTATGTTAATGTAGGTATGACAGCTTCAGTGTGCTCAAGGTATGTTAGTTTCTTTCTTTGCAAGCATATGCGAGTTTTTATTTGTTTATTTAAGGTCGCTTAGTAACAATGGACATCAATAATAAGAATAATTGTTATATAACAAAGAGTAATGTATGAATTTACAAAATTTAATACAAATACATTATGACTGTGGTTATAAATGCAACGGTTTGAACTTCGGTACAGTAGAATATAATATATGTACCTACATTGATAAACAGTTACAGTATTATCAATATCTGACTTTAACAATTAAATACCTAGCTTTATAACAGACAATTCTGATTTCTCCACTGCAAGAACATTATCCTGTTATTGATATTTAAATAATGGTTATTAGAAAGTATAGGTACTTTGCAAATATAATTTGATTCAATATGCGGTGTGCCTTCAAGTGTAGTTTGAAGAGGAATGTTTCTTAGAATGGGATCTGACTGTACAAAATTTGCCACCCACCTCTCACAATTTTGGCACTCTGTCTATTTGAAATGTAAATGTAAATGGCGTGCTATTTATGGACGCTCTTTAGCTGCTGTGGTTCTCAGCGTCCCATTCTAAATTTGGCGTGAAAGACCGCTTAATTTTGCTCTATCAGGCCTGAGGTTCTTTTACATGGCGTAAATCTACAACACGGAACCAACGTCTTTACTTCCCTTCCCTGAAGGAAGCCATACTAAGGATTTTTACACCCGAAAAAAATCCATCCTCCTCCGCTGGGTTTGAACCCGCGACCGTATTTGAAGTTAGCATGGTAACCATTACACCACGCAGGATGACTGTCTATTTGAAAACATGTTGTATAAACACAAAACTTAACAACAATGTTGTTCTTTAAACATAAGCTTTCTGAAGACATAGTACCTACCTTTGGTCGGTTGTCTTTGAGTAGCTCTTCTTGTATAGAAACCGTAACAATCCCTTTGAGTTATATCCCTTATGAATGTATATACCACGTTCTAACTCATTATTTAGTTGCGGACATTGATTTTTAACGCCTTTACTAGTTAGGGTTGTCCGAACAGAGGCTGTGAAACATTTAGCAACGTCGGTGACATTTATGACACCCCTGATTCTGTCATAAAGGTTCAAAAGTTGTTTTATTGAGAGGAGATACCTAGTTTACTGTCCTGTTATCATATACTTTCAGCTAGATCGACTGGTTCTTTTTGTCTTTCTTTGTTTGTTTATTTTACTTTTTCTTTGTTTCAGAAGAAGGAAATTAAAACTGGTATATGTTAAATAATAGAAAAACATATTACACATAAATGTAGGTACCTACATCTATTTACAATATACGATACATTTTCTGTGTGACATAAGTTATTTCCGAGGTATCCGTAACTAATTGTTCCAATCGTTCAACATTTTGTCATTCTTTTAAAGTTGTATCTCGCAGTTGAATAAAAATAGTATGGACTTTTAAGGACAACATATTACACCCAGTTCTTAAATATTTGTCTGTCACTGTTGTCCTTGTATTTATTACAAATGTGTAATATTAACTACTTCCGTCTTGGTGTTCATTTAAAGCCATTTATATTTTATGTACAATTAATATTATTGCTTTTTAGAAAAGGTGTATCTTGAAGAAGACAGGACAAAAATGCTGATGCGTTATATTCACATTCACTTCTCTACCGTCTATCGTTTATTAGTGGGTATACAAAATAGTCTTACGCCTATTTCATTTTAGTTCAGATAAACGTTTGGAGAAATACCTACATTACACATATCGTTATAGATATGTATACAAAGGAAAGAGTGATGCTCAAGAACACATGAATATCGAAATGTCTTTAAAATAATGGTAAATATGTTATAATTCCAACCACTCTGGCCACGTGGCTCTGTCGGTAGAGCTCCTGCTTCCGATTTCGATTCCTGGCAGGGGTATAGGGATTTTTCTTTAGCCCAGATTACTCCATATCCTCCCTAGATTGCCAATAGGCAATATGTTCCTCAGGGAAACATCGAAGCATGCAGCTAAAGGCGGGGTATATATACAACAGCCATAAACAAATAAATAAACAAATAAATAAAAAGAAATCCACCCGCTCAGCCGATAGAGCTTGCCATACGAGGAGTCCCAGGTTTCATTCCCGGTTGCGGATGACCTTCCCAGAGTCGGGAGGAATGAATCTTTGTGTGTTCTAATTATAAAAGTTAAGAGTATAGAAACCCAACCATAGAGTAGATACTCGAGTTAATACTATCACCGATAGGCAATATTTCCATAGGGAAATCCTGCCGATGGGACCATGCAGTTATTGGCGGGATATGAATGGAACAATAAAAATAATCGAACCTTTAATAACGGATATCTTGGAAATGGCTTCGAATAAAACGTGTGCTGTAAATAGGTCTACATTTTGTTGTGTAGTAGAACGCTTTCGCCTACTGCTTGAAATTTACCTTATATTATACAAAATGCCTTCCGAATGAAGAGGACTTACAGACTATTCCGAGAAAGTTCTAGATATAGGTTTATTTATCAGTAAATATAATTAATATATGCTATTTTAACCGAATTCATTAGAGCTATTTTTAGAAATTCGAAAATGTTGAGATATCTCCCATGTAATGACTAGTTTCATGTGAGGGATTTTCTCAAGAATCTTCATGTGGTTTCCTTGGAAGATACTGAACTTAATTACCCAGTTTGGCATTTAATTGACTCTTTGTTTTTAAGTTATTCTTTTCACAGACACACGCATAGTTTTACACACATACGGACTTGTTTTCTAAGAATGTTTCCCTTTAGATCCAGGGATTCTCAAAACGTGTATTTCCAGCGAAATCTCGGTAGGATTTTTTGAGGGTGGAATACAGGATTTCCCCTACTTACTGTACGTAATAGATAAAGTAACAAGCTTTCATAGGAATGGTTTATACAGACTGTTTCAAAACGAGATAGCAGTCGATTGGCTTACACTTTGATTTGTACTAAACTTGATGTCGCAACTTTCAAACTCTTCTACTTAAATTGTTATGTGTGTTTGAAAATCGTACACATTTGGGATTAGGCAGCGAAGGAACAACGGTTGTCATACGCCACGTAAACAACCTCAGAACATGTTATACAAAACACATAACAAAACCCACATGCTACGTTTTCCGTTACTAAGGTGACCAGTGCCGCGCCGGCGTGTCTATCAAACCACCCCTACACCACGCTACCAACCGGCATCTCTCTTGGAGTGGGCCAGGCACGTGCCATTTGGTTATGTACGACTTCCTAATCTATGGTGATTTTATGGGAGTTTTTGTATGTGCCTAATTTAGAGCTGAAAATTATTTTCACGTATCATGTACGGTATGGCCAACAAGGTCCACATCTTCGTTTGGTGTCATTTTGAAACACCCTGTATAAACGGTATAGTAGTGCAGTCATGGGAATGTGACACTTCGTATTCTTTAAATTTGAATGTCCTCATTGCAAACTAGAAAGAGTTAGAAATATCGGATGTTTCAAAAGAGTCTCTGCAGTGAACTCGGACGGTTGTAATTGTTGTTACGTTGGTAACGGAACTATGGAGGGGGAGCGTTACTTTGAGCAGATTTGTCCACCCTTATCCTATTTGAACAATACTATGAGGACTATGTGTTTGAAGTCAATACTGTGGTTGTGCTTGTGAAACGAAGTCAAAATGTAAACCATTGAGGAGAAAACGCTTTCAATTGATGTATCCTTTGATGGTGATAAGATTTCAGAGAATGCAGCACGTAAATTTCTTGAACGTTTTGCGCATTTGGCATGTCCTCATCGCGATACGTGACAGAGTAGTTACCAAATTCTGTGAAACCGAGTCTGTACATGATGTTCCGTAAAGCTGTAGGCCTAAACTTTAACAGAGGCTAAACTGGGTGAAGTTTCAGACGTAGTGTTAAGAAGCCCCACTAAATGAATGCACAGGAAACAACACATAGAGCTGTAGTAAGGAAATGAAATTATGTCCCTATAAATTTAAAGTACCCCAAAACAAAATGAACTGAAGGGAGAAATCACAAATTTTGTATACCTACACGATTATGCAGGAAAACCTACACAGTGTCCGAAACAAGAGCAAAAGAGTCGAACTCTGCATACAGGGATAAAGAAAGCATTTTGTAACATCTAAGAGAATGATAGATAATTATATTCTCAATTTCAGTTCATCTCATCTCAACCATTATAAGGAGTAAAAGGAAGAAAAGAGAATCAGGACAAAACTAACAGCTCTGGGTTGTTCAAACTAAAGATAAAGATGTTTTCACTCTCTCTCTCTCTCTCTCTCTCTCTCTCTCTCTCTTAGATTTATTGCTTGACAGCTACTTCCATTGAGTACTTGTGCATTCAGAACTAAACCCTTTTTTCCCTCGAAATCCACATTCTTTCTTCATTTGGCAGTCTGTGGCTACAGGGGGTCTCGTGAGTTTTTTTCCCCTTCAATTGAAGGGAGCAGAAAATATTGTTGTATGCACCTAACACCCTCAAGTTGGACAAATGCTTGAACCATTAACAAAAGAGCTATTTTTACACCCTCTCTATTGTACTCTGGCTGAAGGTTCTATCACCAAAAGAATTGGGACAGACAGCAAAGGGATGGGTTATTTATTGAAGATGCAACCCTTTTGATAGTGAATCAGTCATTGCACAATAGCTGCTGTCACACTGTGTGCCTTGCAGCTTTCTAAAATTCCTATGAGATCTAACACTCCTAGAGGTTTCAAGCGAATATAATGCAAACTCAAGGATACTAAGTTGTAATGTATTTCAAAGGTGGATATTTAAGAGTACAATATCATGAGTAAAGCACTGAACGGTCACGCTTTTCAGGTTGATGCTTGGTTCAGCCATTGATCGTTTGAGGTCCCCTCCAACCCACTCAGGTAAACACACCTTCGGAGGGCATCTCCACCAATTACACGCTCACCTACCGTATTGCCCGCTTATAACATTCGCCATTGATTCTCACCTGTGGTAAACCTTCACGGTGCTCTCCCACCAATTACAGCTCATAACCGTTCCGGCTGACTGCAAAATGGCCATAGATGTTCATATTTCAGGTAAACAAACTGCACTTTCTACAATTATAAGTTCATACTCGTTATGTCTGACTCCAACATGACCATAGATCTTCATCTTTCAGTTAAACTTCCAATAATTACAAGTTCACCAATTGTTATTTCTGACTCCAACATGACCATAGATCTTCATCTTTCAGGCAAACATCCGACTTCCAACAGTTAAATGACCATAGATGTTTATCTTACTGGTAAACACGTACACAGCCTATTTCTCACAATTACAAGTTCATCAATCGTATAACAGGCAGAAGGGCAACTAGCAAAAAACTAAGAACAAAACAAAAAAAAAACAAAAAAAAAAACAACAACAACAACAAAAAAGTGTATGTTGCAGTTTAGCGATATATGAATGTGACATATTCATGATATTGTTTTGAAATAAAATTATTTGATTTGTAAACAAGCGGTTTTAACATTAATTTTACTTTAGTTACCTGTCAGTTTTTACTTTCTCAAGCCCGCATGTACATAAAATGAACACACATAGTAGATAGTGAAGGTATTGTATTCCACCCAAAAGTTCATTGTCGAGATTTTGCCGTAAATATATGTTTTGAGATCCCTGAGTCCAAAAAAGGCATTTTTAGAAAAAGGTCTGTGTGTCTGGACAGCAAAACTCAAAAATGAAAATCTTGTTAAATACCAAACTTGGTATTTAAGTTGTATCTCCCCTTGGTATCCCATTTACGGTTAAACAGTAAGTAATAGAGCGTCAAAAAATTAACACACAGAAAATGTAGATCTCATTAATACACGCAATTTATGTCATATACGTTTTATCTTGTAGAGTTGGCCGTTTTTGAGATATTTCCTGTTATTCATTTCAATTTTAAATTAACCAACTTTTCTCCAACGGGACCACGCAAAGTGAACCGAACCTCAATTGTTTCACACATTGGTGAGTTTTTAAAACATTTGACTATGGCTTTAGTCTAATGTATTCCTTAATTTCCCTTCTACTTACAAGGAAGCAAGTAAAAAGACAATTTCTGCTAATGTTTATCTCGATTAGCATGACGTAGATAGAAAAATAGTCTTTTGTAAGAATAGTTTGTATATGGAACAGCTAGAGAAAATTATATGAATAGAACGCATCAGATTTTCAATTTTGTCTCGTCATTATTAATTCTGCCTGAAAATTATCGCGAAATTAACGGAATGTATACAAAATGTTCAAGACCAACACTACTAATTAAATGCTAATTTTAGAATAATTTTCAACACAAAATATTGCCTCAGCTATCGGCAACTCTGTACATGTTCCCTGATGTTTTAGCTCCCGGTAGCCAAGCAGGCATTTCTTTTGTGCCACACAATGATCCGTTGGCCTTCGCTTCCTATTACAGCAATTCGACATGCCACCAAGGTGCGGGCCATAAACCTGTCCATAACGACACCGTATGTTGGCTCCTGATGGCTTTCTCCTCCTCTTTTTTTTTTTTTTTTGTTGTCTTAATTGTTTCATTTATACAGGCTGTTTCAAAACGACACCAAACGAAGATAGCAGTCGATTAGCTTACACCTTGACTTGTCCGAAACTTAATATCCCAACTTTCAAACTCTTCTATTTATGTGTGTTGAAAAATCGCACATATTTGGGATTAGGCAGCGAAGGAAAACCACCATACGCCACGTAAACAACCTTAGAACGTCTTATATGAAACACACAATAAAACCCCACATGCTACGTTGTCCATTGCTAAGGCGACCAGTGCCGCGCCGGCGTGTCTTGCCATTTGGTTATGTACGACTGCCTAATCCATGGTGATTTTATGACAGTTTTTGTATGTGTCGAATTTAGAGCTGAAAATTATATTCACGTATCACGTACGGTATGACCAACAAGGTCCACATCTTCGTTTGGTATCGTTTTGAAACACCCTATATAGCCTCCTTTAGCATGTAAGGTCATATCGGGGCTTTAGGTGAAACTCGTTGGGCTTAAATCGTTTTATTTTCTTCAAACACACACACACATTCATTCTCACATACATACTTCCAGACTCTGTGGGGTATAGGGTATAATTCTGGTTAAAGAAAAATTCCCCGCTCCAGCCGGGAATCAAACCCAGGACCTGCGGATGAGAAGTCAGCTAGCTGACCGTTCGACCGCGGAGGCAGCCCTCTCTTCTCTTTGTTAAGTTGTGACACAACATAGTACGAGAGGTGTCCTCTTCATGCTGGGGACCGGCATAACCAATATCTATATTTCTCGTGTATCTCAGTTCGAGAGACGTCCCCTTCCTGCGGGGGATCATGTATACAGTACCTACATCTCCCGTATATCTCAGAACGAGAGGTTTCCCCTTACTGCTGGGGACCGGTATAAAAATAGCTACAACTCCCATATATCTCAGTACGAGAGCTGTCCCCTGCCTGCTGTGGACTGGTATAAACAATAGCTATTCCTCCCGTATAACTCAGTACGAGAGGTATCCCCTTCCTGCTGGGGACTGGTATAAGCAATACCTACATCTCCCTATATCTCAGTACGAGATGTGTCCCCTTAATGCTGGGGACCGGTATATTCAATACCTATATCTCCCGTATATCTCAGTACGGGAGGTGTCGCCTTCCTGCTGCGGACTGGTATTAACAATACCTGTATCACCCGTATATCTCAGTACGAGAGGTGTGCCCTTCCAGCTGGGGACTGGCATAAGCAAAACTTACATCTCCCTATATCTCAGTACGAGAGGTGTCCCCTTAATGCTGGGGACCGGTACATACAATACCTATATCTCCCGTATATCAATACCTACATCTGCCGTATATTTCAGTACGAGAAGTGTCCCCTTCCTGCTGGGGACTCGTATAAACAATAACTACACCTCCCGTATATCTCAGTACGAGAGTTATCCTCTTCCTGCTGGGGACTGGTATAAACGATACCTACATCTCCCGTATATCTCAATACGAGTGGTGTGCTCTTCCTGCTGGGGACCGGTATAAACAATACTTACATCTCCCGTATATCTCAGTGCGAGACTTGTCCCCTTCCTGCTGGGGACCGGTAGAAATAATGCCTACATCTCCTGTACGAGAGGTGTCCTCCTCAGGCTGGGGACTGGCAAAAGCAGTACCTACACCTCCCGTATATCAATATCTACATCAACCGTAAATCTCAGTACGAGAGGTGTGCCCTTCCTGTTGGGGACTGGTATCAACAATACCTACATATCCTGTATATCTCAGTATTAGAGGTGCTCCCTCCCTGTAGGGGACTGGTATAAACAATACCTACATCTCCCGTATATCTACAATGAGAGGTGTCTTCTTCCTGCTTGGGACTGGATAAACAATACCTACATCTCCTGTATATCTCAGTACGCCATGTGTCCTCATCCTGCTGGGGACCATTATAAACAATACCTACATCTACCTATATCTCATTACGAGAAGTATCCCCTTCCTGCTTGGGACCGTTATTAACAATAATTACATCTACCTATATCTCAGTAAGAGACGTGACCCTTACTGCTGGGGCCCGTTATAAATAAAACCTATACCTGCCGTATATCTCAGTACAAGAGATGACCCCTTTCTGCCGGTGACTGGTGTAAACAATACCTACAGCTCCCGTATATCTCAGTACGAGAGGTGTCCCCTTCCCGCTGGGGACTGGTATATACAATACCTACATCTCCCTTATAGAGGTGTGCCCTTCCTACATAGGACTGGTATAAACAATAATTACATCTTCCGTATATCTCAGTATTAGAGGTGTGCCCTTCCTATTTCGGACTGGAATAAACATTACCTACATCTCTCGTATTTCTCAGTATTAGAGGTGTGCCCTTCCTAATTAGGACTGGTATAAAGAAAACCTACATCTCCCGTATATCTCAGTAGGAGAGTTGCCCTCTTCCTGCTGGGGACCTGTATAAACAACTCCTACATCTCCCGTATATGTAATTACCAGAGTTGTCTCCTTACTGCTGGGTACTGGCATAAGGAATACCTAAACCTCCCGTTTATCTCAGTACGAGAGGTTTCCTCCTGCTTATGGGGACCGTTATAAACAATACCTTACCTCCCATATATCTCAGTACGTGAGATGTCCCCTTCCTACTGCGGACTGTTATAAACAATACCTACACCTCCCGTATATCTCAGGACGAGAGGTGTCCCCTTCCTACTGCGGACTGTTATAAACAATACCTACACCTCCCGTATATCTCAGTACGTGAGGTGTCCCCTTCCTGCTGGATACCGGTATAAACAATACCTACACCTCCCGTAAATCTCAGTACAAGATATGTCCTCTTCCTGCTGGATACCGGTATAAACAATACCTACACCTCCCGTATATCTCAGTACGAGAGCTGTCCTCTTCCTGCTGGATACCGGTATAAACAATACCTAGACCTTCCGTATATCTCAGTACGAGAGCTGTTCTCTTCCTGCTGGATACCGGTATAAACAATACCTACACCTCCCGTATATCTCAGTACGAGAGCTGTCCTCTTCCTGCTGGATACCGGTATAAACAATACCTACACCTCCCGAATATTTCAGTACGCGAGGTGACCTCTTCTTGCTGGATACCGGTATAACCGATACCTACACCTCCAATATATCTCAGTTCGAGATGTGTCCCCTTCCTGCTGGATACCGGTATAAACAATACCTACACCTCCCGTATATCTCAGTAAGTGAGGTGTCCTCTTCCTGCTGGATACCGGTATAAACAATACCTACACCTCCCATATATCTCAGTACGAGAGGTGTCCCCTTCCTGCTGGATACCGGTTAAACAATACCTCACCTCCCATATATCTCAGTACGAGAGGTGTCCCCTTCCTGCTGGGGACCGGTATAAACAATACCTCACCTCCCAGATATCTCAGTACGAGAGATGTCCCCTTCCTGCTACGGACTGTTATAAACAATACCTACACCTCCCGTATATCTCAGAACGAGAGGTGTCCCCTTCATGCTGGATACCGGTATAAACAATACCTTACCTCACGTATATCTCAGTACGAGAGGTGTCCTCTTCCTCCTGGATACCGGTATAAACAATACCTACACCTCCCTTATATCTCAGTACGAGAGGTGTCCTCTTCCTGCTGGATACCGGTATAAACAATACCTACACCTCCCGTATATCTCAGTACGAGAGGTGTACTCTTCCTGCTGGATACCGGTATAAACAATACCTACACCTCCCGTATATCTCAGTACTAGAGGTGTCCCCTTCCTGCTGGATACCGGTATGAACAATACCTACTACACCTTCCGTATATCTCAGTACGGGAGGTGTCCCCTTCCTGCTGGATACCGGTATAACCAATACCTACACCTCCCTTATATCTGAGTACGAGAGGTGTCCTCTTTCTGCTGGATACCGGTATAAACAATACCTACACCTTCCGTATATCTCAGTACGCGAGGTGTCCTCTTCCTGCTGGATACCGGTATAAACAATACCTACACCTTCCGTATATCTCAGTACGAGAGGTGTCCCCTTCCTGCTGGATACCGGATTAAAAATACCTACACCTCCCGTATATCTCAGTACGAGAGGTGTGTCCTCCTGCTGGGGACCGGTTTAACCAATACCTTACCTCCCATATATCTCAGTAAGTGAGGTGTCCCGTTCCTACTGCGGACTGTTTAAGCAATACCTACACCTCCTGTATATCTCAGTACGAGATGTGTCCCCTTCCTGCTGGGGACCGGTATAAACAATACCTCACATCCCATATATCTCAGTACGTGAGATGTACCCTTCCAATTGCGGACTGTTATAAACAATACCTACACCTCCTGTATATCTCAGTACGAGAGGTGTTCCCTTCCTGTTGGGCACCGGTATAAACAATACCTCACCACCCATATATCTCAGTACGAGAGGTGTCCCCTTCCTGCTTGTTACCGGTATAAACAATACCTACACCTCCCGTATATCTCAGTACGAGAGGTGGCCCCTTCCTGCTGGATACCGGTATGAACAATACCTAAACCTCCCGCATATCTCAGTACGAGAGGTGTCCCCTTCCTGCTGGGGACCGGTATAAACAACACCTCACCTCCCATATATCTCAGTACGAGAGGTGTCCACCTCCTGCTGGATACCGGTATAAACAATACCTACACCGCCGTATATCTCAGTACGAGAGGTGTCCTCCTCATGCTGGGGACCGGTATAAACAATACCTTACCTCCCATATATCTCAGTACGTGAGGTGTCCCCTTCCTACGGCGGACTGTTATAAACAATACATACACCTCCCGTATATCTCAGTACGAGAGGTTTCCCCTTCCTGCTGGTGGCTGGTATAAACAATACCTAACCTCCCATATATCTCGGTACGTGAGGTGTCCCTTTCCTACTGCGGAATGTTATAAAAAATACCTACACCTCCCGTATATCTCCGTACGATAGGTGTCCTCTTCCTGCTGGATACCGGTATAAACAATACCTAGACCTCCCAATATAACAGTACGAGAGGTGTCCCCTTCCTGCTGGATACCGGTATAGTTATACCTACACCTTCCGTATATCTCAGTACGGGAGATGTCCCCTTCCTGCTGGATACCGGTATAAACAATACCTACACCTCCCGTATATCTCAGTACGAGAGTTGCCCTCTTTCTGTTGGATACCGGTTTAAACAATACCTCACCTCCCATATAACTCAGTACGTGAGGTGTCCCTTTCCTACTGCGGAATGTTATAAACAATAAATGCACCTCCCGTATATCTCAGTACGAGAGGTGTCCTCTTCCTGCTGGATACCGGTATAAACAATACCTACACCACCCAATATAACAGTACGAGAGGTGTCCCCTTCCTGCTGGATACCGGTATAAATATACCTACATCTTCCGTATATCTCAGTACGAGAGGTGTCCTCTTTCTGCTGGACACCGGTATAAACAATACCTACACCTCCCGTATATCTCAGTACGAGAGGTGTCCCCTTCCTGCTGGGGACCGGTTTAAACAACACCTCACCTCCCATATATCTCAGTACGAGAGTTGTCCCCCTCCTGTTTAATACCGGTATAAACAATACCTACACCTCCCGTATATCTCAGTACGAGAGGTGTCCTCCTCATGCATGGGACCGGTATAAACAATACCTTACCTCCCATATATCTCAGTACGTGAGGTGTCCCTTTCCTACGGCGGACTGCTATAAACAATACCTACACCTCCCGTATATCTCAGTACGTTGGTGTCCCCTTCCTGCTGGGGACCGGTATAAACAATACCTAACCTCCCATATATCTCAGTACCTGAGGTGTCCCTTTCCTACTGCGGACTGTTATAAAAAATACCTACACCTCCCGTATATCTCAGTACGAGAGGTGTCCCCTTCCTGCTGGATACCGGTTTAAACAATACCTCACCTCCCATATATCTCAGTACGTGAGGTGTCCCTTTCCTACTACGGAATGTTATAAACAATACCTACACCTCCCGTATATCTCAATACGAGAGGTGTCCTCTTCCTTTTGGATACCGGTATAAACAATACCTACACCTCCCAATATAATAGTACGAGAGGTGTCCCCTTCCTGCTGGATACCGGTATAAATATACCTACACCTTCCGTATATCTCAGTACGGGAGGTGTACCCTTCCTGCTGGATACCGGTATAAACAATACCTACACCTTCCGTATATCTTAGTACGAGAAGTATCCTCTTCCTGCTGGATACCGGTATAAACAATACCTACACCTTCCGTATATCTCAGTACGAGAGGTGTCCCCTTCCTCCTGGGGACCGCTATAAACAATACCTCACCTCCCATATATCTCAGTACGAGAGGTGTGCCCTTCCTGCTGGATACCGGTATAAACAATACCTACACCTGCCTTATATCTCAGTACGAGAGGTTTGTCCTCCTGCTGGGGACCGGTGTAAACAATACCTACACCTCCTGTATATCTCAGCACGAGAGGTGCTCCCTTTTTGCTGTGAACCGGTATAACATTACGTGAGGTGTCCCCTTCCTACTGCGGACTGTTATAAACAATACCTACACCTCCTATATATCTCAGTACGAGAGGTGTCCCCTTCCTGCTGGAGACCGGTATAAACAATACCAACACCTCCCGTATATCTCAGTACGAGAGGTGTCCCCTTCCTGCTGGATACTGTTATAAACAATACCTCACCTCCTGTAAATCTTAGTACGAGAGGTGTCCTCTTTCTGCTGGATACGGTATAAACAATACCTCACCTCCCATATATCTCAGTACGAGAGGTGTGCCCTTCCTGCTGGATACCGGTATAAACAATACCTACACCTCCCGTATATGTCAGAACGAGAGGTGTCCCCATCCTGCTGGAGACCGGTATAAACAATACCTCACCTCCCATATATCTTAGTACGAGAGGTGTCCCCTTCCTGCTGGATACCGGTATAAACAATACCTACACCTCCCGTATATCTCAGTACGAGAGGTGTCCTCCTCATGCTGGGGAACGGTATAAACAATACCTTACCTCCCATATATCTCAGTACGTGAGGTGTCCTCTTCCTATTGCGGATTGTTATAAACAATACCTACACCTCCCGTATATCTCAGTACGAGAGGTGTCCCCTCCCTGCTGGATACCGATATAAACAATACCTCACCTCCCATATATCTCAGTACGAGAGGTGTCCCCTTCCTGCTGTATACCGGTATAAACAATACCTACACCTCCCGTATATCTCAGTACGAGAGGTTTCCTCCTCATGCTGGGGAGCGGTATAAACAATACCTTACCTCCCATATATCTCAGTACGAGAGGTGTCCCCTTCCTGCTGGGGACCGGTATAAACAATACCTACGCCTCCTGTATATCTCAGTACGAAAGGTGTTCCCTTTTCGCTGGGGACCGGTATAAACAATACCTCACCTTCCATATATCTCAGTACGTGAGGTGTCCCCTTCCTACTGCGGACTGTTATAAACAATACCTGCTCCTCCTGTATATCTCAGAACGAGAGGTGTCCCCTTCCTGCTGGAAACCGCTATAAACAATACCTACACCTCCCGTATATCTCAGTACGAGAGGTGTCCCCTTTCTGCTGGATACCGGTATAAACAATACCTCACCTCCCATATATCTCAGTACGAGAGGTGTCCCCTTGCTGCTGGATACCGGTATAGTTATACCTACACCTTCCGTATATCTCAGTACGGGAGATGTCCCCTTCCTGCTGGATACCGGTATAAACAATACCTAACCTCCCATATATCTCAGGACGTGAGGTGTCACCTTCCTACTGCGGACTGTTAAAAACAATACCTACTACTCCTGTATATCTCAGTACGAGAGATGTCCCCTTCCTGCTGGAGACCGGTATAAACAATACCTCACCAACCATATATCTCAGTACGTGAGGTGTTCCCTTCCTACTGCGGACTGTTATAAACAATACCTACACCTCCCGTATATCTCAGTACGAGAGGTGTCCTCCTCATGCTGGGGACCGGTATAAACAATACCTAACCTCCCATATATCTCAGGACGTGAGGTGTCACCTTCCTACTGCGGACTGTTATAAACAATACCTACACCTCCTGTATATCTCAGTACGAGAGATGTCCCCTTCCTGCTGGAGACCGGTATAAACAATACCTCACCTACCATATATCTCAGTACGTGAGGTGTTCCCTTCCTACTGCGGACTGTTATAAACAATACCTACACCTCCCGTATATCTCAGTACGAGAGGTGTCCCCTTCCTGCTGGATACCGTAATTAACAATACCTACACCTCCCATATATCTCAGAACGAATGGTGTCCCCTTCTTCTGGATACCGGTATAAACAATACCCCACTTCCCATATATCTCAGTACGAGAGGTGTCCCCTACCTGCTGGATACCGGTATAAACAATACCTCACCTCCCATATATCTGAGTACGAGAGGTGTCCCCTTCCTGCTGGATACCGGTATAAACAATACCTACACCTCCCTTTTATCTCAGTACGAGACGTTTGTCCTCCTGCTGGTGTCCGGTATAAACAATACCTACACCTCCTGTATATCTCAGTACGTGAGATGTCCCCTTCCTACTGCGGACTGTTATAAACAATACCTACACCTCCCGTATATCTCAGTACGAGAGGTGTCCTCTTTCTGCTGGATACCGGTATAAACAATACCTACACCTCCCGTATATCTCAGTACGAGAGGTGTCCCCTTCCTGCTGGCGACAGGTATAAACAATACCTCACCTCCTATATATCTCAGTACGAGAGGTGTCCCCTTTCTGCAGGATACCGGTATAAATAATACCTACACCTCCCGTATATCTCAGTAGGAGAGGTGTCCCCTTCCTGCTGGATACCGTTATAAACAATACCTCACCTCCCGTAAATCTCAGTACGAGAGGTGTCCTCTTCCTACTGGGGACCGGTATAAACAATACCTCACCTCCCAGATATCTCAGTACGAGAGATGTCCCCTTCCTGCTGCGGACTGTTATAAATAATACCTACACCTCCCGTATATCTCAGTACGTGAGATGTCCCCTTCCTACCGCGGACTGTTATAAACAATACCTCACCTCCCATATATATCAGTACGTGAGATATCCCCTTCCTACTGCTGACTGTTATAAACAATATCTACACCACCCGTATATCTCAGTACGAGAGGTGTCCTCTTCCTGCTGGATACTGGTATAAACAATACCTACCCCTCCCCTATATCTCAGTACGAGAGGTGTCCCCTTCCTGCTGGATACCGGTATAAACAATACCTTACCTCCCATATATCTCAGTACGTGAGATGTCCCCTTCCTACTGCGGACTGTTATAAACAATACCTACACCTCTCGTATATCTCAGTACGAGAGGTGTCCCCTTCCTACTGCGGACTGTTATAAACAATACCTACACCTCCCGTATATCTCAGTACGTGAGATGTCCCCTTCCTACTGCGGAATGTTATAAACAATACCTCACCTCCCGTATATCTCAGTACGAGAGGTGTCCTCTTCTTGCTGGATACCGGTATAAACATTACCTACACCTCCCTTATATATCAGTACGAGAGGTGTCCTCTTCCTGCTGGATACCGGTATAAACAATACCTACAATTCCCGTATATCTCAGTACTAGAGGTGTCCCCTTCCTGCTGGATACCGGTATAAACAATACCTACACCTTCCGTATATCTCAGTACGGGAGGTGTCCCCTTCCTGCTGGATACCGGTATAAACAATACCTACACCTCCCTTATATCTGAGTACGAGAGGTGTCCTCTTTCTGCTAGACACCGGTATAAACAATACCTAGACCTTCCGTATATCTCAGTACGCGAGGTGTCCTCTTCCTACTGGATACCGGTATAAACAATACCTACACCTCCCGTATATCTCAGTGCGAAAGGTGTCCCCTTCCTACTGGGGACCGGTAAAAACAATACCTCACCTCCCATATATCTGAGTACGAGAGGTGTCCCCTTCCTGCTGGATACCGGTATAAACAATACCTACACCTCCCGTATATCTCAGTACGAGAGAATTGTCCTCCTGCTGGGGTCCGGTATAAACAATACCTACACCTCCTGTATATCTCAGTACGTGAGATGTCCCCTTCCTACTGCGGACTGTTATAAACAATACCTACAACTCCCGTATATCTCAGTACGAGAAGTGTCCTCTTTCTGCTGGATACCGGTATAAACAATACCTACACCTCCCGTATATCTCAATACGAGAGGTGTCCCCTTCCTGCTGGGGACCGGTAAAAACAATACCTCACCTCCCATATATCTTAGTACGAGAGGTGTCCCCTTCCTGCTTATTACCGATATAAACAATACCTACACCTCCCGTATATATCAGTACGAGAGGTGTCCTCCTCATGCTGGGGACCGGTATAAACAATACATTACCTCCCATATATCTCATAACGTGAGGTGTCCTCTTCCTATTGCGGATTGTTAAAAACAATACCTACACTTCCTGTATATCTCAGTACGAGAGTTGTCCCCTTCCTGCTGGATACCGGTATAAACAATACCTACACCTCCCGTATATCCCAGTACGAGAGGTGCCCCCTTCCTGCTGGATACGAGTATAAACAGTACCTCACCTCTCATACATCTCAGTACGAGAAATGTCCCCTTTCTGCTGGATACCGGCATAAAAAATACCTCACCTCCCGTATATCTCAGTTAGACAGGTGTCCCCTTCCTGCTGGATACCGGTATAAAATATACCTCACCTCCCATATATCTCTGTAGGACAGGTGTCCTCTTCCTGCTGGATACCGGTATAAACAATACCTACAGCTGCCGTATATCTCAGTACGAGAGGTGTCCCCTTCCTACTGGGGACCGGTATTAACAATACCTCACATCCCATATATCCCAGTACGAGAGGTGTCCCCTTCCTGCTGGATACCGGTATAAAAATACCTACACCTCCCGTATATCTCAGTACGAGAGGTGTGTCCTCCTGCTGGGGACCGGTTTAACCAATACCTTACCTCCCATATATCTCAGTACGTGAGGTGTCCCGTTCCTACTGCGGACTGTTTAATCAATACCTACACCTCCTGTATATCTCAGTACGAGATGTGTCCCCTTCCTTCTGGGGACCGGTATAAACAATACCTCACATCCCATATATCTCAGTACGAGAGGTGTCCCCTTCCTGCTGGATACCGGTATGAACAATACCTAAACCTCCCGCATATCTCAGTACGAGAGGTGCCCCCTTCCTGCTGGGTACCGGTATAAACAACACCTCACCTCCCATATATCTCAGTACGAGAGGTGTCCCCCTCCTGCTGGATACCGGTATAAACAATACCTACACCTCCTGTATATCTCAGTACGAGAGGTGTCGTCCTCATGCTGGGGACCGGTATAAACTATACCTTACCTCCCATATATCTCAGTACGTGAGGTGTCCCCTTCCTACGGCGGACTGTTATAAACAATACATACACCTCCGTATATCTCAGTACGAGAGGTGTCCCCTTCCTGCTGGGGACTGGTATAAACAATACCTAACCTCCCATATATCTCAGTACGTGAGGTGTCCCTTTTCTACTGCGGACTGTTATATACAATACCTACACCTCCCGTATATCTCAGTACGAGAAGTGTCCTCTTTCTGCTGGATACCGGTATAAACAATACCTACACCTCCCGTATATCTCAATACGAGAGGTGTCCCCTTCCTGCTGGGGACCGGTATAAACAATACCTCACCTCCCATATATCTTAGTACGATAGGTGTCCCCTTCCTGCTTATTACCGGTATAAACAATACCTACACCTCCCGTATATATCAGTACGAGAGGTGTCCTCCTCATGCTGGGGACCGGTATAAACAATACATTACCTCCCATATATCTTATAACGTGAGGTGTCCTCTTCCTATTGCGGATTGTTAAAAACAATACCTACACTTCCTGTATATCTCAGTACGAGAGTTGTCCCCTTCCTGCTGGATACCGGTATAAACAATACCTACACCTCCCGTATATCCCAGTACGAGAGGTGTCCCCTTCCTGCTGGATACCAGTATAAACAATACCTCACCTCTCATACATTTCAGTACGAGAAATGTCCCCTTTCTGCTGGATACCGGCATAAAAAATACCTCACCTCCCATATATCTCTGTAGGACAGGTGTCCTATTCCTGCTGGATACCGGTATAAACAATACCTTACCTCCCATATATCTCAGTACGTGAGATGTCCCCTTCCTACTGCGGACTGTTATAAACAATACCTACACCTCCCGTATATCTCAGTACGAGAGGTGTCCTCTTCCTGCTGGATACCGGTATAAACAATACCTACAGCTTCCGTATATCTCAGTACGAGAGGTGTCCCCTTCCTACTGGGGACCGGTATTAACAATACCTCACATCCCATATATCCCAGTACGAGAGGTGTCCCCTTCCTGCTGGATACCGGTATAAAAATACCTACACCTCCCGTATATCTCAGTACGAGAGGTGTGTCCTACTGCTGGGGACCGGTTTAACCAATACCTTACCTCCCATATATCTCAGTACGTGAGGTGTCCCGTTCCTACTGCGGACTGTTTAATCAATACCTACACCTCCTGTATATCTCAGTACCAGATGTGTCCCCTTCCTTCTGGGGACCGGTATAAACAATACCTCACATCCCATATATCTCAGTACGAGAGGTGTCCCCTTCCTGCTGGATACCGGTATGAACAATACCTAAACCTCCCGCATATCTCAGTACGAGAGGTGCCCCCTTCCTGCTGGGTACCGGTATAAACAACACCTCACCTCCCATATATCTCAGTACGAGAGGTGTCCCCCTCCTGCTGGATACCGGTATAAACAATACCTACACCTCCCGTATATCTCAGTACGAGAGGTGTCGTCCTCATGCTGGGGACCGGTATAAACAATACCTAACCTCCCATATATCTCAGTACGTGCGGTGTCCCTTTTCTACTGCGGACTGTTATATACAATACCTACACCTCCCGTATAGCTCAGTACGAGAGGTGTCCCCTTCCTGCTGGATACCGGTTTAAACAATACCTCAACTCCCAATATAACAGTACGAGAGGTGTCCCCTTCCTCCTGGATACCGCTATAAATATACCTACACCTTCCGTATATCTCAGTACGGGAGGTGTCCCCTTCCTGCTGGATACCGGTATAAACAATACCTACACCTCCCGTATATCTCAGTACGAGAGTTGCCCTCTTTCTGTTGGATACCGTTTTAAACAATACCTCACCTCCCATATATCTCAGTACGTGAGGTGTCCCTTTCCTACTGCGGAATGTTATAAACAATAAATACACCTCCCGTATATCTCAGTACGAGAAGTGTCCCCTTCCTGCTGGATACCGGCATAAAAAATACCTCACCTCCCGTATATCTCAGTTAGACAGGTGTCCCCTTCCTGCTGGATACCGGTATAAAAATACCTCAACTCCCATATATCTCTGTAGGAGAGGTTTCCTATTTCTGCTGGATACCAATATAAACAATACCTTACCTCCCATATATCTCAGTACGTGAGATGTCGCCTTCCTACTGCGGACTGTTATAAACAATACCTACACCTCCCGTATATCTCAGTACGAGAGGTATCCTCTTCCTGCTGGATACCGGTATAAACAATACCTACACCTCCCGTATATCTCAGTACGAGAGGTGTCCCCTTCCTACTGGGGACCGGTATTAACAATACCTCACCTCCCATATATCTCAGTACGAGAGGTGCCCCTTCCTGCTGGATACCGGGATAAAGAATACCTACACCTCCCGTATATCTTAATACGAGATGTGTGTCCTCCTGCTGGGGACCGGTTTAAACAGTACCTTACTTCCCATATATCTCAGTACGTGAGGTGTCCCGTTCCTACTGCGGACTGTTTAATCAATACCTACACCTCCTGTATATCTCAGTACGAGATGTGTCCCCTTCCTGCTGGGGACCGGTATAAACTATACCTCACATCCCATATATCTCAGTACGTGAGGTGTCCCCTTCCTATTGCGGACTGTTATAAACAGTACCTACACCTCCTGTATATCTCAGTACGAGAGGTGTTCCCTTCCAGTTGGGCACCGGTATAAACAATACCTCACCTCCCATATATCTCAGTACGAGAGGTGTCCCCTTCCTGCTGGATACCGGTATAAGCAATACCTACACCTCCCGTATATCTCAGTACGAGAGGTGTCCCCTTCCTGCTGGATACCGGTATGAACAATACCTACACCTCCCGTATATCTCAGTACGAGAGGTGTCCCCTTCCTGCTGGGGACCGGTTTAAACAACACCTCACCTCCCATATATCTCAGTACGAGAGGTGTCCCTCTCCTGCTGGATACCGGTATAAACAATACCTACACCTCCCGTATATCTCAGTACGAGAGGTGTCCTCCTCATGCTGGGGACCGGTATAAACAATACCTTACCTCCCATATATCTCAGTACGTGAGATGTCGCCTTCCTACGGCGGACTGTTATAAACAATACCTACACCTCCCGTATATCTCAGTACGAGAGGTGTCCCGTTCCTGCTGGGGACCGGTATAAACAATACCTAACCTCCCATATATCTCAGTACGTGAAATGTCCCTTTCCTACTGCGGACTGTTATAAACAATACCTACACCTCCCGTATATCTCAGTACGAGAGGTGTCCCCTTCCTGCTGGATACCGGTTTAAACAATACCTCACCTCCCATATAGCTCAGTACGTGAGGTGTCCCTTTCCTACTGCGGAATGTTATAAACAATACCTACCCCTTCCGTATATCTCAGTACGAGAGGTGTCCTCTTCCTGCTGGATACCGGTATAAACTATACCTACACCTCCCAATATAACAGTACGAGAGGTGTCCCCTTCCTGCTGGATACCGGTACCTTCCGTATATCTCAGTACGGGAGGTGTCCCCTTTCTGCTGGATACCGGTATAAACAATATCTACACCTCCCGTATATCTCAGTACGAGAGGTTTGTCGTCCTGCTGGGGACCGGTGTAAACAATACCTACACCTCCTGTATATCTCAGCACGAGAGGTACTCCCTTTTTGCTGTGGACCGGTATAACAGTACGAGAGGTGTCCCCTTCCTGCTGGATACCGGTATAAATATACCTACACCTTCCGTATATCTCAGTACGACAGATGTCCCCTTCCTGCTGGATACTGTTATAAACAATACCTCACCTCCTGTAAATCTCAGTACGAGAGGTGTCCTCTTTCTGCTGGATACGGTATAAACAATACCTCACCTCCCATATATCTCAGTACGAGAAGTGTCCCCTTCCTGGTGGATACCGGTATAAACAATACCTACACCTCCCGTAAATGTCAGTACGAGAGGTGTCCCCTTCCTGCTGGAGACCGGTATAAACAATACCTCACCTCGTATATATCTCAGTACGAGAGGTGTCCCCTCTCTGCTGGATACCGGTATAAACAATAGCTTTACCTCCCGTATATCTCCTTACGAGAGGTGTCCTCCTCATGCTGGGGAACGGTATAAACAATACTTTACCTCCCATACATCTCAGTACGTGATGTGTCCTCTTCCTATTGCGGATTGTTATAAACAATACCTACACCTCCTGTTTATCTCAGTACGAGAGTTATCCCCTTCCTGCTGGATACCGGTATAAACAATACCTACACCTCCCGTATATCTCAGTACGAGAGGTGTCCCCTTCCTGCTGGATACCGATATAAAAATTTACCTCACCTCCCATATATCTCAGTACGAGAGGTGTCCTCCTCATGCTGGGGAGCGGTATAAACAATACCTACACCTCCCATATATCTCAGTACGAGAGGTGTCCTCCTCATGCTGGGGAGCGGTATAAACAATACCTTACCTCCCATATATCTCAGTACGAGAGGTGTCCCCTTCCTGCTGGGGACCGGTATAAACAATACCTACACCTCCTGTATATCTCAGTACGAGAGGTGTTCCCTTTTTGCTGGGGACCGGTATAAACAATACCTCACCTTCCATATATCTCAGTACGTGAGGTGCCCCCTTCCTACTGCGGACTGCTATAAACAATACCTGCTCCTCCTGTATATCTCAGAACGAGAGGTGTCCCCTTCCTGCTGGATACCGCTATAAACAATACCTACACCTCCCGTATATCTCAGTACGAGAGGTGTCCCCTTCCTGCTGGATACCGGTATAAACAATACCTCACCTCCCATATATCTCAGTACGAGAGGTGTCCCCTTCCTGCTGGATACCGGTATAAACAATACCTACACCTCCCGTATATCTCAGTACGAGAGGTGTCCTCCTTATGCTGGGGACCGGTATAAACAATACCTAACCTCCCATATATCTCAGGACGTGAGGTTTCCCCTTCCTTCTGCGGACTGTTATAAACAATACCTACACCTCATGTATATCTCAGTACGAGAGATGTCCCCTTCCTGCTGGGGACCGGTATAAACAATAGCTCACCTACCATATATGTCAGTACGAGAGGTGTCCGCTTCCCGCTGGATACCGGTATAAACAATACCTACACCTCCCATATATCTCAGTACGTGAGGTGTTCCCTTCCTACTGCGGACTGTTATAAACAATACCTATACCTCCCGTATATCTCAGTACGAGAGGTGTCCCCTTCCTGCTGGATAATTGTATTAACAATACCTACACCTCCCATATATCTCAGAAGGAGAGGTGTCCCCTTCTTCTGGATTCCGGTATAAACAATACCCCACTTCCCATATATCTCAGTACGAGAGGTGTCCCCTACCTGCTGGATACCGGTATAAACAATACCTCACCTCCCATATATCTCAGTACGAGAGGTGTCCCCTTCCTGCTGGATACCGGTAAAAACAATATCTCACCTCCCATATATCTCAGTACGTGAGATGTCCCCTTCCTACTGCGGACTCTTATAAACAATACCTACACCTCCCGTATATCTCAGTACGAGAGGTGTCCTCTTCCTGCCGATTACCGGTTTAACAATACCTACACCTCCCGTATATCTCAGTACGAGAGGTGTCCCCTTCATACTGGATACCGGTATAAACTATACCTACACCTTCCGTATATCTCAGTATGAGAGGTGTCCCCTTCCCACTGATGACCGGTATAAACAATACCTCACCTCCCATATATCTCAGTACGAGAGGTGTCCCCTTCCTGCTGGATACCGGTATAAATAATACCTACACCTCCTGTATATCTCATTACGAGAGGTGTCTCCTTCCTGCTGGATACCGGTATAAACAATACCTACACCTCCCGTATATCTCAGTACGAGAGGTGTCCTCTTGCTACTGGGGACCGGTATAATCAATACCTCACCTCCCATATATCTCAGTACGTGAGGTGTCCCCTTCCTACTGCGGACTGTTATAAACAATACCTACACCTGCTGTATATCTCAGTACGAGAGGTGTCTCCTTACTGCTGGATACCGGTATAAACAATACCTCAATTCCCATATATCTCAGTACGTGAGATGTCCCCTTCCTACTGCGGACTGTTATAAACAATACCTATACCTCCAGTATATCTCAGTACGAGAGTGGTCCTCTTCCTGCTGGACACTGGTATAAACAATAGCAACACCTCCCGTATATCTCAGTACGAGAGGTGTCCCCTTCCTGCTGGATACCGGTCTAAACAATACCTCACCTCACATATATCTCAGTACGTGAGATGTCCCCTTCCTACTGCGGACTGTTATAAACAATACCTACACCTCCCGTTTATCTCAGTACGAGAAGTGTCCTCTTCCTGCTGGATACTGGTATAAACAATACCTACACCTCCCGTATATCTCAGTACGAGAGGTGTCCCCTTCCTGCTGGATACCGGTATAAACAATACCTACACCTCCCGTATATCTCAGTACGAGAGGTGTCCCCTTCCTGCTGGATACCGTTATAAACAATACCTACACCTTCCGTATATCTCAGTACGAGAGGTGTCCCCTTCCTGCTGGATACCGGTATAAACAATACCTACACCTCCCATATATCTCAGTACGTGAGGTGTCCCCTTCCTACGGCGGACTGTTATAAACAGTACCTACACCTCCTGTATATCTCAGTATGTGGGGTGTCCCCTTCCTACGGCGGACTGTTATAAACAATACCTACACCTCCCGTATATTTCAGTACGTGAGGTGTCCCCTTCCTGCTGGATACCGGTATTAACAGTACCTACACTTGCCATATATCTCAGTACGAAAGTGTCCCCTTCCTGCTGGATACCGGTATAAACAATACGTCACCTCCGGTATATCTCAGTACGAGATGTGTCCCCTTCCTGCTGGATACCGGTATAAACAATACCTCACCTCCCATATATCTCAGTACGAGAGGTGTCCCCTTCCTGCTGGATTCCGGTATCAACAATACCTTACCTCCCATATATCTCAGAACGTGAGATGTCCCCTTCCTACTGCGGACTGTTATAAACAATACCTACACCTCCCGTATATCTCAGTACGAGAGGTGTCCGCTTTCTGCTGGATACCGGTATAAACAATACCTATACCTCCCGTATATCTCAGTACGAGAGGTGTCCCCTTCCTGCTGGGGACCGGTATAAACAATACCTACACCTCCCGTATATCTCAGTACCAGAGGTGTCCTCCTCATGCTGGAGACCGGTATAAACAATACCTACATCTCCTGTATATCTCAGTACGCGAGGTGTCCCCTTCCTACTGCGGACTGTTATAAACAATACCTACACCTCCCATATATCACAGTACGAGAGGTGTCCCCTTCCTGCTGGATACCGGTATAGACAATACCTACACCTCCCGTATATCTCAGTACGAGAGGTGTCCACTTTCTGCTGGATACCGGTATAAACAATACCTCACCTCCCGTATATCTCAGTACGAGAGGTGTCCCCTTCCTGCTGGACACCGGTATAAACAATACCTCACCTCCCATATATCTCTTTACGAGAGGTGTCCCCTTCCTGATGGATACCGGTATAAAATATACCTTACCTCCCATATATCTCAGTGCGTGAGATGTGTCCTTCCTACTGCGGAATGTTATAAACAATACCTCACCTCCCGTATATCTCAGTACGAGAGGTGTCCCCTTCCTGCTGGATACCAGTATAAACAATACCTACACCTTCCGTATATCTCAGTACGTGAGGTGTTCCCTTCCTGCTGGATACCAATATAAACAATACCTACACCTCCCATATATCTCAGTACGTGAGGTGTCCCCTTCCTACGGCGGACTGTTATAAACAATACCTACACCTTCCGTATATCTCAGTACGAGTGTTTTCCCCTTCCAGCTGGGGACTGAATAAACAATACCTACATCTCCCATATATCTCAGTACGAGAGGTGTCCCCTTCCTGCTGGATACCGGTATAAACAATACCTCACCTCCCATATATCTCAATACGAGAGCTGTCCCCTTCCTGCTGGGGACCGGTATAAACTATACCTACACCTTCCGTATATCTCAGTACCAGAGATGTCCTCCTCAAGCTAGAGACCGGTATAAACAATACCTCACCTCCCATATATCTGAGTACGAGAGGTGTCCCCTTCCTGCTGGATACCTGTATAGATGATATCTACACCTCTCATATATATCAATACGAGAGGTGTCCCCTTCCTGCTGGATACCGGTATAAACAATACCTCACCACCCGTATATCTCAGTACGAGATGTTTTCCCTTCCTGCTGGATACCGGTATAAACAATACCTCACCTCCCATATATCTCAGTACGAGAGGTGTCCCCTTCCTGCTGGATACCGGTATAAACAATACCTCACCTCCCATATATCTCAGTACGAGAGGTGTCCCCTTCCTGCTGGATACCGGTATTAACAATACCCTACCTCCCATATATCTCAGTACGTGAGATGTCCCCTACCTACTGCAGACTGTTATAAACAATACCTACACCTCACGTATATCTCAGTACGAGAGGTGTCCTCTTCCTGCAGGATACCGGTATAAACAATACCTACACCTCCCTTATATTTCAGTACGAGAGGTGTCCCCTTCCTGCCGGATACCGGTATAAACAATACCTACATCTCCCGTATATCTCAGTACGAGAGGTGTCCTCTTTCTGCTGGATACCGGTATAAAGAATACCTATACCTACACCTTCCGTATATCTCAGTACGAGAGGTGTCCCCTTCCTACTGGGGACCGGTATAAACAATACCTCACCTCCCATATATCTCAGTACGAGAGGTGTACCCTTCCTGCTGGATACCGGTATACATAATACCTACACCTCCCGTATGTCTCAGTACGAGAGGTGTGTCCTCCTGCTGGGGACCGGTATAAACAATACCTTACGTCCTATATATATATCAGTACGTGAGGTGTCCCCTTCCTACTGCGGACTGATTAAACAATACCTACACCTCCCATATATCTCATTACGATAGGTGTCCCCTTCCTGCTGGATACCGGTATAAACAATACCTACACCTCCCATATATCTCAGTACGTGAGGTGTCCCCTTCTTACTGCGGACTGTTATAAGCAATACCTACACCTCCCGTATATCTCAGTACGAGAGGTGTACCCTTCCTGCTGGATACCGATAAACAATACCTACACCTCCCATATATCTCAGTACGAGAAGTGTCCCCTTCCTGCTGGATACCGGTATAAACAATACCTCACCTCCCATATATCTCAGTACGAGAGGTGTCCCCTTCCTGCTGGGGACCGGTGTAAACTATACCTACACCGCCCGTATATCTCAGTACCAGAGGTTTCCTCCTCATGCTAGAGTCCGGTATAAACAATACCTACATCTCCTGTATATCTCAGTACGATAGGTGTCCCCTTTCTGCTGGATACTGGTATAAACAATACCTACACCTCCCGTATATCTCAGTACGAGAGGTGTCCCCTTCCTGCTGGATACCGATATAAACAATACCTCACTTCCCGTATACCTCAGTACGAGAGGTGTCCCCTTCCTGCTGGATACCGGTATAAACAATTCTTTAGCTCCCATATATCTCAGTACGTGAGATGTCCCCTTCCTACTGCGGAATTTTATAAACAATACCTACACCTCCCGTATATCTCAGTACGAGAGGTGTCCTCTTTCTGCTGGATACCGGTATAAACAATACCTACACCTCCCGTATATCTCAGTACGAGAGGTGTCCCCTTCCTGCTGGGGACCGGTATAAACTATACCTACACCTCCCGTATATCTCAGTACCAGAGGTGTCCTCCTCATGCTGGAGACCGGTATAAACAATACCTACATCTCCTGTATATCTCAGTACGCGACGTGTCCCCTTCCTACTGCTGACTGTTATAAACAATACCTACACCTCCCGTATATCACAGTACGAGAGGTGTCCCCTTCCTGCTAGATACCGGTATAAACAATACCTATATCTCCCATATATCACAGTACGAGAGGTGTCCCCTTTCTGCTGGATACCGATATAAACAATACCTCACCTCCCGTATATCTCAGTACGAGAGGTGTCCCCTTCCTGCTGGATACCGGTATAAACAATAGCTCACCTCCCATATATCTCAGTACGAGAGGTGTCCCCTTCCTGATGGATACCGGTATAAACAATACCTTACCTCCCATATATCTCAGTACGTGAGATGTCCCCTTCCAACTGCGGAATGTTATAAACAATACCTCACCTCCCGTATATCTCAGTACGAGAGGTGACCCCTTCCTGCTGGATACCGGTATAAACAATACCTACACCTTCCGTATATCTCAGTACGTGAGGTGTCCCCTTCCTGCTGTAACCCGGTATAAACAATACCTCACCTCCCATATATCTCAGTACGAGAGGTGTCCATTTCCTGCTGGATACCGGTATCAACAATACCTTACCTCCCATATATCTCAGTACGAGAGGTGTCCGCTTCCTGCTGGATACCTGTATAGATAATAACTACACCTCTCATATATCTCAGTACGAGAGGTGTCCCCTTCCTGCTGGATACCGGTATAAACAATACCTAACCTCCCGTATATCTAAGTACCAGAGATGTCCTCCTCAAGCTAGAGACCGGTATAAACAATACCTCACCTCCCATATATCTGAGTACGAGAGGTGTCCGCTTCCTGCTGGATACCTGTATTGATAATAACTACACCTCTCATATATCTCAGTACGAGAGGTGTCCCCTTCCTGCTGGATACCGGTATAAACAATACCTCACCTCCCGTATATCTCAGTACGAGATGTGTTCCCTTCCTGCTGTAACCCGGTATAAACAATACCTCACCTCCCATATATCTCAGTACGAGAGGTGTCCATTTCCTGCTGGATACCGGTATCAACAATACCTTACCTCCCATATATCTCAGTACGAGAGGTGTCCATTTCCTGCTGGGGACCGGTATAAACTATACCTACACCGCCCGTATATCTCAGTACCAGAGGTGTCCACCTCATGCTAGAGTCCGGTATAAACAATACCTATATCTCCTGTATATCTCAGTACGCGAGGTGTCTCCTTCCTACTGCGGACTGTTATAAACAATACCTACACCTCCCGTATATCTCAGTACGAGAGGTGTCCCCTTCCTGCTGGATACCGGTATAAACAATACCTACACCTCCCGTATATCTCAGTACGAGAGGTGTCCCCTTCCTGCTGGATACCGATATAAACAATACCTCACTTCCCGTATAACTCAGTACGAGAGGTGTCCCCTTCCTGCTGAATACCGGTATAAACAATTCCTTACCTCCCATATATCTCAGTACGTGAGATGTCCCCTTCCTACTGCGGAATGTTATAAACAATACCTCACCTCCCGTATATCTCAGTAGGAGGGGTGTCCCCTTCCTGCTGGATACCGGTATAAACAATACCTACACCTCCCGTATATCTCAGTACGAAAGGTATCCTATTCCTGCTGGATACCGGTATAAACAATACCTACACCTTCCGTATATCTCAGTACGAGAGGTTACCCCTTCCTGCTGGATACCGGTATAAACAATACCTACACCTCCCGTATATCTCAGTACGAGAGGTGTCCTCCTCATGCTGGGGACCGGTATAAACAATACCTACACCTCCCGTATATCTCAGTACGTGAGGTGTCCCCTTCCTGCTGTATACCGGTATAAACAATACCTACACCTCCCGTATATCTCAGTACGTGAGGTGTCTTCTTCCTGCTGGATACCGGTATAAACAATACCTACAACTCCCGTATATCTCAGTAGGTGAGGTGTCCCCTTCCTGCTGGATACCGGTATAAACAATACCTACACCGCCCGTATATCTCAGTTCGAGAGGTGTCCTCCTCATGCTGGATACCGGTATAAACAATACCTACACCTCCCATATATCTCAGTACGTGAGGTTTCCCCTTCCTACGGCGGACTGTTATAAACAGTACCTACACCTCCCGTATATCTCAGTAAGTGAGGTGTCCCCTTCCTACTGCGGACTGTTATAAACAACACCTACACCTCCCGTATATCTCAGTACGTGAGGTGTCCCCTTCCTACGGCGGACATTTATAAACAATACCTACACCTCCCGTATATCTCAGTAAGTGAGGTGTCCCCTTCCTGCTGGATACCGGTATTAACAATACCTACACCAGCCATATATCTCAGTACGAGAGGTGTCCCCTTCCTGCTGGATACCGGTATAAACAATACCTCACCTCCCGTATATCTCAGTACGAGATGTGTCCCCTTCCTGCTGGATAACGGTATCAACAATACCTTACCTCCCATATATCTCTGTAAGTGAGATGTCCCCTTCCTACTGCGGATTGTTATAAACAATACCTACACCTCCCGTATATTTCAGTACGAGAGGTGTCCTCTTCCTGCAGGATACCGGTATAAAGAGTACCTACACCTCCCGTATATCTCAGTACGTGAGGTGTCCCCTTCCTACGGCGGACTGTTATAAACAATACCTACACCTTCCGTATATCTCAGTACTAGAGGTGTCCCCTTTCTACTGGGGACGGGAATACACAATACCTCACCTCCCATATATCTAAGTACGAGAGGTGTCCCCTTCCTGCTGGATGCCGGTATAAATAATATCTACACCTCCCGTATATCTCAGTAGGAGAGGTGTGTCCTGCTGGGGACCGGTATAAACAATACCTTACCTCCCATATATCTCAACACGTGAGGTGTTTCCTTTCTACTGCGGAATGTTTAAACAATACCTACACCTCCTGTATATCTCCGTACGAGAGGTGTCCCCTTTCTGCTGGATACCGGTATTAACAATACCTACACCTCCCATATATCTCAGTACGAGAGGTGTCCCCTTCCTGCTGGATACCGGTATAAACAATACCTCACCTCCCATATATCTCAGTACGAGAGGTGTCCCCTTCCTGCTGGATACCGGTATAAACAATACCTACACCTCCCATATATCTCAATACGTGAGGTGTCCCCTTCCTACTGCGGACTGTTATAAACAATACCTACACCTCCCGTATATCTCATTACTAGAGGTGTCCCCTTCCTGCTGGAAACCGGTATCAACAATACCTTACCTCCCATATATCTCAGTACGAGAGGTGTTCTCTTCCTTCAGGATACCGGTATAAACAATACCTAAACCTCCCGTATATCTCAGTACGAGAGGTTTCCCCTTCCTGCTGGATACCGGTATAAACAATACTTACATCTCCCGTATATCTCAGTACGAGAGGTGTCCTCTTTCTGCTGGATACCGGTATAAACAATACCTACACCTTCCGTATATCTCAGTACGAGAGGTGTCCCCTTCCTACTGGTGATCGGTATAAACAATACCTACACCTCCCGTATATCTCAGTACGAGAGGTGTGTCCTCCTGCTGGGGACCGGTATAAACAATATCTTACCTCTCATTATCTCAGTACGTGAGGTGTCCCCTTCCTACTGCGGACTGTTTAAACAATACCTACACCTCCTGTATATCTCAGTACGAGAGGTGTCCCCTTCCTGCTGGATACCGGTATAAATAATACCTACACCTCCCGTATATCTCAGTACGAGAGGTGTGTCCTCCTGCTGGGGACCGGTATAAACAATATCTTACATCTCATTATCTCAGTACGTGAGGTGTCCCCTACCTACTGCGGACTGTTTAAACAATACCTACACCTCCTGTATATCTCAGTACGAGAGGTGTCCCCTTCCTGCTGGATACCGGTATAAACAATACCTACACCGCCCGTATATCTCAGTACGAGAGATGTCCTCTTCCTGCTGGATACCGGTATAAACAATACCTACACCTCCCGTATATTGCAGTACGAGAGGTGTCCCCTTCCTGCTGGATACCAGTATAAACAATACCTATACGTCCCGTATATCTCAGTACGAGAGGTGTGTCCTCTTGCTGGGGACCGGTATAAACAATACCTACACCTCCTGTATATTTCAGAACGAGAGCTGTTCCATTTTTGCTGGGGACCGGTATAAACAATACGTCACCTCCCATATATCTCAGTACGAGAGGCGTCCCCTTCCTGCTGGATACCAGTATAAACAATACCTACACGTCCCGTATATCTCAGTACGAGAGGTGTGTCCTCTTGCTGGGGACCGGTATAAACATTACCTACACCTCCTGTATATTTCAGAACGAGAGGTGTTCCCTTTTTGCTGGGGACCGGTATAAACAATATCTCTCCTCCCATATATCTCAGTACGTGAGGTGTCCCCTTCCTACTGCGGACTGTTGTAAACAATACCTACACCGCCTGTTTATCTCAGTACGAGAAGTGTCCCCTTCCTGCTGGATACCGGTATAAACAATACCTACACCTCCCTTATATCTCAGTATGAGAGGTGTCCTCTTTCTGCTGGATACCGGTATAAACAATACCTCACCTCCCATATATCTCAGTACGAGAGGTATCCCCTTCCTGCTGGATACCGGTATAAACAATACCTGCATCTCCCGTATATCTAAGTACGAGAGGTGTCCCCTTCCTGCTGGGGACCGATATAAACAATACCTCACCTCCCATATATCTCAGTACGAGAGGTGTCCCCTTTCTGCTGGATACCGGTATAAACAATACCTACACCTCCTGTATATCTCAGTACGAGAGGTGTCCTCCTCATGCTGGGTACCGGTATAAACAATACCTACACCTCCCATATATCTCAGTACGTGAGTTGTCCCCTTCCTACGGCGGACTGTTATGAACAGTACCTACACCTCCCGTATATCTCAGTACGTGAGGTGTCCCCTTCCTACGGCGGACATTTATAAACAATACCAACACCTCCCGTATTAATCAGTACGAGATGTGTCCCCTTCCTGCTGGATAACGATATCAACAATACCTTACCTCCCATATATCTCAGTACGTGAGGTGTCCCCTTCCTACGGCGGACTGTTATAAACAGTACCTACACCTCCCGTATATCTCAGTACGTGAGGTGTCCCCTTCCTACGGCGGACTGTTATAAACAATACCTACACCTCCCGTATATCTCAGTACGTGAGGTGTCCCTTTCCTACGGCGGACTGTTATAAACAATACCTACACCTCCCGTATATCTCAGTACGTGAGGTGTCCCCTTTCTACGGCGGACTGTTATAAACAATACCTACACCTTCCGTATATCTCGGTACGAGTGTTTTCCCCTGCCTGCTGGGGACTGAGTAAACAATACCTACATCTCCCATATATCTCAGTACGAGAGGTGTCCCCTTCCTGCTGGATACCGGTATAAACAATACCTCACCTCCCATATATCTCAGTACGAGAGGTGTCCCCTTCCTGCTGGGGACCGGTTTAAACAACACCTCACCTCCCATATATCTCAGTACGAGAGGTGTCCCCCTCCTGCTGGATACCGGTATAAACAATACCTACACCTCCCGTATATCTCAGTACGAGAGGTGTCCCCTTCCTGCTGGGGACCGGTATAAACTATACCTACACCTCCCGTATATCTAAGTACCAGAGATGTCCTCCTCAAGCTAGAGACCGGTATAAACAATACCTCACCTCCCATATATCTGAGTACGATAGGTGTCCGCTTCCTGCTGGATACCTGTATAGATAGTAACTACACCTCTCATATATCTCAGTACGAGAGGTGTCCCCTTCCTGCTGGATACCGATATAAACAATACCTCACCTCCCGTATATCTCAGTACGAGATGTGTTCCCTTCCTGCTGTAACCCGGTATAAACAATACCTCACCTCCCATATATCTCAGTACGAGAGGTGTCCCCTTCCCGCTGGATACCGGTATAAACAATACCTCACCTCCCATATATCTCAGTACGAGAGGTGTCCACTTCCTGCTGGATACCGGTATCAACAATACCTTACCTCCCATATATCTCAGTACGAGAGGTGTCCATTTCCTGCTGGGGACCGGTATAAACTATACCTACACCGCCCCTATATGTCAGTACCAGAGGTGTCCTCCTCATGCTAGAGTCCGGTATAAACAATACCTACATCTCCTGTATATCTCAGTACGCGAGGTGTCTCCTTCCTACTGCGGACTGTTATAAACAATACCTACACCTCCCGTATATCTCAGTACGAGAGGTGTCCCCTTCCTGCTGGATACCGGTATAAACAATACCTACACCTCCCGTATATCTCAGTACGAGAGGTGTCCCCTTCCTGCTGGATACCGATATAAACAATACCTCACTTCCCGTATACCTCAGTACGAGAGGTGTCCCCTTCCTGCTGAATACCGGTATAAACAATTCCTTACCTCCCATATATCTCAGTACGTGAGATGTCCCCTTCCCACTGCGGAATGTTATAAACAATACCTCACCTCCCGTATATCTCAGTAAGAGGGGTGTCCCCTTCCTGCTGGATACCGGTATAAACAATACCTACACCTCCCGTATATCTCAGTACGAGAGGTGTCCTGTTCCTGCTGGATACCGGTATAAACAATACCTACACCTTCCGTATATCTCAGTACGAGAGGTGTCCCCTTCCTGCTGGATACCGGTATAAACAATACCTACACCTCCCGTATATCTCAGTACGAGAGGTGTCCTCCTCATGCTGGGGACCGGTATAAACAATACCTACACCTCCCGTATATCTCAGTACGTGAGGTGTCCCCTTCCTGCTGGATACCGGTATAAACAATACCTACACCTCCCGTATATCTCAGTACGTGAGGTGTCCCCTTCCTGCTGGATACCGGTATAAACAATACCTACAACTCCCGTATATCTCAGTAGGTGAGGTGTCCCCTTCCTGCTGGATACCGGTATAAACAATACCTACACTGCCCGTATATCTCAGTACGAGAGGTGTCCTCCTCATGCTGGATACCGGTATAAACAATACCTACACCTCCCATATATCTCAGTACGTGAGGTTTCCCCTTCCTACGGCGGACTGTTATAAACAATACCTACACCTCCCGTATATCTCAGTACGTGAGGTGACCCCTTCCTACGGCGGACATTTATAAACAATACCTACACCTCCCGTATATCTCAGTAAATGAGGTGTCCCCTTCCTGCTGGATACAGGTATTAACAATACCTACACCACCCATATATCTCAGTACGAGAGGTGTCCCCTTCCTGCTGGATACCGGTATAAACAATACCTCACCTCCCGTATATCTCAGTACGAGAGGTGTCCCCTTCCTGCTGGATACCGGTATAAACAATACCTACACCTCCCGTATATCTCAGTACGAGAGGTGTCCCCTTCCTGCTGGATACCGATATAAACAATACCTCACTTCCCGTATACCTCAGTACGAGAGGTGTCCCCTTCCTGCTGAATACCGGTATAAACAATTCCTTACCTCCCATATATCTCAGTACGTGAGATGTCCCCTTCCTACTGCGGAATGTTATAAACAATACCTCACCTCCCGTATATCTCAGTAAGAGGGGTGTCCCCTTCCTGCTGGATACCGGTATAAATAATACCTACACCTCCCGTATATCTCAGTACGAGAGGTGTCCTGTTCCTGCTGGATACCGGTATAAACAATACCTACACCTTCCGTATATCTCAGTACGAGTGGTGTCCCCTTCCTGCTGGATACCGGTATAAACAATACCTACACCTCCCGTATATCTCAGTACGAGAGGTGTCCTCCTCATGTTGGGGACCGGTATAAACAATACCTACACCTCCCGTATATCTCAGTACGTGAGGTGTCCCCTTCCTGCTGGATACCGGTATAAACAATACCTAGACCTCCCGTATATCTCAGTACGTGAGGTGTCCCCTTCCTGCTGGATACCGGTATAAACAATACCTACAACTCCCGTATATCTCAGTAGGTGAGGTGTCCCCTTCCTGCTGGATACCGGTATAAACAATACCTACACCGCCCGTATATCTCAGTACGAGAGGTGTCCTCCTCATGCTGGATACCGGTATAAACAATACCTACACCTCCCATATAACTCAGTACGTGAGGTTTCCCCTTCCTACGGCGGACTGTTATAAACAATACCTACACCTCCCGTATATCTCAGTACGTGAGGTGACCCCTTCCTACGGCGGACATTTATAAACAATACCTACACCTCCCGTATATCTCAGTAAGTGAGGTGTCCCCTTCCTGCTGGATACAGGTATTAACAATACCTACACCACCCATATATCTCAGTACGAGAGGTGTGCCCTTCCTGCTGGATACCGGTATAAACAATACCTCACCTCCCGTATATCTCAGTACGAGATGTGTCCCCTTCCTGCTGGATAACGGTATCAACAATACCTTACCTCCCATATATCTCAGTAAGTGAGATGTCACCTTCCTACTGCGGATTGTTATAAACAATACCTACACGTCCCGTATATCTCAGTACGAGAGGTGTCCTCTTCCTGCAGGATACCGGTATAAAGAGTACCTACACCTCCCGTATATCTCAGTACGTGAGGTGTCCCCTTCCTACGGCGGACTGTTATAAACAATACCTACACCTTCCGTATATCTCAGTACTAGAGGTGTCCCCTTTCTACTGGGGTCGGGTATAAACAATACCTCACCTCCCATATATCTAAGTACGAGAGGTGTCCCCTTCCTGCTGGATGCCGGTATAAATAATATCTACACCTCCCGTATATCTCAGTAGGAGAGGTGTGTCCTGCTGGGGACCGGTATAAACAATACCTTACCTCCCATATATCTCAGTACGAGAGGTGTCCCCTTCCTTCAGGATACCGGTATAAACAATACCTACACCTCCCGTATATCTCAGTACGAGAGGTTTCCCCTTCCTGCTGGATAGCGGTATAAACAATACCTACATCTCCCGTATATCTCAGTACGAGAGGTGTCCTCTTTCTGCTGGATACCGGTATAAACAATACCTACACCTCCTGTATATCTCAGTACGAGGTGTGTCCCCTTCCTGCTGGATACCGGTATAAATAATACCTACACCTCCCGTATATCTCAGTACGAGAGGTGTGTCCTTCTGCTGGGGACCGGTATAAACAATACCTTACCTCTCATTATCTCAGTACGTGAGGTGTCCCCTACCTACTGCGGACTGTTTAAACAATACCTACACCTCCTGTATATCTCAGTACGAGAGGTGTCCCCTTCCTGCTGGATACCGGTATAAACAATACCTACACCGCCCGTATATCTCAGTACGAGAGGTGTCCTCTTCCTGCTGGATACCGGTATAAACAATACCTACACCTCCCGTATATCGCAGTACGAGAGGTGTCCCCTTCCTGCTGGATACCAGTATAAACAATACCTACACGTCCCGTATATCTCAGTACGAGAGGTGTGTCCTCTTGCTGGGGACCGGTATAAACAATACCTACACCTCCTGTATATTTCAGAACGAGAGCTGTTCCATTTTTGCTGGGGACCGGTATAAACAATACGTCACCTCCCATATATCTCAGTACGAGAGGCGTCCCCTTCCTGCTGGATACCAGTATAAACAAAACCTACACGTTCCGTATATCTCAGTACGAGAGGTGTGTCCTCTTGCTGGGGACCGGTATAATCATTACCTACACCTCCTGTATATTTCAGAACGAGAGGTGTTCCCTTTTTGCTGGGGACCGGTATAAACAATACCTACACCTCCCTTATATCTCAGTACGAGAGGTGGCCTCTTTCTGCTGGATACCGGTATAAACAATACCTGCATCTGCCGTATTTCTCAGTACGAGAGGTGTCCCCTTCCTGCTGGGGACCGGTATAAACAATACCTCGCCTCCCATATATCTCAGTGCGAGAGGTGTCCCCTTTCTGCTGGATACCGGTATAAACAATACCTACACCTCCTGTATATCTCAGTACGAGAGGTGTCCTCCTCATGCTGGGGACCGGTATAAATAATACCTACACTTCCCATATATCTCAGTACTTGAGTTGTCCCCTTCCTACGGCGGACTGTTATAAACAGTACCTACACCTCCCGTATATCTCAGTACGTGAGGTGTCCCCTTCCTACGGCGGACATTTATAAACAATACCAACACCTCCCGTATTAATCAGTACGTGAGGTGTCCCCTTCCTGCTGGATACCGGTATTAACAATACCTACACCTCCCATATATCTCAGTACGAGAGGTGTCCTCTTCCTGCTGGATACCGGTATAAACAATACCTCACCTCCCGTATATCTCAGTACGAGATGTGTCCCCTTCCTGCTGGATAACGGTATCAACAATACCTTACCTCCCATATATCTCAGTACGTGAGATGTCCCCTTCCTACTGCGGATTGTTATAAACAATACCGACACCTCCCGTATATCTCAGTACGAGAGGTGTCCTCTTCCTGCAGGATACCGGTATAAAGAGTACCTACACCTCCCGTATATCTCAGTACGTAAGATGTCCCCTTCCTACGGCGGACTTTTATAAACAATACCTACACCTTCCGTATATCTCAATACTAGAGGTGTCCCCTTCCTACTGGGGACCGGTATAAACAATATCTCACCACCCATATATCTAAGTACGAGAGGTGTCCCCTTCCTGCTGGTTACCGGTATAAAAAATACCTCACCACCCGTATATATCAGTACGAGGTGTGTCCCCTTCCTGCTGGATACCGGTATAAACAATATCTCACCTCCCATATATCTCAGTACGAGAGGTGTCCCCTTCGTGCTGGATACCGGTATAAACAATACCTCACCTCCCATATATCTCAGTACGAGAGGTGTCCCCTTCCTGCTGGATATCGGTATCAACAATACCTTACCTCCCATATATCTCAGTACGTGAGATGTACTCTTCCTACTGCGGACTGTTATAAACAATACGTACACCTCCCGTATATCTCAGTACGAGAGGTGTCGTCTTCCTTCAGGATACCGGTATAAACAATACCTACACCTCCCGTATATCTCAGTACGAGAGGTGTCCCCTTCCTGCTGGATACCGGTATAAACAATACCTACATCTCCCGTATATCTCAGTACGAGAGGTGTCCTCTTTCTGCTGGATACCGGTATAAACAATACCTACACCTTCCGTATATCTCAGTACGAGAGGAGTCCCCTTCCTACTGGGGACCGGTATAAACAATACCTCACTTCCCATATATCTCAGTACGAGAGGTGTCCCCTTCCTGCTGGATACCGGTATGAATAATACCTACACCTCCCGTATATCTCAGTACGAGAGGTGTGTCCTCCTGCTGGGGACCGGTATAAACAATACCTTACCTCCCAAATATCTCAGTACGTGAGGTGTCCCCTTCCTACTGCGGACTGTTTAAACAATACCTACACCTCCTGTATATCTCAGTACGAGAGGTGTCCCCTTCCTGCTGGATACCGTTATAAACAATACCAACACCGCCCGTATATCTCAGTACGAGAGGTGTGCTCTTCCTACTGGATACCGGTATAAACAAAACCTACACCTCCCGTATATCGCAGTACGAGAGGTGTCCCCTTCATACTGGGGACCGGTATAAACAATACCTCACCTCCCATATATCTCAGTACGAGAGGCGTCCCCTTCCTGCTGGATACCAGTATAAACAATACCTACACGTCCCGTTTATCTCAGCACGAGAGGTGTGTCCTCTTGCTGGGGACCGGTATAAACAATACCTACACCTCCTGTATATTTCAGAACGAGAGGTGTTCCCTTTTTGCTGGGGACCGGTATAAACAATACCTCACCTCCCATGTATCTCAGTACGTGAGGTGTCCCCTTCCTACTGCGGACTGTTATAAACAATACCTACACCGCCTGTTTATCTCAGTACGAGATGTGTCCCCTTCCTGCTGGGACCGGTATAAACAATACCTCACTTCCCATATATATTACAGTACGTGAGGTGTCCCCTTCCTACTCCGGACTGTTATAAAAAATACCTACACCTCCTGTATATCTCATTACGAGAAGTGTCCCCTTCCTGCTGGATACCGGTATAAACAATACCTACACCTCCCGTATATCTCAGTACGAGAGGTTTTCCCTTCCTGATGGATACCGGTATAAACAATACCTAACCTCCCTTATATCTCAGTCTGAGAGGTGTCCTCTTTCTGCTGGATACCGGTATAAACAATACCTCCCTCCCATATATCTCAGTACGAGAGGTGTCCCCTTCCTGCTGGATACCGGGATAAACAATACCTGCATCTCCCGTATATCTCAGTACGAGAGGTGTCCCCTTTCTGCTGGATACCAGTATAAACAATACCTACACCTCTTGTATATCTCAGTACGAGAGGTGTCCTCCTCATGCTGGGGACCAGTATAAACAATACCTTACCTCCCATATATCTCACTACGTGAGGTGTCCTCTTCCTACTGCGGACTGTTATGAACAATACCTACACCTCCCGTATATCTCAGTACGAGAGGTTTCCCCTTCCTGCTGGATACCGGTATAAACAATACCTACACCTCCCGTATATCTCAGTACGAGAGGTGTGTCCTCCTGCTGGGGACCGGTATAAACAATACCTACACCTCCTGTATATCTCAGTATGAGAGGTGTTCCCTTTTTGCTGGGGACCGGTATAAACAATACCTCACCTCCCATATATCTCAGTACGTGAGGTGTCCCCTTTCTACGGCGGACTGTTATAAACAATACCTACACCTTCCGTATATCTCAGTACGAGTGTTTTCCCCTGCCTGCTGGGGACTGAATAAACAATACCCACATCTCCCATATATCTCAGTACAAGAGGTGTCCCCTTCCTGCTGGATACCGGTATAAACAATACCTCACCTCCCATATATCTCAGTACGAGAGGTGTCCCCTTCCTGCTGGGGACCGGTATAAACTATACCTACACCTCCCGTATATCTAAGTACCAGAGATGTCCTCCTCAAGCTAGAGACCGGTATAAACAATACCTCACCTCCCATATATCTGAGTACGAGAGGTGTCCGCTTCCTGCTGGATACCTGTTTAGATAATAACTACACCTCTCATATATCTCAGTACGAGAGGTGTCCCCTTCCTGCTGGATACCGGAATAAACAATACCTCACCTCCCGTATATCTCAGTACGAGATGTGTTCCCTTCCTGCTGTAACCCGGTATGACAATACCTACACCTCCCATATATCTCAGTACGAGAGGTGTCCCCTTCCTGCTGGATACCGGTATAAACAATACCTTACCTCCCATATATCTCAGTAAGTGAGATGTCCCCTTTCTACTGCCGAATGTTATAAACAATATCTCACCTCCCGTATATCTCAGTACGAGAGGTGTTCCCTTTCTGCTGGATACCGGTATAAACAATACCTACACCTCCCGTATATCTCAGTACGAGAGGTGTCCTCTTCCTGCTGGATACCGGTATAAACAATACCTACACCTCCCGTATATTTAGTACGAGAGGTGTCCCCTTCCTGCTGGATACCGGTATAAACAATACCTACACCTTCCGTATATCTCAGTACGTGAGATGTCCCCTTCCTGCTGGATACCGGAATAAACAATACCTACACATTCCGTATACCTCAGTACGTGAGGTGTCCCCTTCCTGCTGGTTACCGGTATAAACAATACCTACACCTCCCGTATATCTCAGTACGAGAGGTGTCCTCCTCATGCTGGAAACCGGTATAAACAATACCTACACCTCCCGTATATCTCAGTACGTGAGGTATCCCCTTCCTGCTGGATACCTATATAAACAATACCTACACCTCCCGTATATCTCAGTACGTGAGGTGTCCCCTTCCTACTGCGGACTGTTATAAACAATACCTACACCGCCTGTTTATCTCAGTACGAGAGGTGTCCCCTTCCTGCTGGGACCGGTATAAACAATACCTCACTTCCCATATATATTACAGTACGTGAGGTGTCCCCTTCCTACTCCGGACTGTTATAAAAAATACCTACACCTCCTGTATATCTCATTACGAGAAGTGTCCCCTTCCTGCTGGATACCGGTATAAACAATACCTACACCTCCCGTATATCTCAGTACGAGAGGTTTTCCCTTCCTGATGGATACCGGTATAAACAATACCTAACCTCCCTTATATCTCAGTCTGAGAGGTGTCCTCTTTCTGCTGGATACCGGTATAAACAATACCTCCCTCCCATATATCTCAGTACGAGAGGTGTCCCCTTCCTGCTGGATACCGGGATAAACAATACCTGCATCTCCCGTATATCTCAGTACGAGAGGTGTCCCCTTTCTGCTGGATACCAGTATAAACAATACCTACACCTCTTGTATATCTCAGTACGAGAGGTGTCCTCCTCATGCTGGGGACCAGTATAAACAATACCTTACCTCCCATATATCTCACTACGTGAGGTGTCCTCTTCCTACTGCGGACTGTTATAAACAATACCTACACCTCCCGTATATCTCAGTACGAGAGGTTTCCCCTTCCTGCTGGATACCGGTATAAACAATACCTACACCTCCCGTATATCTCAGTACGAGAGGTGTGTCCTCCTGCTGGGGACCGGTATAAACAATACCTACACCTCCTGTATATCTCAGTATGAGAGGTGTTCCCTTTTTGCTGGGGACCGGTATAAACAATACCTCACCTCCCATATATCTCAGTACGTGAGGTGTCCCCTTTCTACGGCGGACTGTTATAAACAATACCTACACCTTCCGTATATCTCAGTACGAGTGTTTTCCCCTGCCTGCTGGGGACTGAATAAACAATACCCACATCTCCCATATATCTCAGTACAAGAGGTGTCCCCTTCCTGCTGGATACCGGTATAAACAATACCTCACCTCCCATATATCTCAGTACGAGAGGTGTCCCCTTCCTGCTGGGGACCGGTATAAACTATACCTACACCTCCCGTATATCTAAGTACCAGAGATGTCCTCCTCAAGCTAGAGACCGGTATAAACAATACCTCACCTCCCATATATCTGAGTACGAGAGGTGTCCGCTTCCTGCTGGATACCTGTTTAGATAATAACTACACCTCTCATATATCTCAGTACGAGAGGTGTCCCCTTCCTGCTGGATACCGGAATAAACAATACCTCACCTCCCGTATATCTCAGTACGAGATGTGTTCCCTTCCTGCTGTAACCCGGTATGACAATACCTACACCTCCCATATATCTCAGTACGAGAGGTGTCCCCTTCCTGCTGGATACCGGTATAAACAATACCTTACCTCCCATATATCTCAGTAAGTGAGATGTCCCCTTTCTACTGCCGAATGTTATAAACAATATCTCACCTCCCGTATATCTCAGTACGAGAGGTGTTCCCTTTCTGCTGGATACCGGTATAAACAATACCTACACCTCCCGTATATCTCAGTACGAGAGGTGTCCTCTTCCTGCTGGATACCGGTATAAACAATACCTACACCTCCCGTATATTTAGTACGAGAGGTGTCCCCTTCCTGCTGGATACCGGTATAAACAATACCTACACCTTCCGTATATCTCAGTACGTGAGATGTCCCCTTCCTGCTGGATACCGGAATAAACAATACCTACACATTCCGTATACCTCAGTACGTGAGGTGTCCCCTTCCTGCTGGTTACCGGTATAAACAATACCTACACCTCCCGTATATCTCAGTACGAGAGGTGTCCTCCTCATGCTGGAAACCGGTATAAACAATACCTACACCTCCCGTATATCTCAGTACGTGAGGTATCCCCTTCCTGCTGGATACCTATATAAACAATACCTACACCTCCCGTATATCTCAGTACGTGAGGTGTCCCCTTCCTGCTGGATACCGGTATAAACAATACCTACACCTCCCGTATATCTCAGTACGTGAGGTGTCCCCTTCCGGCTGGATACCGGTATAAACAATACCTACACCTCCCATATATCTCAGTACGTGAGGTGTCCCCTTCCTACGGTGGACTGTTATAAACAGTACCTACACCTCCCGTATATCTCAGTACGTGAGGTGTCCCCTTCCTGCTGGATACCGGTATTAACAATACCTACACCTCCTGTATATCTCAGTACGTGAGGTGTCCCCTTCCTGCTGGATACCGGTATAAACAATACCTACACCTCCCGTATATCTCAGTACGTGAGGTGTCCCCTTCCTGCTGGATACCGGTATAAACAATACCTACACCTCCCGTATATCTCAGTACGTGAGGTGTCCCCTTCCTGCTGGATACCGGTATAAACAATACCCACACCTCCCATATATCTCAGTACGTGAGGTGTCCCATTCCTACGGCGGACTGTTATAAACAATACCTACACCTCCCGTATATCTCAGAACGAGAGGTGTCCTCTTCAAGCTGGATACCGGTATAAACAATACCTACACCTCCCATATATCTCAGTACGTGAGGTGTCCCCTTCCTACGGCGGACTGTTATAAACAATACCTACATCTCCCGTATATCTCAGTACGTGAGGTGTCCCCTTCCTACGGCGGACTGTTATAAACAATACCTACATCTCCCGTATATCTCAGTACGTGAGGTGTCCCCTTCCTACGGCGGACTGTTATAAACAATACCTACACCTCCCGTATATCTCAGTACGTGAGGTGTCCCCTTCCTGCTGGATACCGGTATTAACAATACCTACACCTCCTGTATATCTCAGTACGAGAGGTGTCCCCTTTCTACTGGGAACCGGTATAAACAATACCTCACCTCTCATATATCTCAGTACGAGAGGTGTCCCCTTCTCGCTGGATACCGGTATAAATAATACCTACACCTCCCGTATATCTCAGTAAGAGAGGTGTGTCCTCCTGCTGGGGACCCGTATAAACAATACCTTACCTCCCATATATCTCAGTACGTGAGGTGTCCCCTTCCTACTGCGGACTGTTTAAACAATACCTACACCTCCCGTATATCTCAGAACGAGAGGTGTCCTCTTCAAGCTGGATACCGGTATAAACAATACCTACACCTCCCATATATCTCAGTACGTGAGGTGTCCCCTTCCTACGGCGGACTGTTATAAACAATACCTACATCTCCCGTATATCTCAGTACGTGAGGTGTCCCCTTCCTACGGCGGACTGTTATAAACAATACCTACACCTCCCGTATATCTCAGTACGTGAGGTGTCCCCTTCCTGCTGGATACCGGTATTAACAATACCTACACCTCCTGTATATCTCAGTACGAGAGGTGTCCCCTTTCTACTGGGAACCGGTATAAACAATACCTCACCTCTCATATATCTCAGTACGAGAGGTGTCCCCTTCTCGCTGGATACCGGTATAAATAATACCTACACCTCCCGTATATCTCAGTAAGAGAGGTGTGTCCTCCTGCTGGGGACCCGTATAAACAATACCTTACCTCCCATATATCTCAGTACGTGAGGTGTCCCCTTCCTACTGCGGACTGTTTAAACAATACCTACACCTCCTGTATATCTCAGTACGAGAGGAGTCCCCTTCCTGCTGAATACCGGTATTAATAATACCTACACCTCCCATATATCTCAGTACGAGAGGTTTCCCCTTCCTGCTGGATACCGGTATAAACAATACCTCACCTCCCGTCTATCTCAGTACGAGATGTGTCCCCTTCCTGCTGGATACCGGTATATACAATACCTCACCTCCCATATATCTCAGTACGAGAGGTGTCCCCTTCCTGCTGGATACCGGTGTAAACAATACCTCACCTCCCATATATCTCAGTACGAGAGGTGTCCCCTTCCTGCTGGATACCGGTATCAACAATACCTTACCTCCCATACATCTCAGTACGTGAGATGTCCCCTTCCTACTGCGGACTGTTATAAACAATACCTACATCTCCCGTATATCTCAGTACGAAAGGTGTCCTCTTTCTGCTGGATACCGGTATAAACAATACCTACACCTCCCGTATATCTCAGTAAGAGAGGTGTCCCCTTCCTGCTGGATACCGGTATAAACAATACCTCACCTCCCATATATCTCAGTACGAGAGGTGTTCCCTTCCTGTTGGGGACCGGTATAAACAATACCTACACCTCCCGTATATCTCAGTACCAGAGGTTTCCTCCTCATGCTGGAGACCGGTATAAACAATACCTACATCTCCTGTATATCTCAGTACGCGAGGTTTCCCCTTCCTACTGCTGACTGTTATAAACAATACCTACACCTCCCGCATATCTCAGTACGAGAGGTGTCCCCTTCCTGCTGGATACCGGTATAAACAATACCTACACCTCCCGTATATCTCAGTACGAGAGGTGTCCCCTTCCTGCTGGATACCGGTATAAATAATACCTCACCTCCCGTATATCTCAGTACGAGAGGTGTCCCCTTTCTTCTGGATACCGGTATAAACAATACCTCACCTCCCGTATATCTCAGTACGAGAGGTGTCCCCTTCCTGCTGGATACCGGTATAAACAATACCTACAGCTCCCGTATATCTCAGTACGAGAGGTGTCCTCCTCATGCTGGATACCGGTATAAACAATACCTACACCTCCCGTATATCTCAGTACGTGAGGTGTCCCCTTCCTACGGCGGACTGTTATAAACAATACCTACACCTCCCGTATATCTCAGTACGTGAGGTGTCCCCTTCCTACGGCGGACTGTTATAAACAATACCTACACCTTCCGTATATCTCAGTACGTGAGGTGTCCCCTTCCTACGGCGGACTGTTATAAACAGTACCTACACCTCCCGTATATCTCAGTACGTGAAGTGTCCCCTTCCTACGGCGGACTGTTATAAACAATACCTACACCTTCCGTATATCTCAGTACGAGTGTTTTTCCCTTCCTGCTGGGGACTGAATAAACAATACCTACATCTCCCGTATAGCCCAGTACGCGAGGTGTTCCCTTCCTCCTTAAGACCGATAGGCACACTTCATATATATTATACGCTAGGTGCCCTCTCCCTGCAGAGGGCCGGGAAATAGAAGATATCTCTGTATGTGTCGCAGTACGCGAGGTGTCGCCTTTCTCCTGAGGGCAGGGAGACAGAGTACATCTGAGAATATACAGAAACTAATTAAAACTAATAAACACACAATAAAAACAATAAAAATATTAGAAAGATAGTGATAATTGTTGAGAATATACAGAAAGTAAGTGAAACTAATGAACACACAACAGAAATAACAAAAATGTTTGAGAAACTAATAATTAATACAGAGTATACAGAAACTAAGTGGAACTACTGAAGACACAATACAAACAACAAAAATAAGAGAAAAATAGTAATAATTAATAGAGAATGTACAGAAACTAATTGAAAATAATAAACACACAATAGAAACTACAAAAATATTACAACGATAGTAATAATTGATTGAGAATTTACAGAAACTAAGTGAAACTAATAAACACACAATAGAAACAACAAAAAATGTGAGGAAAGCAGTAATAATTAAAAAAAAAATGTACAGAAACTAAGTGAAACTAAGAATCACACAAGAGAGATAATACAAATATTAGAAATAGACAGTGGTAATTAATTACGAACATACAGAAACAAGGTAAATTAATCAATACAAAATAAAAATAATATAAATTTTATGAAAACAATAATAATTAATTGAAAATATGTATCCTCGAATTATTTCAATTTATTGCCCGTTTCACTGACTTAAGAGCATTCTGATATTTTTCACAATTTTCTCTCAGGCAACACCTATAATGTAAAATATTTTTTCTGTTTTTACTTTTTGAATAAAAGTATTCCTACGGATTGAAGTTCGGCACACCAGTAGCACTGCTATAAGGCTTGCAATTTACAGCGTTGTTAAGAAATTAAAATACTTTTTTCTATGTTCGAAATTCAGACAAAATGAAAGCATTTTAAGATGTGGCACTTGACATGTTTTCTTTAATGTTTATGGCGAGACACGTTTTATAGGAAGATATTTGCTTCTTGGAGTACGTTTTCATTTATCATTCAACGTTTTTATACCAGTTATACAAGATTATATAAAATGACATCCGAATGAAGAGGGCCTCGCAGCCTATTGTTAGAAAACTGAAGGTGATATAGATTTTATTTGTCAGTAATTTGTTACTAAAGGTGTATCTACAGTATTTTAATAAATTCCTTAAATCGACTCGATCTCGTGATCCTCCGTTTAATAGGTTAGCTACTCCCATCGTTCTTTAGGCTGCATGGCCATAAATCCAGACGTCGAGGTTTGTATTGTTACATGGAGCTATCTAATGTTATCCGCTTGTAAAATGGGTTATTTAAAAGTCATGCACGGGACTTCATATCACGTCCATAGTTTGGAAAATGAGTAGAGAAAGCCATATGAATGTAACATGAGTGGTGTTTTATATTCGTAAACTACCTTATAGCGTATTAACTCATAATATATATTTGTCATATTCCAGTACTTTTAGCTTTGGAATAATTCTGGTTGCAGCGTAATTGTTCGCAAGTTGCACAATGAAATATCTGGTTGTGTGCCGAGTCGCTCGTTTGTTGCACGAGCTGAGTTTGAAAGTAACCTTGAAGTAACCTAGGGAGCTGTGCCCGGGCTGTAAGCGGCGTTGCCAAATATCGCGCTTCCAGCCTGTACCCCCAAAGTCGCTGCGTAGTACGGGAACGATTCAAATTATTAGGTCAAGACACTTCTTTTGTTTGGTTTTTGTTTTATACAGCGAAAATATGTTTGATGTTTATTGAAAGCAACTAGAACCGGAGAACATTTGTGTGAGCTTGACTAAGGAAATAGGAGAAAACAAATGTTTACTTAAATGTTTACTTATCATGCACAGTAATATAAAAATGAAATATGTAAGGTACTTTAAAATTGTTGAATTAAAAACCAAAATGTTCCGTATGCATATTACATAATTTTAAAACGATGCGAATTCGGGAGAACTTTTCATATTTTCAAGAACAACGTCTTTACCGATAAATGAGAAATATTTTTACTTGTTTAAATTTGCTGGTCTCATAAATTCAATATATGGCATAAAATATGAAAGAAAATGTTGAATCAATTAAATAGCGTTTGTCTTAGGACTGAAGAATAATGTATTCCAAAATGTACGAATAAAAAACAAACCAATAAATACAAATGATACTTCACTGAAAACCACCCAAATTTAGAAGCTAAACTGCTGCAATTGCCTGTGCAAACACGATGATGCAGCTGGTTTAATTCAGTAAGTTCTTTATCTTACTATTTTGATGATTTGATTCCTTAAAAGTAGAATGATTTCAATTCCTGCACAACATTAGTTAAATGGTCATTTAGCAATTCCAAATGCTGCGAAATTGTAAAGATACAGGCAATGTTTGTTTTTGAAAACTGCAGTTTGTGAGAGATCCAATAAATTCAATCTAAAGAAAACCGGCTCTTCTGGGATTATCCAGAATTAACCCGCTGAGAGGCCAAATTTGCAATATAGAGAATGGTTTCTTTGGAAGTAGAGTAGGTGTACTTGCAGAAAGCAAGTATCTCAATGTTAGAGATATAGTACAGGACAATTTAGAAGTTTCTGTAGTATGACTTGGTGCAAAATAGGCTCCATTGTGGCAAAATAAACTTATGATATAATAACAATAAAAGTGGATCATTTGTTTGAGCCTTCCAGGCTAGGTACCAAATCAAGTATAGGTGTTTTAAATAATGTGATGGCAACATTTAATTATCTAAATGCATTTAAAACTAGTTGTATTAATTCTGATTTATTTCTTTGCTACAAAGAAATTTCTTGCATTGTTGAACAGCTAAGACATTGTGGTTACGATAAGAAATTAAGACGTAGTGCTTGTAACAGCATTCTTAGCATTGAAACATAAGCATTTTCTGTGAAAAGTCCCCTCATAGTTTTTGGCTACAGATATCAAATGCTGACATCTAGCGATTTTTCTCTAAATATAACAGAAGAACAACTATGAAAGCGAAAATGTCACAACCTGTTGTAGGTATGTCACAGTGGTGATGTCTGATGTGTATTTAATTATATTCATGACAGATTTGAAATAAAAGGTTTGTATTTGAAAATACGTCCTTTTAACATTAATGCTCCTTTAATAACATCTTAGTTTTCATTTCAGTCATATAATTACTCATTAATTCTACCCAAAAATTAACAGGAAATTACTGCGAATTTATGGTCAAATATTCAACACAAAAGCCACTAATTCAAATTAATAATGCGAATTTTTAAAATAATTACCAACACATCTCTCCTCTGTTTATAAGGATGACATATTAACAAAACCTTAAGATTCTTATCGAAGGATTCACTGAAAATTATAAGTATAACTGGGTGTTTATCCAACAATTAAATAATGAAACATAAAAGCAAAGGATTTTATTTAAATATTGCAAAAAAAGACAAACAATTAAAATATTTTGTTTTCACTTGAATATTTAATAAAGGGAATTGCCTTAAATCAGAACTACAATTTGTGCAAAATAAGTTAAGTTGTGAGAAACGAAGATAACAAAGCAGTATGTTGCTGTTTTATCATATTTTCCAGTGACACTTGCCTATTTAAGTTCTAATGCAAAGAAAACTGCAGAAAGCCGAAATAAGCATTCACAGGCTGAAAAAGGTATAATTTTCCATCTTTTTTGTACAATGAAGTGCACGGGAACGTGCATGCATTTGGTTTCCTATAGTACAGTGAGATCCATATAAACTTGAACTACTTAAATGGGCTATAATTTCTTTCTGAAGGCTCGTAGAAATATGAAATTTGTTTTAGTGACTTGAGTGGCTCTGGGAGAATTAGTACCTATGCCCATTGTTGACTATGTTGTTGATTTTGACAGCAATTACAAACATTGTTGACACTCTTTAGTTTGCAGTCGTAACAGAAACATGCTGTAGGGGAGAATGGGGTAATGACAGTCACTTAAGCAAAGTCGCTGTGAACGCCTTAGAGTAGGAGTTTAAAAATGTTATTTTTATGTAAATCGTTAGTTTGGTTCTTTACCTAAATGTATGCTAAGAAGAATTTTATTTAAGCAATGATGTCTTACCTTAATGATGAGAAATTTAAGTGGTGTCACTAACTGGCATTACCCACACATGCGGGTAATGCCGGTCACTATATTCAAATCTGTTATTTAGGTAACAAATATCACTAAAATGCATATAAAAGATTACATTTAATTTAGAACTCCAATATAACAATTTTCCTCTCTTTATATGCATAGCACAAAAATAATTTTTCGGACTGTCCCAGCCACTATATTCTGAATGAGCCATAACACCATATGGCCCATAGAAAGTAATGTCCAGAGGTCTGTTTGACATATGTGGAGAATAGAAACAACAATGGTTCCGTCGCTTTTGAAGACTTCATAATCTTCCAAAGTAATTTGGCTGCCATGTTTATCCAATAACAGCAATATTGGATTCTCTTTATCACGCTTTACATGTGATGGTCAGTTGACCGGCATTACTCTAACACACACATTTTGCTTTAATAATGCGTCAGTACCAAACATGTTGTTACAACTAATTCTCTCATGTGCTACATTGTTAAGAGAACCATGAACTTTTCGGTAAACCGTATAGTAAATTTAATATGGTACATTTACTCTACGTTGTTCTTCAAGCAAAAATTATATAAAAAATGCATTAAACATATTTTTCCTCACTACTGCTCACAACGCTTCAAGGGAAGTAGTGACTATGGCTGGATGTGTTTTAAGGATGCATTTACAGAGGGCAACACAGATCCGTAGACCACTGCTACTATGGTCATCAGATAACTATGTGACGGGCATTACCCACTGACCGGGGTTAACCGTGCTTCCCCTACTCACTTCGACAGTGTGTTTTTATTGAGAAAATTTTTGGAAAACAAGTTCATTGATAACAACACAACAGAATAAAAAAGAACTCACTGTGCGCGATATTTCAACAAAGGCAACAATTTTATCAATGTTAAGAAAGCTGGAGACAACTGGTGTGCTCGTCAGTGAGAGTGGAAAACATAGACCATAATTAAGTGCAGAGACTGTTGATAATTTTCGAAGACGTTTGGTGAACTCTCCAAAGAGTGTCGATTGAGCTAAGAGACATGATATTCCTGTGGCTTATGTCAAAGAGCTGCGAAGAAATCAGAAATGTGATCATACAGAATGCACTTGGTGCAGCAATTGAAAGAAAAGATCATGAGAAACCAATGTGTTACTGTCGATGGTTTCAGGGCTTTCTTATTCCTCGTCCAGACATTCTATCCATAACCTGGTTTACAGACAACGCATGCAGCTTTATTTTCTATGTTAACCGTTAGCAAAATTGTCGTAATTTCTACTCCTTATATACCGAGGTCCTCAGCAAAGCAGTTCAAATTAGCTACTTTGTATTGCGAGCCGTTGTTAATGTCGCTAAATTCCCAGAAGTTACGAGAAACCTTTACGGACCTGGAAGGTGTCATTATTCATAAGCACGCTAGACGTTCGTTGTTTATTTTCTATACCGCGTAGCCAAATTACGTGCCGAAAATCGGTTAACTGTAATTAAATTTTGTGACTTCTTGTATTAAATAAACTATGGAAATAGAATTATTATTGCCTAGAACATACTAAAATTAATAGTTATAAAGCTTGATACAGAAGAAAAGATATTTTTTGAAAGAAACATGTGGGCAAAAAGGAAAATTTTGCAATGAAATTTCTCCGTGTGGTAGCAATGCGTATGTAAATTTAAACGAGAAATTCCGAAACAGTTGTTCAAAATGGAACGAAAGCGGAGTACCAAAACCAGCCTGGAGTAGCACAGAAAATATTTAGATTTTCTAAATACCCACCCAGTAATATGAAGTGAGTGTTTGACACCACAGATGGGACCGCATGAGGTTGAACAGTTGTGGGCGCAATTGGCACAAATGTTGAACAGCTGCGGCAGTGGGCTCTAGAAGAATGTGAAAGGGTGGAAGTTATGATCTCCTGCTTATTATTTGATTGCAGATAAAATTAAATTAATTTTAGAATTTTTATAAGCATTGTAGGTAGGTCGTAACTAAACCTAATTTAGAATATAGGTTATGTTTGGGTTCCTATCCCCATTTTTAACGATCACCACCAACTAGAAATAAAAATTGATAGATCACCATCTGGTTTATGATATTTCTGTGTGTAACTACCTGAAGTGTAGGATGTGGCTTGCTGGATTATACAACTGTGTCTTAACTGCATTTCCTTGGAATATAAAAAATTCTGGGATACATTGCGTATAACTCATCATACATTCTACTGCCTGACTTTCTTGTTAATCTTTTTTAAGTAGGTTTTACTTAATTCATTGTAAGAAACACTGTTGGCAAAGTTTGTTACTAAATATTATGAGCCCTTATTTTACATCATTTAGTACAACAACTGTTCGTTTTGAATGTCTGTCTTTATAGCAATATTGCTAGCTATAATTTAAGATATGAGAAACGGCACGTTACTGTATGATTCATTTTATGTTTTAGATCTTCACAGATTGGATCTTCACAGTAGGTTGTTCCAAGCAGAAATTAAGAGAAGTGGTGGCGGATCCACGATTTGCAAACCACTTAAACCATTGGAGACCGAGCTTTTCCATTTACTTGAGCCAGAGGTAATTCATGGGACTGAAGCAGAGGAACTTACTGGACTGGAAGTATATTCTTATTATACTTAGCTTCTGATTGTTTTAGAAATTATGAATAACCAATCAATTTTGTTTACAAAATGCACTCCAGAATAGTGCAGGCTGAAAATAAATGGGCTGCTTATTATCACATCCACCGCCACCGCCACCACCACCACCAGGAGCAACGTCACCACCACCACCACCACCACCACCAGGAGCGGCGTCACCACCAGCATCAATCTCTTGGAAGGATACGAGAGGTCTTCCACCAGTCTTGGATTGCAGAACAGATAATTTACTTCAAATATATGCAAGTATAAATAACCACAAAGCATTCAATAAAGTTTTTGTATTAATTTTTGTTTAGCATTAAGAATCTTTAATACTTATTCAGTATTAGTTTACATTGCTTTGATTAAAGTCGTATCAGCAGAAGGCCCACCTTTGCTACATATAAGATACGCGCCTTCAGAGAAAGAGAGAGAGAGAGAGAGAGAGAGAGAGAGAGCAATGAAAGCCTGGTGTCCTCATTAAACGAACTTGTTAAGGCTCTGGCAGAGCAAAATAAAATAAGGGCACCAGAGGCCAAAAGAAATGCCTTAAGATTGAAGCTAGAAGTAGGAAATTCCAGAAAAAATGTGGCTGAAATAAAATTTGATTCATAGGGAAGGGGAATAAGAATGTTTGCCTTTTGCTGTTTCTTTAGCTGAAGTATTAAAATGCTTTACAAGTGTATAACTTAAGATTTGTTTTGCCTTTGTGTTTCTAACTTACTACCACTGATCCATTTTGTATGTTGCGGATGTTACATCATGATGTAGTTTAAGTTTAATTTCTTTAAAAAATAATTAATTTTCTTTAACTTATTTTGAAGTTGGGTATTAAAACAATATTCTCGTAGCTTTGTAAGACCAAAATTTTAATATCTAATTAAATAGTTATTTTAGCAATTAACATACATTGAAAATATTCTTGAGCATTTTCAGGGATATTAAAAGTTCCTGCAAAATATCTAATTAATTAGTTATTTTAGCAATTAACATACATTGAAAATATTCTTGAGCATTTTCAGGGATATTAAAAGTTCCTGCAAAATTTTTTTTTTTTATGATGCAAAGACAAATATTTTATTCAATATTTTTCCTGGTTACAGATGTTACAAGTGACTTTATATATATAGATACATTTTCTGTTCCTTCAAAACAGAAGTCTTATACAGCATTGAACAATGGGTTAAGAGGTTTTAAATCGAAATATTTACAATTTTGTTTCATTTTCAAGCCAGTGTACCAATCTAGTTCCTAACTTTTTCGACACAGGCAGCACTAAAGTAATTTGAGGGACATTGACATATTTTGGTCTTCTTCATTAGTTACAAATATTTTCCCAGAGTTGCCACAACTTTTTAGTAACATCACCCCAACTTCACCTACATGATTAGCAGCAACATAGTTATGTAGAAGAGAATATTTTGGACCCTACTCTTGAATACAGATGGTGATGTAGGTCCCAAATATAATGCTTGTAGGGTCTACTGTTCCCTTCAATTCCTGATTTTCTGAAGTGCTAATTCTATCATTAAGCAGTTGTTTGAGGTTCCTCAGGTTAATTAGGATTTGAGGGCAATCCAAAATACATTAACAATTTAAATTAACAAATTTAATGATCTTCGTGAAGTTTAAACACCACACTTTGTTGATTTGTCTAAAAAATTGCAACCTCTTCAGTTCATTTTATAATAATTTCGACAAGTCCATTCCTGGTAGGTCATACCGGATATTGGATGAATGAAAACGGGGAAATGTTGCTGAAAGGAACCAGGAGTGGATGGAGCTTAGAGCTACGTGACATTACCGAGCAAGGTGGTACCAAAGTAACGTGTGCCTACCACCAGAAATCATAGGTCCCATTACTCTGAAAGAAATCTGAAGTAATTAATTTAATGGTACTCTAAAATAAAATATAAATGAAATGCTATACTTTTGCATTTTTAAAGTTATTTAAGGCAATTAAAGAAAGGTTGTCAGTTATTCTGTGAAAAAGTCATTGATGTGATACTTTAATAACAAGTTATATTCATTCCCTGCTAAACAAGTAGCTTAACCCATAAAACCACTTTATGTTTACAAAGTAAATATCAAATGACAAACGAAAGGATTAATATCCGTAACACCTTACAGGCATTTTAGAAATAAGGATTTGCAAACATTAATTAAATAGCACTGGAATAAATTAGTTACTAACATATCAACTTGAAGTGCATTTAGAAAGTAAAGTAATACATTTATAATGTAGGGAAAACATGTTATGTTTATGTTACGGATGTTATACTTGATGTCCCTAATCATGTAATTTCAACAAATATACGTTATTTGATTACCAAATATCATGAAATTTAGGAGGATGAAGGACAAACTTAGCTATATTAGTTGGAGGGAAACAGCTGATAGTCGAAATAACAGGTTAACAATTTAGTCTTTCTTTAGTTGAAAATATATCCGTAGCACAAACAGCTGGTTTAAATCTAGATAAAAGCACATAAAACGTTTATTGTATCCATTTTAATTAAAGGATCATAAAATCAATATTCTAGTGAGAATAACCCATTATATAAAGTAAGAATATCACAAAATCTAAATATTTAAACATTTTCTTCTTTTATATGGAATTGCAGTTCTACCAAAAATGGAATTTATATATTTTTGGGTGGCTTATTTAATTTACATCTTAATTCAGCGCAGAAAATTGGCTGAAGGTAGCCGAATTGAAATTCTCAAGTTTACATTTTTTAAACACAGTTGAAAACAACAGTTTTAATGGTGAAAATTTGAAATAGCTGGTTTTACCTACTAACGTCGCATGCACTTTATTACTAGGTTTTATTCTAAAAAAAACAACAAAGAAATACTTGTTAATATTTGTGATGATTTGAGCAAAATAAACATAATTTTTGTAATATCACACTAAATTATAATAACTTGCAAAACATGAAGAAGTAGACAAAATCTTATTACATATGAAATACTGATCTTATTAAAGTACACAGTTACTGTCAAATTTCTTTCTGCAGAGTTAACTTATTTCTGAGAAATTCTCTGTTATTAGTTTGAATTTTCAAACACAATGGGGAACCATTGCTTAACAAATTCCCCCTTCACTGTGCTAGGAGATGTAGCATCCTCATATCTGTAATCTATGCATATCTATATTTTAAATGTAATAATTAAAGATCTTTAAAATAGTATGGGTAATGAAGTCAAACACACAAAGTAATAATTATGACATCACTGTTTTTGTTATCCATCTCTATATATTTATTATATACAGAATAACACTATATTACACCATCATGAATATTGCATTCAGAGTATTAAACAATTGCTAGTACAGAATTGACTCAGTCTAGTTTCGGAGATTTAACTCTTACACGTTTTCCTCAGTAGAATACAGAGTTTACAAACCAGAGGTATGAGAATTTTCATCTATGACGTGTTTGTAGTAAGACTGTACCATCACAATCACCACTTATACAATATTTCAGTTTAAACGAATTTAGACTGGTTTATTACAAGTCTAAATTTCGATAAGCTTTTTCTGTAATCACTACTTTTTACCTTTGTTATATGATTAAAATGGTTTCAAGCATATAATGGCATTGGCTCTCCTGTACGCATGCTTGAAGAGCAATGCTGACTTTTGTAGAAAGAGAGTGCCCTTTGATTAAAAGAAGGAAATACTTTGATTACCATTATAATTTTCTACTTAACTAACAATTTCTTAATAAACGAACTTGTCACTAGATATAAGGAAGCATTTACTTCTCTGATATTGGGGGGTTTCACTAAATAAGAAGGAAATTAAAATGTTGTAGGCGCAAAAATGAAAGTGATTTCTTCAGAAATTTTTTTTTTTTTGGTAGTGTTTAACGCCCGCTTTAACTACTAATGGCACCGCAGGCGGTGACACTGATGATACATGAATGATGATGGAGCACCGGTGGAATGCGATGGCGGGGGAAACCGGAGTACCCGGAGAAAACCCGCCCCAGCGCCGTTTTGTCCACCACAAATCTCACATGCGGTCGCTTGGGATCGAACCCCGGCCGTCTAGGTGAGAGTCGAGTGGTCTAACCACTCGGCCACGGCGCGGCCGATTTCTTTAGAAATGTTGAGCGAACTCAGCATGATTAAGTTCGTTTATTGCTTATTATGCAGTACTACTGTAAAAATACAATACTATGTGAGAACAGGTTTCAAAAGTATCGAAAGAAAATTATCTTAATATGTTATACCCCATAGGGAAGAATTTAATACTGTGAGAATTGTATTAATGGTTACAAAATACATCGTAAAAAGTAGCGGATGCCAGAAAGTAAATAATTTACTGGCATGTTAAAGGAGCACAATACAGTTGTGGATTGCTTAAACGTGAAGCAACTTTTACACATAGCAGCGTTGCATTTTCTTTTTTCCAGCACCATACAGTGTTGTCATGTTCCCATTAACTGGCTGTGTAGAAGAGTTTCTTATCCTGATTCTCCATTCCTGACGACAATCGATAATCGCGAGAATTAAAGACGTTTGCTAATATTCCGTTCCAGAAAATAAGTACGGGTGAGGTGAGGTTCAAAACACCACTTGTTGGCACTTTTGAATTCACGGATAGCTCGGCAATTTCTCATTTAGGAGAATGCGCCCTATTCACCCAATATGAAGGTGTTACTCTGTTACTAACTGCAACAAATTTCCTTGCAATGTGGAAGATCTTAGTACTCTGAGAAATTGAGAAAATATTTTGCTTTTGCTTTTAGATATTAATTACATTTATTTAGGGGATGAAAGGAGCAGATTATCTAGACAGTCAAATGATAAGAAATTGTTAAACCGATATATTAGGTTTTATGGTGATTTGAAAATAAGGACATTTGAATTCCAATTCAAACACGATTCACAACTTTAAAATGTCGTCCCTTTATCATCATAAGGTGTTAAATGCGCATGCTTGAACCATCATTCGTGCTTTTCTCTGATTCTGCCATTATTAAGACATTCGTTACAGGCCTTGTCCTTGGTTGGCAAGAGTTGACAATTCTCAAAGTGTCAGTGTTTTCGGATTGAGATAGTAGGTACATGTCGCGTCATGGGGTTAAAAGTTATTTAAAAGGGAGATATTAATTTGAGACCGTTAGTTGGCTTCTCTGTAACAACTATTGTAATTTGTATTTAATTGATTATCAGTTTATATTTAAAGAGTGCCTAAACTCGATTATTGCACTTACTAAGAGTGTAAGAATCAGCTTTTTGTAAGAGCAGTTGAGAGCTGTTTACGCCAAACTTGGAAAGTGGAGTGAGAGGTTTTCATTGTTAGCAAATGCTCTTTAGTCCAGGCACGTACGAGCTACACGTAACGGTAGAGTCCATTTTAGTTTGGAAAAGAGTATTTCTCCATTGTGTAGCACTTGTCACGTGGGTGTTATGTTGCATCCTGGGAGGAAAAAGATGTATCTTGGGTAATATCGACTCCAGTTTCGCGGCCTTTCGGCCCAATCAAAAAGAAGCCACCATGACAGCAATTTTGCTATATTAGGAGAAGATTGCCGCACATCGGAGCAGTTTGCTAGGTGCATTGAAGCATCGAAGTTACGTCAGGGCGGTCACATAGTTACATCGGCTTTCAGGTTAAACAACGCAACTCTCATAGATAGTTATCGACACACTCAGCAGTGAATAGATTAAGTTAGTGACTGAACTAGGTCTGTTCGACCTTTAAAATCTTACATGATCTGAGTTTAAACCTGCGTGAGCCAGGTTGGTTTCTATCTTTAATGGTATCGCATCTAGACTTAATTATATAAAGCTAACTTAACAAGAAAAGAGTTATAAATAAAATACGTGTGAATTGTCGATACAGAAAGCTCCTAGTAACTAATTGACTTAGCATATTGTACAGCAAAGTGCTTATCTCGTGTCTTCTAGTGACAATACATTGAAGGAAAGTAACGTGTGTCTAAGCAGTCTCATAAGATCACTCCCTAAGCTACCCTCATTGTTTCCACCCCGAGTGAGTCAAACCAGCATACAGGCTGAGTCTAGCTGAGGCATCTCATCTGTAGCAGGTCTGCACAACAAAGGTACGTAGATCTACTCATATGATAGTGAAGTGAATCTTTAAGCGCCGCCAACGTCATAACACTTCTGAACACGGGGCCAACATTAAAACCCCACGTACTTGGCTACCATCACGTGGGATGCACATTACCACTCTTCATACTTGGCTCCCAAATGCGGGGCGAAAATACACCTTCATGCTTGGCTCTGTAACGTGGTACATACTACGGCCAGCTCTACAAATGTTACAAATTATAGCCAATATAATATAAATTATACTAAGAGGAAACAAATGCACATTTAAAATGGTTAGGGAAAGAATGTTGTAAAACACGTCTAAGAAGGCGAGGACAGTCAGTTGTCACGAGCTGACAAGCGACCCAGGTAGTATAGTACCGTTAAGGGAAGCACATTGAACTGAAGGGGTGATGTTCCACTATCTGAGGGTGGACATAACAAGGAAAACAGAAACAGTTCTCGTGATGTTCGAGCGACACTTTGGCACTAGCCATGAAACATCCGCGGAGGTAAGATGTGATATTTGAGTCCGAGGAGGAGTCGATCGGGCTACACATGACCGCGACGGAAATAGGGTTTATTTAATACGGTCGAAATCACAAGCCCTAGAAGATAGGTATAGGTAAGACGTGATAACTCAGAACACGGTAGAAATGAACGGGCTACATACGGTCACGAGAGAAACAGAGCTTATTTGATGCATCAAGACAGTCAAAAGTAATAAGGAATGATAGGCGCGGTCGCGTAAAGCGTAGTTGAAAAGGGGAAAATTTAGGAAGAATGCGTGTGTGTTCGACGGCAGAAAAGGCCGAGCAAGGTGAATAACTGAGTTCAATAATAATCTAGAACTCGAAGAAAATCACTTGTGTCTTAGCACACCTGAGCAAGATTCTATGCTAACAAAATCCTGAGTTAGGGCGCCCATATCTCCACACCATTCCTAAATATCCAAAATCTTTATTCGGGATAAGAACCCGATACCCCTATAGCTACCGCCACAGGATCTATAGAGATCTCATAAAACACAGGTTCAAGATATCATATACTTCTTTTTTTATATTAACTTTCGTATTCAATATAATAATTCCAATAGCTCTGCTATTTTACAATTATCTGACAGGATGATTGTCTACTCGAATGAGACATGATGAAACACAAAAAAGGCAAAGTTTCATTGCAAACAAGATTTCGTTTTGACCTCTAGTTTGCAAAGCATCACTCAAGGCGGAGGGTTTCATTATAAAGCCAGTATTATTAAACTATAATACTTATTAAGTGTATCATATTTTTAAGTTTATAATATCAATGGTGTCTTTAAATCACCAAGTATTCGGTATTCAACCCTCCACCATATATGACGGGCAATATTTGCAAATTGCTTTCTTTTCTTTTTTTTTCCTTACACACAACTCGTCTGTAGAACTGCATTTACATATCCAATATGTTCAAATACCTATCAACGGGGACATGTAATAATTGTTATATCGTTTCAACCATTTCATCTTCATTTGTCTGTCATTAACAATACAACTAAAGGAACTTACACCCCACACTGAAAACTGCGATATTCATGTTATATATGATTTTAAGTGACTTCTTTTTTCATCCTCTAAATACCTATAGGTAATTAATGTCTAGAAACAAAAGCAAAATATTTACACCGTTTCTCATGGTATTACGAACTTCCACCTTGTAAGGAAATTTGTTGCAGTTAGTAGCAGAGTAACATCTTCACATTAGGTGAATAGAGGACATTCTCCTACCTTGAGAAACAGCCGAAGTCGAACTGTCGCTATCCGTGGATTTGGAAATGACACCAGGTGGTGGTTCGATCCTCACCTCCCACGTATTTATTTTATAAAACGGAGCTATAACAAACGGTTTTAAATCCTCGAGATTATCAATTATCATCAGGAATGGAGAATCAGGATAAAGCACACTTCTAGACAGCCAGCTAATGGGGAACTCTATGGTGCTATAAATAAAGAAAACGGCAACCTTGCTAGATGTAAAGGCTGCTTCACGTTTTCTTTAATAGATAGCTCCGGAGTCTGGTCACAAGCACGCAAAAACCCACGTCCAAGGTGGGACTCGAACCCACTATCCCCTGCGCCACGAAGCACCATAGCGGCTTTAGCGAGCTCGGCCATGGGAACCGGCCACGTTCAAGCAATCCACAACTGTATTCTGCTCTGCTTACTATACAATTAATCAATTTATTCGCTGGCAATCGCTACCTTTTACAAAGCATTCTGTGACCATTTATACAATTCTTTCCAATGATGTATAATACATTAAATGCATTTCATTTTGAGACTTTGAGTCCTATTCTCACATATTTGTATCTTTATCGCATTACTGCATAATTAACTATAAAGGAATGTAATCATGCGAGTTCACTCAACATTTCTGAAGAAATTATTCCCGTTTTGTGCCTATAACGTGTTAATTTCCTTCTTATCTAGCGAGCCCTTCCAACATGAAGGAAATATAAATGCTTCCTTATATTCATCGTAAGCTAATACAAACATTAGTAATGCATGGCCGAAATAAACCCTTTAACCTGATAATAGTATTTGAGAATGAATGTGGGTGTTAAAGGGTAACTGTTGATTTTGGAAGGAGTGTTTGCCACTTGAGGAAGATGTATTTCCCTGTTTTATTTGCATCATTTGCAATTGAGTTTATAAAGCAATTAGTTGTAAAATTTCAATCGAATGGTAGTTGTAAGACGGCTGCAAGTATTACATTATGCGAAATTGTAACCATTATACCCGTCTTATAAGACTGGAAAGTAAAAGTCAAATACATAACGAAAGAAAGAAATAAGAAATTTAATTGAAGTAATTATAAATGTGAATATATACATATATAGGGAAAGAAATGAGTTAGAATAAAAAAATGTAACTGGCTGATATTAAGCGTGCTTATGAAAGACCGGTGCGAGCACAAAAGCTAATGGAAATTTGATGCATGGATGCTCAAAAATGTATCCAGCCGTAAAGAATGGGCTTATTACATTCCAGAAGAGATAAAAAATGCAAGTGCGTACCGTTAGGTTTATCTGGAAAAGGTGTTATAAGATTTGCCCGCACCAATGAAACCAGAATATTTGAAATATGGGAGAAATAGCATACGTTTGGTAGGGGTGTAATTCTGGTAAAGCAACTAACATTTTAGAAGTGGGGATGCATTTGGCAAGATGTCCGCTTCTGAAAAATAGCGTTAACACACTCTGAAAGACGGCTTCGACCGAACAGGCACGCAGAAATTTATAGCCCATGCGGGATTTGGAAAATTTTAATATCCCGGAGAGAGAAGTAAAATAACGAAGCACGCGACGAGCAGAGAGGTCGCGGTGTTGTTTGTAAAATATGTGGTGGCTCTGTCCTATGTGGGACAGCAGAGTTAAGGAGTTACTAGAGATGAATAAATGATTAATGTGTACATCACGAAAAACAGAGTTTGATTTCTTCTCTTTGGTAACGCCGAGACCACCCTTAACGACGTTTCAGATTTCTGGAAATGAACCACGTCCTGAGATACTATAAGACGCCAACACCTGTAGAGGGGATTTATCAGGTAGGAGTTGAAAACAATAAACGAGTCCCCAAATCCGACAGGATAGGCGCACCATGTAAGGTTCTACTTATGGGAGGACCTTTATCACAAAGATGCTCTATTAATTTGTCAATTTTATATTTCGCACAGACCAGGTAAATAAAGTTTTTCAAAAAAAAAAAAAAAAGAAAGAAAGAAAGTAGGAAATAGGCAAGAAAGAAGAAAAAAAAATAGACGGGACTAGATCCCCCTTACATGTTTTCTCGTATTCACCAGAAACACACTTTAAACACCTCGGTTATTCTAGCCGAAAGCATGACCGTCACTGATTAAACTTAACTTTGTAAGCAAAGCACCCAACACTTAGGAGCGTATTACTTAATCGAAATGTAGTAACAACAAGTTTTCTGCAGGTGTTTTGAAGTTGAATTGGCAATATTTTCCCGTTGGTTTACAATGGCTGCTGAAATACTGGTTTCCAAAACTGCGAGGGGAGCGGATGGCTACCATGCCCTCTTGAACCCGAAGGGAAAGGAAGCAAATTACATTCTCATACCGCCTATACAGGAACGCCTGAGAGTTAGGTGACCCATCTCACAGTCAAACAGAAAGCGAGTGTTTACTTTTATGAAAGGTAGTACAAAAACTAAACTGAGGTGTATATTCTTCCAAAGATATTGGCTACAAATTAAACATTTGGTATAACCATGAAAAAATGGTTAATTTCACCCAAGTTTACTGTTCACTCAAGGCGTAGACTACTGTGATTTTCATAAAAAGAAGTAAAGAACACCATTGGTATTGTGTTACAGTAACAAGATATATTCAGTCCTTCCTGAAAGCAACTGTCAACACATAATCCTAATCTAAACAAGTTATTACGAAAGTACAAACATGGTTTTTGTTGTTTTTTTTGTGCTAATGATAAGAAACCTATTTAGGAACGAAAGGGTGACCCATGCATCTATAAGTTTGTGTAAACTAATTTAGGTAATTTGATAGGTTAAGATAATGCTACTAAGGAGACCAATAGTGTTTCCAACTATTATTATTATTATTATTATTATTATTATTATTATTATTACTAATATCATCATTACCATCATCCAAACCACACACACACACACACACATATATATATAGGTTTCTTGGCCACCTTCTTTGGAACTACACAATAAAATAGTTATCACTAATACTTATGTGATGTCCTGTTAATTAAGTCAATGTATTTTACATTCTAGTGAAATAATTTACCTTCAGAAATGCAGGCTCTTCAGTGTTGCGAACAGCAGATTGGAAATGAGGTATAAGTCTGCCAATAAGCCTGCGAGCCACTTCCTTGGGAAAACAAAAGAGTGTTTTAAAATTCCTGTCTGGCATGGAAAACACTATTGTCCCTTAGTGACCTCTGTATACTTCTGTGTCGTAACACGTAAAAATTATTACCCACGTTAAACAGTATATTCCATAAAACGCTTACTTACGTCCTTAATCTGACAAGTGTTAGGTTATAAACTTCTTGGTAAATATTCCAATCCACATAGTAAGAAACCTGTTAAATTATTGCAATAATTCGCTCTTTAAATTCCATTTTCAGTTCTGTCTTAAGTTCTTACCTCAATGAATGGTCTTCTTTTCTCTCAAACTCATCCGAAAACATCACTAACACAGCATCTATGTTGAGAAACTTGCAACAACTGTTTAACAACCTCTTAATAGCAGCTCATAACCAGTAGTAACGGTTTGAATATCTGTGCGTCACATAGTGATACGATTAAGGGTTAGAAAGAAATGTTCGACCCGTAACGAGAAGTTACGGTTCATAACTACTAGTTAGCCGTAATGATAAGCTTAGAAAATAACCCTGATGGTTTCATCTGCCAGGCTATATTAACAGCAGATACTGGGTTGCTGTAATCCCCCCATATCATCCACGAAACACCACTGCAAGATAATGAGACCTTATTCCCTTCATTTAGTGTTCTTAATAACTAGATTATAGTGTAATTTATTGTTAGCTTTATATAATTATTATGTTTAATAATGTTCTTTTAGTTTAATTAGGTATATGATTATGTGAAACATGGTTTATAATGTACCTGTACATTGCACACACACCAGCTTACATGGCGACGTATCGAGGAAATTGCACAATTCAGTTTAGAAACTCGGTGTAGACCTTTGTATGCGAAATTCTTTTGAGGTCATGGCAAGGGAGTGAGTGAGATGGATATACATTTTTAGATACACCGGGGAAGTGTCAGAAAGGCAGCAGAATCCTTTTCATGTGGGTATCACATGACATTTTCAAACTGCGCTAATAACGACCAATGGGTGAGCAAAAATTTCATTTCAGGTGCCTTTTCCTGGAGTGTACAAATTAAAGTTACAGTCACGTTTGGCACTTCTCTGCGCACATTTAAACATGTGGAATCTGCGTCTGATTCCTTTTTCGACGTATGGTATAAGCCAGTCATGTACCACCAGGTGATAGTGAAATGTGCTATTGTCGTCCGCGCTACATTATTGTTATATTCTGATGTGGCAGTGTTCGGTTTTGCATATAGGGGAGAATGGGGCAACTTTGGCATGCGGGGCAAGTTCGTCTTTTGTAATTTTTTGCTAACTAAATAAAACAGAGGCCTGCTGAGAGGCTAGGTAGTTGCGTTTATATGGCGGCGCCATGCATGCAGTGTTGATGTGCTTCTCCACTATTTTTTTTTTAATTGTTTCATTTGTATAGCCACCTTGAACTTCAATGGTCATATCGGGGGCTTTGACTTGTGAAACATCTCGTATTACTGTAGGTTTAGAACATTAGGCTAATTCAGTTTTATTGTTAAACACACGCATATTCACTCTCTCATTCGTACTTCCAGACTCTATGGGGGATAGGGAATAATTCCGGTTAAAGAAAACTTCACCGCCCCAGCCGGGAATCGAACCCGGGACCCACAATTTCACCTCAAATTATTTTAATTAGCATATTAAAAATAATATTATTTACTCAAAAAACCAATAATGTTCATTACATTTTGCTGTCTAACCGGGTGAGAAGACAGCTCGCTGACCACTCGGCCACGGGGGCAATTTATCCATTATTGTTGGTTAAAATATAAGTAAGTATTGCTTTTTAGCCAGATTCTGTAATATTTAATATTTTTTACTTAAATGTCAATGCTTTACAGTTAATTTTAAAATATTGTGAATTTTAGTTCATGTCAAAGGGGAAAAACGACTTTCTGTTCACATGGTCAAATCTTGAATCTATAGCATCTATTAAAGGTATCTCGTAATTGCATTCAACCGTGACGAGAGGGGCAAGTTCGTCAAATTTGCCGATCTTGCTTCATCGACATTTTTCTTAGTAAAATTAATGTTGTGATTTATCCGTTACTAAGTTAATATTTTTTTAATTATTTGAGAGCCTACTATTCCATGAAAATCGTGAGGAAGTATCAAGGAAAGACAGAGGATGAGTATGCTCAAGAAAATTTACGCCAAGCAATCCAGTAGGTATTATAAAGAATAAAAAAACTAGCCTAACTTCAGTTTCAAAAACGTATGGAATTCCCCGAACAGCATTGCAGTAGTGGCTTAATAAGAACTTTCCTACTCCTGGAGTTCAAAACAAAGGAAGATTTAAGCCTGTATTCTCACCTGATCTGGCGCGTCAGCTGAAAGAACATTGCATCACATTACAGAAAATGTTCTATGGAATGTCTGCAGTTGGCTACCAAAGATTGGCATTCCAATTCGCTCAAACACATCTTTTCAGCTTGGAAAAGAAGACGGTAGGCCTGACTGGCTGCGAAAACTCAAAACCTCTCCCTCAGAATTCCAGAGGCTACAAGCATGAGTCAAGTTATGAGCTTTACAAAAGAAACATTTAAGCGATTCTTTTATGTTTTCAACCAAGTGAGTCCAAAAACAATGTTCCAGAAGCAAGGATATTTAATATGGACGAAACAGGCATATAAGTTGTGCAGAAAACCCAAGAAAATTACAGCCAGTAGATGAGTAAAGCAAATTGGAAGGATAACATCTGTAGAAAGAGGAAGGAATATAACAGTTATAGGCACCATTAGCGCTACAGGTACTTTCATTCATGATATATCCACGGAAACGGGTTGGTGTCTTTCCAAAGACAATTGCTTTCGCTGCTCCATCGGGTTGGATGGATGTGGACCTCTTTCTGGAGTATCAGGCACTTTATTAACTGCATTCATCCTACAAAAGAAGAGCCTGTCATGTTGATCTTAGACGGCCATGTCAGCCATAAATCACAGGATGCCATAAATTTATGCCGAGACAATGGGATCGTAATGATAACCGTGCCTCCCCACACGAGCAACAAATTGCAACCTTTAGATGTTGCAGTATGGGCCTTTTAAGGAATATTTATCCCAGGAAACGGATACGTTTATGAACCACCCAGATGAAACAATTACAGATTAGAGCCTGCATTAGAGCCTTTAGTCCTCACAATATTATGAAAGGATCTGAACGTTCTTGCATTTCCCCTTACAATCCGGATGTATTCCAGGAAGAGGACTTCATTGGTGCAAGTTCTGTATCATAGGCCGACAGAGAGCCTCATCTTCTACCTCTTCTGATGCAGCCACAGATGTTGACAGTTCCATTGGCGTTTGTGATGTATCACGTTCAGAAAGCACACCAGTGTATTCCACAGATTGTCAGAAACCCTAATCTTCTACCTCTTCAGCCGCTGCTGCCACCACAGGTGTTCCAACAGACTTAGAGATTCGCGGCGTGCTCAAAGTCTCTGACATATCTCCCCTACCAAGAGCCGGAGGAAAAACAAGTAAGCGATGCAAACAACAACAAGCAGAAGAATTGATTGTTTCTCAATATAAAAACAATTTGGAGGCTAGAGAAAAACACAGAAAACAAGAAAATGCAAGAGAACACTACTTATGGGTAAAAGCAGACAGGACTCAAACCGCAATTAATAACTGTCAAGGGAACCGATTTCGTTGCTCTAATTTTATACACAAACAGTGTATTTAGACAATAGCGTTTATTTTTGATTCAGTGTTTCAAGTGATTTATTATTTTCATAGGTTCATAGAGCCATTGTTCTAATTGATACGGATACATGAAAAAACCCAACTTGACCCATTTGCATTGCCGAAGTTGTCCCGGTATACGGCGCAGTCTCGGCAGTTTACCTGGTTCTGTTAAATTCATTATATGTAAAAGACTTTTATGTTTCAATGACAAAATGCACTTATTTGAAAACGCACTTTAGTAACATTTAATAAGTACATAGTTTTCTATATTGAAAACGTACGCCCAATTGGCCCACCTTCCCCTAATTACGACAATTTTCTTGAATGGTGAAACTTAATATAAACTAACTAGTCTCATTTAGATCTCGTGCCTCATCAAAACCACACACCCTGAGATCCAAGAAAAGAATCCCTTTTAAAGGATATTATGAATAAACTAGAGTAGATATGTGTACAGATTTAATTTTGTCGAATTTTGTCCTGAATTCTTAATTTAGTAGATTTCACCACAATGTCAGTTGAATAGTGCTTAATATACAATATTGGATACCTATTTGTTTCTATGAGATACTCCCATTTCCACAGTAAACGCAAACAATCCGTATATTAATGATGACTCAAAAGAGTGTCATGTATCTCTAGAGCTGTGACATTGTTTAAAACCGGAGCTAGATATGTGGTAGGTGTAATACAAAACACGGGTATTATGTGGTACAAAATGGTATTAGTGTTAAAATTGGCTGGATTGCTGACTATAATACTTGAAAGGAATATAAACACTTTGGTTTTGAAAAATAATACTGAGCTCGTCACGCCAATAGAATTATGGTTAATTCATATATTGATTCCATGCAAATACAAATTAATTACTGTTTTAGTACAAAATTAAATATACGAATAGAATATTGATAAAGCAAAAATTATAATTCATCATGTATTGATTAATTCATATATTAATTCCAAACAAATACAAATTAATTATTGTTTAACACAAAATTAAATATACGAATAGGGATATTGATAAAATAAAAATGAAATGATTATTACAATATTTTAATTCGCATTGAATTGGCTTATGCTTTAAAACTAACTGCACTCACGGTTGCAAAACAAGCGAAAGGAACATAAAATGCTCTTTCACTACAGATTACACAGAAAGTAAAATTATAATGTTTTTTGTCATAATTGTGAGATCTTTCAAGAAAGTCCTGCCCACCTCTGTAATGTAGGGGTATAGTGTCTGTCTCATATCAAGAGGTTCCGAGTTCGAATCTTGCTAAAGATGTTCCCGGATGCGGTTTTCTCCAGGTTATTTTCTTATCCTGAGAAGACGAATGTTGAGTAATTCTAAGCTTCATGGATTCTGGACTCATTTGAGCACCATTTGATCGATTTCATTTATTGTGCGATATGACCTTGCAGGTTAAAGGACATTAAACTGTAAAAACTAAATAAATAAAAACGATGCCCTTCAACAATTGGTGACGGTAGACTTGATCTTTTAATCAGATGACTATTGCACGTTTTGATTGACAACTGCTTTTAAATCGTCTGTGTGGTTATCCTTGTATATCGGAGATTCCACTGCATGGTAACAGCTTTTCGGTTGTTGCTGGAGAGAATCTGCTCCTGTTTTTGTGCAGATTCGCCCATGATAGCGGCTGATGATGTTGCTATGTAGGCACATTCAGAAGCCAGCGAACTTCTCGGCTATGTGCACACAATCCTCTCCTCTGGTAGAAAGTGGGAAAGTTCAGCAACAACTCAAGGATCAATTTCCATCACTAGCTTTAAATTCGGCATGCCCTAGCAAGTTGTGTAAAGTTAAACACAAGTCGTCTAGAGGTTATGCATAATGACGAATGTTGCAGTAGTGTTTTACGCTCAGATTGATGAAGTTTTATGCAATGCGTTTTACTGTTATCCAGTACTATAAGGTATGTTTACAACTTTAGTTATCCAGACAGCAGTACAATAATTCTTCTCGTACAAAGGTATTCTTCATCTTGGTCATACTCCGTGGTCTGAGGGTAACATGTTAGCCTCTGGTACCCAAGGTCGCGGGCTCAAACCCAACGAAGAGTGATGGATTTCTTTTGGGCCTAAAAATGCTTAGCATAGCTTCCTTCGGAAGGGGAGTAAAACCGGTGGTACCGCGTCGTAGATTTACGCACCTAAAAGAACCTCAAGTCTGAGGTTTTCTGAGCAAGTTTAAGCGGTCTTTCACGCCCAACATAGAATGGGACTCTAAGAACCACAGCAATTAAAGAGCGTCCTTAAATAAAACCCATTTTAATTTCATTTTCTGGAAGAAGACTTCACAAATCTATAAATTGCTGTTAGAGCTGAAGATAACAAGTTGGTCCCTGGGAGGCTTAATTCCCTCTTTCTTTGATCAGCAAAACGACCTACCGCTGTGATAAATGTACTATGAAGGCAGCAGAGCGTGACGAGTGACAACCGGCATCCCCACCATCACTGTTCCAAGTTCCCCCACCAATTACTAACGACCGCCGAGAACGCATGGTTCCAACATGGGGACTGATACGGGGAGCCAGAAACAGCGCAGGACCGAGCTCCGCATCGCTACTCCCAAATCTCGCAGGAATGTAGAGGAGAAGCGTGCTATGAGACATCAACAACATACAACCTTGCAAGCCGAGATGAGCAAAGCTGAGAAAAAGGAGGTTTGAAATTTGTATTCTCCAAGGCTTGGGATGACATTGAAACTAATAAAAACGCACAGGAAATAGCCCTTCTTCACCAGTGAAATCATTACTTCAGTGGCTTCGTAAGGAGAGATACAGGTTGCGCATGGCTAAGGCAGCGTTGGAATTGTTAAGGACCCCGTACATCGTCGTTCGGATCTGATCGTACTGAGAGTCGCTCCCTCAACCATACAAAATCACGTTGGAAGCACAAGACCCACTATGGTCTAAGTGCGAAGCTGTGTTCCAGTTACTGGAGGCCTCCGAGGTCCGGTTACTTACTCCAGGTTTACAGGAAGAAGTAAGTTCTGATATAATGAAAAACAACAACTTGTGAAAGCATTGTAGATGAAAAACAATGTGGACATGCAGATTACTTATTAAATGTGTGCTTACGTCTTTTACTGTTGCTTAAATTGTTGGAACTATGTACTAAACTTTGGCTGGGTTTATGTGAAACTACTGGTTATATGCCAGCATTAAAGAAAATATACATATGAATGCTTCACATGAGGAAGCCCAAGGCGCAATAAATCTATTCAGAGAAAATGTTGGGAATTATTTTCTTTTATAACCTGAAATATCCTTTTTAATCTCCAAAATTAGTCCATAGAGTTTGGAATTACTCCGATTTTAAACAAATATCGAATTGTTTATGGCAGACATCCTCAAGTGTGGCAGCTAACATAGCTTAACGTCATTTTTGTGCCCCCATGATGATACTTTACGGAAAGATAATTCTGTAAACTCAAAATGTATCTAACTTACCAGAAATTTAAGTATTTCATTAATAAGCAAAAGAAATAATAAAAAAATAACTTGTCCATATTGCAGCATAATAAATGACTACAAAGTAGGTATACATGCTTTTTGAAAATGGTTGTTCTGTCTGCTTAGTAAATTATCGAAACCAGCAGGTGACATTCTGTTAAAGCTTTTCTGGTGCACATTAATGTAATGGGTTTTAAGGCTAATGTTTAAAAATATATATCTTTTGTTTGTTAACGACGCTGTCAATTACCAGGATCATGCCAGTGTGCCGGAATTTCGTCCCATAAGAGTTATTTAACATGCAAGAAAATTTACTGACTTGGGGGTGTCACTTTTAAGTAGTGACGGCTCGTGCCTAAAAAAAACAGCGTGCTACATGGAAAAAATAAACAAAACAGTGCATGCAACTCGCCTAGATTCTTTACACCTGCTGTTGACCTTGAGTCAGTACTTTCAAAAAGGAGAGCTTTTCTGATTTCACATCCACAGATCCAGTCATTATTGTCAAATGTTTATGTTAAGTTTCCTTGTGTAAACAGAATTTTTACTTCCGTTCGCATTCTGTTCAATTTTTAGATCAGGTGTAGGTTGCTCTGCAGTTCTTATGCTAATATTTTCTTCTAAAGTTTGTCTTGAAAAGGGAGTTTTCATCACCTCATCAACTAGATTCATTACGTATTGGCTAAAGATTTCTTACCTCTGCAATTAACACATACACGAATGACAGTGAACTATAATAAATTACGCTTCACACTTGAAATAAACTGAAAACATACACTGAATGACTTCTACATTACAGAATACTTCGTCACAATGTGAACCGTATTTTGTTTCACATTTGCGGAAGTAGAGCATCGTGCCAATATTAACTAATAGTTCAGAATTAATCATCGTGAATCCACGCTGAACCTCTCTCATCTGAATCTGTGGCCAGTGCACACTGTTTCAGAACATTCTGAACACAAACCTTCGGAGTTAAATGTTGAAAAAATATGTCCTTCATTTACAAATGATCGCAAAGCTGGAGAGTATATCCTTCTCTTTCTAGCTCTGGAATAGACGTTGAATTTATAAACATTGACTTCTTATTACCTACATATGTACGCAAAAATGCAGTCTATTTGTGTCATACAAATCGCCCTCTGTGTTTGGTTAATGCTTGTCGAGTATCGCTGCTATCGACATTGGCGTTTTATAGGAGGCAAGTTACGTTCGTTCGTCTTTGGCCCGTTTACTGGATGGACTCTCTCCTTTACAAAACTTAGTCCAGATAGAAGCTTTGTTCGGCTGTAGGAAAAATGGGAAACCAATCTCACCGGCTGCCATGCATATGTTTGGTGCCTAACGGTCTTTGTTGTTTCTGTGTATTGGAAATACAAATTATTGGGTTTTCCTCATATGAATATCTGTATGCTATAGCTTTCACTATTGGCCATGTCAAAATTTTATTTTCTTTAAAAAATACGCATATAGTAATGAAACTACGAGCAGGTATATTTATGAAAAAATATCTGACGTGTTCCTTTCACATAACTTTCCCTACTTTTCTGCAAACAAACAATTATTTTTATGTAATCGGTTTACCCTCTCCGTATGTAGGACTTACATCCTCCTAGGACTTGCAAGCGGGTACCTGGGGGTTAGAAGCCTGTCGGGGAGCCAACGGCACGTAAATACAGAATGAAGAACCTTGAACCAGTGGTCGGCTCGTAGTCAGGCATGAGGGTGAAGGGATGAATGATATGAAATGAGAGCGAAATGGATGATAGAAAAGGTAATGATCGAGTGATTGGTGTAATGACTGGCGGAGGAAACCGGAGGACCCGGGGAAAACATACCCAGACGTCGTTTTGTCCACCACAAATCCCACTTGCGGGCGCTTGGGATCGAACCCGGGCCGCGTAGGTGGGAGGTGAGTGGTCTAACCACTCTGCCATAGCACGGTTAACTCTACAAAAATGTGACAAATTGTGTTTTAACGAAATCTACATTGTCTGTGTAGTAAGTTTTTTCCATGTCTTACGGTTTACATGCTATAAAAAAGTCATCCAGAATGAAGAGGTCTTCAGAAGCTATTCCCAGAAAATTCAAGATATACATTTTAGGTTTCACGTAAATATATTTGCTAAACCGTATTTTAATAAATATCGTTATAGCCGTTTTTGAGAAAAACATTTACGAAATTATTTCCATGTAAAGAGTGGTAGGTAGATTTTCTTGAAAATCTTTATGTCGCATCCTTGGAAGATACTTAACTTCAATATTAAACGATGTCACCAAGCTGAGTGAGCGCATCAGCATATGTTTCAGTTAATTAGATTGTTTAAGTTAATTACTAAGTAAAATATCAAGTATTTACTGTCACAATGTATATTCAAAGTTTAGAGAGACTGTTCCTGGAAAGCATTTATAGCTTTAAACCCGGAGTTCTCAAGCGGCTATTTCAGTGTTTACGACACTTGCTTTTGTATTGCGAGAGGGGAAAAGATACCATTATTTAGTCACGTCTCGGAGAGAGAAAGTGAATGTGACATACAAATAGGGGAATCACGAGAAAACTGGGGCCAGGAATCAGGTGAAAGACGTGTTGACCAATCGAAAATAATCACGTCACGTCAGAAGCTCACCGCAAGCTATTTTCGGCGCCAAAATGGGCCAATGAGATTGCAAGTTGAGAGTTTTGCGCGTGGGTAGGATATGTTATAATTGTAGAGCATTCGACCTAAATTTCAGACAGTTGAAATGTAACTTAACGCGGAACCTGCGGCACGTATGATAACTTATCCACGCTAGAAAGTTAAAGTGTCCACAATAATCCTGCACGAACAGTTGCCATTATCGCCGCGTAAGTTCGAGTTTCCTTTGTGCGCATTACGCTCTATTGCGAGTGAAAATACGGAAATAGAATCGCGCCAGGAGCTGTCTCGAGAACGCTGAAAAGGGAAATAAACCTTCGATCAAATGAAAGTGCCGACATTTATTTTGGGCCAATTTCCCGTACCATCCCTTGAGACCACCGTCGCTCAATACCTGAGCTAAATATAAATAAGTCTCAATTGCTCGTCGCTGAGTCCGCAAATGGCCGAGGAGCGTCGTGAAACGGACTTCACCAGCTGCATTGCCGGAGAGAGGACCAGTTGTCGCTGCGCAGCCCAGCACCAAAGTACGTCTCCCAGATCATCAGTTCCCGCCTTAAATACCAAGCTTAGTATTTAACAGTCTTTTTGTTTTTCAGCTAAGCTGTCCGCACACACACACAGAAAGAGAGAGAGAGAGAGAGAGAGAGAGAGAGAGAGAGAGAGAGAGAGAGAGAGAGAGAGAGAGGGAGAGAAAGAGAGAGAGATATGGAGTTTTTCCTAAAATGCTTTTTTGAATTCAGGGGACCTCAAAATATATATTTCTCATGACATCTCGGTAAGTAATAACCGCTGGTTATACCTATATCCTGAAAAAATTACGTTGAAAATAATAATAATAATAATAATAATAATAATAATAATAATAATAATAATAATAGATTGATGTTTCGTGGCACAGGGGCTCGAGGCTTTGAGTACCGTCTTAGGCATGGATACTTTTAAATGCGTCTATGTGTATCTGTAAGTAAAAAGGGAAAACTACAGGAAAACAACAGAAATGTAGTGAAAGAATGAACAAAGAGAAAGACCGGAGAAGACTAATCGCTCATAAGCATTCTAGGCTATCGTAGTTTATTTTGCACACCGCGTAGCACAATTACGAGATAAAAAGCTGTAAATTTAGTTAAATGTTGTGACCTTCTCTGTCGGGCGGGGCTTCACCGGGTTCTCCGTTTTCCCACGCCACTCATTCCACCAATTGCTCCATCATCACATTTCCTATTATCCATTTCGCTTTCGTTTCATTTCATTCACTTCCTCATGCTCACGCCTGACAACGTGCCGACCCCTCGTTCCAGTTCTTCATTCTGTGGTTCGTGCCGTTGGCTCCCCGACAGGTATCCGCTTATAAGTTCTAGGAGGAGGGGGTGTCAGTCTTTCATACGGGGAGGATAAGCCGAATACGAACCACCTTCTCTAAACTAAGGAAATACTTTATTTTTTCTTTAAACAATCGAAAATGTATATCTGGAAAGCTTAAGACGAAAAACAATAACAGTTTTTTAACATTAAGATATACAATAGAATTTCTCGGCATGGTACCACTGCGTGTGTAATAGTACAGACGAGATGTTCCGAATCATCTGTGATGTTGAAAATAGAGCTAAGTGGTGTTCTAAAACAACTGGAAGCAGTGCAGCATCTATTTAGATTTTCTAAATAGTCAGCTGGTATTGCGAACTGACCATATGGCACGTAAAATGGATACATGACCTTGAAAACCTGTATGCGCAGTGGTGTAAATACCGATCAGCTGTACTAGTGGGGCCCCAGAAAGGTGTGAAAGGGTGGAAACATGTAACTATACAGTTACGCTCTTCTGTTCATTATTTAACTATAGATAAAAGCAAACGGACTTAAGGATTTTCATAAGTATAATAGACCGTAATTAAACTTTGCGTTTTAAGAATGCTAGGTTAGGTTATGTTTCATGGAGTTCCCAATACATCTTCACCAGTCACCACAAACCAGACATAAATATAGCTAGGTGGATATCTAGTTTATAACATTTATGTGATGTTATAATGCGACTTGCTAGATTATACAAATACGTGTTAGCTTCATGTTCTTAGAATATGAGACTTTTGGGAGACAGTTCCAGTTCCTATGTAGGAAATAGGAACGTTTGTTTATATTATATTTTATGGGTTCTATTTTGCATCTTTACAGTAATTATTCGTTTTGAATTTCTGTATTTTTTGGGGTAATACTGCCAGCTATAGTCTAAGCTTTAAGCAAACAGTATATTACTAATACAAAATCTTTTATGTTATAGATCTTCAAAGATTGGAAGAACTCGTTGAACAAGAAGAGTCGATTATTCCAGGCAGATATGAGGAGAAATTTATTGGTGATGGATACATGACTACCAAACCTCTCACTTCATTATGGACTGAACTTCTCTAAATATTTGGACAACTGCTAATTCCTGGCATTGAAGCAGAGGAAACCACTGTATTTGAAGTAAGTGTACTTCAATCTGTTACTTGTGAACGTTTTAGAAATTGTGTATAATCAATAAGTGTTTGCTTACAAAATGTACTCCAGAAATAGAGCTGGCTCAAATGGTTTGCTTATTATCACAGGTTCTAACAGCAGCATCACTACTGCCAAAATCACCAGAGCAGCTTCGTCACCATCATCAGCATCATTACTGCCACTAGCAATCGTATGTCATTATTTGTGTGCTCAAGTTGCTCAAGTATTCCATTCTCTCTCAAAGAGATTAAATTGTCATCTGGTGATAAAAGTTTTAAATCTGCCCTTATAGGATATTTGTTCAACAAATTCTTTACTATAAAGCATATCTATAAGAATTTATAGATAAATAATGTGGTTAAATGATGTAAGCTTGTATGTCAAGTACAGCACTATTTTAAAGCAAGTTCATGGACTTCTAAAAATAAGTGTTTTTTTTTGTTTTGTTTTGTTTTTTACTTAATTCGATAAGGTGCTCCTTGGTACTTGTTAGATTTTTATTCATACACTGTTTTAACACTATATAATTGCACTCTGTTAATACAAATGAAATATGTAAGTGTGTGTATACATACACACACTCACACACATATTACAGTATCTGCCTTGTTTCAGAACCCTCGAAAACTAACTACTTACATCTACAGTAAAAAAAAACGCATTATTCATCACAATAATGATTCAGACTTCTTTCATTCTTCAGAAAGTGTACCTATTTGCAATTCCTTTCAGAGCAAACCATTAGAGCAACAAATGCAGTGCAAAATCGTTGTAGAAGAGCATTATTTTATTAGGGATGTGGCAAAGAAAAAAGGAGCCACATTTAGAGCACAATATACTAGTTGTTAGTTTCTCCACAAGTGCTATAAGTACATAGTAGTGAGAGAAGGTATTGTAATCCTCCAAAAATTCAATTGCGAGATTTCACCAAAATATGTTTTGAGGCCCCGTAGTCCAAAAATGTTATTTTAAGAAAAATGTCCGCGTGTGTATGTGTGTGTGTGTGTGTGTGTGTGTGGACAGCATAACTCAATAACGAAAAGTCGGTTAAATCCCAAACTTGGTATTTATATTTAGTATCTTCAAGGATGTCACACGAATATTTTCAGAAAAATCCCCCAACCCAAAATACTCTCTGCATGTAGGTTTTTTCCAAATTTTGGATCTTATAAAATATGCCTTTAACGATTTTGATTAAAATGTCATATATTAAATATATTTACATTGCAAACGAATGTTTATCTTCAATTTTTGGGGAATATCCTTTGAAAGCCTCTGTATTCTTCGTGAGTTTTGCATAACAAAACACATGTTTTATGTCCTATACATTTTTGTTGTGGAGCCAGCCGCTTCCGAGATATTCCTTATTATGGCTTCAATTTCAAAATACGTACACTTTTCTCAAACCGAAGTCATCTGTGTTTCTTTTTCTTTACTCCTGGCCATCAAAGTGAACCGAATTTCAACGACAACTGCGTAGTGGGAGCTTTTAAAACATTTGAGTATCGCTTTGTCTAGTGTATTTCTTGAGTCCCCTTTTATTTATAAGGAACTAAGCAATAAGATCATTCTGCTGAAGTTTACCTCGATTAGCAGGAAGCAGATAGAAGATTAATCCTTTGTAGAAGGTTCTTTGCAGTAGGTACAGAAAGTCATGTGAATATCACACATCAAATTTTTGTTTAATATTATTATTGTAATAATATAGTTTTACACCGATTGCAATAAACGCCATACAGTTTATTCTAATATTTGCAATTGGCTCATCCATGTACCCAATTTCAGTGTATCAGAGCTCACAAAACAGATAAATGTTGAATATAAATAAAAAAGTTCAATTCATCTTATAGAAGCAAGGATCATATACATATTTTAAAATTTAAGGTTAATTTAATTGCCTGACCATTACAATCTTTCATAAAAAATCTGATTCAGACCATTCACAGGACCTCTCTATAAAATATTCTTATAAAAGAATATTGATGCTAATCAAGATAGGAATTCCCAGAAATGATCTTATTACTTAGCTCCTTATATATAGAAGGGAAATAAGGGAATACACTAGGCTAAAGCGACATTCAAATATTTTAAAGGCTCTCCCTATGGGATTGTAATCAAAACTCGGGTCTATTTCCATGGCCAGGAGATATGAAACGGATGAAAGCTTCCCGTTTAAGAAAAGTTTAAGTATTTTAAAAGTGTATCCAATAACAAGGACTATCTCGGAAATGGTTAGCTCCACAACAAGAGTGTGTAGGGTACAAATTGTGCGCTTTGAAAAGATCATTCTTTATGTGGTAAGTTTTTGTCTATCGCTTACGGTTTACCTGCCAGTTATGCAAAAGTCATTCAGAATGAAGAGTCATTTATGTCATTCAGAGCCTACTCCTAGGAAATTAAGAAATATTGTCATATTCTGGCTGCGTGGATAGGATTTGGTAGTACTGGGTGGAGTTAGCTTTTCATATGATGGTGATACTGCCAACTTTGCTGTATAATAAAAGAAGTGTAAGACAGAACTCTTCCGCTATTTGTGCTAGGAACTCAGTGACTGAAGTTAGGAGCAAGACTCTGCTCAGGTAGCCATGGAGGACGCCACGCTACAAACTTTAAGGTAACCAATAAATGATCACTTAACATTGCTTAGGACTTTGAATTAGAAGATGAGTTAGCTCTTTTCACCATCAATTATAATTATGTAGGCTATTTCCCTTTGGTCTGTGATGGAATAGAGCTGCGTTCCAATATGCACGCCTAGCTGTAGTGAAAAGTACATTTTCCCTGACCTATCCTCTCTCATAGCCAAGCGAGTTTCTTGAATTAATAACAGCAGGCGTGACAATATAACAAGGAAAAATATATACTTATAAATAAAAGGAAATATATATATATATATATATATATATATATATATACCCATATATAGGTATATATACACATTTTATTTTCATGCAAATGTTTTTATATGCGGTATTTTAATCAAAACCGTTAGAGACATTTTTGAGAAAATCAAAACTTTCCAAAAAATTTCCAATTAAAGGGTAGTTTGGGGTGGGAGGATTTTCCTGAAAATCTTCGTGTCGCACCCTTAGAAGATACTAAACCCAAACACCAAGTTTGATATATAACGGACTTTTCGTTTTTGGGTTATGCAGTTCACAGACACACCTACACACACACATACACACTGACCTTTTTAAGCACGCTTTTTTATTCAGGAGTCCTCAAAAGATGAATTTCCGTTGAAATTTTAGTGTCATATGTTGGGTGGAATTCAATACCTTCTCTACCTATTATGTACATTATGCATATGAGCTAGAGAAAGTTAAAGAAGAACGAAAGAAGGACAATAAGTTGATCTCGTTAAAACACATAATTTATGTCATACAGGTACATTTTTTTCCGAGATTGGTTTCAATTTTAAAGAACTTACCTTTTTCAGACGGGATCTTCTCATAGGTTTCGTATCTCTTTTGTTTTACTCACGAATTTCAATGACAACCACAGCTTTTAAAACATTTTTATTGTCGTTTAGCCTAGTATATTCCGTTATTTCCCTTCCACTTATAAGGAAATAAATAGGTAATAAGACCATTTCCAGTAATGTAAATCTTGATTAATGTTATATAGATAAAGAATAATTCTTTGTAAGAATAATTTGTTTGCGGAACAGGTGGAGAAAGTTATTTAATGGAACACATATATATTTTATTTTTATTTTACACACATATTAGCCTTCAGATGTGATCTAATTTGCCATCAGGGGAGAGACTGACTGAGATAGAACACATGCACACACAGTAGCACACAATAAACACCAAGGCCCATGGCGGGAATCGAACTTGCGATCACCTGCAACACAAAGCACTAAAGCTAGACACTTTAGCGAATGCGGCCACGGGAAGCTGTAATCCTACACTTAATCGCGGATTTCAGAAAGTTGCAAGGTTACGGAATAAGCGAACATCTGGTCCTTGTACGCAAAAATCACCCTGCCCACATTACTTCGACACAGACATAAACGCTTGCACAAGACTACATCTTTTATATCACACGGGTAAATCCGCGAGAAAAGCGGCTAGGTACCGTGGTGATTTGCCCCTGCCCGAGTACACTCGGGCGACTAGTTCCTGCTCCTGGCTCCTGGCTCCTGGGCCATTGAAAGAAATGCTCTGTGCTATAAAGAGCATGTATTTCTACGTCTTAGGGAGACGCGACAGATATTCATAAGGGGTAAAAAAAGAAAGAAGGGAAGATATTTTGCGACAAGTAGGTATATAATTCCCTTACAGGATGTAACATGGAAGTGAATTCCATTTCCTTCACTGCCACTAAGCAACTATGACTGTTAGTCACATTAGAAGTGTAATAATACGCTGGGATAAGAAATTAATAAACAGAGGACCTAAGCCCTACCTAAAGAAGAAGAGGTGACTTCGGATCCTATTCTCCAACGCCGGTAATCTCTGCTCTTACAATAGATTTCTAAACCAGGGTAAACTGTTAACTCGAGTAATGCCAGCACTTTATTCACCACTGCAGTTATAACCTCATGATTTCCAAGACTTTGTTTTCGTGGCAAATAAATCATCTAACACTTTTTCTTAACATTCTCTTGGCAATATTTTTCGTCCCATAGTTTTCTGCGTCTTTAATTCGATACTCAGTTGTCTATGAGTCTTTTGTTTATGTATATTACCATGGAGTTTTCTTTGTATTGGTCAAACATTCTCTGTTAAAATATAAACTGAGGTAATCTCAAATAATCCAGAGAATTTTGTTGTTGAATAGTACCATTGCCGTCCTGGGTTTTAGTCGTTAAAAACGGAGGTAACTGGATTACCGGCTTAGAACGTTTGCGTTGATGAAGACAAGTGAAAAAAGAGATATGGACAAATCTCAGTATTATTTTGAAACAAGTAATTCAGCTCAACAAGGATATAATATATTAGTTATTCCTTGCGCCTCCTCCCTTAGACAGCTGTTTGCTATTGGGGGGGGGGTTCTAAACAGATTGTCTTAACCTACTTTCGGTCCCTGGATTGTTCTTCTATCTCTATTATCTTCAAACTGACATTAGTAGTTACCCTGACTACTGCTTACAAAGCTATGTGTGAAGAGTAAGCTTTACAACATTTTTTTTCAAATTTATATTACCTTCATTTTGTACGGTAACTTGTGTGGACTTCTCGCCACATAATAGTTGAATTATGTTGTCTAAATGGAACACTCATTATTAAGGAGCATGGAATCCAAAATAGTAATCCTGTTTAACAAGCTTCCTCCAAAACTCTTAACCATAGATAAATATCGAATGTCAGTGAATGAGTGTGGATTCAAAATCTGTTTCAATTCATGTAAGTAAGTGTTAATTAGAATGTTTTCTTTACACACATAATGTAGGATATCTGGTTGAGACCTTTCAAGGCTGTTTGATCAAGGAGGAAATAAAAGAAGAAATGAAATAATGTTAGAATGGAATCAGATAAAATAGAACATAGTTTAGGGGAGAAATATCAACAGTTAGGAAGAAGTTAGCCAAGAAATTGGAAGTAGGAAACTGAGGAAAGAACCAGCAGAGAAGTCAGAAATAAAATTAGAAAATTGAGGGATGAACCAGCAAATATATCAGAAATTGAAAAATTAAACTTGAGGGAAGAATTAGCAGATAATTCAGAAGTAGAAATTAGACAATTGAGGGAGAAAATTTGCAGAGAAAATCAGAAATAGAAGTTAGAACATTGATTGAGAAACCAGAGGGAAAACAGGAATAAAATGTAACAAAGTGAAAGAAGAACTGACAGAAAAATCAGAAATATGGAAAGTAGAAAATTGACAGAACAACTAGAAGAGAAATCAAATAAAGTGGGAAATTGAGCGAATAACTAGCAATGAACGCAGAAATAGAGAGTAAAAACTTAAAGGGGGGGGCCATAAAATCAGAAATAGAAAGCTAAAAATTAAGGGGAGAATGGGTAATAAATTAAAATTGGAAAGGGAAATAGGAAATAAAGAAATACTACAACCGAGTATAGTAGCTTTGAAAAATTAGAATAAAGTAGAAATACGTATGAAAAAGCACAAAGAGAACGTAGGAGACAGGTTAGGAACTTAGAAGTCACAGGTTAGGCTAAAGAAGTGGAAGCAGAAAAATAAAACCGTCAGGGAAGAAATGAAAAAAAAGTTCACGTTCTTTGGGCAAGGGGTACAGTTACATAGGAAGAGAATTCGAGATAAAACAGCACAAGTATAGGTGTAGCACAAGCTCAAAATTCAAGCAAGAAAGAAAGAAAGAAAGAAAGAAAGAAGGACAGGCAGAAAGAAAGAAAGAAAGAAAAGTGTTAATCATAAGCAGAAAATAATGAAAGTGAAGTGAAGTGAACGTAACAAAGTTCGAATCAATGCTTTTACTATGGGAGAGAAGTTCAAAGGAACTGAAAAACAAACACACAGAAAACACACTCTTGGAAATGTGTTTAAACTCAGAAGAAAACTGCAAAACAGAGTGCATAACAGAACATTGTGTTCGGAGTAAGAGAATTATTGTTTGTTCATGAAATATTTGTATGCAACCATGTTTTGTACCAAGAAAGATAGACAGGCTTAAATTTATCAAAAATATGGAGAATTTCCGATAGGAAAACAAATATATAAATTTCAAAGTTGGTAATTAATTCGGGAATACATATAAATTCCTTTATTGATGAAAGTAATAAATGAAAGTAACGGGACATTTTGCATGGAAATTATAGTCTTATTGACTAAATAATTAGTTTACAAAGAAATAATAGGTAAATGGAGAAATATTTGCGAGGAATAATTCCCTTTATTAAAATCAACGAATAGTGCAAAAATGAATAAGGTATAATTCTGTTGTAGATATGATGAGGCATAATGTTAAACGAGAAGAAGTTTGATTTTTTTTGCAAGGTAGAAGTCATTAGTAAAAGGTAAATTACGTTAGAAGAAGGAATTATCTGGAAGTCGTGAGGCAAAGTAAACAAATTCCGCGTCAGTAAACAAGAGAGACATCTAACGGTCCTTTAATGGAATGTATGTGTTTTGAAGTATTAAACATTTCTTATTTTAATATAAATTAGCAGTCAAAGAGTAAAGAATTGTGTGATGGATGCGAAGGAAAAGGTTTAAGAATCGGCAGCATAGAACGTAGGATATATCCTAGGAGTAGTCAGCAGTAGGCGGGACTTGGGTTAATATAGGGATCTGTATTAGTAGAATTTACTTATACTTGACTGTGGCATCTCTTGTGCTTCAACTCTCCTGCTACGTTTACTCTAATTTTTGCAAGTCAGGGAAGGGTTTCTGCCAACGTATAAGTAGCGCGCGGCTCGTCATCGACTTAGTGATGGTTGTAGAGTCTAATTTCTACAGCTAAAAACTAAAGAATTTTAACCACATGTCAATATATTAAGAAAGCTATTTACAAAATTTAAACTATGGATTTGTTAGTTTAAATATTAATAATGCTCTATTAATTTTAATCACTAATGTCGGCTCTCGGTTTTCGGTATCCGAAGATATTTAAAAATTGCATGAAATGACACTAAAAATTTTACTTTACAGATCACCGTTACGCTGAGATTTACTTTATCAAAATTAGTATACAGAACATTGTAAATTAATTTATATGTGGAGAAACTACTATACAAGTAGAAAAAGTGGTAAAAAAAATAAATAAAATGTTTGTTCTATGTTCATGTTTGAAGAAACAGAAAAGAAAATTACTAAAGCTTTTCTGAAGTAGGTCTTACTTGTAATTCTCAGATAATACAAATCCATAGTGAATGAAGAGGATTTTACAGTCTATGGCGCGACATAAGAACAATGACCAGACTGTAAGCCGGTTGAATAAAGTGATAAAAGTTGTCATTCTTTCCTGACAATACAAATTTATTAGCCAACAAAGACATGTTCTCATTTACAGCACCTAGCAAAGTAGCGGCATGACACTTGGTTTCCTGAAAGTTTGCGTTAATGGAATCTTACAAAGAAACGGCATAATGTTTTGTATCTTTTGCGAGAAGTACATATATATCATCTCCTAGTTTGGGATATAAATTAATAACATTAATAATTATACCTTCTCTCTTGCAACCTGCTCTCCTCTTCTCACAAGCAATACATTCCTGAATAGCCATTAAATAAGAATGACTATTTTTCCAAAAATGTAAGTAAAGAATACATCAACGTTACTATTATTTCTGATTTGAATAGTGAAATTTCTGATTCTGATTTCTGAAAAGTTATTATTATTATTATTATTATCTAATAAATATGCATTATAGGGCGGGCACCGTAGAGTTCCTGTTATACGAGGGATCTCCTGTTCGAGTCCCGGTTGCGGGGTTGGGACATTTTATCTAACCAAGTTTATTCTCAATTTTCCCCAGGGTCTGGAAATTTGAACGAGAGTGTGAATATGTATGAGAGAGCTAGAGCATAAAATCCCAACAAAGAAAAACAAAAAACAAAACAGAAATCCAATGAACGGCAACGTAGGTATACGAGTTAACACTGTTGCCAGGCAATATGTCCCAAAGAGCACAAATATGATCATTACAGGGAATTAATGGAGAAATAAAAATACATTTGAATTGTCTGGGACGCGCGATAAGGATTCATGTACACCTTAGCAGTGGCTATGATCGAAATTCGGGTTTTATTTTGTGGAACGTTTTAATGCAATATTCGTCAAAAATGCAGAAATGATTCGCTAAAGTGTGTGGAAACAAAGCTGGACATTAACATAACATTTAAAAAGCTATCATATATAGATATATTTTCAAATTTGTGCACAAATCACTAAAACCAGTTGGATATCTTACATTGTGTTTTTATACTTTCAGAGTATAGAATTTACATTTTATAACAAAGTGAATTTTCTACATCTTTTACTGTTACCTACATAAGCGTATACAATGATTGTATGCAAATGATTCAGATTATTTCTGTATAAATGAAAAATGCCGGCAGCGTCCTAGCAGAGCGGTTAGACCGCTCACCTTCCACCTAAGTGGTCCGGGTTCGATCCCAAGCGCCCGAATGTGGTATTTGTGTTGGGCGAAACGGCGCATGGACGGGTTTTCTGTGGGTCATCCGGTTTCCCCCGCCTGTCATTCCACCAATTGTCCCATCATCACCTTTCCTATCATAAATTTCGCCTTCATGTCATATCATCCTCTCCCTCACGCTCATGCCTGTCTACTTTCCAACAACTCGTTCCAGGTTCTTCATTCTGTGGTTACGTGGCGTTGGCTCCCCGACAGGCGTCTGACCACTAGGCACCCGCTTGTAAGTCCTAGGGGGGTTTCAGTCCTAAATATGGAAAGGGTAAGCCGACTACGTTAAACGAAAAATTGAAGCCATTAGGTTGAGCAGTTTCTTAAAATATCTAACAGCCAACATTTTTAAGACTCACTACACGCTATCATTTATCAGTGAATATGAAACATTCTTACGAAATCGTATATTTCTATCTACTTAATTTTAATCGAGATAAACCTTTGCAGAAATAGCTAAATTACACATTTCGCTAAAGATATACAGTGAACACCCACAGGCGAATGTCCAAGAACTGGGCCCTGTATACTGGCCTTAAAATCTCATAACTCTTGTTTCCATATAAGTGCGAGATACAAGTAAAAATCGACAGGACTTTAACAAAATGATACAATTGAACAATTAATAACGGATATTTCGGAAACGGCATATGTCAAGAAAAAAAGCATTTGAAATAAACTATTTGCTTTAAGACATCTACATTTGGGTATATTTTTCGTCTATTTGGAGGCAATGTACTCCATCCGCAGGGCGCCTCGCTCTCAGAAGTGGATCCGCCAACCTTTCTTGGACTGAGCTTGTGACAGATACCTGAAGTGACATTTACGTGGAGATGCTATTAACACTTCTGTTTCCAAGAAACTGTTGCCCTATACCCCCTTAACATTTCCTTTCGCCCAGTAGGTACCTAGTAGTGGTATTCACTGCTGCCTAATAAATTATGGCTAAGGTAAGCATTAATCTGTTCACCAAGGGTAAGCTATTATTGCTTTTTAATGGTTATTGATTACAACAGCAAAGAAAGCATACGTAACACACTGGCCATATATGGGTAAGCGAGAGACAAAACTGCAAGATTTTCAACAAAAATAGAATTAGACGAATTGATCTATAGTTTACACTAGATGTAGCACACAGTTGAATAAAACAAGGGAAAAAACAGAGACAGTGAATATTAAGTTACAAAAGCTTGCAATTATTGAAACTGGTATCACTGTATTGAAAGCTCTAAAATATTACAGAATACAGGAGATCTGAAATATTCTTGAAAATTGCAGCTTATAAGCAGAAATAAGAAGAAGGTAGAGTAGAAAGCCAATTTTTTAAAAGGCGTGTAACTAATTTATGTCTGCATATTAATAATACCAAGAGAAATTGCTTTTGAAACGCAACTTAAAAAAGCTGGAGTGTTTCATTCACATGATTTCCTGTATCTTTACTGCGAAATATTCTTACAAAAGACTATTCTTTTATCTACACCATGTTAGAGGAGATAAACATTAACATAAATTGTCTTATTACTTGCTTCTTGTATGTAGAAAGGAAACAAAGGAATGCACTAGGCTAAAGCGACGGTCAAATGTTTTAAAGGGTAACTAACAAGGAATGTCTTGGAAATGCTTGACTCTAGAAAAAATGTAGGTGTATGTCGTAAAGTGTATGTTTTAACAATATCTACACTTTTATTTGCTCTACACGTACCACGTACAGCCGTGGACATAGAAAATGAGTCATCCCCAGATTCCATGTGTCGGTCGAAGAGCTTTGTTTATGTTCGTAAAAGGTGTGTACACAATGCACGCGGGCCGCGCTGTGGCCGAGTAGTTAGACATCTCGCCTCTCACCTGGACGGGCCGTGGGTTCGATCCCAAGCGACCGCATGTGAGATTTGTGGTGGACAAAGCGGCGCAGGTGCGGGGTTTACTCCGGTTTATCCAGTTTCCGCCGCCTCCAGTGCTCCATCTTCATTCCATGTATCGCCAGTGTCATCGCCTGCAGTGCCACAAGTAGTAAAAGCGGGCGTTAAACACTACCAAAAAAAACAAAAAAAAAAAAACAATGCTCGCGAAAGAATTGTACAATGGTCTGAGACTGACAGCACAATGGAACTTTATGAGTACTGAAAAGAGTACGGTGTCCGAGAGGTTAAAAAAGCTTTGCTTCTACTCATAGATTCCTAGGTTCAAATCTCGCTCTGCATGTTATTTTTATGTTTGTTTATTTTATGACTGTATATGTAGAACATAATACTGCATTGATATAATTTAGCATATAATTTTACTAACATTTGTGTTAAAGAACTAAAAAACATTGTGTATATAAGCTATTATCTTCTAAAATTAAAACACAAAGATAAACACAATAAATATTGGCTGTATGAAACCTCAGCCCGTATAACTACCCTCAATCTCCGGGGCATCGGCAAAATTAAATTCCTGCAGTAATGTGGACGAGAAGCTACAATATCCCAGGCTTCTTGAATTTGTGCCCAGAAGCTATTTCTTTCTTTCGCCCATCTACAGGTAAACTGGAGCGTGGCGACACGCACCAGAGGAGGAAGAAAAGTTTGCTACACACGAGAAGCGAGCCTGCGACACGCACCAGAGGAGGAAGAAAAATTTGCTATACACGAGAAGCGAGCCTGCGACACGCACCAGAGGAGGAAGAAAAGTTTGCTACACACGAGAAGCGAGCCTGCGACACGCACCAGAGGAGCAACTTACGTTTTGCCACAGCGCTAGAGTGAACACAGATGGAAGCTAGCAGGTTTAGCAATGCCGTACCATTTAAAGTGTATCATGCTTTATGTCGTTAATTCTTAATACGGATAGCTTTTTGCTCAAGAAGATTAAGTTTACGATTATTGGTCCTATGGGTTATACATTTTAATACATTGTGACAACTTCTTACTCCCGCTACAAAACTGTATTGCGGATGGTGTACACGAGGTAGGTACTGTACGACTTAGACAAATTTGGCATTCCAAACATGACTTTTTTTTTCCACAGATGCACTTAATGTATAGAGACGGTATGTATTCCACCTGAAATTCGATACCGATATTTCACCGGAAATATATTTTTTGAGGTCCCTGTAGACAGCATATCTCAAAAACGAAACGACCGCTAAATACCAAATTTGGTATTTAAGTTAAGTATTTACCACGGATGCGATGCGGAAATTTTCAAGAAAATCCCCCAACTCCAAACTACCCTTTAATGGAAAAAAATTCAAAAATGTTTCTTTTCTTCAAAATAGACCTTACGAAATGCGGTATATTAAAAGATACTTACATCACGAATAAAATGTATATCTTGAATTTTCTGGGAATGGCAACTGGAGACCTCTTCATTCCGAATGAAATTTGCATAACTGGTAAACCGTAAGAGATAGACATAAAGGTACTACACAAAAAATGTATATCAATCTCGTTAAAATACAAAATATATGTCACTTACACTTTTTTGTAGGGTTAACTGTTTCCAAGATATTCCTGGTTATTGGTTTCTGCTTTCAATTACGTAACTTTTCTCAAACGGTAAGCCACCTTTCAGTTCATCCCTCTTTTGTTTTACTGCTGGCCGTATAAAGCGAACTGAACTTTAGCTGTTCACATAGCGACTAGCTTTTAAAAGAATCTGACCATATCTCTAGGCTAGCGTATCCCTTTATTTACCTCCTGCTTAGAAGGTAATAAATAAGAAAATTTGCGCTAATGTTTATCTCGATTAGCATTGTACAGATGCAAAAGTCTTTTGTAAAAATAGTTTGTTTGCAGCACAGGTGGAGAAAGTCATGTGAACGGAACACATTAGAATCTCAGTGTAAGTTTTTGTTTATCTCTTATGGTTCACCAGTTTTACAAAAGTTATCCAGAATGCAGAGGTTTTCAGTTGTCATGAAAATATTTTAATCAAAATCGTTAGAGCCATTTTTGAGAACACCAAAACGTTCGGAATGTCTTCCATGTAAAGGATAGTGGATATGGGGGATTTTCCTGAAAATTGTCGCGGGAAATCGGGTTGTCTCCTTCTGCAGTGTCTTCAGTTCCGTCGTTGAGGAAGATTCCACTCCTAGTATCACCTAATTAATTACATCTCAGGGGTTTTGTGGCTGAGGCGAATATTGAATACACTGCATTTTCCCTTACGAATTGAATGTATTATATCACAGGTTTAACGGACGGCTAGCTTGTTTCCTTACAAAAGTTTATAAATAAATACCTTCACACCACTTAAATTAATAATCAGGAGCCTAATCTAACCATCTGCACATCGCTCCCCCACCACTTAAGCACGTGGACGTGCGCACAACACAATGTAACGTAACTGTGTACGTCAAGCGTGAATACAAGATTAAGATATAGAGTAAGTAACCACACATAACCCTTATATACCGATACTGGGTGACGCCAACTTTCGCGCCATGAAATGTAACAGTACCTCTGATTGGTTCCTTGTTGGCATCACTTCACATGTTATGAAAATAAATTATGTCAAGTTTTGACGTCATAGCGTCCACATGACGCGTTTGAGAAAACCCAATGTTTTCCTCTCACATTAACTCCAGCTTGCTTTGTCTATTTCTCTAATTTCCTGTGCTACTTGGAGGATAAGTCACTATTCCTGTCGTACTTCTTTCTATGTATCTTCTTTTCTATCTTACATTCTTTAGCCTAAACCCTGTGCTCGTTAGTAAGTGGTGGTTGGTGAACTGAAATTTAGCTAGCTAACCTTGCCCTACCTACCTAAGTTACAACAAATTTATTTTATGCATATTTCTACTACTGAATATTCACAACTATTTTACATTGCTTTCTATAGGCTTATAATATTATGTACAATATCTTTTTATATATTTTGTGAGCATATGGTATGTGCTCCTACAAAATCATTGTGTCCCATCATTGGAAGATGCTCAAGTTAAATACTAAGTTTGGTATTTGACAGAGTTTAGGTTTTTGAGTTATGCTGCCCACAGACATGCACACACAACCACACTGACAGACGGTCACACACGAACCTTCTTATAATAGTGCTCTTTTTTTGGATTCAGGGGGTCTCAAAATATACATTTCCGTTGAAATCTCGATATCGAATTTTGGGTGGAATACAATACCTTCTCTATATACTATGTACGTTCTACATACGTGCTAGAGAAGGAATATATAAATAAAATACATATAAAAGAAATGAGGAGCAGCTATAGATTACCTCCACGTGGTATAATAAGGAAACGGCTTACAACTGTATTAAGAGTCTTAATTTAATTGCTTTTTCACACAAACCGTGTGTAGGACAAGAGTTGGATGGGTAGAGTCAGACTCAAAAATTCTATACCGTAGCTGGGATTTGAACCATGGACCTTCCGGTTTCCTACAGGTTGCTCTAACCACTGATCTACCATGGCGACACGCCGGTACCGCATTACATTTCTCATTTGACTGTCATGTTTCCCGGTAAACCACAAGGTGATCTCAAATTAATTTGAGATGCATACCCCAATGGCGACTTACAATGTCGTAAGTAGGTACTTTAAATCCCGGGCATCAAGTGCTTCAAGTATAACCTTTCGCTCTGCGTATGCCGTTGAATGCCAGGACTAAACCAAAAGAGATATGTGACGCCTGAGGACTTCCCGTTTGAGCAAAGCTTAAGTATTTTAAAACTGAAACAAACAACTATTGTTTGTGTTTTAGCGAGAGCTACATTTTTTGTGCAGTAATTTTTTGTCTATTTCTTACGGTTTACCAGTTGTCATTCAGAATAAAGAGGACTTCAGAGGCTATTCCCAAGAAATTCAAAATATAGATTTTATTTGACATGTAAAAATCTTTATATACGGCATGTTGATCAAAAGTGTTAGAGCCATATTTCAGAAAATCGAAAATTTCGAAAAATATTCCCTGTTGGGGTGTGATTTTCTTGAAAATCTTTGTGTAGTGTCCTTGGAACATACTAACTTACCTAAATTCCAAGTTTGGTGTTAACCAACCTTTCATTTTTTAGTTATGCTGCACACACACATGCACACACAGTGCGCGACCTTTTTCTAAAAATTTTTTTTTTATTCAAGGCTGCTCAAAACATGTATTCCCGATGAAATACCAGTAACAATTATTTATTGGAATACAATACCTTTTCTACTTACTATGTACATTATACATACGTGCTAGAGGGGAAAATGTGTTGTTGAAACCATTTGTGACGAACATTTTCATGACTAGGAGCAAGTAGATTGAAACGTAAATTTTGTGGGACGTTTAGTGTGTAGTGAAGGAACTCGTGTGATTGCTACCCATCCGCGAAACTATTAGTCATTTGTGTACCCATGGCAGGCACAAACAATCCTTTTAAATATTTGGTTACCTTGGTATATGCCCTTACAATCAGTCATCAGAGCGTGTGATTGTAGGGAAAATGCTTCAGAATGTAACGTCTTTAGCTCTTAAGAGAAGAGATTGGTCTGCATTGCTGTAGAACACTTTACTAACAGCTAATACATCATAGTTATGATTTGTTTTAACTCATGGGAGTCCCGATCTAGTTTTTTGAGCTTTAATATAGTTAACATTAATTTGGAAATCGGTTTATGACAAACACTGAACACTTGGGTAGCTTTAGAAAATAAAATAAAACAGTACGTCATAACAATAATTAAGAAACAGTAATTGGTTTGAATCTGGACACGTGTGCCAAATTTCCCCATTATCGGGATATGTTGGCGTAAGTTATAGAACTTTGTAACGAAAACAACATAAAATCTAAATTCACCGAATCAAACACATGAAGCAGATACCGCCATTTGGTTTATTTAATAAAGCTTATAATAAAATTCGTTGGAAACTTCTCTTTAAAATCTTCATCTGCATTATCAATTACAGTTTACATAAATAAAGTCCCATTGTGTGCATTTTAAATGGGTCCACTTCTTACATCGGATGCGTGAATACATTTTTCTTCACCCAAGCTTCTCGAGAACCTTTCCACGCAAATCAAGCAAAATGCTTAATTTCACTATCGTCATCTGTGTATTATGATGTCAATTTACTCTAAATTTTCATATTTTGGTTCTTGTTTGTGGTTTCCAAAAGCCTATCTTCTGATTCGAGTTTTATTTTGCTCTTATTTTAGGTTTCTGGCTTTCGCTTACAGTTTTCAGGAGGAACTGATATTTCTTCGTTTACGGATTATTACTTGAACATAGTTAGTTCTTTTGCTCTGGAGGAACCAGGGTTGTCGCTTACAACTAATGGGTTAAGATAGAAGATGGTGGAAAATCCACTTTCGTTTTTCTACTGCGGGGTTAAAACTGGTTAGTTGAGAACTGGATAAGCGACTTCGTTTTACCCCTCTTGCTTATCAGCGGAAAAGGTGAGCCGGTCGCGCTTATTGATACGGGTATTTCTTCATTGACACGTTTTAGCATGAAATAGCTCCGTTGATTTCTGCAACTCTATTAACGCCTGTTAGTGTTAGTTCTTGGCATATTTAGTGGCTTCCAAAATACAGAAACGCTAAGTAAGAAAAGCTTTTGTTGGAAAATTAGAAATATTAACTGTGAAGTAGTTGGCTCAGTGAGATAACTTACCCTGATTTATGTTGATGAAAAGATTTTTTTTCAGAGATGACTTTAAATACTCAGGTATATCGTTATAAGCCACTCCATGAGACACCTCAAAACCACATATTTCTTAAGCGCGGCTGAGGTAAACTCCCCCCTCCCCCTCTCCAAATGGACATATAGTCAAGGAATCCGAGTACAAAAACACACTTCAGGAAGTAGCTTGCTCGAACTACAATAGAATCTTGTGACAAAGGCTAACGGCAGATGACGAAACCCCTAAGTTCCGTTGCACAATAACGTAGGGTTGTAAAGTTATTCACAGTGTACCAAGTAGACCCTGTAGTCAATTATACCCGAGCTCCCCTATATTCTAAAAATATAAGCCATATATTTCTTTGGGAACAAGCGAGTAACAAAAACACTATTACCATGCAAATTACTAGTGTGAAAGATTCAACTAATGTAAAGAAAAACAAGACTTTACTAAGTAGTGTTTACTAATTAGCTGAAAATGCAGCATGGCTCGCTCTCTAGCATTTTCATTCTAGTCATTAACCCAGTAAATAAAACCTCATGTGTTCCATTCACTTGAATTTACAACAAACTATTTCTACAAACAAACTATTCTTACAAAAGAGTATTATTTTATCTCTACCATGCTAATCAAGAGAAACGTTACCAGGAATTGTCTTATTACTTAGTTATTTAAAAAAAAAGTTCTATCTAAACGGCAGTTGGGCCTGGGGGGATTTTCCTGAAAATCTTCGTGGAAGATGCTGAACTTAAATGCCAAGTTTAGTTTTAGCCGACTTTTCGTTTTAAGTTATACTGTCCACTCCGCCATCCCACACGGACCTTTTTCTAATTTTTTTTCTCTTTTATGGATTCAGAGACCTCAAACATGTACCTCCCATAAAATGTTGGTATCGAAGTTTTGGGTGGAACACAACTTCTCTATGTAATCTGTAGATTGTATGCATGCTGGGGAAAGTAAAACCCTGAAGTGTTCCATTTGCCCGACTTTCTCCATCTCCTGTGCAAACAAACTATTCTCACTAAATATTATCACTTTATTTATATCATGCTAATTAAGAAAAAAAATACTAAAATATTATTACTAGTTTTTGATGAGTAGAAAGAAAATAAGGGAAAACAATAGACTAAAGCGACGGTCAAATCTTTAAAAGCTGTCGCTATTGGATCTTAATTGAAATTCGGTTCGCTTTCCTTGGCTAGCAGCAAAATAGAAGAGATATGATGAAGACTTCCCGTTTGAGGACTCCTGTGTTGTGTGTGTGTGTGTGTGTGTGTGTGTGTGTGTGTGTGTGGTCAGCAAAATTCAAAAACGAAAATAAGTTAAATATCAAACTTGGCATTTTAGTTCTTCCAAGGCACCGACAAGAACATTTTCAAGAAAACCTCCCTACTCTAACTACTCTTTACATTGAACATTTTTCGAAAATTTCGATATTCTCAAAAATAGTTCTAACGATTTTGAGTAAAATGACTCATGTTAAAGATATTTGCATGGCAAATAAAATACATAATTTGAATTTTCCGGAAATAGCCGCTGCAGATCTTTTCATTTTGGACGAATTTGGTATAACTGGTAAAGCGTAAGAGATGCACAAAGAAAATTCTACACAAAAGCGAAGATCTCACTAAAACAATTTATGTCATATACATTTTTTCTTTAGATTTAACTGTCTCCGAAGTATTCATTGTTATTTGTTTTGATTTTACACTATTTAAAATTTTCTCAAACGGGAAGTCATCTTTGGTTTCATATCTCTTTTATTTTACTCCTGTTTTTTTTCAAAGAGAACCGAGTTTCAATTGTTTCCCATAGATACCAGATTTTAAAAGTTGTGCCTATCGCTTTAACCGAGTATGTTCCCTTATTTCTCTTCTGCTTATAAGGAAGAAGGTAATAAGAACATTTCTGAGAATGTTTTTCTCGATTAGTATGCTGTAGATAAAAGGATAGTTTGTAGAGAAGGTCGTGCGTAAGGAACACTCACATTTTTGGCATTTAACTTGATATTGTATTACTAAATGTGAAAATGTTTTCAAAACTTTCTATATCTTTTACGCAGTTGCTATAGAAGGTATTGTATTCCGTCCTGAAATTGTATACGGAGATTTTACGGAAATACCTGTTTTAAGGATCCCTGAAAACAGAAGCAGACTGTGTGCGCGTGCATGTGTGCGTGTGTGTGTATGCCCGTCTGAACAGAATAGCTCAAAAACGAAGTTGTAGATAAATACTAAACTCTTCATTCAAGTTCTGCATCTTCCAAACATACGACACCAAGCTTTTCAAGAAAATCCGCTCATCCCAAACTATCTTTACATGGAGCAATTTTCGAAATAGTTCCAGATATGAATTTTTGAACCAATAGAGCGAAAGCTCGGTTAAAACATTTCATCCCCGGAAGCAAAATTTAAGCAATTTTAACATTTTAAGGAAGTCATTCTCAAATTATTAAAATCTAATTTTAGAGGCGTAAAATCACCCAATTACATTTCTAATAATTCTATATATAATACATAAATTGTGCATTTCAATTCCAACAATACAAGAATGACGTCTTTCACAATTCTGAAATTAGGGTACTGACTATAGTCTAATTTACATTTTTACCAATGATGATGATGATAATTATAATAATAATAATAATAATAATAATAATAATAATAATAATAATAATAATAATAATAATAATAATAATAATAATAATAATAATAATTTTACTGCAAGGAATGTTGTAAAGCTGATAATTTGATCACTATTTAAACATATCTGTTTCATGATAGTGCACAGTAAATACGGTAAAACGAAACGTAAGGAACAGTTGTGTTATAAACATACATGAAATGTCTGTCTGAACTGCTTGGGAATATTTATGTCAAAACCCATAGTTTCTTTAATGAATCGTTGTAAAAGTGCTGTAAGAAATGCATATTACTAAAGCAGTCTGACATAATACTAAGGTGATGTAGTTGTGAAATTTGGAAAATCCACAGTATATAGGTTATCTTTTTGAAATTTATAGCAGTTATTATACACAATAATAGTGATATTTTTGCCATGTATTAAAATTCCAGCTTGCATGGTTATATAAATAATAACTCTTGATTGTATAAATGCATTGTTCTAATAGAAATGAACCAAGCGATGCATTTGTTTAAAAATGTGTACATCAAAGGTCCAGTTTCCTAGTAAATGAGTTTACAACTAGATACGTCATATTATATTTTTATTTTAGCCCTAGTTATTGTAGAAAAATGACTACGTCTCGTACTCTCCAAAAATCTTAACTTTCTACAATTTAATAGTTTGTGTATCAAAATTGGATCATAATTTATACAAAGTAATATGACTATTTTCTTTAATGTGCTTTTCAGAGGCAGTATAAAATGTTTAAACAAATTAGTGAAAAATTTCAGTGTGGAAAAGTGTTGAAACAAGTTTGCGAGAAAATAAAATTTTGGGAGTGCCTATTAATAGGCATGCGCATGCACATATCTAGCTTCAGTTAAGGTGCACCGATTGGGAAATGTATATTTTTTCTTAAAGTTTGGGATTCATATCATTTTATTATGAAACAAAATAATGTTTTAATCTTTGGTAATTTTGGTCATTAAATAAACTATAAAGGTGAGTTCTATGGAGCCCATTTCTGCAATCCGGGGTTAACAGATATTTTTTCATGACGGATAAATTAATTTGTAATTTTTTCCCATCATCCCTTTCATCACTACATGTTATTTTCTTATTCTTCATTGTCATACCTGGCATGCAGCTATCCTGGCTATGCTATGATCCAGGTTTGTTTGCTCCCCGACTTAAAACGTTGACTTTTGAGCCCCTGGGGATGTAATCCGTTGAAGAATAATATAGGTAACATCAAGAAAGCGTAATAAAGCTGATGTCTTCAGTTATACAAAGCTTTAGTCGGCGGGGGGAGGGGGTTAAACCACATTCAAGGTCTACACAGGAGTACTTGAAGTTATTAAGGAACACTGGGAGTGACATTTCAAATTTCTATTTTTCTATTTTAGACTTTGCTAAAAAAAAATGTACTCTGATTGTATTGCTGTTATGTTAATATGAAACCAAATTTCATTCCAATTGGATAAACATTTAACACAATATAAATTAATTCAAAATCTTCTCGGGCTTCTAGCCAGGTAAAAACTTGGCTTAACCATCAGTTCACCCTGAAGACGAGGAAGATGCACTTCTTCGAAACGTTGGTGTCAAGCCAAGTTTTTACCTGGCTAGAAGCCCGAGAAGATTTTGAATTAACACGTCGCCAGGAAAGCTTCAGTTCTTATTTTACAATATAAATTAGTTCATAAATTTTATTATGTAAATATATAGTAAATCAGAATGTTCAGCGGGCCTTAAATTTTCAGAAAACTGGTTGGGATTTATTGGATTGCAGTTTCGAATTACACACAAAAACTTTTACGCAATGGTATTTCAATAACCCTTACTACTGAATTATATTTTTTTTTTCAAAGTTAGAAATGTTAATCTCTAAAATTAAGAATTTAATAACTTTTTATTACTGTTAGTGCTATGATAATTTTGTTGGCTGTAATATTACAATATATACTTCTGCAAATTCTGGGAAATTTTAATTATATTTAAACAAAATCAGACCCGCGTAGTTATTTTGAAGATGTGAAAATGTAGTTTTGAGGAAAACGCTAGGAAACAGGTGCATTGCGCGAACTTTAAATGAGTGTAGAGCCCAAAGCAGGGGCCGACAGCTAAATGTTGGGTCTCTATGGATGCTTAAAGACACTAACTATTACGATTACGATTTTCGATTGTTGACCGATTATAGTCAATATTTCACTCCCAGTGTCCCTTAAGGAGAATGCCACCCCCCCCATAAAACCCATCGCTGTAATGAAATGCTGCGCGGTCCGTGACCTGTTTATACTTTCTAGATACATAAAAAGAAAATCCAGGCCATGTGCTACCTTCAGCGGAGATAGCAGGGTTATCGACTTATTTCAGTCAGATAAATATTACTGTATTTAATGCATGCACTTTCTGGTGATATAGCATGTGTTCAAAATTATGTAGCTTTTGATTTTAAAATTAACACTTATTGTCCAAGATAAATGACTAAAACAATGCTAACGAACTTAGTGTCGCCGAGCAACCGCCGGGGACTCATGATGAACCCTTGCTTATATGCTTATATTTGTGTTATTTTAAATTAAAGGAATTAACTGCAAGGTAAGGTTCACTTTATCGACAAATAAATACCAATAATAAATGGAGCACATTTTACGGTGCTAAGTCTTGTTAACAATTTTATGGCACTATCTTCAACTTGATTTGCAGAGAGCTACGAATATTATTCCGGTGTTTTCTAGGGTACATATGCAACTTTTGATGTAAAGTTTTTTATTTCTTGTTCTAGTTCCTGTATAATTCCCTTATCGCGTACCTATATAGTAGGCAGAGAAGGCAATAAATTACACTAAACTATTCGATATTGAAACTTTACCGGAAATATATTTTTCAGATTCCCTTATTTCACAAAAATATGTTAGAAAAAAGATCATTGTGGGCTGGTGTCTCTGTGTCCGCGCGCGTGCGTGCATGTGTGTGTGTGTGTCTGTGAATTAATAGCTCAAAAACAAAAATTTGGATAAATACCAAACTGAGTATTTCAACTCAGTATATTCCAAATATACGACACGAAGATTTTAAAAAAATTCACCTTAGTTCTAACTACTAAATACCCCATGAAATATTCTTACTAGTGTATGAAATATTTTCGAAGGTTTTTATTTTCTCAAAGGTGGTAAAAGTACTGTGTACTGAAGGTTTTTACATGACAAATAAAATGTATATCTTTAATCTCTCTTGGAATAGCCTATGAACTCCCATTCATTCGGAAAGAATTTTGTGTAATTGTATATGTCTGCTAAATGTTAAGCGACTGATAAAAACGTGCTACACCAAAATGTAGAATTCTTTAAATAGACAATTTACTTTTGATAAATTTTATTGTAGTCTAATTCGTTGTGAATGTCTGAGTTGGTTAGGCAATGTCCTTTTGTCCTGAAGGCCATGAGTACAAACCCGGCCCATACCAATGGGTTTTAAGTGTGCTTAAAGGCGACTGCCCCATGTCAGTAGATTACTAGTATGTAACGCTCCTACGGCAGAGCGGTGGCGTTTATATGGTCCTTAAAATTTACAGCGTAATTAACAAAACAATTAACACAAATTGCGTTTCGCTTTATATCTACATCTAACGAAATGTGTAATATAGCTATATCTGCAAATTCTCAATTAAAATTAAGTAGATAGAGAAATAAGCTTTAGAAAAATTAGTTTGTATACTCAATAAAAACGGCAGAGAGTACAGAAAATCATGTGAATATAACACATCAGTCTTTTTTTATATTACGATACACGTCTTTGAAAAAAAGGCCAATAATTGCCAAAATTCATAGATATGGATTTTAGTGTTATGAAACACAAGAAATATTCTAATTTAGTTATATGTAGCTTTGATAGCTCTAAAATATTTTTAAAGAAAACCATATAGACATTTTAAATATCTTCCTGCAAGTCTAGCTTGCTATAAAATTGTAGTAAAGTGTTAAGTTCTGCCAACATTCTAGTAAGCAAGCCTTTCAAGAACGGCCTCAGCACTCTTAAATACTAAATTGACTGCAGAGGAGAAGAAAATGATGAAGGGAGGCATTGTGCAACTTAGTGCTTTTTAAAGACCATTAAGTCAGAGCAACTGTTATATTTGTGTTATAATTTTTTTCAGGTTTTCATTTGTTGGCGTAATCTCATTTTCAAACTGCACCACATAATGTATTTTTTCAGCATCTATAATGTAATTTTGTGTACTCCTTATATGACAGGATAAAAACTAATAAGAGGAATTTTGCTATCACGCTTGTTGGGTGGTTATTAAATAGTAATTTTCATATTGTGCAAATATTTTAAGCAAACAATTGATATCTGATATTTAGTATTGTTGTCTCCCAAATTAGTAGGATAATATTCATCTATAACGTTTATTAATATACTAATAAAAAGTTTAACTGTAAACGTTAATTTCTTCAAAACACAATTGCATCGTTTGAGTAATTTTCTAAACAGGAGAAAGAACAAAAAATTAATATTTCTGGAACTAATTTCAAAATATTAGTGAAATTTGGTGCAAATATATTATACATTAAACCTTAATTGCTAACTTTATAATGCAATGCCCAGAAATTGTTATCTTTGAATTTCACAGTGCCAAGCAGAAAGTTGCTATAGCACAAGTTACTTTATTCCTCCGATCTTTTCTCGAAGGGACTTTGAAGCTATGAATCACCTTCCTTAACTAAACGACATCGAGTTTTTAAGGGAACGTGAGATTTGAACCTGCACAGATGTGGAGGTCAGTGAAATGTGAGAACGGAAGTCTGCCTCCCCAGCGACAGCTGTGTGTGGGCGAGGTTGCGCAAGAGAGATACTCTTGTTTAACTACCTTAGACGGACATAAATATTTCTTCCAGTGGTCACAGTGAGAGGAAGGAACTCAAGAAACAGAATTCAGAACAACGGCAGAAGAAATAATCATAAACAAAGCTTCATGTTTTCCGATGTTGATCGTAAATAAATGCGTGTGACGGGGACTGCTTGCGCAAGTTCAACATTCCTTATTTCCATTTATACTCTTCAACTACATGGGCCTATCGGAGGCATTTCCTTGCTGAACATATTGCCTAGTTTTTTTGTTTTTTTTTTCTTTTTTGTTCTTAGATTTCTATTTGCGTTTAATGTTATTCATTGCATTACACATGTACATTTACATTCTCACACTCTTGAGTCTGGAAGGCAGGGAATTATCTGGGTTAGAAAGGAAATTTCATGCATCGAACCCGGGACCACTTGCGGTTCAACAACTTCGATGGTACAATTCTGCTTTATTCAATATATATATTGAATAAAGCATATATATGCTAACTTCATATACCCGGCGGAGGACGATGGATTTTTTCGGGCGCAAACATCCTTAGCATGAGGTTGCCTTTGTATTTTCTAGAAAAAGAAAATAGAACTCACTAAAGGTATAAATGAAATTACAGTTTGTTATCATTAGGTGTTAAAGAGTTTCAGTTTTTAATTGAGATTTCTCAGCAGTTTACGTATTATCAATCAATGGAAAAATTTTCTCGATGGATACAAGTGGCTGGAAAACACAAATGAACTTTATAATATCAGATACCTGCGAAAAGGAAATGCATTTTTCTTGAAAACATTTGAATATCTGTAACTCATCTTAAATCTATTCTCATTTGAGCAGTGTTCTATTTTTAAATGTTACCGGAGTAATATATGCCCGAACATTTTAAATATCATCGAATAGTTACGAATCATTCAATCACCTTATTGACAATTTATACATTATTTTTAATCCATTACGCACCTTATCGCAGTCAGCCCCTATATTTGGTCTCGCCCAAACTAAACTCCTAATTTATGTAAAAAGAGTAGACCATACCTCAATATATTCAATGCAAGAGAAATACAATTATCTCAGATGATGCTTAAAACTTGCAATACATCCAGCCAAACTCTTCCAGCCCTTTTGGTTTTTACTGAGCTGTAAGTGGCATAAAACCCAGTTGCATTTGTCGGTTGATATTTTCTTACATACTGTAATTAATGCAGAATCTTCTAACATGGAAACATATTGACCGCCAAGAAAACTAAAAAAAGCATTCAAAACTTCTACATTGCAGTGAATACTTCAGGCAGGGAGTCCTCAAAAATATTTTGTTTACTATAGGACAGTTGTCTTTTGATTAAAAAATACATATGACTTCCTCTATCAATTCTGTATAGAAACTATTTGTACAAAAGGTTATTCTTCTATCTACATAATGCTAATCGAGATAAACATTAGCATAAATGATCTTATTACTTGCTTCCCTGTAAGTAGAAGTGAAGTAAGGATATACACTAGGCTAAATCAATAATCAAACATTTAAAAGTGGTCGCTATGCGATTGGCATTCAAATTCGGTTCTCTTTCCATGGCTAGACACGGTTGAAGACTTTGGTTTGACATAAGTTTAAGCATTTTAACACTGAACCAAATAACAGGGAATAACTTGGAAAGAGTTAGCTCTACAAAGAAAAAACTGTATATGACATTAATTGTGCGTTTGAACAGGATCTACCATTTTTGTGTAGTAAGTTTTATTCCATCTCTTACCGTTTACCATTTATACTATAGTGAATGAGAATGAAGAGTACTCAGGGACTATTCCCAAGAAATTCAGGATATACATTTTTTTTGTCATATAAATATCTTTAAACATCAAAATTGTTGCAGATATTTTTGAGATAGCGAAAGTTTTGAAAAATGTTCCATATAAAACATGTTTGGCGTGGGGTATTCCTTAAAAATATTTGTGTCGCATCCTTGGAAGCTACTGAACTTAAATATCAAATTTGGTATTTAACAGCATTTTCGTTTATGAGTTCTGTTGTGCACAGACACAATCGCATACACACATGCGAGCCTATCTAAATTTTTTCTGGATTCAGAGGTCTTCTTAACGTGTATTTCCGGTAAAACCCTGGAATCGAATTTTAAGTAGAATACAATACCTTCTCTGTATACTGTCTGCATTACACATGTATGCTAGAGAAAGTAAAAAGGGAATATTGAATCTCAACTTCTGGGTTCAAAGTTCCTTCACTTGCTGTATATGAAAATATACGATACTTAAATGAAAACGTTCATAGCGTTACACTTTTCAACTGTAAGAGAAACATGGAGAAGTTAAGAAACAAATTAGCTTGTTTGGCTGCAACACTGCTTCTACAATCCTATCAAAAATTCTCAACCTATCCGGCTTCATATCTCCTTTATTCAGTAATAGGATAACTGGAAAATTCCTTATATACTAATATTATGATTAAAACACCCTCAGAGTCGTATCAACTGCAAATAGATCTCCTGAGGCAAAGATTTATTTGGAGAAAAGGTATTAAGGTCTTGGAATGTTTCGTGTCTAGTGGAGGCATAGTGATCGAATTCTTCTTGGAAACTGTCAACTTCTGGGGATGCTTTAACAACTTATACAGATATTACTGGTGCAAGTGAGATCTTTTATTTTCTCTAGCGCGTATGTACAATATGCATAATAGGTGGACAAAGAATTGTATGCTTCTCAAAAATTCTGTACAGAGATTTCATCGAAAATACATGATTTTAGGGCCCCTGAATAAAAAAGAAGAAAAACGTTTTTAGAAAAATGTCAGTGTGTGTCTATATCTACCTGTGAGTGTGTATGTGTGTGTGGACATAACTCAAAAACGAAAAGTTCGTTAAATACTTTAACTTTAGTATCTTCAAAGGATACGACATGAAGAATTTCAGGAAAATTCTCCACACCAAACTACCCTTTACATGGAACATTTTTCCAAGTTTTAGATTTTATATATATATAAAAAAAAGACTAACGTTTTGTTTAAACTGCCACATACCAGGTGACCCAACAGCGCCGTATTTCACGTGTGCAGGTAACCCATCGTGTGATTACACTTCGTGCAATTGGAAGCGAGCTTCGTTGCACGTCTCTTGCATATCAGCAAAAACGTGGAGAGAATCGCGCCTTCTCAGACTTATACTGGGGTCAACGATGATATACAAGAGACCGAAAACGTCTTTAACTGCTTTCCACTACAGTCACAGAGCCTTTACTTTTGAGAGAATAAAGTCGCCTGTCAGTGACCACCAATAGAAAGTTTTGTAATTGTGTATACCTGTTCTTATTTAACATTAGAGACTAGATCCACTGAAGGGTAAATCAAAACACTAAGATACTCCATTGTGTTAATAATAATAATAATAATAATAATAATAATAATAATAATAATAATAATAATAATAATAATAATAATCATAATCTTTACGCACTATACGATAGCAGAATAAGTAAAAAGTTAAAACGATAGCATGCAAACACAAAAGTATGTAATGCTTCACTGTATTATTATTATTATTATTATTATTATTACTACTACTACTACTACTACTACTACTACTACTACTACTACTACTACTACTACTACTACTACTACTACTACTACTTACGTAGGAGAGAAAATTTAAAACAAGAAAGCGTGTTACGTAAAATCTGGAAACACGAGACAGCACGTAGTATTTCCCTTTATTATTATTATTATTATTATTATTATTATTATTATTATTACATTGTTATTAATACTATTATTATTATTATTATTATACATTAGTAGAGTAAATTAAAACATTAACGAAAAACATGCAAACACCAAAGGAGGTAAAATTTCATTGCACAACGTGCCCTTATGTTTGCATATTTTTCTTATGATATTTTCATGTGTTGATTCAGAGAGTGAGTGAGTGCAAAATGTTTCCATGTAAAGGGTAGATAGGAGTGGGGGAATTTTCTTGAAAATCTTCGTGTTGCATCCATGTAAGATACTAAATTTAAATGCCAACTTTGGTACTTGATGGACTTTTCGTTTTGGAGTTATTCTGCCTACACACACACACACATACACACATACACACACACATACACACGCACGCGCGCACGGACCTTTATTCTAAAAATGGTTTTTATGGATTCATTTTTTTTTTTTTTTTGGTAGTGTTTAACGCCCGCTTTAACTACTTATGGCACCGCAGGCGGTTTATGGATTCAGAATACGTATTTCTGGTGAAATCTCGGAATCGAATATTCAAGTGCAATAAAACACCTGTCTACCTACTATGTACATTGTATATACGTGCTAGAGAAAGTAATAAACTGCAAAAGAGCGTTAGTTACCAGATAATCTAAAATTCTGGTAGGTGAACATTTGAACTTTGATGTATGACTTTGGAATGATGGAATACTCTTCGCTTGGAAGCACTATCTACGTCAGCTATGCACACTTGAGATCAATTACAGTGGAAATAAGTTTTTAATGCACAGAATGTTCTATAGCACAAGGGACGAACTTTCAAGTTCAAGACTCTATGGATGTCTATAATTTTTACTGGAATGCTGAATAAAATATGTCTACATATTTTAATGTGCCACCTTTATTTGTTTTATTTCATATTTTCATAAACTTAAGGTAGGACATTTTTGGTAATTTTGGGTCATATTTTGAAAAACTAAACGCAATGAATTCTTTATACATAGGCATCTTGTTTCCAAATATGTGTCACACGCTTTCCCAGCGTATAACGTCCAACTAGTTGCATATTTTAAAAGTGCATTGTTTCTGGAGCTTTTGCTTATTAGACGGGTATGCATTATCTACATATACCTACGCTGAGTTGAGGGAATGCTCCAAATACCTACTTACCTCGCAACACGATAACAATCGAAAAGTAAAAACCATGAAGTTAGAATACTTAATTTAAAAACACGAAAACAAAAATTATAATATGCATTCTGGGACCGTTGTTAAATTAATATAAAGATTCTTATGTGTTCCATTCTCATAACTTTCTCTGCTTGCTCTTCAAAAAAACTTCTTAAAATGATTATTTTGTTTCTACTTCATGCTACACGAGATAAACATTAACTGAATGGCCTAATTTTAGTTCCTTATAAGCAGAAAGGAACTAAGGAAACACTAGGCTAAAACAATAGTAAAATATTTTAAAAGCTGTTGCTAGGCGATTGTCATTGAAATTCGCTTCTTTGCATGACCAGGAGTAAAGCTTAAGAAACACGGACGACTTCCTGTTTTAGAAAAGTATAAGTATTTTTAAATTAAAATCACTAACAAGGAATGTATCGGAAATAATGAAGTCTAGAAAAATGTATATGACATAAATTGTGTGTTTTAAAAATATCTGCATTCTTTGTTTTGTAAGTTTTCGTCTATATCTTACGTTTACCAGTTACACAAAAGTCGTCCAGAATGTAGAGATCTTCTGAGGCTATCTCAGAAAATCCAAGATATAGATTTAACTTATCCTGAAAATATCTTCAACATATGCTATTTTAATCAATCGTTAAAGTCATTTTTGAGAAAATAAAAATGTATGTAACATGTTCTATGTAAAGAATTGTTGTGGTGGGAGACTTTCTTGAAAATCTTCCTTTTCGCATCCTTGCACGATATTTAACTAAGTTTTGGGTATTTAACGTACATTTTGTTTTTGAGTTATGCTGTGCTTAGACACACACATATACCTTTTTCTAAAAAGTCTTATTATTCAGAGGGTCTCAAAACGTACATTTCAGGTGGTATATCGGTATCGAATTTTTGGGTGGAATGCAATGCCTTCTTTATCTAATAGCATGTGCATTGTACATACATACTAGAGAAAGTAATTCATTTATTTCAATTTTCTAGTAGAAAGCAGAATATCTTGCAGCACATATTGGAGAAAAAAAAATGACATTTCTTTACTGCGTGTCTTCTCAGGCTGCAATACATCGGATTAAAAATGGGACTGTACAGTGTACACATTGTCACCCTACGTTGGTAAGCAGCAGTTCGGAAACATCACTGGGCGTTGGAATGAAACGCTAATGACATGACGATCCATCGAAAGAGGGTTAGACAGCGAGAAAGTGAGAGGAGAGAGACAGAAGGATCTCTGTAATTAGCGAATTAATAAGACCGCGGGTTTAGCTATTTCAAATTTCAATATTTCTGTATGGATTTTCTGAAAATTTCACTGTGATTAAATTGCTGTCATGTTAATATGAATGCCAAATTCCATTGAAATTGGATAAATAATTTGCATGATATGCACTAATTTATAAACTGTATTGCATAATCAAAACTTGAGAAAATTGTCTGGTATTTTCTGAATTTGAGCATTGAACCACACAAAAACTTTAAACGGTGATATTTCAATCAATTTTATTACTAAATTATTGTAACTTTTAAAGACGTAAGAAATTTTCATCTCTAAAATTAATACTTTTTTTTAAAAAAAAATATATGTTTTGGAAAATTATTATTGCTATTAGAATAATGCTTTACCTTGTAATATTACGAGCAATCGATACTTCTGACATTCTGAGACATTTTGGTTGTATTTTACCAAAAACTCGTGGCCTCGTCATGGGCGAGTTGTTAGACCACTCGCCTCTCACTAAGCGACCGTACGTGGGTTTTGTGGTGCACAAATCGTCGCAGGGCCGGGTTTTCTCCGGTTTCCCCCACCATCGCATTTCACCGGTGCTCCATCTTCGTTCCATGTATCATCAGTGTCATCGCCTTCGATGCCATAGTAGTAAAAGCGGGCTTTAAACTCTAAAAAAGTTGGACAGGCGGAACATTTTGAGAGCGTGTTAAAAAAACAAAGAGAAATGCTGCTTTATGAACTAGTATGCTAGGAAGCAAGTGTATTGTACGATATTTAAATACTGTAGGGTCTAAAGCAAGGTGAGGACAGCTCAACGTCTATTTTCTATAAACGCCCAGAGGTTCTAACTTCTATTTGATATACCTATATACATATTCGATTTTTTTTCTGACTGTGGTCAAAATTTCACTCCCGATTCCCTTAACTTCAAAATGTCCAGAACGTATGTGTTTTCGTCATTTGGCACATGTTTAAAGGGCTCTTTTCTGGAGGAACGCTGGTGATGCCAAAGAAAAACCCCTAAAATTCATCCATTGCTGCGTGTCATTCATGAGTTTCTAAGCTGTAAAAATTAGTGTAGGCCGGTTACTACCACAATACTATCGAAACGATTTTTCACGTGACTGATGGCAAATTGATCTCAGCTCAGCAAGCATTTATATGCTTTCTTTTTCTATGAAATTAATATCGGAGAATTTCTAATAGTTTAAACAAAACTAAGGAAACAACAATGAAGTTTTACAGATACAGTTAAACTATGACCCAAATGCAGAAACAGTGAGTAAACCTGCATGTGCTTGCTATATCCACTTTCAATCAAATTACTACACTGTATGAAAAAAATCTGACGTGTACCATTAACGTGACTTTCTCTATCCATTCTGTAACAGAATATTCATACAAAAGCTTATTCCTCTATCAACTTCATGCTAATCAAAATAAGCATTAGCAGAAAAATTATTTTATTGCTTAGTTGCTTCTAAGTATAAGGGAAATAAGGTAGTACAGTAGACCAAAGCGATAATAGAATTCTTTAAAAGCTGGTCGCTCTGTGAAGTATTGGAATTCAGTTCTCTTTGCATCGCCTGGAGTTAAACAAAACAAATATGAAACGGATGTAGACTTCCTGTTTGAGAAAAAGTTAAGTATTTTAAAATTCAAACCAATAACAGGGATTAACACAGAAATAGCGCACTCAGAAGAAATATATATTACTACGACATAAATTTTGTGTTTTAACGAGATATACAATTTTTGTGCATTTAACTGCTGTCATCTCTTACTTACGATTTATCAGTTATGCAAATCTCATCCAGGAGGCATTTACAAATAGGGAGCCCTCTGCGTCTTCCCAAGTTCCCTTCCGCTGTTTTTCTTATAGCAACATTTATACAGGGTTACTACAAAAGAAATAGACAACTTCAACTGCCTGTAAAACAAAAACTATTAGAGATAGCAACCTAATTATTTTGGAGTTATGTTGAGAAACTCTCAAAGTTTCGTTTGTTACTATTGGTAACGCTGTAGTGATTTGTTTGTTGTTGCAGAAGCTGAAATGGCGGAAAATCCTGTGGAAAAGGCATATTGCGTGTTGGAATTTTATAGAACGCAATCAGCAACTGTTTTCCAACGACATTTTAGAACACGTTACCACAAAAATGAAATGATGCGCTCACAAAAACCAGCATCGTCTTCATCATGTCGCAACATGTTGATGTAAAAGTCACGCCGTATGACCTTATCTTCTTCACTCAGAAACTGCAACATCTGTAATCTGTAAGGCATCATGTGCAGTCGCTTCCGCAAGATTTTCCATACAGTTTGCTGTGGCATTTGTAATTGCATGCTTGCCCTAGATGTCGATTTCTGTGGGCTTCTTATGTAGGCAGCACGAACACGTTCAACGTTTTCTTCCGAAACTCTTGGTCCTCCCGGGCTCTTCCCTTTGCGCAAACATCCCGTTGTCTCGAATTTTCTATACCAGTCGTAGATTGACTGTCTAGTCGGTGGCGTTTTGTGGTAACGTGTTCTAAAATGTCGTTGGACAACAGTTGCTGATTGCGTTCTAGCAAATTCCAACACGCAATATGCCTTTTCCACAGGATTTTGCGCAATCTTTGAGAGTTTCTCAACATACCCCCAAAATAATTAGGTTGCTATCTCTAATAGCTTTTGTTTTACAGGCAGTTGAAGTTGTCTATTTCTTTTGTAGTAACCCTGTATTGTAATAAAAATAATAATATTCTCTCCTTTACATCATAGACCAACAAAAACTAAATTTTGGTTAGCACCCTAATTTTCATCCACTTAAAATACGTTCGAATATCACGCTCCTTCCCTTGGTTCCACTCAGTGACAACAGTTAAGGAAATGGAACTGTAAAATTTGGGAAATCCAGAGTATATGGAATATCTGATTCAAATTTATACCACTTATTATACACAGTAACAGTGATAATTTTGTCGTGTATCAGAATTAAGCTTGCTTGATTATTTAAATAATCTTTTTTGTCTAAACTCATTGTCCTAATAAAGATGACCTAGTGATACATTTTTAAAGCTATTCACATAAAATTCTAGGTTTGCAGTAAATGAGTCTGAAAATATAGTTTTCATACCATATTTTTATATTAACTCTATCTTTTTTATGGAACATTTTCGTGCTTTTCAAAATTCTGGATTTTTCAAGATTAAATAATGTATTTCTCAAAATTGGAGTATTATTTCAGAAAATTATATGACTAGGTTCTTTAACGTACTTTTGTGAGGCATTAAAAACATCTAGAAACAAAAAAGTAAAAATTGCACAATATGAAGTATTTTACATTGTGCAAGTGAAGTAAAGTATGGAAAACCGTTGGAAAACATTGGGAGAAAATAAGATTTATAGCTTGGAATACCTATTAAGCGCCTGCCCCTAAAGCGTCAGAAAATTGGCTCTTAAGTGGAAAAACGGTGTAATTTCTTAAAGTTTAAATTCATATTACCTTATTTTGACAAAAATAATTTTTGAATGTTGTACAATTTTGGTCAAGTTTCACAGATGTCTCACCTTAAGCACTGATAATCATGTATTTTGCTTTAATTATGCTTTTTTCTATAAACCTGTCATAAATACAAATATATTGTGTATCATACTCTTTATTCATTTTTTGTTTTTGTCCTGCAACAGAGAAGAGAGGTAGCTCTTGCTTTTCTCTCACCTCCGTTCCAAGAAATAAAGCTCCCTTTTTTCCGCCACTAGAGAGCAACTTGAAACCTGCGACCAAATTGTGAAGACTGTCAAGAAGATAAATCCTCTGAGTTTGCTTTGATGCTACTTAGTAATTATTCATTACGGGTATTTTGCAACGATGTTTTGCTACTGGGTGCTCTATTCAATGCTATATTATCAACTCAGTCAGAGTTTGTCTCCTGGTAAGACAACATTTTTCCTAACCTCAGGGTTAGTGGGAATAGCGTAACCAAGTTGAACAGTATTTTCAAAGGAAGAAGCAAAAACATTAATTTACCTGTTATTCTCACCTCCGTCCCGTCCCATTCCGTCCTCATCCTTATATGGTATCCTTTGATATGTTTACGATTTAGCCTAACAAAATCCATGACTCTAATTAACATTTGTTACTTCAAAAAATAATAATAGCTAGCCAGTTCAAAGATAGAGGCACTTGCTGATGCTAGCGACTTTTTAGTTCTCTTTAAAAAAAAACACCCCTTTCGAAATTCGAAAACTCATTTCAATTGAGTCATGTGAAGTCACAAATAAGATTTCCACATTGACATTACACTGTATTTTTGACAAATTCTAAATTAATCTTCACAAACTTAGCTAAAATATTTTGAGCCCATAGAGTTGATTTGTGAGAGTTTCAACTGTTTGTCAGTTAAGTAGGGAAGTGAGGTTCAGCGAATATATATTACAATTTCAAAAATCTCTAGATAACGACATACTAGTTGGGTACTGAGTAAACTCTTTTAGAGATTTCTGGACATTTAAACTCTGTGATGAATGCAAATATTTTAAAGCAGTTTTTTATATTGCTATTTTATTTTTGAGAGCTGAAATAGGCGAAATATTTGAAAATGGCCCCCAGGACGAAGAGGTTTTCAGAGGATATTCCCAGAAAATTCAATATATACATTTTATTCTTCATGTAAATATCTTTAATATAAAAATGTTAATCAAAGTCGTTAGTCATTTTTGGCAAAACAAAAGTTTCGAAAATTCTTCCATGTAAAGGGTAGTTTGGGGTAGGGGACTTTCCTGAAAGTCTTTGTGTGGCATTCTTGGAAGAGAATAAACCTAAATACAAAGTTTGGTATATAATGGACTTTTCTTTTGTAGTTATGCTGCCTGCAGATACACAAACGCCCGCGTGGACCTTTTTAAAACGCTTTTTAACTCAGGGACCCTCAAAACATGCAATTCCGGTGAAATCTCGGTATCAATTGTTTGGGTGGAATACAATACCTTCTCTACCTATTATGTGCATTGTACATAGCACTCGGTAAAGAAAGTAAAAACATTATTTGCAAACGCGAGAAGCATGAACAAATTATTGCAGATTTTGAAGTTAGTGCGACGGAAGTGATATTACGTGTCTGTTTTTTACATTACGATTATGGCTATCATTTTCTTTCCTTCAGTAGGGAAAGTGCATTTATGGTTACGCCTTTCACCAGGGGAAGGCGCCGAATGTGGGACTAGTGATGCACAAAGCGGCGTCTGTGCGGCTTTCTCCACCATTCATTCCACCAATTGCTTCAGCATATGCTTTGCTTCTATTTTATACCTCTGTCCCACTCCTATACCTGGCTACAGCCAATGCTCGTTCCAGGTTCTCACTCTAATTGAGTGTTCATCTGCTACTCCACTGGCTTCCGACTGGAAGACGCTCGCGTGTATGTCCTGGGAGGTGTAACTTCTTTTCAGAAAAAAAAAAAAAACCCAAAAACCAGGATTGATGGTTACATATTTACAGTAATAAACTCAGGTCTTGTGCCCTTTTCCTTAGATGAATGATAAATGCATAAAATATTAAGAGAAAATCAAAATTTTCAGGGAAGTAAATTTTGGAATACGCACATTTTAAATGTTCTAAATCTTTATGTACATTGACGTATAAGCAAAGAAAATTTGAGGTAAAATGCAGATTTAAATATTATTTTGGCAAAAGCTGTGCTGTTGCATGTTTAATAATCCGTGTATCTTGATTGTAATGTAATCCCTGTCTGTTTCAGGCCCCAAAAGTATTACTAGAGGTCTGATGCTGACAGCAGTTGTATTTTCAATAATGTGAAACAATCACTGTTATTCATTTTCCTTGGTTTTATAAAAACAAGTATATTGTGGATCGAGAAAAAGTTATCCTTTTGAATGCGCATATTTAAAACAAAGTATATGGTTATCTCAATTTTGATTGAGTTAAATTGTGGGACAGCTCTATTTTTACAGATTAATATCACTGCAGTTATTTAATTTGTGGCGTTAGAATGCGCATGTTTTCCATGTACAAAGTAAATTTGCAGTATATGCTTAAGATTCGGATTCTTATTATGTTAAGTTGCTTTCTTGTTTAGCATATATTTTTAAGCAACCGAGATTACTTTGTCAGGTAGAGTATTTTATGCAAACCAGCAGATATGATATCTGAAAACAAATACTCAAGATGCAAGGCTTACTACGAAGCTAGTGCCCAGTTGGACACCAACAGAAGATGGAGAGCTTTGGAGAGAGTTGACTAGGCATATGGCGAATGTTGCCAGTTTTCACCAGTTGACCCCCAACCAGATGACCAAACTGCCCCTATTTGACGTGTGCAGATATCCCTTGGTGTGTCAAAAGAGTTGCAGAACACAACGCGACTATTTCAAGTTAAAGCCTGCCAGTGGAGGACTGGCGATAGCGACCTTGATTTTATCCCTCATGCTGAGCGGGACGCGCCTACCGTCCCCGCTGATAACCAAGACAGATAAAGCGACGGTCGCTCTCTCCAGTCATCCACTGGCGGGATTTAACTTGAAATAGCCCTCTGAATTCTGCAGTTCTTTTAACGCACGAAGGGATATCTGCAAACGTCAAACACGGAGAAGTTGGGCCACCTGGTATATGGAAATCCAGGGATTTATTAGGCATGAATATTTAAGGCTGTGGTTTTAAATCTTTCATATTGCGTTGTGTGGTTGTTAATGTTATATCCAAGTTTATGTTTCTAAGGACAATACATTTTCACGTTATAGTGGTAGTTATCAGCAGACACTGGATATTAAAGGTAAAATGTTTAACATAAAAAGAACAAAAAAGAAAAAAAGAGTAAAAAATGGAGGTAAATGGATGTAAAGGTATAATTAAGAGGTATAAAATTTCTTTCATTTTTCATGTCATTTGGCTAAAAATAGTTGAACTGGTCATGTGTAACATTTCACAAAAATGGAAGAAAATGGGATATTATATATAAACATATTAAGAAGAGATACGTTACTTCATTAAAAAGAATTGAGATATACTGTGCGTATACTCACACAAAGTAAAGTTAAAAAAAAATTAAAGTTTTACACATATACAACGAAACGATGTTCATGAAGTAGGATGGATGTGGAAGATAAAAGTTTCACACTGAAAATGGTCAATTGCCTGGGTGTTCATTTTCAAGCTCCAGGAAGAAGAAGAAGAAGAAGAAGAAGAAGAAGAAAAACTTAGCTTGGGGGATAAAGGAGTTGTTGAAGGTCAGACAGTTTTTATTTGGTCTTTGCTGTCAATCGTGTCAGGGTGACATTGACGACTGCCCCACTCGCTTTGTTGTTCACCCCTTAACATCCCATATTCAACTGGTGAAAGCAACTATTTTTTTAACGATGAACCACTGAGCGCAAAAAATGTTCCGTAATTTATAAAATGTTAAGAATACCTTAGCAAAAACGGGTCAATGGAAAAGATTTCTAAAAACGGGAGATGAGGTTAAAAATGGAAAACGGGAAGTTAAAAACAGATTATTTGTGGTGAGCAATCTCCTGTTTGGTTATATCGCATTTTGTGATGAAGTATTAAAAAAAGGGAATTCCCTTTAACCTTTTGTTGCCTGTCGGTACCTATAAGTTCCGTTTGTTTTAAGCGAAGCTATACAAATAAGGTTGTACTCTAGGATTAATTTCATGTGATACTAACCTTCAACCATAAAGGACAAGTTTTATATTGTAAAAATATATACAATTTTTGCCCTAAAATTGCAGTGATTTTTTAAATAGATAAAAGATAAAACCGACATAACTACAGTCAAATGTAACCCCATTAACTTCCAAGCGTCACATCGATTATTTTATTTGGGCTCTCCCCGTCATTTACCACAGTTACTGGTATTTAAGTTGCAGCATTTCAATGGATTGCCAGTCCATTACCTACCATCTAACACCCATGGCCATTTGAACTACTTTTTTTTGGTAGTGCCTTTGGCAGGATTTTGAAAACTGGTTTAGGAGAATTTAAACTTTAAATTGGGAAGAAAAATATTAATAAATATTCTACATTTATTTTCATTTGTATTTTCTCTATTATTTTATATAATAATTTTATTGGCTTATTCCCATATATTTTTATCAGAACTCCAGTTTTAAACCTGAATTAAAGGAAAAACGGTATATCTAGTATACTAGTGCAGGCAACTAAGGGTTAAAATGCGGTCAGCATACAAGAGCACGAAGCTATAATATATTTGATATACCACCTGTACACTATTTTGTATGGTTTAAATTCATAGTAAGAGGGTACCTTTATATAAGCTACAAGTTTTTTGTGAGTATATAAACTGTTCTTATTACTTTACTATTAATAAGGGAGCTCAACAACCTACCTACTTACCTGGTCGACTTTCATGACTTTCTGCATTTAATCTTCACTCTGATTTTTCTCGCCCTTTCATAAAGGAAAATAAAGGACAGCATGTTTTTATTTGAAGAAGTATTATTATGAGAGGAATGTGGGTTTCACAGTGTTATATATTTATTTCATTTTTCAATTTTATTTATTTTTGTCAACTCACATGCCTAAACATACATGATTTGCTCTCGCTCAAAAATAACATACTTTATCACATTCTTTGGTTCAGATATAAGTCTATAATAATCACGTAATATTAAGGCTGTTACACGAAATTCAACTGCATTACATTTCCGTGCGTCTCACACTCCATGCCAAACACAATATTTCTTATTAGATAATTAATGTCAAAAATTTTGTTGGTTTAAGAATGTAAACATATGCAGTTTGTACATTTTGCCTTTTAGCCACTCGTTTAATATAACTTAATATATCTAGCGCGCTCACTGCTAATGTGCCTTATGTGCTTATTTCTATATTTCTATATTTCTATATCTGTAACTCTATTGGAACCATAAGGAATTGCAGCACACTTTAATAAAAATTAGTAGACCGTAATACAAACAATATAAATAGGAAAATAATGTAAACTTACACATCGCTATTTTATTTGCCAGAGCTTCGATAATTATAAAGGAACATTCTCACTTCGAGGTCGGGATTACAAGCCAATGATGCCAGCAGATATGGTGCACAATTAGGCGTAATGAGAAATGATCTGCTAATGGTAGATACAGCCTTAGAAAGTACAGTCACATCTTACTCTGCAGCCATTATTTTTTCAGCTCTATAATAATGCAAGTGTTACAATTGGTGAAATGATCACCCGAAGAATGTGAAACTGTTCAATAGTTATTTTGACACTATGAAAATTGATTAAAATTAAGTACCCCATAACTGAGTAGAGTTAATTCTTATGAAAGCAAAAGCAAAACTTTGAGTGTTTCAAAATAATGTAGAGTGTATTGCGATTTGTGTAAAGATTACCTAATCATGTTCTTATATTTTGGCAACATTAACCGATTGAAAGTACCTGCAAAAAAGATTAAGGTCTGTTCCACATAACTTTACCCCTTATCTCTTAACTGTCACGTGAGTAGTCGCCTCTCATTGGCTGCTACGATGGAAAGGACGGTTGTGCGGTACAAAGTATTATCTTATTACATTAAAAAAGCCGAAGCGCACTGTGAAATTTACATTTTCATAAACCCATAAATCAAATATATTATGCAACAATAGTTACTGCATTTAAAATGAGCGTACATTTTTATAAACAGTTATTTATAGGAGCATCGTTCGCTTTAAACCTGCCTCTTGAATGAAGAAAGCAAATACATCTGTGTTGATGGAGTGACTGTATTGCACCGCATCGTCATTCAAAGGTGTACTTACCCAATCAGAAGAAAGGGGAAGGAAACTGTGCGCGGAAGGTTACAAATCAGCGGGGCAAGCTTGTGAGAAATATAGATTACAATGCCATACTGCTATATAATTGTTTGAATCTTTCTTGCACGTATTTCAGTAGTAAGCTAAACCTTTTTGGGCAAGATAAGGCACCCCTTTCTTCTGATAGCAAAGCCTTCTAACTCTGGCGAGAAGTTTTTTGTTTGTTTATTTTTCTCTTTCATAATATGAAAGTCATATCAGGCAGTGTTTTACGAGGCAACCCTTTAAAGTCGTAACCACAAATAAAGCAGAAGTATACTGCCGAAACGCTGTAGGTACAAGTATTTCATCGATCAAGTGCCTCTCCGTCTGCCGGTCATCTAGTGGTATTTAGTAGCTGACATTTTACCAATTATTTTGATGCAAAATAAGAACAAGTCCGGAAAATGCGCCCCCAAGTGAGAATGCTTCCTTAAGCATTACTTTTAAAACGAGTGCGTTTACTCTTTCGTTCATATTTCATAAATGTTTCGAAAGATACAAATTTCTTTTGTGCTATTGTTTCCCTAACTTAAGTCGTCTTTCCTTATAATTCCTTGTTAAATACAATGTTAGAATTAATTTAGACAGCAATCAACAGCTGCCTATGTGCTATACATCAATACCATTATAGCACACATGATCACTTATTTGACATAATTTATAAGAACAGGAAATAACAATGTTAAAAGTGTGAATATTACAGAGCTCTTAAGAGATTAAAGCTTTCTGCTCTTCAAACCAACCCTGTTTGTCTAGAACAAAAGAAACATTTATTTTATGTTATACATTTAATGATCTTTATTATTAGGTCTCGCTAAACTGTGTTACCCTAAACCAAAAATGATAGCTGGTGCACAGCAGTAAACCTATAACGAACAGCATGGTTCACTCAAACCTGTATTTAGAATGGGTCCCCATATGTGACCTGCACAGTCTTGATGTATGAAACAGCTTGGTAAGCAGCACTGTTTCGAGCCGCATCTGCTGTAGTTCCAAAACCATAGCAAAGAGTCTCAGGCACAGTAGGTAGCTGCAATCTGCACGTAAATAGACCAGAAGTGGGATTAACCTCCGTGATTTCATATCTTATTCCTTCCAGCTGCGTCTCTTGTAAAATCGCATGCAGAAAAGTAACATAGTCCAAAATCTTGCCACGATCAACTTTTGACTTCAAAGCATTAGGAAGTATCACACCGGAACCTATGAGACTGTAATGAAATCGACTACGACGCAAGCCAGAGGGCCTAGCGCTCCAATTGTGTGCCACTCCAGCAATGAAAGGAGGCGCATGTTCATTACAGCTACGATTGCATTTGGCACTACATATAGGAGCAGCATCAGCATGATCGAGCATTATTCCAGCCCCGATATCGAGATTAGGCCCTACTTCATTAAGGACCTCAAAACTAACATCGGCATGGGGAGAACCATTATTCCCAGCCCCTGAAGTATGCTCATCTCCATTTTCATCCCCAGCCGCTGAAGAAGGACGAGCATCTTCATTATAATGATCTGCCCCAGAGGGATGTCCATCACCATTATCATCCCCAGCCACTGAAGGATGCAAATCTTCATTATCATTATCTGTCCCAGAGGGGTGTCCAGAGCCATCATCATCCCCAGCCTCTGGAGAATGCACATCTCCATTGTCATGATCTGCCCCAGAGGGATCTCCATCCTCAGCCGCTGAAGAATGCACATATTCATTATTATGATCTGCCCCAGAGGGATGATCTTCACCATCATCATCCCCAGCCGCTGAAGGAAGTACATCTTCACTATCATTATCTGTCCCAGAGGGATGTCCATCACCATGGTCATCCCCAGCCACGGAAGGAAGTACATTTCCATTATCATGATGTGCTCCAGAGGGATGTCCATCACCATCATTATTCCCAGCCTCTGAAGGAAGTACATTTCCATTGTCATGATCTGCCTCAGAGGGATGTCCATCACCAACATCATTCCCAGCCTCTGGAGAATGCACATCTCCATTGTCATGATCTGCCCCAGAGGGATGTCCATCACCACTATCATCCCCAGCCGCTGAAGAATGCACATTTTCATTATTATGATCTGCCCCAGAGGGTTGTTCTTCACCATCATCATCCCCAGCCCCTGAAGGAAGTACATCTTCACTATCATTATCTGTCCCAGAGGGATGTCCATCACCATGATCATCCCCAGCCACTGAAGGAAGTGCATCTTCAGTATCATTATCTGCTCCAGAGGGATGTCCATCACCATCATCATCCTCAGTCGCTGAAGGATGCACATTTTCATTACTTTGATCTGCCCCAAAGGGATGTCTGTCACCGCTCTCAACCCCAGCCACAGAAGCAACATTTTCATTATCATTCCCTGGTTCAGAAGGATGCCCATGAAAAGGATGAGCACCATTGTTATCGAGTTCAGCTCCTGAAGAGCTCACATCTTCATTACCGATTACAGCCCCTGAAGGTTGGACATCTTCACTGCTGCGTCCAATCCCATGAGTATAGTGAGGAGATAGATTTTCAGAATTGGTCGTATCGCTATGTTCGCCTGCAGTTGCTAGAGAACCTGGTACTTCCATTGTGTTTTCTTCATGTGTCTGCTGCATGTCCTTATACTCGAAAATCTGTTCCCTGTAAAAACCAACAATATCTCATTTAATTTATTAGAAACTTTGTGGTTAGCATTTATAATTAAAACATTTAGTTCCTCTCATTTGGAAAATCATGGATACATTTGTAAAATAAGGAGAGCTGTGCTAGAAATAACTGATTTAACTTCAGCACATGCTTCAGCAAAAATTATTGCAATCCTTGCAGAACTGTAAATAAATGCAGGAAAAGTTTATATTGCGATAGAAAATTTAACTTCAGCGTCTTAAATTTATAACATTTTCTTATAAAGATAAAGTAAGGAGACATCAGGTTAGAAATACCAAATTTATCTACGTTTATAATTTTGCAAAAATATTTATAGTCTATTCCGGTTAGAATTCAAAATATTGTCCTACATACAAGAGCTGCAACATAAAACAATTGAAGGGGGAGAATGATATAGTCGAAAGCCACACTTTTCTCAAATCGTGTTTTTTTTTGTTTTTTGTTTTTTTGTTTTTTTAAGTTTGCCTTCTATTCAACACGGGAAGCTACTGCAAAAATAGTTTAACTTCCACTCTCTGGATGGCACAGCACTTCACATTTGTCGTTCTCATATATTGAGGAAATAGTCTTTTACCCAAAGCCACAGTAAAATGGCGCTTGCAAAGAAGAGGTAATTTCCATGCGTAAACGAAAAGGAAGATTCTGAGAAAGAAATGACTAGTTCTGATGAAGATTATTCATCCAGTGGAAGCAGTTACGTCCCTTTGATGGATATTCATCCAAAAATGCCATTGTAAGTTCAAAATACTTACGTTTTTAAACAACAACAAAAACGCATTAATGCTTAGGTTTGTATCATACTACGATGTCATTACGTAATTTTAACTATAATTTACACCCCAATTAAAATACGTATGTGCGAATCCGAAACAAATTGTGCTTCTGCTATTAATTACTACATTATTGTTAATAATTTTAATATTATAAGGTTATTTGTATAATATATTAATGTATGTTATACATGCTAAATTGGTTTTGGTCTTTCTCATTCTGAATATTTTGTTTGACTTAGGATGCTGACGAATGTAAAAGGCCTCGAGAGCTATCACCTGCTAAAGCACTTAAAGGCAGATAAAGAAGAAGAAATATGAATAATTTGGGAAAGGGAAACATGTAAACGCCGTAGAAATTCTGTCAGAGAGTCCTTGTCTGATAAAACAGGACAAACTATTGGAGTAAAAATTCTTGGCCCTGGATGAACATGAAAAAACAAGTGTTAGAGCAAAATTCATGAACGTAAAGAGCATGTGTTACATTCTGTTTGGGATATGGGCGACTTTAACAGTCAAAATAATTATCTTCTGGGTAATGTTAAGATGGAACAAGTGCAAAGAAGGTAATAGTGGAATGAAAATCAGAAATTAGATTTTCATATTACGCAATTTTTATAGATAAAATTACTTTGATTGATTAACAAAAATGTTTCATTTCTTCAGGTACCCAAAGAAAAAGAAAAGCACAGTTTCACGGCGAATGGTTACTTTTCAGTACCAGATTAAGGTCAATGGCTGTAATATTTTGGTATGCAGAGAGACATTTTTAAGTGTGCATTGGCTCCAGAACAATCAAGGACGTCGTAAGAATTTACAAAAGTGCTTGCGTGACGGTCACTGCACTTCTCCAAAAGACGGAGGGCCTACCTAAAGATTAAAAATAATATATGAAATAATGTTTCCAGGAAAATCCATAATTACATTTCATTCTGTTTATTTATGTAATATTTTTCTATAAGTGTTATAACTGAATCAAAATAGCATTCACATAATTTCTCTGACCTAGGCAGTTAACTTTAAAATTAACCCTTTTATTATTTTTGTTTCCAGGAAAAAATGGGAGACCATAAAAGAAAATGTCACCAAAAGCAGTTTAGACTGTTAAAAACTTCATAAATAATATACCTAAGTATGCCTGTCATTACAACTGCTCACAGAGTCCTAATAAAGTGTACTTTGACCATGACATGTGAATCTCTTCATTATATCAAGAACATTATTTGAAATATTGTGAAATAAATAATGCACCACGAGTAAATTGTTCAAAATTTCGAGAAATTTTCAACCAAGATTTTAATATTGGTGTTAAATTGCCTCGTTCGGACACATGTCATGTATGTGATGTGTTTCAAATTGAAATTAAAAATGCACAATTGAACAACTCTGAAGATATTATGATTAGAAGATTAAAAATGGAAGGGGACCTACATCACGCCAAAACATCCGCAGGACAAAATATAAATACGCAGCTTTCCAAGTTAGCTAGAGAAAATCCCGAGGAACATCTTACAGTAACCTTCGATCTACAACAAACCTTCCATACACCACGACTGACGTCCGGGCCTGCATTCTATAAGAGGAAATTATAGACGTATAATTTAGGTATTCATGACTGTGGGTCTGAAAAGGGACATACATTTGTGTGGAGCGAAGATGGTGCAAAGCATGAATCTGATGAGATAGGAAGCTGTCTGATAAAATTCCTAGAAATAAAAAAAGTCTCAAGAAACCATTCTTCATATCATTAGTGATAATTGCAGGGGCCAAGGTAAAATCTGGGCACTAGAGAGATCAGTAGCGCAATCAAGAAACTTTAAGGCCGTTGAACATTGGTTTCCTCAAGTTTGGCACACACGATTGCCCTGTGACCGAGACTTCGGTCGAATTGAGAAGCATGTTAACTAAAAGCACCCAGTGTACAACCCTGATGATAAGGTTACAATCATTAAAGATTCCTGCAAGAAGAAGCCATTTTCAGTTGTTAAAATGAAGTATGCAGTCTTTAAAGATCTGACACCTTTGCAGTTAAATATTGCTAAGAAGGACAAACATGACTATTGATTTCCGTTCCAATTTTCGGAAGCGACAGCTTTTCGTTTTGACGAAGGAATGCCGTCACATTTAAAAGTGAATAGCAGTAGAGTGATTTATAAGAACTCAGAACTGTAAATATCACTAGAAAAGGCGAGCACATCAGGAGCTTAAGCCATTACAGCTATCAAGAAAATACTTACAACCCATTCCAATTTGGGAGAAAAAGCTGAAAGATGTTATGTCATTAATGCCATATATAACAGACATTTCGGAAGAATACTTCAAGAGCCTGAGTGAAACAAAGGAAGAATAAGAAGAAAATGACACAGAGGTGACAGATGTTGGTTACATTGTTTGAAATGTTATAATCATTATCATTCTAGGTTATATTATATGTTGATGTTAAATTTTAATTCTTCTCTTCCTTTAGTATGAGATAGCCCAAAGCTGAATGTTATGTCACACAGCGATAAAATATTTTTAATTAATAATGTGTATCTTTTTTCACAAAATAACTATGCACACACATTATTAAGACATTGGAGAAATAAACTGCTTGTGTTTGATATCCAGAAAAACTAATGTGTGATCACTTATGAATTTATTCAAACTTTTAAAACGCTCTCCTGAAAAATGTACAATTTGTGGCTTTAGGTTATATCATTCTCACCCCTTCAATTGCTTAAAATATTTTTGGACACTTTTTTTTAATGCATATCTCCTTATTAAATAGCGACGATATTGTTATTCTTCTCTAAACGACTGTATTCTCTGCAGAAGTTTTAAAACAGTTACAATTTAGCACTGGACACAATTTGTCTTGCATCAGCCCTTACTATCTATATTTTCAAACTTTTACGTACAAATTATCAAGCTTTAGAATCCGTAAATATTATTAGGTAGCCCAAACCTTACAAATACTACCCTAAACCCATAGTTTACACCCCTTAAAGAAAGACCGGTCTGGGTCACTTAGCTGGTCAGGCGCTGGCAATGTGATCCAAAGATTGCACACTTAAAAACCATCTGTCTGGACCGGGTTTGAACCCACGAACTTGAGTTCAGAAGGCCAGCGCCTGACCAACTGAGCTACCCAGACCGACATATACTACATTAAGGTGATACATCTGTGAAATTTGGAGAATTCACAGCATGTAAAATATCCTATTGATGACGGTTATGACGACGATGATGATGATGATTGGGCTTAAGGGCGTTCAACTACTGGGTCATCAGCGTCCTATATCAGTTATTATACACAATAATAGTGATACTTTTGCCTTGTATCAATACTCCAGCTGGCATGGTCTTTTAAATAATAATTGTTATTTTCTAAATTCATTGCTCTAATAAAATGTGCTACATGATACATGTTATAAATGCACACAAAAGTCCAGTTTTACAGAAAATGAGTTTAAAAATTGATCTGTCAAATTATATTTCTTTATATCAGTGCTAATTGTTGTAGAATAATTATTACCTTTCGTAATCTCCCTTACTCTTGATTTTTCAAAATGTATTAATTTATTTCTCAAAATTGGGGCATTATTTCGGAAACGTATATGTCCATTTTATTTAATGTGTTTTTGAGAGGTATTATCAAAAGCTTTGAAATAAATTAATGAAAAATTGTATCGTGTGGAATATTTTGAGTATAGAAATGTGTTGGAAAAACGTTTGCGAGAAAACAAAAATTTAAATTTGTGAGTACCTATTAATAAGCAGGCGCCTACAATTCATAGCTTCAGTTAAGTGGCAGTTAAGGTGCACCAAGAAGCTAAAACTATTTTCTTAAATTTTGGAATTCATATCATTTTATTATGAAAAAAAAAAGTTTAATTTTTCACAATTGTTGGCCCAATTTTACAGATGCGTCGCCTTAAAATAAATTTGCACAATTACACCTCGGAATAAAGCTTTGGACATTTACACGTTTGAACCCACGAAAATTACCTTAAAAATATCAGATTCTGTCCCAGAGTTCTACTGAATTCCCAGTATAGCTTTGCTAGTTACACTTTAAAACCTTGCAGTCATTTTGTTTACATTATAGCTACCAAAAGCTTTTACGTTCAAAGCTATGCCTTCTGAATGATCTGAGCCAAATTTTTTGGACTCTATGAAAAATTCAGCCCCTACACACAGCTAAACCGTTTATCCATTTGGAGGCTTAAAGCTTACATTGTATCTGTCATGTATTAGATTTCCATTTGGTCTAATTTGGTCCAATTCATTACTAAGACAATCACAAGGAACTTAATTAATTTAATATCAAACTTATAACTTTCTCTAGCATGCACATGTAAAATGTACATAGTAGAGAAGATATTGTATTAAACTAAAAAATTGTATACCGAGATATCACTGTTTCAGGGTCTTTTAAGTCCAAAATAAAGCATTTTTAGAAAATAGTTCCATGTATGTTTGTGTGCCTTTGGACACCATAACTAAAAAACGAAAAGTTGATTAAATACCAAACTTGGCGTTTAAGTTCAGCATCTTCCAAGGATGCAACACGAAGATTTTCAGGAAAATCCTCTACTCTCAACTACTGTTTACATGGAACATTTTTCGAAAATGTTGTTTTTCTAAAAAATGACTAAACTTTTTGATTAAAATGTATATTTAAGATATGTTTATGACAAACGAAATCTATATCCTAAATCTTCTGTGAATAGCATCTGAACATCTCTTCATTCTGGATGATTTTTGCATAGAATCTGTATAACTGGTAAACCGTAAGAGATAGATAAAAGCCTTACTAAACAAGTATGTAGATCTCGTTAAAACAACAATTTATGTCTTATAGGTTTTTTCGTAGAGTTAACCGTTTCCGAGATATTCCATGTTATTGTTTTAAATTTTGAGCCACTTAAACCTTTCTCAAACGGAAAGTTGCCTTCTTTTTCATCTCTATTTTGTTTTGTCCTGGCAAGCAAAGAAAACCGAATTTAAATTGTTTCACGCCTCGACCAGCTTTTAAATAATTTGACTATTGCTTTAGCCTTGTGTATCCCCTAATTTCCCTTCTACTTATAAAGAAGCAAGTAATAAGACCAATTCTCGATTGCCATGATGTAGATAAACAAAATTGTCTTTCGTAAGAAACGTTTGTTTGTGAAACAACTAGAGAAAGTCATGTGAATGGAACATTCCGATTTTTTTAATAATTCTAATTTATACTCTTTAAGACTGCATTCATCTTTTAAAGCTGGCGGCAGCAGTGACAGTGTGATGGATAATATTTGAGACAGTACCATGCGATATGTGTTAAAGTCTCTAAACATAAATATAAGGACAGGATAGTATTAAGATATTTTAAGAGAGGGAGACGCTCACTACAACACCTTACGGAGCTATTGTGGAGACACAAATGAAGGTCCCCAGGCAGATAAATCGCGGAAACTTGCAAGGGGCCCATAATACCCGCGCACCATTTTTTTTTTTTTTTTTTTTACCTAATTTGTTTACTTTGATTACTGTATGATTACTGAATTTCTGTTTTACTTTTTACACACAGATACACAAACATATAACACCCATGCCCAAGGCGGGACTCGAACCCACGATCCCCTGCGCTGCGAAACACCAAAGCGAGACGCTTTGGCGAGCGCGGCCATGGGGACCGGCCCATTAGGGAACAACAATTTTAGGAAGGCTGTGCAGCGACCTTGTACTCCCGCCGCTGAATCTTTGCATGTAATGTTGGCTTCCTGCTAGTAGGTAAACTCTGAACACTGAAAGAGAGCACAGATTGAAAAATGTCGAAAATACGAAAGGATAGACGTTCGACACTGAACAACCTTGTGGATGATTCAAACATATTTTGAGTGACAGGAGGAGAGCTTTTCTTTCGATACAACAAAGATGTATCTTGTGATTCACTGCAATGAATTCTGAGTGAGTTTGGTTGATTTATGTTCATTGCATTTTCAAAGCTCAGCATATTATTATCCTGACTTTTTTGCATAAAGCTTTATACTTTTGTTTGTAAAAGTGCAAGACTTTTTGTTTTCTAAACATGTTATGGAATAATTGTTTTATTGTGCTACTTAATGAGTTAGAACGATGAATATGTCAATACATACAATGGAACAGATTATATCCCAACATGTGCATGTTTACGCCACAAACCCTTCCTCAGTACTCTCTCTTTATACCGCTGACTGCTCTGTGTGTGTGTTTTTTTTATTTATTTTTTACGAAAAATACAGTTCCGGAGGCTTGTCTGGACTTTTCCTCTTTTTCTCCAGTTTTCTCTACATTTCCTTTTTTCTGCCTATTTGATTTACCGTTGCTTTCTGCTTCCAAACACACAAACGTACTCACATTAACGAACACAGAAACACCCACACCCAAAGCGGGACTCGAGCCCACGATCCCGTACTCCACCAAGCAGCAAAGCTAGGTACTTTAGCGAGCGCGACCACTGGGACCGGCATCTTCATGTTCGTAACTGTGTGCACTTCGGAACCCAAACCCGAAATTTAATAATCATTGTCGCCCATCAAGCTCTAACATCAAACGAATCATCTGTAGCAGTGATAATAACACTTTATTTGCAACTACATTCTGAGTCACAAAAGACGTTTGTTACAATATTTTTTGTAAAAAAACCTACACAAAGCTAACGCGATTATAAGTGAAGTTAACATTAATTCCCTTAGTAAGAGTTAAGCTCATGAGAAGTACCTATATATTTCTTATAACTTACTTCATTCAAAAATAAAAAAGTATATACCCAACAGGAATAGCTAATACTTCGGCCTCAATAATTGATAATATTGTCATTAATAACGACAACACCCACATATCTCTGTCGAACATAATGCATGAGATCAATGAGCATAATGCTCTTGAAACAGATGTAGGAGAACCATCTCAAAATATTAAACAACGCGCCTCTTAGTACTAGAATAACAACTGAAGACTATAATGCCATAAATTATAAAAAACTAAATTCATTCATACAAAATACTCTCTCAAAAATTCCCCAATAAATATTGTAATTCCCTCTTACAGTTTAACAAGGGGTCTTATCCCATTCTCTTAAGAGTAGAAAGCTTAGATCGATTAAATTACAGTGCAAATCATGTTCTAATGGTATATTATATATGTTCCATTTATATCGCGCCTTTAACGGTATAATCATATCAGATCATATTCCTGTATAATATATTGGCTATCAGCAGTGGCTTTAACTCGTGTATTGTTTGTTGTCGTTGGTTTCTATTTACTTTAAGTTTAAGGTATATTTTTTGGTTTTCGTTAAAAAGAGAAACTTCTTTTACATTGAAATACAACACAGATATCCTTTTCCACTAGAAACAGAGTTGTATGAAAGATCTGCAAATGAAGTAAGTAAAGTGAAACGAGAACTTTAGGACGCCTCTTGTAAATGCGAGTATCTTAAAATATATATATATTTAAGTGTTTAACGCCCGCATTTACTACAAATGGCACCGCAGGCGATGATACTAATGATAAATAGAATGGAGATGGAGCACCGGTGGAATGTGATGGTGGGGGAAACCGGAGAACTCGAGAAAACCCGCCCTGCGCAGTTTTGTCCATCACAAATCCCACGGTCACTTGGGATCGAACCCGGGCCATTTAGATGAGAGGTCAATGGTCTAACCACTGGGCCATGGCACGGCTCTCTTCAACTGTTGGAGCCATTTTTGGAAAATGTCGAATATTCCACAAAAACCTTCCATACAACGGAAGATACTGCACTTCAATATCAGGTCTGGTTCTTAACAGACTTTTCGTTTTTGATTTCTACTGCTCACATGCATACAAATGGATCGGTTTCCAGTCCAGTGTGATTGGCAGGCTGAGGGCAGCCCGAGGTGTGTTAGACGTGTCCCTGTTCTCAGAGAGAACTTAACCACGTTCTGACGGGTTTGTGGGTTTTGTAGGATGGCGGGTGTGTATTGGGGTTGTGGAGTGACAGGAGGAGGCGAATATTGCTCCTCGACGGTTGCCTTGATGGTGCAACGGCCCTTGTGCACCGCTGGTGTGTTTTTATCAAAATGTTTCTTGAGGTTAAATTTTGAATCCAAGCAACTCTTGAAGGATAATAAGGAGCTTAGCCGTAGCAGCTGTTGGTGGTGCTCCTTCGTTACCGGGGATGCCCGCAAGCCATGCGGGGAAGCCGGTATCGCCTAAAGCGGCGGTTTGTGGGATCGTAATCCCCAAGAGGCCTAACGAGGGCGCTCCGATGGAATGGTAACCCTTCGTTGAATTTTGTTGCCCGACGCCTAATCTCGTCCTCCAGGTATGGTAGACCAGAGGCTTCGTGCAGGAGTCTCGTTGGAAAGCCTCGAGGCACAGAATAGATAGCCCGGAGACACCTATTCTGTACCCGCTGAAGCAACAGCAGACTGGAGTCTGCCGCCATGCCCCAGATCTCACAGGCGTAGATTAATAAGGGGATAATAAGAGCCCTCAAAAGGCGCAACCTAAGGGGAACCGTCATCGAGGACCTCAGCATCGGGTACAGTGAGGCCGCAGCCCCATTGCCCCGGCACCACAGCCCCCGGACGTGCTCCCTAAAAGTGACGCCCCTGTCAAGCTTCACCCCCAAGTAGGTGATGGTGTTGGTCCATTGTATCCTTCGTCTGAGGTACGTGAATGTGGGGAAGTTTGCGGGAAAGCGGCGCTTGGTGAAAAGAATAGCGTGGCTTTTCTCCGGATTTATGGACAATCGCCAACGCTCGCACCACTCTTGGATGAGGCAGAGGTGTCTCTGGATAGGGTTGAGGGCTCTGCGTGGGTGTTTATTTGTACAGTATAACAGCACGTCATCAGCATAGGATCGGTTTCTAAATGTGTAGCATGTTAAATTCATATGACTTAATCTACCTTCCGTCGCCTACTATTGTGTGTACGCGCTATACTTACGAAACTCTGTCTTTCTATCTACTTAGTTTTAATCAAAATATATCTTTCCTGAAATAGCACAATACATTTCATTTTAGATACAAAGGGAAAAGCGATGTTCAGATGTTTAAGACTTGAACGGCATAAGCTGGCCTTAAAACACCATGTTCTATCCATAGCATTGCGAGAAACAATTGATAAATGACAGCAATTTAAAAGAAAAGTGTTGCACATTTCGAAGCATTAGTAACGGATATATCGGAAATGGTTTATGCCACAAAAGTTTGTCTAACAATTTGTGTGTTTTAAAGGGTATATATTTTTTGTTCGGTACTTTTTCGTCTATCGCTTAATGTACAACAGCTATATAAGATCGTATACATTTTCTTCGAATGAAGAGGATTTCACAAGCTACGCCCAGAAAATTCAGCACATTCATCTTATTTATGATTTTTTTTGGTAGTGTTTAACGCCCGCTTTAACTACTAATGGCACCGCAGGCGGTGACACTGATGATACATGAATGATGATGGAGCACCGGTGGAATGCGATGGCGGGGTAAACCGGAGTACCCGGAGAAAACCCGCCCCAGCGCCGTTTTGTCCACCACACATCTCACATGCGGTCGCTTGGGATCGAACCCCGGCCGTCTAGGTGAGAGTCGAGTGGTCTAACTACTCGGCCACGGCGCGGCCCCTCTTATTTGTGATAAGAATATTTTAAACATATGGTGTTTTAATCAAAATCTTTAGATTTTTCAGAAAATAAAACAAGTAAACAGCAGTTTGAGTTTTTGGCATTTTCTTAAAAATCTTCCTGTCTTATTTTTGTCAAGTACTGCTAAATACCAAATTTGGAGGTTGTCCAACGTTTTGTTTTTGAATTATGCTATTTACAAACAGAGGCGCATGCGTTTTTTATTCGTGGAGCTTCAAAACATGCATTTCCAATGAAGTTATGGATCAAATTTTTGGGTGCAATGATATAGGTACCTACCTACCTTACCTACCATGTATGTGGCTAGAAAAAGTAAAAATATATAATATGTATTTCCCAGCCTCCCTCTGGAACACTTAGAGAAACTTTGAATTAACTTGGCAGATATGATGTATAATACGGAAAACAATACTGTTGAGGTCAAAAAGTGCGACATAAAAATAACAAAAATGTGATGTGTTCCATCGTTGTGACTTTCTCTACTTATTCTTCGACAAACTATTCTTATAACAGTTTATTCCTCTCTCTGCTTCATGCTAAACAAGACAAGCATTAGCAGAAATGGTTTGATTACTTAGTTCCTTCTAAATGGAAGGGAAATAAGGGATACATAAGGCTAAACCGATATAGTCATTCATATCTTTTAAAAGCCGGTCGCTATGTAATGCAATTCCAATGCCCTTATCTTTGAATGTTCGGGATGAGAAATCTGAAGTGTTCCATTCACATGACTTTTTATATCTGTTCTACAAACTAAATACTCTTGCAAAGATTTTTTTTTATCTTTTCCATGCTAATCGAGATAGACATTAGCAGAAATGGTGTTATATTTTGCATCATTTTAAGTAGAAGCGACATAAGGGATACACTAGACTAAAGCGATAGTAAAATCCTTTAAAAGCTGAGAGCTATTTGTTACAATTATATTCCCTTCTTTTGGTATGGTCAGGAGTAAAACAAAACAGGTATGAAACAAAAAGATGACTTCCCGTATTAGGAAATACCTACTTTATAATTGAAACCAATAACAGGGAATATCTCTGGAATCTTTAACTCCACAAAAGAAACGTGTATTGCTTAAAATGTGTATTTTAACGAGATCTACAGCTTTTGTGCAGTAAATTTTTATCAACCTATCTCTTACAGTTTACCAGTTATGCAAAAGTCATTCAGAATGTAGAGGACTCCAGCGGCTATTCTCTGAAAATTGAAGTTATCTTTAATGTCCGACATTTTAATAAATATCTTTAGAGACATTTTTGAGAAAATCTAAATATTTAAAAAAAAATTCCATGTAAAAGTAGTTTGGAGTAGGAGGATTTTCTTGAAAATCTTCGTGTCTCATCCTTGGAGGATGCTGAACTTAAAAATCAATTGTGGTAATTAACTGACTTCGTTTTTTAGTTATCGTGCTCACAGACACACACACACACACTCACACACACATGCACAGATCTGACGGCCACTCAGGACACATTTGGGTCCAAGTTCAGCGTTTATCAGCAAGAGGTGCTAAGGGGTGTAAAAATGGACGAAATTATAAAGATGTGTCAAATCCATATTTTCATGGTTGCAACGCTGAACAGATTTCTTCGTAACCAGTTTGAATTTGCCGGTCCCCATGGCCACGTTCGCTAAGGCGTCTCGCTTTGGTGCTTCGTGGGCAGGGGATCGTGGGTTCGAGTCCCGCTTTGGGCGTGGGTGCTATATGTTTGTACAATGTGTATATGTTTGTGTAAAGGAAGTGTAAAACCAGTAATCATACAGTAATTTAGGGGGGGAAATGTAAACAGGGGATACAGCGCCGAAGTCCTGACCAGACTCCGGTACTGTTAAAAAAAAAAAAAAAAAAAAAAATCAGATCACACACACACACACAGGCTAGCTTAATCTCGGTTGAAATCCCAATACCAGAGATATCAGGATAGTCATTGCATGCCATTTTCCAATGATGGAAGGCACCATCCTTCACAAAAGTAAATACTCAGATTCGGTTTGAATGAGCGAGAGGTTACCTAACTCTCAGGCGTACCTATATGGAAGGTGTGAAAATGAAATTTGCCATATTATGCCTCCTTTCCTGCTTAAGAGCGCATAGTAGCCATCCTCTTACTTCATAGTTTTGGAAACAAATATTTAGAAATCATTGTAAACCAACGGGAAAATTCAACTCCAATTCATCTACATCAAATGTATTATCATGCGCTTTTATTAAGTCGTCGACCAGAAGTAAAACGTTTATAGTGTTAGGTATTTTGCTTACAAAGTAAGCTTAATCAGCAATGAGAATAGCTGAAGGGGCTAAAGCGTGTTACTGCTGAATATCATAGTAGTATGAAGGTGGAAAGAATACCATGTAACGCCTATTTTTGTTGTTGTTGTTGTTTTTTTTTTTTTTTGTTAAATAAGGGATCGTCGTTATTAATGTAACTTATGCGAAATATAAATTTGACAGATTAATGGAGCTCTTTAAGGGGAGTCAAAGTGATATTTTTATATTTTTTCCATTTCATGTTCTAATTGCATATTAATAAATGGAATCTGTTGCTCATTTAACTTTCATGTAAGTACGCTAATTGTAAGCAGTTTAAAACTATTGTTGAAAATAATCCTGTATAGGAGTTCCACACCAATAACTTTGCAATAATTGATGTTAGAGAAGAGATCATTTTTTATTTTGATCGGAAAATTCTACTTTAACTATTCGTAGCATTGTCATTTTCCTCATGCGAGAGTTTCGAACTACTGCGAAGTTGTGTTTGGAATGTTAGGTTACATTTTTTGTCATATGTTGGAAAGCAATTTCTAAAGAAGTAAAATTTTCTATACAAATGCGCCATTACCTCTGAAACTAATTAACATTAAGGGCTGAAGTTTTTACCAAACATTTGCACCTAAATAAACTTTATTTTAATGGAAAAGCGTTTATATATATATGGATTATTTATTTTATTAAATTTTCAAAATCATCATTTTTAATAAAATTTTAAGAGCTTTATTTAAAAAAATCATTCCTTTCCTTCTAATGAACCGAAATAATTTATATGTCATATGTAAAGATGTTGCTGAATATAGCTTGAAAGTTTTAGCTCATTTTCTCAAATATTTGCTGAGATAATGGGTCAAACTTTAACACTGGCAAGATGCGACTCCCCTTAAAGCAGAAAATTATATGGCTAGTTTTATTTTGCATAGCATTCTAATATTTCCCGCCGTCTTACACATGCTGCAATGCGATTGCAATTTTACAACTGAATGCTTTATAAAATATAAATTGCAAATAGAATAAGAAAATACGCCTGCCTCAACTGTCAAACATTCCCCACAAAACGAATATTTTCCTTTAAACACCCACATTCAAAGTCATTGTCGGTAAATCAGGTTAAAGGAATTGTTTCGGCCATACATCGTTAAAGTTTACACAAGCTAACAATAGATTTAAGGCCCCCCGATATGACCTTAGATGTTAAAGGGGGCTATATAATTGAAACCATAAAAAAATATATTTAAGGACGCATTTATATATCCTTCATGTTAGAAGGTCTTGCTCGACTCGAATGAATTAAAATCTTACAGACACAAAAAACGAAAATAATTTCTTTAGCAATATTGTGTGCACTCAGCATGATTGCATCCCTTTATAGTTATTTATGCAGTAATGTGCCACAAATACAATGCTATGTTTGAATAGGACTCAGCATCATCGAAGGTAGATCAATTTAATACATTATATATTATAGGATAACATTTAACTGTAAGGCATTAAATGTCACAACATGCATTGTTTAAAGCAGTGGATGCCAGCGAATAAATTATTAATGATATATTAAACAGAACACAGTACAATTGTGGATTGCTTGAACGTGAAACAACACTTACACCTTAGCAGCCGTTTTGTTTACTTCCAAGCACTATACAACGTTGCCATGTCCCAATTAACTGGATGTTTCTATGTGTGCCTTTATCCTGACTCGTCATTCATGATAATAACGGAAAATATCGATCAATTACAAAGGTTTGTTAATATTTCATATCAGAAAATAAGCACGCGGGAGATGCTATACTTCTGAATTCAGTGCATAGCGACTCACTGATCTCGGTTATTCCTCAGATCGGAGTTTGCACTCCATTCATATAATGTGAGTTATTGATCTGTTGCTAACTTGGCCACAAATTTCCTTGCATGGCGGAATGTTCGTAGTACCCTGAGAAATGGTGTAAATATTTTGTTTTTGTTTCTAGCTATTCATTTAAATTTATTATGGTATGAAAAGTGGTCGCAGTGTCAGTGAGGGGCATGAGTTCCTTTGGTTGTATTTGTTAATGAAAGGAAATGGAGAAATAAATAAGCCGATATGATAGTTTAAATGGGATTTTAAATAAGAACACTCGAATTCATATTCATACACGATTCACAACGTTTATGTTTTCTCCCCTTTATCATTATAAAGTGTTAAGTGTGCGTGATTTAAACAGCTTTCTCATACCATATAAGCAGGAACACCTTAGAATTAGGTGACCCTTCACGCGTTTTAACAGAAGTTTGGTATTTACTTTTATGGAAGGTAGTACCTACATTCAAGGTCCCTTTATATTAGAATAGGATCAGATATCAAACAAATCGTTTATTTGATTTTGGTTTATTTGCTATTATGGTGTAGATTTATTTTACTTAAATATTTGAATTTACTTTTTATATTTTGTTGCATTTTGCATGCATATTTTATTATTGAACTCTATATGCAAATCTGGGCTCCAGTTATAAGTTTAATACATTTTAGGTATAATTATTTTGTTAATATTAAAACTGGCTACAAAAAGAGAATAATATCACTCAACCTAGATAGCAACGTGTTAAGTATAGTGAATACAACAGCACCTAAATTTACTGCGCTCCTGCATATGAGCCAAGCATCAATCCATCGGAAAAGAAGAGAGCTATATATTGGTACAATCTCTAGCGTCATCTGAATTTTCTGAATTAATTTCATTTAAACGAAAATCCATTTGTGGAGCTGAATCCTATGTTTATTTTTTCGAGAATTCAAGATGTAGTGCATTTTTCATTAAAGAGGAAAATGGGTGTCAATTTGTCTTTTTCGGTCATAAATAACTTTTTTGCATAAATCGTGTCTATAAACCTCGTTTTTCATTTTACGTAGCTTTATGGCCCTACGACATTTGTAATTAAAAAAACTAAGTCATTTTTAATATCCTCTAAATGTATACTTTAAGCCTAATTTAGCATTTTGCTCCAAACAAAAGCCACCTCCTTTTATAATTCTCATGTAAAGAGACTGGAAATGTCACTGCTTGCATGACTAATAAAACTAAATATTGAATTTTTGATATATTGCATGTTTCATGATATAATTTGAAAACGTCACATAATTAATAACTAAAACATTGTTAAACCTACAGAGTTGAAACTTCATTGGGTTTATGCACGGATCATTCAGCACATGTTTACAAAGGTTATGTTCCTATCTTTAAAACTTTAAATGATCTGAAACCTATTCGCCCCCTTAACTCTAATAGAAACGATTGTACTACTGGTTCCTATTAATGCCTTTTTAGGATATTACAGACCACGAGGGAGGAAACACGTTACTTATTAAATGTGGAAGATATAACTAATTTAAAATATCAACAATTGGCGTGGAATCATTGGTTTACATTATGCATTGGGTCATTAAAACAGTCATTAAAATGATCCTAAAATAGGTATTATTCACAAAAAGAAAGCTTTAATAAGCATATATATATATGTGTGTGTGTATGTCACAGAATTCAACCGCACAATTGGGAGGATTGTAGAGGTATCCTAAATACAACATTTCAGATAGGGTACCTATTGTCTCTTTTGACAAATAAAAAAGTTATGGCACGTTTTCTGGATTGCACACCAGTGGCCGCAATTCAAAAGAACGTTAACGTGTGTCCTATTTTCATTCAGAATGCCTCATTTTGATGCCAGTAGTAAAGGAATGCAGCTTTGATGCACAATCAATACGATATTTAAAACTACTGGACTTGGAATTTTGGCAAAATTACCAGCTCTCTGATAGTATGCACGCCACTGATGACCGTTTAGATGATATCGGAATCAAATACAGCTAGCTAGAGCCTTCCGCTGTAACATACGGGTGCTTGAGCCGGTATATCGCTGGTCATCAAATCCCAAAATAGTAAGATCGTACCGCTCTCTGAAGTTTTCATTGTTTACAGTGACTTTCCAATGAGATGAGGTTTGTCCTTTTTTTTTTTTTTTTTAAACAGTAACGGAGTGTGATCAGGACTCCGGTACTGTATCCCTATTTACATTTCCCCCCGTAGGTTTTACTGATTACTGGTTTACTGGTTTTACTGTTTGTTTTACAAACATATACACATTGCACAAACATATAACATCTCCTTGAGCGCCACCAGGCCAGTGCATATCGCAGTGCTGCTGTGTTGACATATTGCATTCCTGCTTAACCAGGGAGTAACGCGCTAAGTAATTCGTCTCTCATAAATACTACTTGCGTTAAGACAAAATATTCACATTTTGCAAAAAATAATTCACGACGAAGATAGGGAGTAGTGTTCATAGTAGAACCGTAAAAACCACAAAATTTTAGCTCAAATAGTTTTCATAATACACATGAATAAACATTATGTCGTCAAGCAGATTTGCATGCTCAGTGTGCGAGTGAGAGGGAAATATGAAAAGAATCGGAGTAGCGACCTGGCAACGCAGAACACAATAACGCATCTCATTCGCTGCAGAGTAGAACTGTTTCCCATTTTAAAAACATAATAACTTTTTAATTTTGTTGTTTTTCTCAAAGAGGTATATAGTTTGACTTGGACTAATAAGCTTAGTTTACATTTTTTAAATCGAGACGATAGATCCTCCAGGACAAATAACTACCAAAAGATTGAATGGAATCAACGCAACGTGCAATATTCAATGCAGTAATTGCTTGTCAAAGAACCTGCATAGATTAATCTAATAAAACAGATTTGTTGAAAACGTTTATGTTATGTGTGCCTTGAACCTCTGGTATTACCAAAAATAGGATTCGTGCAACCGTACTTTGGTTCAGTCTTTGTATGTCGTTTTAACCACTTCGGCTAATGTGGTTCTCCGGGGTTCTGCCCCATCAGCGCAATCTCTGCAGGGTACAGGTCGTTACATCAAACAGTTTTTCTGGTAACCTGTTGTATTTTGTAACGTGGGATAATAGATTGTTTTTCAAATGCTCTTTTTATTTACCTTTCGTGCAGAGATGAAACGGTAGAATGCACTTTCCCTTCTAGTGCATAGTTCTTAACTAGTTGTAGGTAAGTACTGGTTTTACTACGAAAATGGTTGTTCATTTTGTATTTCATTTGAAGTTCATTTAACACAATTATGATATTGTTCCGTAAGTTGTGAACTGTGCCTACAACTGTAATGTGTGCATATATAACACGTCAATGTGCGATACAGTGATTCTAGAAACTCCTTTGAGAGGCACGGAGAAGTGTACCCTTTCAAGTGCTTAATGAGTTGTTATTGAAACGTTCTCCGTTGCACCCACATGCTAATCATTTATTACATTCCTTTTATTTGTCTGAACGAATAAATAATAATGAGTAGTGTAGTAAAACATGAATGGTTCATTATAAAGGAGACAACATCAAAATAAAGGCACATACAAAGACTTGAACCTCCAATTCCCTCAACATCGTATAAGCCGATGTCCACGCAATAACCATAGCGCTACATGCCATTATATCTACCGTCTACTTAATTCGAGTTTTCAGGTCACGAACCATGGCGCTTTGATCAGTGGCGGGCTAACCCTTAATAGCTTTTATGCTGTAGCAAACAATTTAGGACCCATAGTTCATAGGTTTCTATCTCAAACTATTTGTCTTGGAGCTAACTACAATCCTGCCAAATTGTGCGGTTGATTTCTGGGACACAGTGAATATAAAATAAATGCAAAAAAAAAAAAATAAAAAAAATAAGCAGAATTTACTCTATAAATAAATGGGACGGTAAGTTGAGAATAAGGGTATTAATATTGTAAAAAGTATGAACTTGAGTCATCCTGTATACTGGAAAACTAGCGACATTGGGCCACAAAGGCGCTCAAATTTGGCGACTTTCAATAAAATCAATCTGGCAATCCTGTCTTCAAGGTGCAAGTGGTAGTCCTTCAGAAGCACCATTAAGGTGATACATCTTTGAAATTATTTCACAATTTTGGTATTGTTTCACAATAAAAACTATATGAATTCTAAGCGTTATGTAAAATATAATTTTTGCCACTTGCTGAATTTTAACTACCAATTAACTGAAACCATATATGCATAGGCGCATGCTTATTAAAAGGCACTCCCAAATTTAAACTTTATTTTCTTACAAACCTTTTTTGCGTACTCAAAATTTTCCACACAACGCAATTTTTCACTAATTTATTTCAAAATGTTTATACTCCCTCCAAAAAGCATATTGAAGACAATTGTTATATGTTTTTCGAAACAATGCTGTAATTTTGATAAATAATTTATTAAGTTTTGAAAAAATCAGGAGTTTTAGAGAATACGAAGATTCATAATTTTTATACAATCTTTTATAAGAATAATTTTAAAAAAGCATCACGTGGTTTATTTTTACTCCAACAATGAACTTAGACAATCTTTTTTTAACTAAATAACCACGCAGCCTGCACTTTTTGTGCGTGACAGATATACAGTATTATTGTGTACAGTAACTGCTATTATTTTCAATGTAATAGCTTATGTTCTATGGGTTTTTCAGATTTCACACATGCATCACTTCAAAGGGAGTGTACTTAAGCAGAGACTTGGCAGCTTAGATTTATCAGCTCTTGGAAAGTCTGACGTCCTAATTATTCTTTACCAAATTAGGTTCGTTTCACAAATGAACCAAGCGGGGTGAAGCCGCGATAATGTGTGCGATTCGTATTCTGGCCGCCCGTAGCCGAGTGGCTAAACCACTCGCTTCTCACCTAGACGGCCCAGGTTCGATCCCAAGCAACCGCATGTGAGATTTGTGGTGTAAAAAGCGGCACAGGGGTGGGTTTCCTCCGGTTTCCCCTGCCATCACATTCCACCGGTGCTCCATCTTCATTCCAATAGCATCAGTGTCATCACCTGCGGTGCAACATGTAGTAAAAGCGGGTGCTAAACACTGTCCAAAGAAACTGGTATCCTGGAGGAAGGCCTTTATAGCCGGGGACCGCACACTCTAATCTATGGGTTTTTCATAGTTTCCTCCGGGTCGGCAGCTGAATGCTAGAATGGTTTCTCATCCATCATGATTCCCTTTCCATCATTTCCGCTTCATTTCATTTGTTTCTCATCTTTATGGTGTTCTTCCAGGTTTGCAGTGTATGGTGGTGCGGACAGATGGCGTGGGTGCTTTCTCAAAGGAAAAACTACTCCCCGTGGAGATAGGAGGGCGGTTTCTTGATCGCCCTCTCTAGCAGCTCCAGCAGTGGCACGGGTGATTGGGGTTAGAAATGTTAGGTACTTCCGCTCGTGTCTGTGTCCTGTGCCTGCTATGGTTCCCACAATGCAGGAGTGTTAGTCACAATAAGTCTGTATAGGGCACAATGTGTGAAAGACGCGGCAATATAATTGCTCAAGAATATGCCGTAATGACCCCTATTTACTTTCAAAACCTTTCAAGTACCTTCATTTTTACTTTATCTAGCATGTATGTACAATTTACATAGTAGATAGAGAGGGTATTGTATTCCATTCAAAAATTCGATACCATGATTTCTCCAGAAACATATGTTTTGAGACCCCTGAATTAAAAAAGAGTTTTTTAGAACAAGAACAATGTGTGTGCCTGGCTGTGCTTTTGTGTGTGTATGTATGTATGTATGTATGTATGTATGTATGTATGTATGTATGTATGTATGTGTAGACAACACAGCTCAAAATCGCGTTAAATGCCGAAATTGGTATTTAAGTTTAACATCTCCCAAGGATGCGACACGAAGCTTTTCAAGAAAATCCCCCACTCCAAAATGCCCTTTACATTGAACAATTTTCGAAATTGTTTATTTTCTCAAAAATACCTCTAAAGAATTTGATTAAAATACCGTATATTAAAGATATTTACATAACAGTAAGATGTATATTTGCAGTTTCCTGGGAACTGTCTATGACGCTCTCATCATTCTGAATGACTTTTACTTAACTAAACCGTAAGAGATAGTAAAAGACTTACTACTAAAGATTTTAGAGCTCCACAAAACACAATTTATATGCTTTATATTTTTGTTGTGGAGCTAACCACTTCCGAGGTATATCTTGTTATTTGGTTTCAATTTTAAAATACACTTTTCTCAAACAGAAAGTCATTTTACTCCTGGCAATGCAAAGGAAATAATTTCAATCACATACGCATAGCGACAGCTTTTAAAACAACTGACTATCGTTCTAGCACAGAAGTTCTCTTCTACTTATAAGTAACTAAGTAATAAGAGCATTTTGCTAACGCTTTTCTCCATTAGCACGGAGAAGAAAGAAGAGTAAAATTTTGTAAAAAGTATATCGTGTGAATGGAAGATTTGTTTTTCTTAACATTTTTCGGATCAAAAATGTTACAAGAAATGTAGTTCGAAACCAATATTGTTCAAACTTTCAACAGACGTTCCGAGAGAATGAAAAGCACTGTCATAAGGCTTTTGATACAATTTTCAATTGCTAAATTAAATCGATTATTGGGGATAAATTGCTATAAAATTATACTTTTTTTCCCTGAAACAACCAGAAGAGTGAATAAGTTTCCATAACCTAGTTTTATACTAATATTTAAATAATATTGTAGTTTTTTATCTTTTCCAAATGACTATTTCAGTATTGTATAGAATACAATTATTACTAGCATAATAAGGGTAGAATAAATTCTCTTCTCAAAAATATTATAGACATCTGCATGAAACTTAGAGCACGCTTGTAACTGTAGCAGAGCTCTATGTGACAAAATGTTGGAACAATTTAGTTACAAACTGCAAATTTTGAAATTTCATCCAGGTTCCCAACCATGTGTCGCAAACCCCATGGAGTGTGTTCCCAAATTTTAGAACTAAAAATTAAACCGGTAAGTTACTTTAAGATGCATGCTTTATTTACTACGACGTCTTAATGTTTATTCTATTTTGAGGCAGACATTAACAATGAAAAGTTAACACTTGTAAAAATAGTTCATCATTTGTTTAATCTCTTCGCCTGGTAGTAAACATGATTTAAAGTTATTTTCATAACATATTGATTCAGTTTCTGTTTATAGGTGTGCGCGGGTGATAGTGCTACTATTTTCAAAAATGTTGATATAGTTTTTATCACAGAACAATTGATAATTCGAAGACGACATTCTACCAATGTCTAACAACAGTTCCAATTCAAATAATATGAGCGAAAGTTTATTTTAGTGTTCACAAAAACGTGCTGAGTTTGTTATATATGAAGGATTTTTGTTTTTTAATCTTCAATCGGAAATTACAAAAAGACAAACATAAACCATAAAATGATTTTATTGTCTGAAGTCAGCTATAGTCACAGTTAGTTTTCCACATAGTCACCGGGGTGATTAAGACATTTGTTATACCCATAAGTGAACTTTCCAATACCCTCTTCATAGAATACAGTTACAACCCTGGCACCATGAACTCCACGAGCAACACTTTTCTGATCCCAGTAAACAGTAGCCATGGTCTTATATTGCCAAAGATTCGTGGGTTCCAGTCCCTCTTTGGGCATGGGTGTTATATGTTTGTGCAATGTGTATATGTTTGTGTAAAGGAACAGTAAAACCAGTAATCATACAGTAAATTTAGGAGGGGAAATGTAAACAGAGGACACAGCGCCGGAGTCCTGACCAGACTCCAGTACTGTTAAAAAAAAGTTTGTTTGAAATTTATGAGCTTTTTCGAAAAGTGTGTGTGCATCCATTGCTTGCATAGTTTTTTTAATTCTAGATTGTCATAAAAAATTAATGTTTTAACCCTGTTACAATGGAGTTCAGAAACCCTTTCCCATCAGTGACGTAATGAATGAGGAAGCATAAAGCTGATGCCATGTGGCGAGCTTTGTGGTCTTTAGATAGTTCTCTGGACACCCAGTTTTCGATAGCCTAGTTATTATGTACCGCTTATGTACAGATTTGACCTTGAACGTTTCAGAAAATCCGCAGAAATGATGTATTGGACTTGACCTTGGAGAGCGCAATGTGGTTGACTGTGCAGTAGCAGTAGGTTATATAGCAGACCGATCGGAGTTTTTTTTTTTTTTTTTTTAAATACAGTAACGGAGTCTGATAGGGACTCCGGCACTGTATATCCTACTTTTATTTACCTTTTTCTTTTTTTTTCTTGTTTTGCCGTATTATTACTGTTTTCTTACTTTTACAACACACACATATACACAAACATATAACACCCATACCCAAGGCGGGACTCGAACCCACGATCCCCAGCGCTACGATTTCACCAGAGCGCGGCCATGGGGACCGGCAAGGTTGATAAAGTCTGATGTGTTACTTTCACATGACTTTATCAACAAATTATTGTCACAGAAGATTATACCTACATTTACATCGTGGTAATTGAGATAAATTTTAGCAGAAATTATTGTACTAGTTCCTTCTGAATTGAAGGAAAATAAAGCGATAGTCAAATCTTTTAAAAAGCCGTGCTATGTGAAACGATCCAAATTCGGTTAGTTTGCACACCCAGGAGTAAAATAAAGAGATGTAACGAAAGTTTCTCGTTTCTCGTTTGAGAAAACATTAAATACCCTAAAATAGAGATCATTAAGGACTATCTCGGAAACAGTTCACTCTTTAAAGAAAAAAATCTAACATAAGCTATGTATTTAAACGAGATCTAATTTTTTTGCAAAGTAAGTTTTTGTGCATCTCAAAATTCATCAGAAACTAAGAGAACCTTAAAGGCCATTCCCAGAAAATTCAATATATACCTTTTATTTGTCTCGTAAATATATTTAATGTTCAGTATAGTTAGAGGCATTTTTGAGGAAAACATTTTCAAAACATTTTTCATTTGTGGTTGGGTGGATTTTCTTGAAAATATTCGTGTCACATCCTTGTAAAAAGTGATATTTAAGGTCTTTTCGTTTTTGAGCTTGGCTACCCCCCCACACACACACACACACACATTCACACACAAACACACGGATATTTTCTGGATTCAGGGTTCTTCAGAACAGATATTCCCGGTGAAATCTCGACATCGAATTTTTGGGTTTGAATACAATACCTTCTCTACCTACTATATACATATCACGTGTAGAAATAGTAAAAAAAAAAATGAGGTGCTCCATTCACATGAATTTCTCTAGCGTTCCACAAACTTTCTTTTGCAAAAGATTATTCTTTCATCTATACCACGCTAATCGAGATAACAATTAACAGAATTGTTGTTATTACTTGCTTCTTTGTAAGTACAATGGAAATAAAGGAATGCACTAGATAAGGTGATAGACAAATCTTTTAAAAGCTGATCGCTTTATAAAACAATTGACATTCTTTGCTCTTTGCTTGCCAGGAGCAAAACAAAAGTGAGATGAAACAAAATATGACTTACCGATTAAGAAACATTCAAAATTCACCCAGAATGAAGAGCTGTTCAGATGCTATTCCCGGAAAATTCAATATATACATTTCGTTTATCATGAAAATATCTTAAACATGTGATATTTTAATTAAAATCGTTAGTCATTTTTGAAAAAATCAAAATTTGGCAAAAATGTTCCATGTAACGAGTAGTTGGGGGTGGGGGATTTTCTTGAAAGTCTTTGTGTCGTATCCTTGGAAGATACTAAACTTAAATATCTGGTTTGGTATTTAAACAAATTCTCAATTTTTGAGCTATGCCTCCCAAAGACACACACATACACACACAATCACACAGACGCATACATGAAAATTTTTCTAAAAAACTTCTTTTGGATTCAATGGGTCATGTATTCCCGCTAAAATCTTGGGTGGAATACAATACCTTCCCTATGTATTGTGTACAATGTGTATAGTGCTAGAGAAGGTAAAATAGCCCTAGCATGTACAATGATAAATATTTGCAACATACATTACGTAGCGTGAAGATAAAAATAGACAAAAGCCTGTGTATCTTATATGCCCACATTTTCCCAAAGTTAATCGACGATACATAATAAACTAAAAATACACCTACTAAAGAAAAATTCTCAGGTAGTTTCAAAACAAGAGAATATTTTGGACCCCTTTTGAAGTCGCAGAAACAAATCTCTAGTGCATTTGTAAAACGCATTTCTGTTTGTAACAAAGCGTTGCATGCTTCATACGTATCTTCTGAATTAACACGAAACATGAAAAAGTTCATAATATTGGAGAAAAAAACAAGTAAATGAAGAGCTAAAGTTATTTTTAATAATGCTACGGAGCTAGAATTAGACAGTTAGACGATCTTGCGTTGTCGAATAATATTGATAGAGCTTCAATACGACCTCTTTATTTACTTTTATTCTCTTTCTTTATTTATTTCTTTCTTTCTTGAGTAGAAAAGGCATGGTATGTTAAACCTTATGTAAATAACTTTTAGCGTGCAAAACTAGTATATGTTACTAAAATATTCGAGAGAATGAACTCTAAATAGAAGCATGCAACACAAAACAGAAATTATTTGAGCCGCTAACTAAATTCAAAAATTTTGCAAAAGCTGAAACCTTTAGGAGTCTTCAGTGTTCGGAGGTAAATTTTGGCATTTTATTTAGTTAAATGTTATGAAAGCCGACTTGGTGAAATTAAAGAGAGTCCTTGAAGTTACCAGAAGAACATCTAGTATCGTTAGAAGATAATGAATGCTCCGTGGCAAGTTTCCGAAGTTTTTATATTGTAAACATAGTGTTACTTAAATGAACTTAAAACATATTTAATATTTAACGGTAGTACTTGCACTGAAAATTATAACTAATTAAATAGTCATGCTTAATTTTAATAACTATTAGCATATTGTTACCTTCTTTCTTGCATTTTAGTTTAGAAACCAAATTTGAGAGCTGCTTTATGTCACATGGCAAACCTTTAATACAAGGTCAAATATGTAAATAAATATACAAATAAAAGAAAACTACTTTGAAAGTAGCAGTTTAAAAACAAGTATTTGGTGTTAGAGTAAAATAGCTTATATTTTCTAGTTTTCAAAAGTGTATACACATGAAAAAATAAATGTACCTATTTATATTCCTCACAGTAATAATAAAGTGAGAAACATCGGAAGTGGCATTGGTTTTGTCTGGGCGACACCGACGAAACATTGGTATATTCCTGTTATGCGTCTCCAAAAACAGATTTGGAAGAATTAAAAAAATACGTATTGGAAATCAACTGCACGCTTGAACAACCAAAAAATAAAAAGAAAATCCTTATTGGAGGGGACTTCAGTGCCAAGGCATATTCCTGGGGATCTCCGATAGAAGATAAGAAAGGCAGAGCTCTGGCAGAGTGGGCAAGCGAAAATGATTATAACATCCTTAATGATGGCAAAATACCAAACTTTGAACGAAACGAGGGTATATCTTTTGTAGATATTACAATGTGTTCTGTAGAAATGAATAACCTTATTAGTAAATGGTATGCGGATAATGAAGAAAACTCAAGTTACCACAAGAATATATATCGAGATTGTAAATACTAAATTTCCACTACAAATTAAAAGGATACAGAAAGGACGGATTTACAAAAATAACAAGAAAGATATTTTAATGCAAAAGTTGGAGGAAGAAGCAAGCCATCCAGAGTACTCACACCTACCAAAGAAACTTGGAGAATTATTGGAAAAAGCATTTAACTATACATTTAAGAAGAAAAGTAGCCATGGAAAGTTTAAAGTGGCTTATTGGTGGAATAACCATATTTACCAACTAAGGAATTGGAGTATGGAGGCACAAAGAAAAGTGACAAGGGTAAACAAAAAAAGAAATATGGAGGAAAACTAAAAGCTCACTGTACAAAGGAAACACTGAAGATGTCGATATGACTTAAAAATGCAATAAATAGAGCTAAGAAGAATGTATGGAAACAGTTATGTGAGAAAGTGGATGTGGATCCATGTGACCAAAAATTAAGATTCCGCACACCTCTAGTTATTACGGATGAGGAACAAAAAGAAATTGGTAAAGAGTTATTTCCTTCACATAAAAGAAATACGTGGCCAAAAATGCAAACAGAAATAGAAGTGCCGATGTGCAAAATAAAAGATATCACAGATACAGGGAAGCGCATAAAATCTGGCAAAGCCGCTAGACCTAATGGCATCCCCCCGTAAGTTATAAAGCTAATTGCAGAGCAAAAGCCTGATCTTCTGATGGAAACACTAAATGGATTAATACGCAAAGGCAAATTTTCAAAGGAGTGGAAAATTGGGAAACTTATATTTATAGAAGAACCAAAAAAGGAATCTACAAAAAATCCTATGGGCCTCTATGCCTATTGGATACAGTAGGCAAGCTCTTTGAACAAATAATTAATCAAAGACTATTAAAGCAGATAGACCAAAAAGGTAGTTTCAAGCAACTCAATTTGGTTTTAGAAAAGGCCGGTCAACTGCCGACGCAATAAAGCTGGTCTTGGAAACAGCACAGAAAGAAGTTAATGAAAACAACAGGTATGTCGTAATGGTCATATTAGACGTTAAAAATGCCCTTAACTCCGTACCATGGCTGGGTATTATAAATGAATTAAGACTAAGAAAAGCGTCTCTATACTTGATTAAACTAATAATCAGCTATCTACATGATAGAAAGATCCTTATTGGAGAAAAATTAGAGATGGATACAACCAGTGGAGTACCGCAAGGATCAATTCTAGACCCCTTTTATGGAATATATATTATGATGAAGTGCTCAGACAGGAACCTGCAGTAAGTGTACCATTAATGGGATACGCAGATGACCTCGCTTTGATTGTATGCGGCACTTCAAAACAAGACATAGTAGAAAAAATACAGTGGTCCATCAATGGGGTCGAAGTCTGGATGACTTGGCTCCGACTAAAACGGAATTGGTAATTATGGGAGGGAGGAGAGCTCTTAAAGAAGTGACCATACTTAGAACCTAAGACGCAAAAATACCTACATTTTTACGTATTTTAATAGGAAATAACATGAGTATGGTTGAACACTTGAAGCATGTGTCTGCAAAGGCAGAAAAGGTGGTCGCAGCATTGGCTAGACGGATGCCAAACGCAGGAGAACCTAAACAACAAAAGAGGAAATTACTAGGAAGTGTTATTAACTCAATTATACTTTATTGCGCTGCGACTTGGAAGCAATGTATGAGAAAAATAACGTATAGGAAAATAAAACAACGCGTACAAAGAAAGATCGCCATAAGAATTGCAAGTACATATCACAAAACGTCCACCAAGGCAATAAATTGATTGCAGGAACAATACCGCTCCACTTATTAGCAATCGAGCAAACACTTTATAAAGAAGAACATAATAAAGCACAAAAAGAAGAGAAAAAGAAAATAACAATGAAAAAGTGGCAGGAAGAATGTGATAAAGAATTTGAAACGGCCCAATGGACTAAACACCTTATCCCAGAAATTGAACCATGGCTAAATAGACCACATGGAAGAGTTGACTATTTTTTACGCAATTCTTAACGTGACATGGTCGATTTTGAGCCTACCTATGCAGAATGAAGATAATCGAGATATTATCTACAATGCAGGTATTGTAAAGAAATAGATACACCGGAACACAGTATTTTTTATGTAAAATATGGAATGATATAAGAACGAACACCTTTAAAGATTTTGAAATGGAACTAACACCAGATAATATGCTACAAAATATGATAGACAAGAAAGAAATACGGTACCTTATTTCAGGAATGATTAAGAACATCCTACAAAATAAGGAAAATAATGAAGGGTAAACACGAATGCTGCACTGTGAAGAAACGCTGAGAGGCGGTTTCGCAGTGCTGCAAGAGACGAGGTGGTTTTTAGCCGGTAGGAGTCCGACACACCTTCCCTGGCGTCCATGAGGATTTTCCCATCCTTAAAACAAATAAAATAAAAAAATACTACTGTTGCTGCTGCAATTAATACTACTACCTCTACTGCTGCTGCTTCCACCTAAAAATTCGGAGCAAATGTTTATCGGAAATTCGTGTTTTGAAGACCACTGAATAAGAATATCTTATAGTTCCATTAGCATGAATTTCTCTACCTCTTCAACAAAGTTCTTACAAATGATTCTTCTTTTTTCTACTTCACGCCTATCGATATAAACATTAGCATAATAGTCTTATTTCGTTCCTCATAAGTAGAAGGTAACTAAGAGAATACACCAGGCTAAAGCGCAGTCTAATGTTCTAGAAGCTGTCGCCTGGTGTGCTAGTGTTTCCGGGTTCGAATTCCGGCTGAGCTTGGGAAGTTTTCTCTAGCCCAGATTATTCTCTATCCTCCCCAGAGTCTGGCAGTATGATTGTGTGTGTTTGTGTGATCTAATGATTAAAAAATAAGGTGAAAACGTAACGACTACAGTACACGAGTTAACACCTTTGCCGATAGGCAATATGCTCCACAGGGAAATGCCGCCGATAGGGCATGCAGTTAAAGCTGGAACAACAAATAAGCAGTCGCCATGCAGTTGTCATTTAAATTCGCTTCCCTTTGCAAGGCCTGGAGCAAAATAAAAGAAAGAGCGGCGATTTTCTGTTTCAGAAAAATATAAGTATTCTGACATTGAAAACAATAAAAAGGAATATCTTGGAAATTGTTAATTCCACAAAAAAAGTATACCTACGGGACCTAAAGTGCGTATTTTGACGACATCCACATTTTTTGTGGAATAAGTTTTTATCTGTCTCTTGCAGTTGACCAGTTATGCAAAAATCGTTCAGAATAAAGAGGACTTCATTCCCAGGTAATTCAAGACATACATTTTAATGGTCAAGGAAATATTTCTAATATGCGGTATTTTTATAAAAATCGTTAAGACAAAATTTTGAGAAAATTAACATTTTCGAATTTTTTCCATTTAAAGGGTAGTTTGGGATGGGGGATTTTCTTAAAAATCTATGTATCATATCCTTGGGAGATATTAACCTTGGACCCGTTTTTATCAATCAGAAAAACATGATAATAACTAGAACTAATAATCAAAGATAATAATTAATATAATTAAATTAATGATATTAAATACTATTGTTTAAGTGAAACACATGATTACATGGTTAGAGGGGAAAACTAAAAGTTTATGTTTTTGTGCTGTGGAACAAAAATATGGAAATGCAGTAAATAAGGAGTTCTGCAAAGGACAGGAAATGGTCAGATCAACAATTTTCACGCCTCACCTGTTAATAACAGGGTTTTACCTGCATATCTGGATAGTGATGAATGTGCGGGGCAGCACGGCAGAACAGTGCAGAGGTAAGACAGTGCAGTTGTCGCTTACAAAAGTTAGTGCAGTGTTAAAACGCGTTCACCACGCTACGGTAACAACATTTCTAAATGGAAACTACTATTTTTATATTCGCGGAGTTTCGCCCAGAAACATAGACCTTAAAAGTGGCTCTGCCCTGGCAACGGACTGCCGGTCTCAATAAGGATCAAAATAAACAACGATTACTGGAAATTCTAAGTGTTCACGGTGTCTGTATGTGGAAAACCCAAATCCCAAAATAAACTTACAGCTTACGTGAACGGGATGTGCACCGCGCCCTGAGAAGTACGACGTTCGAGATCTCATGCTCCAGAGACCAGCAGAGGGATGAAAGTACGTGAAGGTGGACATCATTTATTCCCCAGACTCACCCATCCCGATTCCGAACAGGCGGGCTCAACTTTCATCACCGAGTTTGATAATAAATGGACCTTTCATCTTTAAGTGATGCTGCCCACACACAGAGTAAAACATATACACAAAAACACATACGAAGACCACTTTCTAAACAGGTTTTATGGGTTCAGGTACCTCAAAATATACATTTCCGTTGAAATCTCAGTACTTAAATTATAGCGATATTCAATACCGTATGTACTTTCTGTACATTGTACCTTCATAGTATTCAGCTTGGAAAGTAAAAAGAATTTTTAGAAAAGGGTGTGTGAGTCTCCTTCCCTCCCTCCCTCCCTCTCTCTCTCTCTCTCTCTCCCTGAATGTCTGCGGACAGCATAACCCATAAAAGTAAAGTTCATTGAATACGAAAGTTAATATATAAGTTCAATATATTTTTGCAAGGATGCTGCACGAAGATGTTCCTGCCCCACACTACCATTTACCTGGATCATTTATTAAATTTTCGATTTTGCAAAAAATGAATTAAATGTTGTTATTGAAGATATTTACATGGCAGATAACATAATCGTCCTGAATTTCTTGGGAATGGTCCCTGAAGTTTTTTATTCAGAATGACTTTTTGTATAACTGGTAAGCCGTAATAGGCAGACAGAAACTTACAACACAAAAAAGTAGATCTCATTAAAATACACAAATGTTGTCACATTCATTTTTACTTTATCTACTCAATGTTGGAATTTCACTGGAAATGCATGTTTTAAACCCCTGAATGCATAAAACATTGTTTTAAAAAAAGGTCTGCGCGTGAGTCTGTCTTTGCATGCGTGCATGTATACGCATGTATGTGTCCGTGGGCAGCATAACTCAAAAACGAAAAATCCGTTAAATACCAAACTTGGTATTTAAGTTTATTATCTCCCAAAGGTGTGACACTAAGATTATCAAGAATATTCTCTCCCAAACTACACTTTGCATTGAAACATTTTCTCAAAAGTGACTCACGATTTTGATTGGAATACTGCATATTAAAGATGTCTACATTACACATAAAGGGTGTATAATGAATTTTCTGGGAATATCCTCTGAAGTCCTCTTCATCGTGAATGAGTTTTGCATAGCTGGTAATCAGTAAGAGATAGAAAAAAGCTTATTTATCAAAAACTGTGGATCTCGTCAAGACACGTAACTTGTGTCATATTTGACCATTTTCGAGATATTCTTTTTATTGGTTTCAATTATAAAATACATCAGATAGTTTTGTAGAGTTAACAATTTCCGAGATATTCCTTGTTGGTTACATTTTTAAAATATTAATACTTTTATCAAACGAGAATTGGTCATTGCTGTTTTCTTTTATCTACTGTTGGACATGCAAAGAGAACCGAATTTCAATCACATAGCAATCAGATTTAAAAGATTTTAATATTGCTTCAGCCTATGTACTCCCCCAACTTTCGTTAGACGACTTGTGTTATATTTATCTTGATCAGCATGGAGTAGACAGAAGAATACGTTTTTGTAAGAATAGATCGCTACCGAATAGGTGGAGAAAGTCATGTGAACGGAACACATCACATTTTTGAAATCGTAAATATTCTGAAATTCATTGGTTGCATGATGGTTATCTCCTGAATATACCCCGTTTTCCCACTCAACTGTTTATTAGCTAACTCTTCGCTGTTAAATTTCCGTTGGAGCGCCGAATACGTGAGTCATTCAGTACAGCGTGTCCTTGAAATAAAATTCACATAAGGCAATCTCTGAAAAGAATTTGTCAACAAAATTCACTTTAATGAACTTCAATATCTTTCTTACTAAGCTTCAGACAGCTTCACAATCATAGGTCCTTTAGTTAGCAGGTTCAAATTCGGTCGGCCCAGACCAATGTTTTTTTATTGTGCTTAAAAGTGACAACACCTTGTCAATAGATTCCAAACGTGCCACACGAGGCATTATTACAGCATTGCTTCTTGTTCCTTGTCGCTCCGCGTGTTGACAATATTCATAATCTGAACAAAGTGGGAAAACCGTATAATGTAGCCGAGGTTAGAGGGTTCTAAGCCGCAAATTATAGCCGAGGGATTGAGGGCCATGAGCCGCAAAGAGTAGCCGAGGGAGCTGTGAAGCTAAGCCACAATGAATCTTGGCGCAGCCGTAGGATGCATATGTGAAGCCTAAATCCACGAGAATTAGCAAAAATTGCGGGTTTTCATTTTTGCGACACCTTCACAGGTTGGCAACATTGATTTTTTGGCGCTCTGCGCAGACGATGTAGTTGATAATGGTGTTACTTTGCCGTATTCAGTGAGAACGCAAAGAAGTGTGGTGTGAGGGCATTATGAGTTATGACATTTCACACTTTATATGTTCAGGATTACCTGGGCACAAGAATTACCAGAATGCATTGGTATTTTGCAAATAGCACAACCATCAGGGGTTCGGAGCTGAACCAAACTATCCAACTATTTGTTTTAATAATACGGATTTCCAGATTTCATAGATTGATGAATTAAAAACCAAATATTTTTAATGCATGTGGTATAACTTTGAAATTATGTACAGGCTTATTTTTTATGAATGTTTGAGTTTTTTGAATTTGAGAATAATATTTTATAGCTTTAGCTATATATTTTTATTTCTTTTCGCATACTGGTACCACTATTCAATTTATTAGAAAAAAACAAAACGAAAACAAGTCACTGAAAGCCACCCTAACTTAGAAGCTAACCGTTTCGCATTACCTATACAGGCACGATATATATGGTATAATTCAGTAAGAAGCAAATTAATTGTAATCAGTTTCGACCTGATAGTAAGATAAATAATTATCCTTATTTAGTTGAAACCAAAATAGAGGTTTATCACTGTTAATGATAAAATGGTTTAACTTTACTTCCCTATTTTGATGCAATTGATGATTTCTTTCCTTATAAAAAGAAAAGCTTTCAATTCCTGCGCAAAATTTGTAAAATTATCATTTTAACAATCTCAAGTGCAGCGAGGTTGTAACGATAAGGCAACGTTTGTTTCTGAAAATTGCAGATTGGTAATATTAGAATTTTAAGCTAAAAAACAAAAACTGTAATTCACCTGGTTTTATCCCGAATTAACCCACTGAGAGCCAAACATGAAATACCAATTGGAAGTGGAGAAGTGCACTTACAGAATGCATGTATCCTAGTGTTAGAGATAGAACAGAAGACAATTTAAAATTTTGCTGCCGTATGACTTGGTCTAAATTGGGCTCCATTGTGACAAAGGAAGCTGATGATATAGTAACAACAAAAGCTTTATCATTTGTTTGAGTTTTCAAGGCTAGTTACTAACCGGTGATTTAAATAATGTAATGGCAGCATCTAACTTGTGAAATATATTTAAAACTAGTTGTATTAATTCTGATTTGCTTCTTTGTTATAAAGAACTTTGTGGAATTGTTGAAGGCTAAGCCATGGTGGTTACGGTAGCAAATTGGATGCAGTGCTTGCAGAAGACAACTATATAAACGAGAACGCCATGTAGGTTGCCATTTGGTGATATCTGATTTGAAATAAAAGGTTTGTATTTGGAAATAAGGTTTTTTAAAAATTAATGTTGCTTTAATAACCTTTTAAATTTCATATCAGTCATGCCCGAAAATTAGAACGAAATTAACGCGCAATTATGGAAGAGGGCAGAACATGTTAACAGCAGGGAACACCTCGGCAACTGCGACCGGAAACTGCGTCCTACTACCCCCCCCCCCCGCCCCCACAGGCGCGCCTTTTTTTTTTTTTTTTTTTTTAATTTTTTTTTTATTAAAACAGTAACGGAGTCTGATCAGGACTCCGGCACTGTATCCCTATTTACATTTCCCGCCGTAGGTTTTACTGATTACTGGTTTTACTGTTTCTTTTACAAACATATACACATTGCACAAACATATAACACCCATGCCCAAGGCGGGACTCGAACCCACGATCCCCTGCCCACTCCTCGGAGGTTACACAGGCACCAAGAGGCCGGGAAGAGGCCTCTACAATGGCAGCTAGCCTGAACCAAAGCAAATCAGCGGGAAAAGAGTTTCTCTCGGAGCAGGCAACCATGCTATCCTACCGCAAAGTCCAAAGCTACACCTGCACCAACCTGAAAGATAAGGGGAAAGGAACCGTGGTGGATATACAGCACCCCAGAATTCGGCTACGCGGCCCCAGAAAAAACACGGAAAAAACCAGGGCCAGAGTGCGTGAACCCGGACCTCCCGAATGCCAGTCCCAGACAAACGCCTGAGCCTTCTGGCTCGGTTTGTATTTATAATAACATATTAAACACAAATCGATACTAATTAAAAGTATTAATGCGAATTTTAAAATAACTGACAACACAAAACGTCATCCAGGTATCCTACAACGGCGCGGAACCCTTTATTAACTTTATAATCTCCCATCCGAAAAGTAGGCATACGAAATATTGAATATTCCATTTTAAAATCTATATAACACATTAAAATCATGATAATCACATCGATCCTTCACCTCCAGCACTAGCTGAAAAGAGAAAGACAGACAGAGAGAGAGAGAGAGAGAGAGCGAGAGAGTATTAAAACATTTGATGTGTTACATCTACACATTCTCCACCATTTATCATTTATTGGTGTGTATATAACAAAGTGCGTTAACATCTCCCAGGAGGAAGGGATGGAGTGAGGGAACATAGACCGGGTGTAGATAGGCCACAGGGCCGTGCAGAAGTCCCTAACTGTTTGGCTAATAATTCTTTATTTCGGCGCAATTAGCGCCATGCAGCCACCAAAACCACGGATTCTGGGTTTCGGCAAGACAACCGTCACCACTGCTGCGAGGACAGCGTCCACAACGCCACCCTAGCACCGAGAGCAGCATTTACAAATCGCAAGCGTCCGCACGCCACCTGCCAGCACTACAACACACCACGAGCCCAGAGGCACACATATTTGAAAGTTAAGGTAAATGACATGAAACCGAATGAGAAAAAGGAAGACGGAGGAACCCCGAGAAACCTCAAGTCAGAGAGCGCGGTCGACGGTGATCGAACCCGCCACCTCCCGAATGCGAACTGCACACGCCACCTCTCTCCGCACACACTATGCTTAGTAAGATTTAGTTCTCTATCTAGTATCTTTTGCAGTAATAACTAAATTACAAAGGGAATAGTGATACTCAAATGTTTGAGGACTTTTTTTTGGTAGTGTTTATCGCCCGCTTTAACTACTTATGGCACAGCAGGCGGTGACACTGATGATACATGAATGAAGATGGAGCACCGGTTGAATGCGATGGCGGGGGTAACCGGGGAACCCGGAGAAAACCCGCCCCAGCGCCGTTTTGTCCACCACAAATCTCACATGCGGTCGCTTGGGATCGAATACGGGCCGTCTAGGTGAGAGGCGAGTGGTCTAACCACTCGACCACGGCGAAGCCTTTGAGGACTAGGTGCCTTACGCTATGGCATTCTGTTTCTATGCATTTTTGAAAACCAATTGAATATCGACAGCATACTTAAACATATGACAAAATATCGAAGAAATCGAACCATTAAGAACGGATATATAGAAAATGCCTTGTGATACAAAAACTTATTTAGAAAAAATGGTGTGTTTTAAAGAAATGTACGTGTGTTAAAGCAGCTTATCTGGGCCAATGGTAAAGGGTAGCGTGGCAAAAGAATGCGCCCTACAATGGTACATATTTGATTGATATTTATAAATTTATTATTATGAAATCTGCATTCCTTGCCATAAATAATGGTTAAAATATATCTACTCAGAGAAAGGGAAATTTGAAAAAAGTTGATTAAGGTAATGCATATTTAAAATGTAACCAAAAATTGTGAAAAGTTAAAAAATATTTTGGAATAAAATGATATGGATTCTAAACTTTAAGGAAATGTCGTTTTTTCCACTTAGCCCATTTGAACTACCAATTACTGAAGCTATAATGGATATGTGCATGCTTATTAATAGATGCGCTCAACTTTAAACCTTGTTTTTTGCAAAACTTTTTACAACATTTTTCCGTATTCAAAATGCTCTCTGCGTTGAATTACTAGTTGTCTTTTTTTTTTCTTCAAAATATTTGTATTGCCTTCCAGAAGTACATGAAAGAAACTAACCGTATACTTACATTTTCGAAATAATACTTTAATTTTGAGAAATAATTTATTGCATTTTTAAAAGTTAAGAGTTTTGGAGAGTATACAAGGTAATGCTTTCTTTATAATAATTAGGGATTAATAAAAACATCTGCAAGTTCTATTTGTAAACACTTTTACTATAAAAGTTTAATTTTTATGTGACTATGTTTAAAATGAGTGATGTGAGGTATTTTTGTTAAAACGTTGCGTAGACAGTGATATTATTTAATTTAAGTAACCATGTAATCTAGAATTTTTAAACCTGGTAAAAATATCACTGTTATTGCGTAATAACCGGTATAAATTTCAAGAAGAGGTTTCACAAATGCATTAGCTTTAACTGTGACAAATGCGAACCTTTGCCTCATAAGTATGAGGTAATTTTAAACATAAGTTGGTATACAGGTTGTCGTGGAATGTTCGAACTTGAGATAGGAAACCAAGACGAGGCAACGCGAGCCTTGCTGCATATTCGACCATTAAAGCATGTAATCTAAAATATCCGAGTGTGGTTAAATTCGTTTGAAGCGGCATGTTCTGAATCTAGTCGATGTTTACTGACTGGGATAGACGGCTTTGCTTGATTTATTGACGCTCCTAGCAATGTAGTTTATACGAAGCTGAATAAAGCCTTGTTTACAAAATAAAGCAAAGGTTGGGAATTTGCTGATGGGTTGCTTTAACACAGACTGAGTAGACATTCTTTATTAATTCAAACACAATGACAATCAGCAATTATTTTGTAATTCGTTTTCTTTTAGAGGTATCACCTCTACTCTAGTAGATATGATACTGAGCAAAGAGGGCGTTCTTTTACTTTCTGTGCCACATACATATTAAGTAGAGAAGGTATTTCAACCTACCCAAAATTCATTACCGAGATACCACTGGAAATGTATGCTTTAGGATCCTCTGAAAAATAAAAATTATTTTTAGTAAAAGTTGCATGTGTGTTTGACGCGCGCGCGTCCTCATGTGCGTCTGTGAGCAGTATGATTAAAAACGAGAAGTCAGTTAAACACTAAACCACGTATTTAAGTACAGTACCTTCCAAGGATGCGTCACGAAGATTAAAAAGTAGAAAAACAATCCTCTCATCCTAACTACACTTTATTTGGAAACGATTTCGGTTTTTTATTTTCTCAAAAATGACTCTAAATACCATAATAAATACCATATATTTAAGATATTTTTATGACAAATAATTTGTATGCCTTGAGTTTTCTCGGACTAGCCAAAGAAGTCAGCTTCATTCTGGAGGATAGTTGTATAACTGGTAAATCGTAACAGATAGACAAAAACTTACTACACAAAGAATTTAGATCTCATCAAAACACACAATGTTTGTCAAATAAATTTATTTATGGATTTAATCATTTCCGAGATATTCCCTGTGATTGGCTTTAATTCTAAGATAACTATACTTTTCTCAAATAGGATGTTGTTATTATGTTTCTTGCTTCTAATCTACAAAAGAGAATGGAATTTCATGTCCATCACATAGCGACCAGCTCTTAAAAGTTTTGACAATCATTTAAGCCCACTATATCTCCTTATTCCTTTGAATATACAAGGAAATGTTGAATAACATCATTGACCACGTGTTTAACTGGATTAACATGAAATAGTTAGAATGCGCATTTTAGGAACAGTTTGATGAATGTGTGGAGAAGTTCATGTGAATGTAACCCATCAGATCATTTTACTAACTTGTAGATGTTTATTAGTATTAATGAGTTATAAATAACTCATTATGTGGTCCATAATTATTATTATTTCAGGGATCAGGGGCACTAATATCGAAATCCCGCCATGGAGACTTATAATCCCAGAAATAAATTTACATAATCAACGCAGAATAGATATCTACACTGTTGGTTCCCAGTCTCAACATGGAAATGGAAGTGCTGTTGCATCTCCGGAACACGAATTGCTATACACTATTTTCTCCAGTGAACAATTTGCTATCAAAGTCCTTGATATTTATTAAGTCTAAGGGAACATATGTAATCTATTTAGACTCCTACAGTGCGTTAAATTCTCTCCAAAATCTTTCATCCTACCATAGAAATTCAAAACATTTACAATAAAATTATACTTGAAGATACACAGATAACTTTGATGTGGATACCTTCACCTCAAGGAATAGAGGGGAATGAAAAAGCGGATGAAGCAGCAAAGGAAGCAATCAGACAACCACCAATTTTTCCTCCTATCGATGTCCCACATGAAGATGCTGTACTGTGCATTAAGAAAAACCTGATATACCAGTGGAAATTCTTCTGGTCTGAGAATAATCAAAACAGCAAACTGCATGAAGTTAAAACCTCATGCATCATTTCCAAGAATATGTAAAGTTCTGAGACGTCATCAACAGGTGTTACTCACGAGATGAAGAATTGGCCACACTAAATTAACAACTCATGTTATCTTTTTACCAGACATGATCCTCAAACATTACAACAGGATCAAGAACCGAAATTCCACATATCTTCAGGCAGCATTACATGAACCAACCAATTTGTTATCACTATTTAAATTCTTAAAGGATGGTGAATTAACTAACCTATTGTAAGCACTTGTGAAACGCCTTAACATGTTTGAAATATTGTAATAATATTAATGCCTGTTGTTGCTACAAGATCTATGCTGCCAGGTGATATTAAATATAGGAAATAATAATAATAATAATAATAATAATAATAATAATAATAAAATAATAACAATAAAATAAATATAACAAAATTAGCTATTATTTTTCATATAGATAGTTTCAGTAACTTATGTATCTGATGTTTATAAAATACATGTTTGGTAAAGCTAGTGGTGAAATTTTAACTACAATCGGTTAAAAATAGAAATTTTCTTTTTTTGTTACATATAGTTTGGAAACTTTGGTCATTTATAGAAAATCAACATTTAACATTCCTTCCCCTTCTTCATGCTCTATATTATTTAAAGATCTTACAATACACCTCTTTCCTAGCATACGGTTTCATTAAACAGCGTTTTTCTCAAAACTACATTTTCACACTTTCAAAATTTTCCACGCGACTCAGTTTTTGTTTAAATACAACTAAAATTTCCAAGAATATGCAGAAGTATCTTTTGTAACATTACAAAGGGCAAAGTTATTCTAATACAAATAGCAATTTTTCAAAAACTATATTTGTATAAAAATGATTAGTTCTAGAGATTATAATTTCTAGCTTTTTGAAACATGATATTAATTCAGCAATACAAGTTTTGTTCTTATTTAAAGTTTCTGTGTGTGGTTCAAAGCCCCAATTTAGAAAATGCCTTCCAATTTTCTGAAATTTTGGGGAGTATGGAACATTTTGACTATGCAATATATTTATATAATAACATTTATGAAATAGTGTATATCTTCTAAAGAATTTATCAAATTGTAATCGAATTTCGCACTCATATTAACAGAATAACAGTACAATTACAGTAAAACTTTCAGAAAAATTGATACAAGAATATAGATATTTTAAATTTCGATTAATAATTTGTATTTATTTTCTGTACATAGTAACAATAAAATATACGAGGCAGCCCGCGAGTTCATTACCCATTTCTCAGAAAGCCGTACAGTGCTTCTACCTGCAAATGAGAGAGAGAGATAGAGAGTCCGTCCGGTTAACAAGGGGCAAAGTGGAAGGAACATAGGTAATCTTATTTCTAATAAGTGAACTTCAAGAGAAGTCTCACTCGACAAACATGAATTGACCTCAGGCGTGTGCTGCTTGACTGCAGTGTACCGAGTGTATAGAAAAACGGATTTTCAATTAATTACTTAACGGCTGCCTTTAATTTTAAATACAAGAGTACAAAGAATCACGTTACTTAGTCGGCTTACCCTCCCTTTATGTAGGACTGACACACCCCTAGGGCTTACAAGCGAGTGCCTAGGAGTCAGAAGTCTGTCGGGGAGCCAACGACACGTAAGCACAAAAGAAGAACCTGGAACAAGTGGTCGACCCGTAGCCAGGCATAAGCGTGAGGAAGTGGATGATAGGAAATGAAAGGTGATGATGGAGCAATTGGTGGAATGAGTGACGAGGGAAATCTAATGGCCCAGAGAAGGCCCGCCCAGACGCCGTTTCGTCCATCGTAAATCCCACATGCGGGCGCTTGGGATCGAACCTGGTGAGAGGCGAGCGGTCTAATCACTCTGTCACGGCGCAGCCTACACAGAATCACCATTACTTAACTCATATTAGTCATCGTAGTGTAAAATATAATAGGACATTAGTAATCTAATACAAACATTTCTGAGGGAGAAAATATTAAAAGATTCCGTAAAGGTAGTCAGACTGAAAAATGCAATGTTATAGCCGGGATTCTAGCCACGGATATCCTGGTCCACGATCAAGTTAGAGCTTAGCCACTAAGTTACCTTGGAAACATGCTGATGCAGTATTAAATTCCCCAGATAATTAGCTGCATCAGCACGCTGCCATGGTAGCTCAGTGGTTAGAGGAACTGGTCGGGCACCAGGAGATCCGTGGTTCAAATACCAGCTATGGTAGTGCATTTTTCAGTCTGACTCTACCTTTCCAACATTTGTCCCACACACGGCTGGTGTGGAATAAACAATTACTTTACAATAATTTGCTTAATAGTTGGTTGAAAGCTACGAAGCCCGGAACTTCAGGATTTACGACATTATAAATGGCACTGGGGTAAGTCAACTCAAATAATTTGAGATCTTCTTTTGTAATTTACCGAGACAACGCAATTCAGTTGGGGAATTTAATGTTGTATCGGCATGTTGCCATGGTAGCTCAATGATTAGAGTGACTGGATGGAGATCAGGAGATCCACAGCACAAATGAAAATGATGACACTGAATTTTTCAGTCTGCTCTACCCTTTTGACTCTTGTCCTACTCATGGCTTGTGTGGAAGAACAGTTATTTCTCACTGAAAGGTTCCCATCATCTCAAGTCGTGAGTGGGTTGTTTTATACTGTAAGGTGGTACCTACTCTTCCAATATCCAGGTTTTATTTATTTTTTGATTACGCAATATCATTTCTAAAACTGCGAAATATAACATCAAAACCAGTGATATTCTATGTACCTTCATAGTTGAAAATGCGACCTACACCAACGCGAAAAAAATCAGAAAGGGAAAACCTCTTTCCAAAAGCATACTGTATTGTCAATAGAAAGGGAGATTTCTTATAAATATAGGTATACCTTTTACTTCCCTTGTACTTCTCTCAACCCCCCTCTCGCGCTTAACCGCACATTATCTTACATTTTTGTTGCATTTAGAATTAGGATGACACGGGCGGGGTCCCAAGGATTCCGGGACAGAGCACCGGACGTAGGCCTTTGTGGCCCTTTGGCACCTATGTGACCCGCTGGTCGAACAGATCCGGATGCCCAGGGGACAAAAGCATGAATGGGGCCCTGACGGTTACGGTTGGAAAGTTTCCGACGCCACCCTAGGCCGTGATCACAGGTCCCAAGCCTCCTGATGAGCCCCTGAAACCCGAAGGCTAGTCCCGACAGAGCGTTCCCGACGATACGCCAGGAATAACCATTTAAAATACGTAATCCATTATCCAGCCGCAACCCGCCGAACACCGTCGCCTGGTCATTCAACGCTTAAACAGGTATTAAAGAAATGACGGGAACAGGAAATGGTGGACCGGGGGATATAGTGAACCTACACAACATTCGTCTGGCGCCCAGGAGAAACCTCTGAAAAAAACCCTGAATCAGGTAGGCCGTCCAAGGCGATTGACCTTGCGACCTCTCGAATGCGGTTCACAGACGAAACCGTCTGAGCCATACCGCTCATTTTTTTTATCTAGAAAACACTGACTTCCAAGTGTAGGTATTCAAAATAGGATCTAAAAGTTTAAAATATATAACTGTGATTCTGCAGTCACGACGTAAATTGAAATACCGCACAACCATCAACCGACACATAGTTTCCTGGGACAATCTATTTCTGCATTTATTAATAGTTAATTCATTTTATTACTCCACAAGATGGTAAACCACCACTTCAAAATTAAAATTACTTAAAATCGCTTACAAGCCTGGGGCTACAAACCCGACTGCCGGTCTCACGCCCACTTACACACAGCAGAGGTGTTCGGTCATCCAACACATAGGACGAGGTTGAGGTGAAGTGGCCACCATTTCGCATCTCCTAGCCGGAATTTTGGCTATTTGGCGGGCATCGCTACCTATTGCAGCTCCTCACTTTCCTGATTATTTTTTTTCTGGTGTTTAACGTCTGCTTTAACTACTTATGGCACCGCAGGCGGTGTCACTGATGATACATGAATGAAGATGGAGCACCGGTGGAATGCGATGGCGGGGGAAACCGGAGAACCCGGAGAAAACCCGCCCCAGCTCCGCTTTGTCCACCACAAATATCGCATGCGGTCGCTTGGGATTGAACCCGGGCCGTCTAGATCAGTTCCTGATTATGCTGAGTGGGCACGGGTTCTATACTCGGCCCTTTTGTAAACATGCATTTTCACATTCAGAGGTCCTCAAAAATGTATTTCAAGTGAAATATCGATATCGAAATTTTGGACGGAATTCAATACCTTTACTACCTGACATGTATATACCTGCTAGAGAAAGTAAAAATACCAAGTTTTGCGTATCCCACCCTACCCCCAAGATACATTTTAGAAAACTGGTTCTTATTTGCGCTAGCTCTTCCGTGGGTTCTCACCCGCCCTATTAGTCATTGTGTATTGTCAATTGTAGCCATAAATTTTCTCTAGAAATGTTACAGACATGTTTAGCACTCTGCTCCGTGTACACAAGAGTTTCCACAGCTTTAAGTTCTTCCTACTATACTCTTCTTTAAGCTTAACAAAAGCCCACATTTTGAAGGGGATCGTGCATTGTGAAGGGTATTTACTCTATTCTGTTATAGTTCTAATATATGAAACGCATGTTTATCTGAGAAGTAGTTACAAGCAGCACATCAAATTTCACATGCTTACAGTTAACCCTAAATAGATGGACCAAAGGAGGGCCAATTATGACCACACTTTTTAGAACTATTGCTACAATAGTATAGAACATGTTCTGACCATGGTGTTTTCATTCGGTGTCAGAAATTGTATAAAGTTTACGATTAAATACAGATAATTAAGTTTTTTTTGGAGGGTTGAAAACGTAATTATACGGACTAAATTTAGAAGGGATCACAAAATAGACCTACCTTGGTCCAACTTGCAACAACTATTTTTATTCGAAGTTATAAACACATGCTACAACAATAGTTCTTATTGTTCGAAACTGCAAACACAGAACAGTATTATCTGTCGATGGACGCCGGTCCTCATGGCCTCGCTCGCTAAATCGTCTCGCTTTGGTACTTCGTGGGTTGGGTCCCGCCTTGGGCATAAGTGTTATATGTTTGTGCAATGTGTATGTGTGTGCGTGTGTGTATGTGTGTATATTGGAACAGCAAAAACAGTAATCGTACAGCATATACAATCAATTTAGGGGGAAAAATGTAAACGTGGGTATACAGCGCCGGAGTCCTGACCAGACTCCGGAACTTATTTAAAAGGGGGGGGGGGAAATGGAAGCCACCGTCAAGAAGAAAATAACTTCAACAACGCAGAATCAGCAGCAGCCATCACGGAAAGGGAGGTGCCATACACGTGCAAAATGTCGCACGAAGAGTGAAAAGCTAAACAAATTACAAACTTGACATTATGGAAAATCATATTTGTGTGTTTGTGGAAAACAAAGTCAAAAGACAAACACATGCTATGAGTGAGTGAGATGGATGAATCTGAATGAAAATGTGAATCACGCATAAGAATTTGTCCAAGTATTAACCTTCATAAATTAATTAAAAGCATGATTTAATTAGTATTTGTTCCTTATTATACAATATTTATTACTTAATTCACTTAAAACAACTAATATTTACGTAAAAATTGTAAATACAACCATATAGTGGTGGATACTATTTAGCCCTCCCTTCGTCCAGTGTGTTATAAAAATGTTTGACCCACCTAGGGTTAATGTACGAGGGCGAATTGAAAAGTAACGTATACTTTTTTTTTTTTTTTTACAAAAAAGTTTAATAGTTAAAAAAATCACAAATGAACATAAACATTTCACCTACTTTTCGACATAAGTCACCACCTTTCTCAACACATTTGTCCCATCGTGAAACCAGTTTCAATATGCCCTGTTCGTAAATGACCGTTTCTCAGAGAGTATAGCCATCTGCGGACTGCTGAATTCACTTCCGCATGTGTCGCAAACCGTTGGCCGGCCAGGAATTTCTTCATGGGACCAAACAGATAAAAGTTCGACGGTGCAAGGTCCGGACGGTATGGTGGATGCTGGAGCACCTCCCAACCAAATTTAATGATTTTCTGACGAACAACAGCAGCAACATGGGGGCGAGCATTGTCAAGCAGTTTGACATCGTCGGCATTAATGTTTTGGTGTTTGTTACGAAGGGTACGACGCAACTTCACCAAAGTTGTAATGTATGCTGCAGCATTCATAGTGGTCCCGTGTTCAGCAAAGTCCACCAATAAAACACCATGCATATCCCAGAACACTGCCACAAGCACTTTCTTAGCAGATTGAGTCATTTTTAATGTTTTCTTTACTGGGGAACCATCATGTTTCCACTCCATACTTTCCTGATTTGTTTCGGGTGTGTAGCGGTATGCCCAAGATTCCTTTCAGAAAGTCGTGCCATTCTGCGGTGCACCGCGTTAAGTGATACAAGCTTGTCATCATTCGCTGGCCTGTCAGGTTCTTAGGTACCCAGCGAGAACTAACCTTACGAAATTTCAACGTGTCATGAACAATATCTTTCGCTGCATCATAGAGAATGTTGAACTCTTGCGATAAGGGTCACAGTTGCATATACCGGTCATTCAAAATTGCCGCCTCAATGCCTCTGAAATTCTGCGGGGTTGCAACTGTTACCGGCCTTCTGGAGCGTGGCGAATCACTCAAGTTCACACTGCCCTCTTGGAAGAATGCACACCACTTGGCGGCAAGGCTACGGGCCATACAGGCCACGCATGTCCCTGTGAATTTCACTCGGTTTATGCCCTTTGGCCGAAAAATATCGAACCACATTTTTCTGTTCTTCACACATGGACGACAGTAGCGTGCGCGCCATCTTTGTTGCGTATTTCACGCTTCTCTCTTTAGAGCTGCACGTGAAAGATTTCTCTCTGTAGTGAAAACTGCAAACCATTTCTGTGTGATCGCCTGCGATGCCACAATAGCAAAGGCGGGCGTTAAACGCACACACACAAAAAATCTGTTTGAAATAGCAACATTCAAGCCACTATACCAAGGCAGTAAAAAAGTATTGTGCGTTACTTTTCGATTCGCCCGCGTATAAGAATATACAGACTTTAAAGTGTAATAAAATAATCCAGGTGCTATGTAGATACTTACAATTATTAATGCAAACTTTACAGCATGGTGCTGTTTTTACTTTAAAAATGCATACATACAATTTTATTGAGTTCGCAGTCTTAATGACGTTTCATTGTATATTGTTTTTTGTGCAAACGAAATATGATCAGAAAATGTTTTAAAAATTTATACAGCAGTTCTCGAGTTAGGTGAAAAATAATTCCACACATTTTTGCAGTGTTAGAAAAGAAACAATAAATATATTACTTAGATAATTGTACCTCATTGACACATACAATTGTAAAGCTGTAACCAATATTGATATTCTTTCACTGAAAAGATCAAAACGCCTTTAGCGATTAAGACTGTCTTAAAATGCAAATCTTTACTTCTTTAATTGCGTATACCACCATAAGGAAAAGGAACACAACTAAGTGTTGAATGCGTAATATGAAATCAAAAAACTTACTTATGACAGAAGATAAAATATATTGCGAAGCCCTTCTACCCAACAGTTGATGTTAACGAAAAGTAAAATTTTAATGTTTTTAATTTTTGGGAAGTATTGCACTATAACAACGGGCTGTGTTTAAATTTTATTCAAAGTCGCACATATCCATTCAAGAGAGCAATCGAACAAGACGGCAAATTTGCGTTAATGTGACTAATTTTTATTATCTACTTTTGAGATTATTTCTAACATCAGTGAAACAGTCGTGTATTTTAAGGCTATCCTTATCCGTTAAAATGCAGTGGTCGGATAGCTCTCAGTTTTTTGGACCCCCGCATGTATTTCAACATTAATTTACTATCACTTAATTTATCCTCTTTTCAAGGCATTACAAGGAGCGTTATGGGTATATGGAATGAGTTTGGGTTAGTAATGGATTTTTTTTAAAGCGTGTGTTTTCCATTGATGGCGATGCTTCGTGAATGCCCTATGTTCCCAAAGGAACGAAAGGAATTGGTGATGATGACGATGACGATGTGTTTTCCAGTGATTTGAAGTCTCATGAAAATGGTGTAAATTATAAACAACATTTGCTTTAAACCGCCAAGGCTCAACTGCTACGGAGAAAGGATGCGACAAGGGAAACTGTAAGCGAAATTTTAAATTTCTATATTCTTGTATAGATTTTTTCTGAAAATTTTATTGTGATTACATTGTTATGTTAATATGAATACCAAATTTTATCAAATTAGATAACTACTTTGCAAGATTAAGATTATTTCATTATTTTTCTGAGAATCAATATGTCTCAGGCGCTCCAAAATTTAAGAAAATTTAGTTTGTGTTTTCTGATTTACTACTTTGCATCACGAATAATTTTTTTTAAATGGGGACATTTCAATAACTTTGATTACTGAATGATTATAATTTTTAAAATAAGTTAGAACAGTTTAATAAAATATTTTTGAAAAATTACTATTTGCGTTAGGGTAATTATATCCTTTGTAATATTGCCATAGTTTTGCACTTTGTGGTGAATATTAGGGTCACTTAAACAGAGACTGAGACACGTGGAACTTTTGAAAGTGTGAAGGTATAGTTTTGTGAAAAACGTTGCTTAATGAAACAATATGCTAGGAAACAGGTGTATTATACTACATGTTTATGGCTGTAGAGCCAGAAGCAAGGGGAGGTCAGCTAAATGCTGATTTCATGTAGACACCTAAAGAATCAAGCAAATATTTGTAGTAAAAAACAATTAAATTAAATCAACTAGAAGCAAAATGAATAAAAAATCCAGAAGGTATCCTTAAATAGTCTCTGAATGTTTGTCAGTGTACATATGTTGTAATTGTAAAAAGTGGTAGAGTGGTGGTTTATAAAAGAAAGGCGCACTATAAGAATGCAAGAAATGAGTCAAGACAAAGAAAGAAACATGTGGTGTCGCCAGACCATATGTACGTGCTAATGCTTGAGCAACGCAGCCAGACGACGCAAACAAGTTCCAGAACATGTTATGGCGCGAAAAAGTTATTGCTTGACTGGGGTGTCCTGTTTCCGCTGCTCAGCATGTCGGTCAAAACATTTTTACAGCTTTGACTTTGGTAACAAGGACAAAATATGGTGGGAAAGGCAGCTGAATATATCTGAGATTCTGCACCTGCATAACACGATCATATTTCTGTTTCTTAAAACAGCACACTTGAATACGTTACACTCACACAACTGTTTCCACCCAATATGGTTTGTGCATATGTATCTTCTATACGCTTTCTTACAAAACCTCATTTTTATGTGTACCTAACGTTTAAACTCTTAGTACTTTTAGTTTTATTACACATATCATTGTAGCAAGCTAAACCGAGAGTCGCTGTACAATGGTGTTTTAAGTTCCACACTTTTTTGACAAGCGAGAAACAACTAAGCAGCGGCAGGATTTTAAAGGAAGAAACATGTTGAAAACTTCATATCTACACTATCCATATTTGATGCTGAAAAGTTATTCTAACTACAGTCCTTGTTTAAAGAGCTCTACATTTGTGTATATATAATAACATAGTTAAACCGTTACACAAATTGATACAATATTGCTGTCGTTCTCGGTGGCTTAGATATTTAAACGTTGGACTTCTGATTCCAAAGTCACGCGTTCAAACCAGCCCAGACCGGGTGGTAGGTATAGAAAACTCCTGGGGACGATATTTGGCACACCGGCGGCGCTGATGCTATCCTGGTAGTTGGCAGCAATAATAATAATAATAATAATAATAATAATAATAATAATATTATTATTATTATTATTAAATGTGTAAATATTATTATTATTATTGCTGTCAACTACAAGGATATTATTATTATTATTATTATTATTATTATTATTATTATTATTATTATTATTATTATTACAGCGCAGACGTTATTATAACAGGCGAAGAAATATCGACACAATAACACATGCAATAGACAACAATTTGCAAACAGATAGATACCACTACATGAGACTGTCGACAGTGCCCGATTCTGGCACATTATTAGGCTGGAAGCTCCATCTAGACTTCAGATCAACTACTCTACAAGGTGCTATTATAGGCACAATTTATATCATCCATTCAAGACGAGATCTGCACGAAGACGAACTCAATCATCTGCAAGATTTTCAAGATACCATAATAGGCATGCATCAAATGTCTGCAGTTGCTCAAAGAGCTAATTTAACATTATTATTATTACTATTATTATTATTATTATTATTATTATTATTATTATTATTATTATTATTATATACCGAATGATGAGAACACCATAGGCAGTTCCCAAAAAATTCAAGAATTACGTGCTATTTAACATGTAAATACCTTAAAAATATATGGTATTTTTATTAAAGCCGTTAGAGCTATTTTTGATAACATTAAAAATATTCTAACTTTTCCACGTAAAAGGTGGTTTGAGGGGGACGGTTGTTAAGAATCTTCTTGTCAAACATTAGGAAGACACTGAAGCTATCCACTAAATATGCTTTACACTTACCTGTCGTTTGTTTTTGAGCTATGCTGTTCACATACACAAACACGGACCTTTTTCTAAAAATACTTTTTCGATTCAGGGGGGCCTCATAATATGTACTGTTGATCAATATCGAAATTTTGGGTAGGCAACACTACTTTCTCTTGCCTGCAACAAGTTGGTGACAGAGAAAGTGGAAAACATTGTAGCAATGTTGAAGACATTGTAGGATAATTATTTATATTTTCTTTGGAGCAAAGCAAACTTAGTGAACGTTTTTTCCGATACCTTCCTTTAAGAACAGTGCTAGATTTGGTTCAGTATACCGTAAAATGAACATCCTTTTTCAGCGTTATTGTAAAGTTAGCAATACTGCTCCAGATGGGCACTAATTAGTATTTTACAAAGCGCATTGCTCTTAGTTCTATAACTTTAAAGTTATAGAACTTATCTTAGATTTGCAGTTCCTAAATGCTACAAACGTATTGAATTTTTTTTCCAGGACCTCAATTCCTGCAAAACACGGTTAATCACCAGAAATATCTTAATTAAAATCCGAGTTAACTGGAAACGAAGTGAATCGGTAATCAAGAATTCAAACACAAAACAGTCTTTCTTGGTGGTTTTTTATCACTCACTCTCGTTGCTAAAAGTATTATGCTGCATTATGAACATATCCGTACAAGTTGCAATATTTTTCTGTACGTGCGTGCATATTTGTGTCTGAGTGACAGAGAGAGAGAGAGAGAGAGAGAGAGAGAGAGATAGAGAGAGAGATTCCGGAGGGGGTTCCACACTGCAACCACCATGGGTCTATTGTGCGTCAGACTCCAAGAGGATAGAATGATAAAATATAATCGACGGGCGGCCGAAACCGGACAACGGGGAAAGAGTCACAATTGAGAGATCCTAATATAATATAATATAAGGAGTTGTTCGTCTCGACACGGGGAGAACTAAGAGCCCGCAACCGAGGTTTGACCGGATTCCCTAGGTTATACAGACGACTCCAAACGAAAAGCCGACGCCTAGAGCTGTATCTCCAAAGCGCACTCACCACCATGGAAAGGCACCACCACCGCAGTCCTCACCGACACTTGCAGCCCTACAAGAGATCGGTTGGAAGAAATGGAGATGAAATGATAGGAATTACAGAAGGAAGAAGCCTTCCTAGCATTCGCCTAGTGACTAGGAAAAATCTTCGAAAACTCACAGCCTCACAAATGCCAGTCTCAGACGAAACACCTGAGCCACAAGCTCAGTTTTCGTAACGAAATATAAACTGCTCTTAAGACATGGGAACGTAAGGTGATGTACCTGTGAAATTTGACCAAAAATTGTGAAAAATAAAAAAATATATATATTTCTACATAATAAAATGATATAAATAAAATCTTTAAGTAAATATATCGTTGTCACCTCTTGGCGCATTTTAACTACCTATACCTGAAGCTGGGAAGGTGCATGGTTATTAATAGCACTCTCAAATTTTAAACCTTATTTTCTCTCAAACTTTTTCCCAACATTCTTTCATACTAAGAATCTTCCATATGATGCAATCTTTCACTAGTTACTTTCAAATTGTTGTACTGGATTTCAAAAGTACATTAAAGAAAATGGTATTTTTTAAAAATAATTCTCCAATTTTCAGAAATAAAGCATTAAATTTCGAAAATTTAAGAGTTCAGTAAGTAATCATTTTTCTACACTAACTAGAGCTAATTTAAAACATATATAATGAGGAAAATCTATTTGCATACTCCTTTTCTGTTAAAATGGATATTTTATGTGAATGTTTTTAAATATACCCAACGTAGCTTACTTTTACTACAACAATGAATTTAAACAGGGAAAAATTATTATTGGAATAACCATGCAAGATAGAATTTTGATACATGGCAAAAATACCATTAGTATGGTTTACAAAAACTGACATAAATTTCAAAGAGATAACTTACTCTGATTTTCCAAATTTCACAGATGAATCACCTTAAGGGGAAGATTTTATACGGTTGTGCAGGTTGTGTATCATTTTTATTTTTTACATAAGATGTAGTTACTATAAGGATTTAACAAAAATATTGAACGAGAATAGAAGGTCAATTCTTTGCTATTCTTGCATTAAGCATTTACGTACCAAATCAGTTCCAATCACAAAATTTGATATATGTGGTGTTTTTCTAAGCTGAAGACCACAAACTAAGAGATCCTATACAAAATAATTAGTTTTTTTTATACAAGTGTGATCTCTGATTTTTTTCTTGTTCCCAGCTGTGAACATTGGCAATTGGAATCAAAATTTTAGATAAACTTGTTTTTATTTGGAATGAAATAATTTTGTGAAATTACAGGAACCCCAATGAATTTCCGTACATAATTTTTCTAGAGAATAGTTTGAAATGAAAATGAGTTATATTTGTGGTAAAATCACACTTTAAGTGTTGCACTATAGTAGAGAAAATTAAATTTATAACATTTAACAAACATGCATAAACATCTTCTTGCACACATGTTAAACAACTGAACAATTATAACAGTTGATGGTTCTAGGAAAAACAATAAATGTGCATATTTCTTACATATTCATGACTCTGCAGAGAGAATTTCTCTTGCACACTTGGACTAAATAGTTAACATCAATCTTTCTATTTGAGGTGGCCAGTTTTGTCAAGCGCTGATCTAATAACTACTCTTGGATGAGATTCCATCAGGGACATGGCTACCTCTCTCTTAACTTCAGATATTCATTTGCATTCTTGCTGCGTGTTTAAAGATGGATTTGCAATTTTTTCATTATATCTTAATTACGCTTATGATCCCATTTGGTATATTCCAGTGTGTATCTCATAAATTTTATTTTATTAGCTGTTATTTTGCTTTCAACTTTTTACTTCCTTTACACGTACTATGCGTACAGTAAACAGGGAAAGTATTGTATCTCACCAAAACAATTAGATATTATTTCACCGAAAATATGTTTTGAGATTGCCTGTAAGAAAAGCGTTTTTAGAAAAATGTCCAAGTCTCGGCGTATCTGTGAGCAGTATAGCTCAAAAACGAAAAAAAAACAAAAAAAAAAAAAAACCTTAAATGTCACATTTGATATTTAAGTTGTATCTTTCAAGAATGCGACACAAGGTTTTCAAGAAAATTCATCCACCGCAAACTACCCTTTACATGGAATGTTTGTTTTTATTTTGTTTTTCTTAAAAATGGCTAACGATTTTGATTAAAATACCACACCTAAATTAGAGATATTTACATTACGAATAAAACGTGTATTTTGAATTTTGTGAAATAGCTTCTGAAGAACTCTTCGTTCGGAATGAATTTTGCATCACTGGTAAATCGTAAGAGAAACACAAAAACATACCTCACAAAAATGTAGATCTCGTCAAAACACAACTCATGTCATATACATTTATTTGTAGAGTTAATCGTTTCCGAGATAGTCATTGTAATTGGTTACTTAAAATTTTCTCAAGTGCGAAATAAATTTTTGTTTCATATATATATATATGACTCTCTCTCTCTATTCTTTTTAGTTCCTGGCCGTGCAAAGCGAACGGAATTTCTGTTGTTTCACAAAGCGATCGATTATTTAAAATTTTGGGTGTCGCTTTCGTCTAATGTATTACCCTATTTCCGTTCTGCTTAGAAGGAAGCAAGTAACAGGAGAATTTCTGCTAATGTTTAGTTCGGTTAGCATGATGCAGATATAAGAATAATATTTTGTAAGAATAGTTTATTTGCAGAACAATAGAGGAAGTCATATGAATTGAACTCATCAAATTTTTCCTTGATATCCATGCTTCGCTTCCGTAACAAAGTATAGGTCATACCAAAGACTTGTATAAGCAAATTCTAGCCTGTGGTAAGACAATTTTCATTATTTTATTTATTATTGCTATTGTTTTTGTGTATTTCGACATTTTCTGTAGAATGTGTATTTTATTGAAAAAGGATAATGTGTATCCAAAATAAATCAAATTATTCACTCTTTCTAGTATTTTTGAGTCTAAACATATTTTTCTTGGCCAAGGCCATATTTCATAGATAGCCATAGTTTTTGTTTTTTCTTTGTTGAATTTCATATCGTATTTATTTTCAGTGTTTTAGTTATATATCCAACGTTTTAATCCATATTTTGTAGGCGCCACCAGGGCTAAATCGTCTACAAAGGTAATGCATCTAATCCTTGCTTTTATAAGCTTACCCGGCACGTAAACACCTAAATATATCCACTCGCATTTCTTTCTCGAAGATTTGCCGATCCCGATGGCCGCGCTCACTAAAGTGTCTCGCTTTGGCGCTTCGTGGTGCACAGGATCGTGGGTTCGAGTTCTGCCTTGGGTATGGCTGTTTCTGTGTTTGTAAATGTGTCTATGTATGTATATGTAAAAGGAAAACGTTAAGAATAATAAGGTCTACTAAGGAAATATAAGAAACTGGAAAAAAGGAACACAGCGCCGGAGTCCTGACAACCCTTCGGAATTAAAATAAAAATTAAAAAAAAAAAATTGGTTGAGGTTGCTCCCTCTGAAAATAGTTAGCGTGTGAAGTTAACACATGACACAATTTAAATGGATAAAAAGACACGTGTGAGTCATGCAAATTAAGAGCTGCAAACATGCAATAATTATATAACTGATATTTAACTCACAATTACGCAGTATCCGGTAATGGCGCAATTCCCTTCCTTAACGGCTTCTGGCTTCGTCAGATCAGTTTTGTTCTCAGATGAACTTTTGGTAAGGTTAAGGTTAATGCCAACGCTCTCAATAATATGGCCATATGTATTACGATTACTAAACAGCTACAACGTTTTGTTTTCTCTTTGACAACGTTAGTAAATTGCTCCATTCCAATTCATGTCATTAATCTGCGACAATGCTGTACTAAGCAGCGCCCTAAACAATGACATTTTGAATGTGTGTTGCCATGAAGCAGTTTTCATAAACTTATCGCCACACTCAATCAACTTACCTCACTTTCCCTATTTTCCTTTTCTTACTATTGTTTGCTCACTTAATAAAACACGCGTACTTTACATCCTCTGTAACTAACGGCGATTAATAAACTGATGCTTCAACTCAGCTTGGTTAGTGAAGATGCGGTAATGACGCAACTGCTCTTGTTATAAAAGTTCTAGTATAAACATAGTGATAAAAGTCTCTGACATCTTAGAATAATAATCTACAGATACGTCATTGCTTGAACGAAAAGTAATTTGACTGAAACAATATGAATGTAGTTGTTTTAACTAGGAACTTATTTATATACGCACATATGTACGTGTATTACATACATAATAAACAGCAACGGCGAAAGACCGCAATCCTGTCTTACTTCTGTATGAACTCAAGTTGCATTTTATTAATGCATCATTCGTAATAAACATGTTCAAATATGATAATAGTCCGCCTTAATGAATGCATTGATGTAACATCCACAGTCTCAGTATGAGCAACCTTAATATTTCTGCTGATATTAAAGCGCAGGTATGACTTTGTTTTAAACGTTTTGGATTTTCTGATTCCATTTCGTAAACCCGCCTTTGATATATACCCATAAATTAATGGTTAAGCAAATTTAAATAGCCAACAAAAATTAATGGTTAGAAATAATGTTCAGAACATAGCTTTCGAGCTTCAGTCGCATTTCGGTATATCTTAACACAAATCATATTCGTGTATACGTTGTTGGTGAATATGTTACCTATTTGTCTCTAAATGATCTGGCTTGAGCTGCAAGCAGGTGACCGTGCAACGCTTATTACTTTTGGGTTCCGAAGCGTACACAGTTACAACACACAGACCAGTCAGCGATATAAATAGAGGATAGCTCAAACATACACTCGTTTGTATGCATCGTTCTAATTCATAAAGTAACATAACAAAAACAATTATTTCATAATATTGATTAGTAAATAAAATGCCTTGTACTTTTACAAAAACACACACACACACACAAACCAGGAAAATAATGTGCAGAGTTTTGAAAAGGCAATGAACATAAATGAGTCAGAATTCATTACAAGATACATCTTTACTGTATCGAAAGAAAGGACTTTTCTCCTGTCACTCAAAATATGTTTGAATCATCCACAAATTTGTTCAGTGTCGAACGTCTACCCTTTCCTATTTTCGAAATTTTTCAATCTATACTCTCTTTCAGTGTTCATTGGTTTACATACTAGTAGGGACTGAACGAAGCCAGGCAGTGAGCAAATGCTATATAGTGCAACATGTTTCGAAATGGGCTGTAGAGACCATGCCTACTCCGTCACGTCATAGTTATGCTCTGTGTGCACCGAACATCAATCCTGCAATTTTGTGACCTGGACCGAGCTCTACTTATTGTTATGAAATCATGAAGTGCATAAACACGTGCAGAGTGACCTTTCACTTTCCATCTGTACTACCCCTTTGTAAATCCGTGACGCAGCAGATTAATTTGGACTTGGATTAATACTGCAAAGAACAGCTTGTTTTAGTGACGTAATATTATATAACACCTATCCTATTTCGTTGAATTAGAAATTTTAAAAAATTGTAGTTCTTTCGTGAAATATGCTTAAAAGTTGTGATTCTTACATTTTTATTACAAGAGTTCTTTCGTCTATAAAACAATGATTTTTCTCGCAACACATGTAATATACCTATATCACTTAATTTGAAACTACTTCTGGATGCAATATATAATGATTATCATAATATGAGAATCATTACTTTTAATGAACACCATGGTATACAATAAATGGTACTACACATGAGTTGGTTATAGACAAAGAAAGCCATAAAAACAAAAACAAACAAAAATAAAACAAATATTGAAAGTTATTTATGGACGCTCTTTAATTGCTGCGGTTGTCAGCGTCCCATTCTATATTGGGCGTGAAAAACCGCTTAAGTTTACTCAGATTCCCCTTTAGGCTTGAGGTTCTTTTATGTACGACAGGACCAACGGCTTCATTTCCCTTCCGAAGGAAGTCATACTAAGGATTTTTACGTCCAAAAATGTCCATCGCCCTCCGCCTGGTTTGAACCCACGACCATGTGAACTAGAGATTAGCATGTTACCCCTAGACCACGGAGAACAACCTAAAGAAAGTCGCCTGACTGTTACACTTCGAATTTATATTATACATTAATGCTAATTATTATTTATATCCTCTTTTGTGAAAATACACCTATTCGTTGTGATTATAACATTAGGTATATTCTTTATGTGTTATTTTGTAATGGCTGTGTTTCAGCAATGTAAATAACAAAATCAGTTTAAGAATATCTGAGTACTAATTCAAGAAGGAAGAAAATAGTAATTTGCATAGAAATTACACACACACACATACATATATATATAATCTCGTGTACTGCTGTCGTTATAGGCAGTCTGCTAAACCTAAATGGTAACAGTAGAAGCTAATTTGAGCGGGGTCCTAAATTTGGTACTCTCTACTGGTCGCTTGTAAAACTGTCACATGTTCCATTCCCCTGTATTTATTAAGTAGCTATCAAGCATTCAAGCTTAGGGCTGCATCTTCAACACAGAAGGAATTCATCTATTCATTAAACTCAATATTCTAGACGTAGAAAATGGTTCATGTTCATTTTATATGCACAAGAAACAAGCGTGATGTCTGCGTGGTAATTTGGTGAGGCTCGCATATGAGAGGTCTCGGGTCCGGTTCCCGTCAGCAGGCCACTCTGACCCTGGGTTTTTCGTGGTTTCCTTTTATTGGAAGGCGAATGTTACGGTTCTTCTCCCTCTTCTGCTAATTTCCTGTTTGTCATTACCTGTCTCCTTTGTTTGTTTGTCTTTTTCATCCGTTTGAGAATTGTTGGACCAGGTGACGAGTGTGTGCTGCGACAGGACGTTGGAATTTGTGTTATGGAAAGATTTCTCTCTGGCACTTGGCGGGAACGTTGACGCCCTCTTTCCTCCTGGGAGCTGTCTCGTCTGTTCCCGGGACTCCCAGGATTTGGCCAAGGAAGGCCTAGCCGCTGTCAGATTGGTGTCATGTTGGAATTCTTAGTCACCCCGTCCTTGGTACCGCCTATCGTCATCCGGATCTGCTAACCCTTTGGGCTTCTCGTTCATCACTTTCTCCCCGGGGTCACGTTGAAAGCAGTAAGACCCCACCATGGCCTACGTGCGTGACTGTGCTCCAGTTACTGGAGGCCCCTCCGTCTGACTACTCCTAAGACTCTGTTCGAACCTAATTTATAAAAGCTTCGGACAGCTTTTAAGATGCAGGGGAGTGATATAAGAATGTTTCATTTCACTCTGCTTTGAATTGTCATTACAAACACAACTGATATTACTCTGATCAATCAATAGGGAGTTATTTTAACAAGGGGAACTTTGTGCGTTAAAATGTGCAATGCAATATCTGTTACACACACACACACATATACACACACACACACTTTTCATTTAAATTAACTGATTTCTTAGGAGATTCCTTAATCTGCAGAATTGTTTAAAGCTTAATCACTGAGGAAGAACTCTATTTTTTATAAAATAAATAGTAACAAATGCCAGATATTAAATTCAAAATTCAAAACAGCTTCACCATATTAATGTCGTTTATTCTATTTTCTTTTTTTATTTATCATTTGTTTTTTGTTTTATTTATTTATTTATTTATTTATTTTTGGACGATGTGACTAATTGCTGTTATTTACCGATATTGTTATTACCGGACGTAAGTAAACATTCCCACGTCTAACCAGGTTGCCATAGAAGCAAAAGAAATCGCAATACTGATATGAACTCAAAAAAGCATACAAGCGGTAAATAAAATAGTTGCTTAACCATCTTTTCAATGTATTATACACTAACTCGTAACTTTGTTTATACTTCTCCGGAATTAATGTAGAACATCCCATTCTCCGGGCTTCTTCTATTTCTCTGACCTCTACCGTAACCTTCTTCTCTTCTGGCTCTACAGCCCTTGGTGAGCTTTGGCCTCCTGCACAATCCTCCTCCACATATCTCTATCTTCTGCTTTATTTTTCCACCCTCTGATTCCAATCTTTTTTAGGTCTTCCATCACATCATCTAACCATCTTGTTTTTGGTCTTCATTTTTTTTCTTCTAGCGTACAGTCTTCCTTTCAATATTCTTTTTGGCATTCTATCTTCTGTCATTCTCTCTATGTGTCCTGGCCATCTTATTCTTTGTGCCTTTATAAATTTCACAATATTTTGCTGCTTAATTAGTTCTTTTATCTCATACAAAATAGCGTCTTTCCCCTCTTGTAATAAACAAAGAATTAGCGTAAACAACTGAATTCGTCGCTTGAGAACTCTCGGGTTGAAGTTAGAAACGCTTTCCAGGAACAATCTCTCTGAACATCTAATATACAACAAATACATGATATCTTACTTAGTAATTAACCTAAACAATTTAATCAAATAAAAATATAGGCTATGCGCATATTCACCTGGGCGACAATTCGTCTCACCCTCATCCTGAGTGACCCGCGTCTTGCCCACTCTTGGTCTACGGATTACTCTAATGGATTGTGGTTTCCAGAACGTATATAAGCCATACTAATCTCAACTTGAGAAACTAATCATTCTAGAGCCAGTTGGCTCAGGCGTTTCTTCTGGGCATAGTATTTGGGGGGGTCGTAGGTTCAATTCCCTTGGCCGGCCTCTCTGATCCATGGGTTTCTTAGCGGGTTTTACCGGGTCACTGAGAGAATGCTGGGGGGGGGGAGGTTTCTTCATTCCCCGAACATGCTGTCACTTCACTTCATCTCCATTTATTCCAGGCGATCTCTTTGAGGATTGTAAGTGCCGGCGAGGACATTCGTGGTGGCGCCCTTCCGTGCTGGTGAATTCACTTTGGAAATATAATTTTCGGCGGCGAGGTGACGTTGGGGTCGTCTGCAAAACACAGGGGTTCAGCCAGATCTGGGGCGTGAGCTTCTAGCGCTCCCCGCGTCGAGATGAAGAACTGCTTGGATTATGTTAAGGAACCTCAATAGTGACTCTTTCCCCGGTGCCAGACTAATATTCTCATATAATCCTATCCTTTTGGGATCTGACGCACAATAAGCACAATGGAACCCCCTCCTTTAATTGCTGATCACAGCATGAAAACATCTAATGTGATACATTCATATGACTTTCTCTACCTATTATCGTTTATTTCAACAGCTTCTACAAATACTTCTTGCAAAAGCTTATTCTTCTACCGTCTTCATGTCAATCGAGATAGACGCTTGCAAAAATGATTGCATTACACATTTCGTTGAAGAGAGAGAGACAGATAAGGGAAACGGAAACAATGGTCAGATCTGACTTCTCACCCGGGGGTCCCGGGTTCAATTCCCTGCTGGGGCGGGGAATTTTTCTCTAGCCAGAATTATTCCCTCTCCTCCACAGAGTCTGGAAGATTGCATGTGAGTGTGAAAGTGTGCGTGTTTGAGTAAAAACAAAAATGATTTAAACCAACGTAAAAGAACCTACAGACAACGAGTTGTTTCGAGTGGAAAGCCCCCGATATGACCTTCGATGTTAAAGGGGGCTATATAAATGAAACAAAAAAAAAATGGTCAGATGTTAAAAGACAGCTCGCTCTATGCTGGTCTACAAATTCCATACTCTTTCCATGACGTTACGAGAAACAACTGAGCAGCGACTACTTTTAAATATGCAGATATTTAACATTCAACAGATGTCTAGGAATGGTTGATGCCATAGAAAAAAAAAATATTTGGAATAATTTGCGTGTTTTAAATAACACTACATTTACGTGTTTTTCAATTCTTTATCGAACACTGGATAAACAAAATTATGGAAAATTTCCTCCGAAAGAAGAGGGCTTCACAACCTATATCCAAAATTCACGATATATATGTTTACATTTTATTTGTTATGTAAATATCTTAGGTATAAGTTATTTTAATCAACATCGTCAGAGACATTTTTGAAAAAAATTCAACATTTCGAAAACTTACATGTGAAGGATAAATTGGGGTGGGGGTTTTGTTAAAAGTCTTCGTGTCGAAAATTTGGAAGGTACTGAACCTAAATAGAAAGTTTTGTATTTATAGAACATTGTGTCTTTAGTTACGCTGTTCACAGTCACAGACATGTGCGCGCACGCATGCACACACACACACACACACACACACATTCATACACACCGAGAGAGGTACATTTTTCTAAAAATGATTTTTATTCAATCATTCTCGATGAAATATAGATGGGTGGTGTGTAATAGCATAACTTCTCTGCCTATTACGTAGGTACCTGGTAGAGAAAGTAACAGTTGTTAACCACTTTATATCTTATATTTTGTCGTTAATTAGTAGCCTTAGCTTGGTTATACATTTTACTTTCTCTAGCATGTATGTACAGTGTACATTTTATAGGTAGAGAAAGCATTGTATTCGATCCAAAAAATTCAATAGCCTAATCTCATAGGAAATACATTTTTCAGGATCCCCTGAATCCGAAAAAAGCATTTTTGGAAAAAGTTACCTAAGTGTCTGTGTGTGTCTGCCTGCCTGTCTGTCTGTGTGTCTGTGAAGAACATAATACAAAAGCAAAGTCGGTTAAATACCATACTTTGTATTTAAGTACAGTAACTTTACAAGGATGCGACGTGAAGGTTTTCATGAAAATCCCTTGCCTCAACTATTCTTTTCATGGACAATTTTCGAAGATATTTGGTTTTCTCAAAAATAACTAACAAATTTGATTAAAATACCACATGTTTAAGATATTTTTACGGCAAAGGAAATGTATATCTTGAGTTCTAAGGGAACCTCTGAAGAACCCTTCATTCTGGATGACTTTTGTGTAATTGGTAAATTGTAAGAGGTAAACAAAAACTTACTACACAAAAAGTGTAGATGTCGTTAAAGCACGCAATTTCTGTCACATACATTTTTTGTAGAGCAAACCGTTATAAGTTATTATTTGTTATTGGTTTCAATTTTAAACCACTTAAACTTTCACAAACGGGAAATAATCTTATGTTATATCTTTCTTTTGTTTTACTCCTGGTCATGTAAAAAGAACACAAATTAACTGTTTCTCATTGCGGACAGCTTTTAAAGGATCTGACTATCGATTTAGCCTAGCGTACCTATTCCCCTATTTCCCTTCTACTTACGAGGAAATAAGGAACAAGTGTAATTTTGTTAATGTTCATCTTGATTACCTGTATGGAGATAAAATAATTACAATTTGTAAAACTAGTTTTTTTACAGAACAGGTAGAGAAAGTCATGTGAATGGAACTCATCAGCTCTTTGGTTTACAGTCCCTTCTAATTTTATATAGTTACATTACTGACCTTCATTAACAATACTTGCAATGTCAGTATGCTTATGTCTATTGCTGTAGACATATGCATGCCCTTTAATGGAGTGATCCTTAAAACCAACTTCATAAAATGCAGTTTTCCATGGATATAAGATATTTCTGTTTAATGCATTCTGACGAGGTTTATAAGTTTACAACTCTTAGTTTCACAAAATAGAAACATAGTCCTCCACTCAAAGTTCTCCTTCCGTCCCCCCTAACTCAAGGAACCTCCAATTTTAACTAACGAGCAAATAGCTATAAACATTTTTAGCTGTAGATTAATAGGCATTGTTTATGTGAAAATTTAAAAGTCAACCACAACACTGCCATGTTCTAGTTTATGGTTTAAACCAGAAAGAAAAGTAGGATTGTTCAGAATTACAAACAATCTAAATTTGGTTTACGTTTCCAGCAGTGCAGTCACTGCGGAGTCAAATCAACAATTATGTTGACTCTCATTGACATTATATTAATTGAATGGTGTTTTTCTTGGATTGAAAGATTTTTATATTAAAGGCCAATTTAATCACGGGCGCTCACAGATTTTCATCTCAGTAGGGACAAAACACATCCAATACATGTGACCTAGAATTTTCAGGGACATTATTCTATGGTAATTTTTTTCCTTTATCAGATTCTGCACTGTATTCTAATGCATGACAATGCTGGAAATAAGTAAATTTACTAATAAAACTACTCTATTCTACAAATGTAAGTAATCTAAATGCATATCGTGCATCAAGTTTCCATAATTAATAACAAACTTATTAGAGCTAATATTAAGTCCAAAATTTCTTCAAATGTTACTTTCTCTAGCACGTATGTGCAATATACATAGTGGGTACATAAGTTTGATACCGTGATTTCACCGGAAATACATGTTTTAGAGTCATGTGAACAAAAAAAAAAAAAGCATTTCTGGAAAAAGTTCCCAGTATCTGTCTTGGACATCATAACTCAAAAACGAAATTTCGGTTAAATAAAGAACTCAGTATTTAAGATCAGTATCTTCCAAGGAAGTGACACGAAGATTTTCAAGGAAATACCCCCCCCCCAACTACACTTTACATGAAATATTTCTCCAACATTTTGATTTTCACAAAAATGACCCTAACGATTTTAATTAAAATACCATACGTTTAATATATTTTATGACAAAAAAAATGTATATCTGGACTTTTCTGTGAATAGCCTTTGAAGACCTCTTCATTCTGGATGGCTTTTGTATAACTTTTATAAAACTGGTAAGCCGTAAGAGATAGACAAAAACTTATTACACACACACACGCACAAAGTAGATCTCATTAAAGAACACCATTTATGCCAAATACATTTTGGTTGTGGAGTCAATCGTTTCCGAGATATCATGTGTTATTGGTTCCAGTTTTAAACTATTTAAGCTTTTAAACGGAGTCATCTTTCTTATCGTCTCTATTTTGTTTACTCCTAGCAAGCAAAGAGAACCAAATTTCAATTGTTTAATTTAGAGGCTAGCTCTTAAAGGATCTGACTATCGGTTTAGCAGTCCCTTATTTCCCTTTAACTTAAGACAATTCTGTTCATAATTACCTCCATTAGTATGATGTAGGTAGAATAAAATCTTTTGTAAGATACGTATGTTGGCGGAACACCTAGAGAAATTCATATGAATGGAATACATCAGATTTTTAATTACATGGCTAAAGAAAACTCTTTTTTTTCTGTGAAAATATTACTATTTTCTGAAGTACTGTACTGCACTTGTTGACTATAATCTGTGTCAAGTTAGTTCAGTCCTGATGTCAACACAAGGGAGGAGAGAGAGAGACAGACAGACAGACAGGGATACTGAAGCAGAAGAGTGTTAGGCTGTTGATTGGTTCAGGGAAGGTAATGGTTGTTAACTTTTACGTGGATACATATTGTAACAGCCTCCAAAAAGTACAGTACTGTAATAGTTTTCAGATCACTGCTCTGCGCGAGTTAGTTTCGGAGAGAAAAGTATGCAAATGCTTCGATTCTTATAAAAGGTAATAGTCCGACATTTTATCCGTATCCGACACATACCAAGCAGATGGCTCTGGGTTCGTGAATTCTGAAAGGAATATTTACAACAAACGTACACATTCTATAAAAAACATATAGACAGAAGACAGGCGAAATTACATATTGACTTTATTAACTTATTACTGTTAAATAAAATGCAGCTAACTTATATTACTAAAGAACATTGGTATTATATACACAATAAGTTACAAGCCTGTACCAGACAGCTCTCTTAAACAACCGGTATTCTCGAGGTGCATGCTGATTAAGCTGTTATTGTTTATAGTGCAGCGTCGCCTCTGATAATGTGTTATTTAAGACTGCATTTCCTGTACATATCGCATGCCTCACAAGCTCAGGGGACTTGCTGTATGCAGTTTAGAAGCAGTAAGCTTTGATCATGGAACAGACTGGTGCTTTAGCCGTAATAAAATACAACCGAGGCAAGCCTTTAAAAAGTGTCGAGAGGCGAATGGTCCCGCATTGTTTCGCGGTGCTTAAAGAAAGAAACGCCGAATCGGCTATAAAGAATATCGAAAAAGAAACGGGTGATCTCCTTGGCGTTTCTGCATTTAGTGTGCATAGTGTTAGAATGGAACAGCAAGCATCCGGAAGTCTAAGAACACCGGGAAAATCGCGTAAATATAAAAAACGTTCGGAGAAATACGATGATTTTGCGAAAAGTGCTGTTCGCGGTAAAGTTTATGATCGTTTTTTCACAAATGAACCATCGACTCTAAATAAAATTTTGCATGCAGCAAATTCTGACACAGAATTGCCACATTTCTCAAAGTACTCTCCACAGGTTGCTTATATATATATCTCTAGTGTTGCAAAACTTACGTGCGCACATGTACCGTTAACACGCGGCGAGTTGAGCCAGCTCCGCCTTGTTGTTGACATCAGGACAGAAGTAACTTGACACAGAGAATAAATAATACGATTAATTTGTATTCGCATTAGTTCGTACGCAAAATTTCCTACGTCACCTGCTTACATTATTTTAACAAAAGCTGAATTCATTTTGGCTCTCTCCCATAACATTTTACTACTTTTTACTTCTTCTATCACATATGTATAATTTACATAGTAGGTAGAGAAGGTATTGTATCCCGCCCAAAAATTCCATACCAAAGTTTTACCGAAAATACATGTTTTGAGATTCCCAAATCCAGAAAAAAATATTTTAGGAAAAGGTACTTGTGTTTGTATATGTGTGTCTATGAAGAGCATATCTCGAAAACGAAAAGTCGTTAAAATCCCAAACTTGGTATTTAAGATCAGTATCTTCCATGCATTTGACAAAAATATTTTTGGCAAAACTCAACTCCCCAAACTATCATTTCCATGGAATTTTTTCGAAATTTTCGATTTTCTAAAAATTGACTAAGGATTTTGCTTAAAATGCCAATATTAAAGATATTTAAGTGGAAAATAAAATGCATATCCTGAATTTCTTGGGAATGCTTAGGGAAGTCCACTTCATTCTGACTGACGTTTGAATAAATGGCAAATCGTTAAGAGACATATTACATAAAAATGAACATCCGATTAAAATACACAATTTAAGTCATACGATTCTTTTGTTTTGTAGAACTAACCATTTCCGAGATATTCCCTGTTATTGGTTTCAGTTTTATTTAAAGCATAAAACATTTCTCAACCAGAATTCCTTTAAAATTTTATATCTCTTTTGTTTCACACCTGGTCATGGAAAGTTCAAGGACAATCGCATAGTGACTTGTTTTAAGATTTGACTATCGATTTAGCCTAGTTCCTTTCAACTTATAAAAAAGTAAATAATAAGACCACTTCTGGTAATGTTTATCCTGATTAGCATAGTGAAGATAAAAGAATGATCCTTTGTAAGAATAGCTTGTTTGCAAAACAGATAGGGTAAATCATGCGAATAGAACACATGTTTTTAAATCAAGGAATGGTCTTTCTCTTTCGACAAACTGACACCACATTTATATGCACGGCTATCTGCCATGGTTCTCCTTAGCCATGTGTTCACATATCTTAGAGCTACAAGCTGAAATGTTCAAAATACCAGGTGAGTCAGCCGCCTCTTAGTTTTTTGGAAGGTAGGCTACCCAACAAACGGCATGGGCGCTGTAGAACAGTTTTGCGCATTCTTAAACGTATTGCTTGAGGTTCTTAGAGAAAGAATGCGCAAAATGCAGACGAACAGCGGTTTAAGGACAGAATGTACTTCCCGCTAAAGTACACCTCAAAAACATACGACTCGTTTATTGGGGAGCGGATTCCGGTTTCCAGCCAATTTTACACATTTTTCATTAGAGTGTACATAGCAACGCAATATGTTAACGGCTCGGAAAAATGGACCTATCATATCAGTACCCTAGCAACATCAGCTAAAAATAAAATGGTGGAATCTTGTACCTAGAGCAGGAGTTGGCAGCCAAAAATTAGGAAAGCATTAGAGGCACGACTCATCCATCATGGACCCGTACAGTCAAAACGAATATATTATTAAACAACGGTTTATTTAAATTTTTGCGTGAGCTACGTCTCCTGCATCTTTAATAACATGCATAATAGCTTTTGCCATTTAAGTAATAATATTAAAACGCTCAGCAAGGGATTAAAACGGTCTTAAAAGGCTAAATCAAGTACGAAAATTCGCGAGGTGGCAATGGCATAACGCCTGGCGTACAAGTCGCACTATTGAACACGGAACGTGCGCTCAGTCAAGTATCGAAACAGCTGAATAGGGTTATGAGGTGTCCTGTCCCCGAACCCCCAGTCACACAAGTTCATATTGTTGTACATATTTTTTTATTGTTCATCAAAACTTGGAAACCAAATTTACAGTAATCTAATTTTAAGTCCCTGTGAGTTCAAGACATTATAAGTTAAATCATTATTGGTTGGCTGCAGTTTGTAATGGGTAGAATACGTTTAATGATGTCTGCTTCATTGGACTGGCAAGATGTAGTGCGTTATTATGAACGTCGACCCCCTTCATTCTCCATACGTATGCTGTTGCACGATATTTTGTGCCAGTCTTTCATTATGTTTTCGATAGACGAGTACGTAGATATGCTTTTGATCTACGGAGAAGCAAGAACAAATGCACAAGCGGCTCAACATCTATACCGGGTGAGATATCCGATAGAGGACACCAATAGCAAATACCTTTCGGAACGTTGAAAGGAGTCTGCGTGTAACAGCGTCATTTGTGAGAATGCCTCCTGATAGACACGCACCAGCAACATCCGGTGTTAATGCAGAAGCTGTTTTGAGCGCCATCCAGGACAATCCATATACTAGTATACGGGCAATTGCTCAGGAGGTGAATGTCAGTCAGTCTTCTGTAATGCGAATATAGAACACTCTTAAGTTTCATCCAAGCACTTCACGGTAGAGATTTCGAAGCTCGAGTGACCTTTTGTGAATGGATGCTGGAGCGAGTAGCAAATGATGTGGGATTCGTATCCAGGATCCTGTTTTGTGACGAATCAAGATTCCACAACAATGGAACCGTAAATCGCCACAATATGCACTACTGGAGTATTGATAATCCTCATTGGTTAAGGGAGGCAGCATTCCAAGAGCAGTGGGGGGTGAATATCTGGTGTGAATCTTGGGAGACCACCTTGGTGGACCATTATTCTTCCAGGGGTATCTAAGAGGAGAGGCGGTCAAGGATCGTCTGCAAACATTTGAATGCTGCACATCCTGGTCATTGGATAGGAAGCCGAGGATCAGTCTCCTGGCCTGCCAGATCACCTGGTCTGATACCTCTTGACTGCTTCCTCTGGGTTTTTTTTTATAAAAGAACGCGTTTATGCAGAGGAGCCAGACAATCCAGAAACCCTTCGCCAGCGTTTTACAGTGGCCTATAGATCTGTACAACCCACCATGCTACTCCGAGTCAAGAGGCTCCATTCAACAGCGTGCCCAGATGTGCATTACCCAAGAAGGTCACCAGTTCGAGCACTTGCTTCGCTAGAGGAGTCCCGTTCCAGGAATAGAAAAAGGGCCATTCCAACACCACAAAACATACCAATATGAAACGATATTTCTAATGACACAATAATTCTATGTCTGCAAACTTGTGTTTAACTTCCATGTTAAATTCTGATTGTGTAATTTCCATCTTTTCTGTGTTCAAATGTGTACCTAGGAATAAATGGTCCTTATTTAAATTGCACCTACCTATAGTTATGTTTAAACAACTACCTACTTGTAGTTCATCAATACAGAAACATCAAACAATATCATAAAACATAAAACAATTAAAATGGAAATAATAACCGCTTTCAGATTAATAATTGTAATTTGTGGATATTACACGGGAAAAACAATTAGTAATACAGGGGATTCAAACCACCTTCACAGCAAACAGATCACTTCGGAGTCTTGCGCTCGTTCCAACTGAGCTACCTCGTAATTGTAGAGCTGGAATCAGTGAACCTTTGCAGTGGTCCAAACATCAGATATCTAATTACCAGTATATTAGAAGGCAATGCGATAACATCTATATTAATATTAATTTCATCGAGTGTTTGAAAACACGTGGGTAGAACCTAGTAACGGGGTCGATATTTTCATGTTAGAGTATATATTGCGGATTGCATAAAACTCGAGAATCTGGTATAATACAGTGATTTGCAGTTATTTAACTAAGATTAAAGTTTATTCATCGTCATTTTCTCTCTAAAAAAATCTGCATTTTAAATTAAATGTGTACTAAAATGCAAACTTCCAATACGGTTCTCTGCAATAATTGAAAGAATACAGAATTATGATGAAATCTTTCACCTGTGAGGACGCAGAATTGAATACAGCAGTTTGAGAGCACAGAGTGGTGACTCATTGCCTCCTGCGTTTTGCAGCTGTAGATATTTCAGCTGTATCCTATAAACATTAGTGATGTAAATTGAGCAAAACTTTCAGAGTCTATCACTTGAAGGATTTTACATCCAACTACATTAATTGTATCCGAAGTTTCCCGAGAATTGAACTTGGTGCTGATAGCTGACGCTCAGAACAGCAATGGCCTTCTACGGCTTGTATCAGTTCCTATTGTTTCTTTTCTGGTAATGACACTCCTACATATATACACGCATTCTAATATCATATTTTTTCTAAAATGTTTTATGTTTATTTATTCATTATGGACCCTAAAGGCATGTATTCCATGTAAAATCTCAGTATCTAATTAACTTTCTTCAAGAGGGTTATGTGCAAATGACAAATCTGATTGTTTAGTATTGTACTACTACTAAAGCCAAATTACCTATGAATGAAACATGGCAAGTTTGCTATTATGTATACAAACTGTGAAAATATACTGAGTATGTCAATTAAAATACTTTAAATTTCTCAGTATCTTCGATTTTCGCTTGTGGTAAACATATATTCCACACAAAAACCAACACTCAAATTTCACCGACGTCCTTGACTTCAAAAAACGTCAGAAAGTAATCCGTCCGCCAGTCTATAATTAGCTTGATTAATCGAAATCTAGCCGAAGTACCACGTAAAAATTGGGCAGTAGGATTTAAGATAAATACTTTCTTGGCATGCATCCAACGTAAACAAATCTTCATGTGGAAAAATATTATTATTTCTTTTGTTTCCCCCAAAATGCCTTTAACGAATTTGAAATAAGTTCGTTTAATGAAATTACTGTTATGGCAAATACAATGCATATCCTGAATTCTCGTAAATGAATGATTCTTACGGTGTGCCTGTGTCCCTTCTATATTAAACATGAAGGACCGCTTAATTTTTTTCAGAGGCGTTTTTATGAGGCTTGAAATTGCTTTACTTCCCTTCCGAAGGAAACCATTCTAAAGATTCTTACACCAGAAACAACCCATTGCCCTCCGGCGGGTTTAATCCCACTACCTCAAGAACCAGAAACTAGCATGTTACCCATAGACCACGTAAAACAGCCGTGTGCAGTAACCTGTTGTAAAATTTGGTTGTTTGGATGGATGGATGGAGTTATCTAAATTTCAGCTTCCTCTATTTGTGATTGCCATTGTAGACAAACCATTTTTAGAGCATATATAAAACCATAGTAAACAGATGTTAAAATAATTACACATGCAAAATATTTAAAAATATTTACAACTGGGAAACGTAACAAAAGAAGGAGCGGTTATGTGTATAATTAATATTAAAAAATATAATAAAACTACAGTAGTTTTAAGTACTTTTTGTATTACATTCACATGACTTTCTCTACCCATGGACAATTCTTCTTCTGTTTTCATTGTTTAGGCCAAGGTCCGGGGTTCGAATGCGGTCCACTAGTTTTGTTTGGCCACCTATTAAATCCACAGAATATAAAAGCTCCTGTATTAAATTATTTTATTCACGAATTCTGCAGAATCATATAAAATTAAGCTACTATATCTACAGTGTAATGACCCTCTGAAAGACAGAATACAACGAGGTTATTTTGGCTAATTTCTACAGCCGCCAACTAAAATTTTCTCGTTTGAAGGTCTTTGCACGAGGATTAATATTAGTTTTCCCATCAACATATATCTGTGAAGACCTTTACAAAAAGAAGTATGTCAAATCAAAATATAGGTTTGCTATGACTAATGAGCATTTACAGTTCGATTTGTTGATAAGTAGAACAAAACTAGAATATCTTCAATTAGAACACAGAAAAGACACTCTTCACATTGAATATCGATTGCTATAAATATAACATACTTCATGTAACAGATATTTATACAGGATGGTAGGTGAATAAATGCAAATATTTGTAACAGCGTTTTAGGACGATGTGATGATCCAGTATTTGCATTTTTCTTTTGCTATTTTCTAAAGTTATATTCATGAGGAATATTTCAGGACGTTTTAGGATGGCTATTGTTCCCTATGACAGACGTTCGATTGTTTACGTAACAGGTCACACAGTTAACCCACCTCTGCCCTTTGCCTGCCTGGCTATAAGTGGTGTGATATACGAAAACACAGCAGAGACATAGCTTAGGGCCGTTCAAAGTACGTTACACCTCGAAATTTGTGCTTCATTTATGACAATGATATTAGTAAGTGGTCAAAATGGGTTAAAGTGGTCAGAATACCTGTGTTTTATACGCATTGTTCTCTATCAAACATCAAATTATTTGGACTTTTCCACCTCCCACTTGCAAACAGGCTGTTTCGAAACGGCACCGAACGAATATAACAGTTTTATAGCTTATACCTGAACTAGTCTGAATTTTGATAACGCAGCTTAGAAACACTTTTAGGTATGTTTTTATGCAACATTGAAGCACTGTGTGATATCCACACACTCACATCTCAGAGAGTGTTCTTAACAAGTACGTGCCATGAAAACAAACGGTTTTTTCCTTGTCCGTTATCTACAAACCTATTTAAGCGCTCAGGTTGAAGTGACAAAAACCCGACAGATAAATATGAACAACTTAATAATAAAACATAAAAAACGAAATAAATATAACAAATCAAATAAATAAAAAGGAAAAATAACTTAAAGAAAGAGGGGGAATTTAAAGAAATAAAGTAATAAATAGGATGCAATCACGAATACAAAACGTAATCAAAACTACTTAAATAAAGGTAGCTGTGTTAAAAGGTAAACAGATAGAAGAAATGGTATCATATAAAAGTGCGAAGTTTCAAATGAGTCCAGCGCCGAAGGGCAAGGTCAAGTCATTAGCAAACACTGAAGATTAGTATTTCAAAGCCTAGAAGCTCAGAACTGCAGACAATAAGTGGAAGATACCCAGAAGAAATTCACGCTCTACCAAACATAGAATGTGTAATCAGGAGTGTTAAAACGTTAATAGCTGTAAGAACGAAAGTGACGTCAAAAACTCTGAACTGATAACCAATTAAAAGATAAGATATAAAAATGCAACAATTCTCAGCCAATAAAATCGGTGAAAGTAACCGAAATAGCAAAAGTCTAGGACCATCCTAGAAACTTGTCTAACCGACGGAGCTCAGAAAAATACGGTGTTCACATCGTCACTTGGACATCAGACATCGTGTGGTGAACCCGCGTCGCGTTATAGCCCGTGACATAACGCCAGTTTACAAGTCCGAGATGTAAGGGGATTTGATTCATGGGAAGGAAATTAAGAGGGAGATTAGCGGGATGGGAATAGGTGAACAGTTTTGGCGAGGCGAGGCCCTGAAACCAATTCTTGGAACTTGGATGGCCAAGGGGACTAGTAAATTATTAAGTGCGGGACAGTAAAGGGTATGCACAAACAGAAATAAGTGATAGCGTTTCATTAAGGTTCCTCCCTCACAAGTTCAAACCTGAGATCCTCAACCCATTTCCTAAGCTGGCCGGCAATCCAACTTCCTCTTCCCCTTCCAAAGCCACAAGGTAAAGGGACAAGGACAGTTACCAGCTAAAACGATTACTTATGACTCTTACGGTTTAAAGGTTGCCTTACATGCGAGAAATACGTATTCTCACCTAACCACGAATATCTTGTACATATTATCCTAAACATTTTGTGATTATGCTAATATCAATCTCTCCAATACTTATTGTAATTAGCAAGAAGAACTTGCTGTTAAATGTACAAAAGTTTCATTTAGTATTACGAGCTAAAGGCAGTAAAAATAAACATCTTGAGTGACTACAAAAGTGATTTATTTCTGTTCCATTTTATCCTCAATCCTTTGGTAGATTCTAATAGTATTCATGCCTCTGTTGTTTTTATTAGTTCTTTGCATCCATTCTCAAGATTCCTGTCGTTAAATTGCCTATAAAACATCATTTTGGCCGCAAATGTACCCTAGTTTATTTTCCCAGTCATTTTCTTTAATTCATTATCTGTTATCATAAAATTGTATCTTGAAAGAATAAAAAAAATAAAGGTGATAGATTCTTAAACGGGGTGTTGAGGGACAAATAATTCCTTATTGTTAAAGCAGTTCTTGTTAGCTACCCACTGTGGAGCATGTCGGTATGTGTACGAAAGCAGGCGACTTGGTGCTTCCCAACCTGTGAAGTTGCCTGCTTTAGCCTGGGACAGACACGCGCTTTGTATCTGGGTCAACTGCCTAATCCATAACAGGGGCGTCCTGGTCCGTCTAAGAGTTGTTCCCATTTCCACATTAGCTATTCCCTCCCTCCGTATCATTCCCTGGCACCACCACGTGGCCTGATATGGCAGACTACATTCTACATGCACAGTTCTGCCGATTCGCTGCAACGTTTTGCTCGACGTATGCTTGCGAGCACACATTTCCAATAATGAGCCTTAATAAAGTCAAAAAGAAGATTAAGCATGACAGAAGCAGCTTTGGAAGGTATATTACGCATTCGACCAGCACAAACCATTTTTCCAGACACGAACTAAACTGGTAGAATCCAGCAGGTACCAGTTTCTACTTCAAAGAAATGAGGTACATTCAAATAGATCGGTGTTGGCTTATGGGGATTAAAATAAGGTTTTCAGTAGAGTACTTATACTTGTTTGTGTTATGTTTAAAATATCAAATTTCTTTTGAATTTGGAGAACAAAATAATTTGATTTTATGCATTTCTTTAAATAATTTCACTTGTTTGAAATGCTATAGGATTTAAATGGTTTCATCAAATTATAGCAATTAACCTTTTATACTTTAAATAAGAATTGTTTAATTTAATTTGTATTAAATTCGAATATTTTTTATTTTGAAGAATAAACTATAACGTGCTCTTATATTTTGATTTTTCATCATCGTTTTCATTTTAATGTTTCAAATATTTAGTATTTGTTTAGCTTTAAAGGCTTGTTAAGTGCACTATATGTTAAAATGCATGTTTATTGTGAGAATTTTAGGGTCGTCAGTCTTTCCTCATATCTCTTTCGGCCTCTGCCTGACATTACATTGTAGTCATTCTGTCACATCTGCTAGACGAATGGGGATGAATGGACAGTTTCAGCTAGGTGGTCGCGCTGGCGACTATCGGGTGGTTGAGTATATTTTTTTCGTTTTTCGCAGTCGGCTTACCCTCCCCGTATATAGGACTGACACCCCCAAGCGAGAGCCTAGGGGTCAGAAATCTGTCAGGGAGCCAACGGCACGTAACTACAGAATGAAGAACCTGGAACGAGTGGTCAGCCCGTAGCCAGGCATGAACGTGAGGAAGTGGGTGATCTGAAATGAAAGCATAATGGATTATAAGAAAAATGACGATGGAGAAATGGTGGAATGAGTGGCGGGGGAAACCGAAAGACCCGGAGAAAACCCGCCCAGATGCCTTTTTGTTCACCACAAATCCCATATGCGGGCGCTTGGGTTTTAAACCGGGCCGCTTAGGTGGAAGGCGAGCGGCCTAACCATTTTGCCACGGCGCCACCCGGTTGCATATATTTGGCGGGAAATGTCTTGTTATTCCGCTTCCCCTTGGGTGGTTCCAGTAATGTACTGTGTTGAGCCAATATAAGAAAATAGTCTGTTATTGGTTACCCTCATCCTGGTATTTGTTTTCCGTTGTTGATTTAGCTGTATATGGAATGCTCAGAGGTACTATTCCAGTATTTTAACGCTAAAATATTTCTAAGTGCTGGACAAGTGACGTGATCTTCTACCACGAGACGAAGCCAGGATATTGAACATACTTGTATCCCCTTTACATTATAAGTAACTTTAAGTGTTCTGGGACTTGCTTTAGTGTCAAATGTGCCTCTAGATCCATAATAAACCATTTATCAATATCTCTGCTGTCAATAAATTGTGGTACCGCGATTTCGTTTAATAAATTGTAGTGGAGTGGCATAGCATGCTGAAATTGTACATTACTGGCCGATGAACCTTTAGTCATATCATAGTTTGTTGTAGGTGACGCAAGATGCGGACAACACATGTTGCGTTTCCTGTGGCATGTGCACACTCGAAACTGCCTGAGAAGTGGTTGAACTGCATGCAAAATTGTTAGGCTGCAGGTTTGACCCTGTTTCTTTAATCTGCGCAATTTCGCGTGTACACATGCGAAACTGTTCCTTGTCTGCATAGTAGGTCGTATTGGCCTGCGAGGCTCTCTCTTAAAGTTTATTTTAGCTAATTGTACTGAAGTCTGCACCTGTATAGCCTCGCATGCTGTCTGCAACTCGTGCTGAGTCATGTTCTTGGATTGGTAAGGACCATTCACATCGAACATCAACCATAGACGTAACGTAGACACAGAAGCTTTAGTCAATATATGTATAGGCTCATTCACGGTGCTTACATTGGCATTGACGTATACTTGACCGTAGTAGATAATAGAAGCTTGGAAACGCAAAGCTTTTGCGTCAAGGTTAACATGCAATGTAGGAATCAACCAATGAGAACACTGCTCAATTCGATATTAAGATGGCTTACTGTAATGCACGCTGAGGCGAAGAGATTCGGGTAATGGGGTTCGATTGCTACAGTTTTAAGAGGTTAATAGGTTACCTAGGGTTAATAAGTTATCAAATTGCGTAGGGGTAATGCTCATGAGCTTTCTAAATTGCAGCGGATCATTCTCTCCCAATTCGCTTAGTAGATTATGAAATCTTCTTGGTTAATTCGTCTTTGATTAAGGGGATGAATCCACCATCGTCTGCGAAGAGAGGACCGTTCTTTAAAATATAAAACCCAAGCAAATTGACTACTCTAGTTTGCATGTGCAGAATGCTGCCACACTCTCGTCTCTGCCATCCAGTTTAGTTTGCTATTCACTGGCACGGCGCAGTTCACTTGTTTTAATTTCTGATTGGTTATTGCTTACGCTTACGTTTGTCATTGAGAATGCTCATGATGCATTTAATTCCGCGTCTATATTCTATGTCAGTGCGTCTACAGTTAATTTTCAATGTGAATAGCCCTTTATACCCGTTACTTATTCCCATAGTGCACTGGCTTATTGCTGGGTGTCATACAGTTGGGTACGCATGCTCTGTACTTCTGCCTCCACTAACAAATTCCCAAGCCTCAGGTTGTCTATTGCCAGAGTATGCTGTGTGATATGTTCTTGCAAGGTTCTCTGGTGTTCTGAGAATTTCTGTTCAAGCTTTGATAGTTTTGCCTTAAGATATGTGCTACATTCAAGAATTTTACATTCTAAACGTTCTCCTACTACAGCTGTGTGATTTTCTAATTGGGTTGCTTGGGTTTCTAACTGTGTTTGAAACTGTGAAGCTGCAGCTTGTAAATGCTCCCCCGTCTTGCTGTCTGTGTTTGTTAAGCTACATTCACAATGAGATGCAAGCGCAGACCTAATATAGCATAAGCGCGAGGGAAGATCATTCACAATGCAGTCGCAAGCGTAACGCAAGTTGGCACGGGTTTCTAGATCTGTAAATTACATGCGAATATCTTCCAAGCGCTCCGCAAGTTTCAATTAATGAATAACATGACCAACAATACCATATAAGAAAATTTGCTCAGTCTTTTACAAGTAAATATGCTATAAAATTACATACTAACAAGTGACGGTCCCAGCAGTGATGTCACAATAATTGCTCATTCAAAATTATTGAAAATAGTACAAACATAGAGACTGCAGAAAGTGACAAAGCTACACATTTAATGAACTAAGAATTATCTCTCTGGGCCTTCGATTTATGAGAACCAAGAAATCTAGACGCAGATGATAGTTACATCGATTAAATCAAAGGATTCGCAAGGAGACTGTCAAAACCTCTTGAGGAAATTAGAGATGGCGTGGCACTGCATGGTCAAATAGAAGAGCATACATGTACATCAGGACCTGTAAAATCTTGCAATGCGATCGTTTGTTATTGAATTCATAGGCAATGCGCAGAGAAAAGAAGCAGAATTCCTCCTCTTTGCACGCAACGCAAGGATAGTTTGCAAACTCTTGCCTTGCGTTGCATCTTGCGTGTTTCTATGTGAATGTTTCACTAAATAACATGAGTGCAAAGTCTTGTTCTTACGTTACGTCTGCGCTTACATCTCATTGTAAAAGTAGCATAACTGTGTTTGCAAATTCGATGACTATGTTTGCAGTTGTGCTTCTAACTAGGTTTGTAAATTAGATGATTGTGTTTGCAGTTGTGTTTGTAATAAAATTGTGAAAATTGTAGCACCATATGCTGCATCATGCTCATTATAGGGACTTCCATTTCCACTTGTTGTGGCCTATCTGACGCACTTTCTGCCTGAGTTGTGTCCTCCGAATGACTACGTAAGATGATTCGTTAGTAGCTGCACTGCAATAGGCTGGTACTTACAGTTAGATGTTCTGCGTAGTGCTGGTGATATCAGTGAGCTGCAAATCTCTTCTCTTGTAGAATTGGATAGCTTGTTTTTGGATTGGAAAATGTTGGATGTCATTTTTAGTGCGTGGGTGTAAATATGAGTAACACCGATCCGGCGAAAGAATGTTCAGTAATTTGGGTAGGAATTTGGGTCTCAGGTTATCTCGGATATCCTCTCTCTTTTTTTTTTTATTGGCTTTGACTTGTGAAACAATAGGTTCAGAACATTAGGTTAATAAACTTTATATCACTAAGCACACGCACATTTACTCACACATTCATACTTCTATGGGGATAGCGAATAATTCTGGTTAAAGAAAATTTCCACACCCCAGCCGGGAATCGAACCCAGGACTCCCGGGCGAGAAGCCAGCTCGCTGACCACTCAACCACGGAGGCAGTTCATCCAAGTTTAGCAAACAAATTAAAATACTTTTCCCCCTCCAACTTCCTTTTGATTTAATTTGTATTGGCTTAGTCAATTGTCCCGATCAACCAAAAGTTATCTATTTTTACCTCGGAATAAAATGCTAATTTGAATCACAACGCTTTGAGCCAGTTTCTTTATATAAATATTTTCCTATATAATCTTTAACACGTTGTTATGTTTAACGGATGACACATTGTTTCACACACAAGTTTCCGTCTTTACAGTATTTCAGGCGTCATTTCCTATTTATCCTCACATGTCTTATGTGCTGCTCTGCGGCTGGACAAAACACCTAATTCCGCCTATTTTCTATGCCATGAGCCGATCTTACACGAATTTTACAGCTCATTTTCCACTCCTTGGGTATTTCCATAGTTTCAAAGTAGTACATAAACTTGGCAACATATTGGAAGGACATTAGCGTGATCTCATATTCTGACTTTACAGGTGTAAGCAAGTTCAGCTCTCATTTGGACTGTTTTCCCTTCCATTTGTATAATAATGCGCTCTGAATTTCCAGTATATTTTGTTAAAGAATCCTGGCTACTTACTTTCCGCCAGTAATTTGAATGAGCTAAACCTTACTCAAAGCATTACAACATTAGCCTCCTCAGGATAATTCTGCTTATACATTAGACTATAATATTATATTTATTCACATTTCTTTCTATGGCTTTATATTATGTTCATTTATATCCTTATTATTTCCCTACTATTTATTATTTTCTTTCTGTTATTCTATTTTTCGCCTATCTCACATGAATTTCAGGTTTTCGACATATTTTAGCTTGCATAATTAATACATTAGTCTTTCTCGAAATGAACCGCATAGTTGCGTTTCAAAAGGAAGGCCTAGAACATATTGCGGGAAGCGTAATGTGACGCTCTGTATTGAATGTTTTCCTAAATATCATATGAGGCCTTGACTAAGCTTTTTTCCTTAATGTTTTTCATTTTTCTAATAAGCAGTGCAACGATGAAACAATTGCCAAGCGCCCAGCTTCCTCAAATGCTGGAGTGCCTAAAATTTCACATTTAGGACCCAAGTGAACGAAATTTCCTTATATTTCCATAATTTGGATTGCCAGTATAGTTTTTCAAAAATTAAGAATACATGTTAATTAAAAACAATTGGATTTTAATGGCATATGCTACAGTCATTAATAATATATCCTTCGAACCAAGACATTCTCAAATGTAAAGCTATTCGGGGCATGCCCACATTGAAAATGTTAGTAAGAATGTAGATATATTTGATCCATCATTGGTATCCAATGGCAGGAAGTGCCTCGAGGGACCATAAATATAAAGTAAAAAAATAGGTCAGTCAGACATATGCGACTTTAAATCAACAAAAGCGGAATTTCAAAGAAACAAAACAGTTGATAATGAAGGCTATACCATTCGCTGGGTGGATATAATGTGACTTCAATTCAGGAAAATCACGTTTATTTTAAATACCTACAATCATCCTGTATAGAGGTTTTACTTATTTCAAATCAGCAGAAGAAGAGAAGATGTTTTTCTATCAACAGTCTTGTCCATAAATATGCCATTGTCAATAGCCAGGCATCAATTGAAATAAGATGACCATGAAGGACCGCATTCAGCTTATCTGTTCTGCTCACCTGCTAATCTGTTCACTCACCAAACAACAATTTGCTAGGAGACTAAACGCACCATTATTGCTCAAAGTGTGAAAGGGTGCGAACGTAATTAATCAGTGCCGACGATAGCTGCGAAGACGCGAGATAAGTATTTAAAGTAACTAAGGTAGCAGCGAACGGTAAACCAATGTTAATGGCGAACTGTTTAACTTGATAAATTGTAAGAACACGACGTATGGTTTAAGAAATGAACAGTAGCAGCCGAAGTGATCACTGTTTATATATATATATATATATATATTACGCCACACCTATTAAAAGTCCAGAATTCATTTGAAGTTAGAAGTCAAAGTTTAGGTTTAACCACTTAGACAAAGTGGGAAATATGATACTACGCGAAGTTTTGAGGTCCTAATTGCTCAGAAGTGCTGACAACGTATTTTAAATGCTGTCAGTCGACTTAGTTTCGCTATGTATGTTCATCGCTCCGCTCTCTGATGCCAATTGCTCTGCAATCTGATGGTCGTGATGAATTTCACTATGAGTAAGAGAGCAATTCTACGAAGGCGGTAAACAGTCTTGTTTAAATAGTGTAACAGTGCGTCAAGCCCAGGTAAACCAGAAGTTAAGGTTCTTAAGTAACTCAGCCTAGCCGAATATTTCTAAACCAATATTAAGTTAGCTCTAAGCAACATGCCTCTTTTATTCTTAACTACCAGATCATCTCCCAACCCCTTTAGGTTAAGGTTACTCCCTTCCCCACTTCGCCTTTCCTTGGAGGTCACCACCACCACACCTTTCGTAAGCCAAAATCTGTCTGAATGACCAATTCCCTAGCATTACCGGCAGGGATGAGAGAATAAGCAACCCTTGAACCCTGGGTATCCTACAATATTATTTAGATATTTGCTCTCGCGAGAAACAGGGCTTTGTTGCGCAGGCATTGAAACTACCAGCCATTATTTTCCTTACCTGAAAGTCCCCATCCATTTCTTCCGACACACTTCTCGAAAACCAACTCAATTCCTAGTCAAACTTCATCTAGCCGGAGCAACAAACGACATGAGATCGTCTAACCTAGGATCGAACTCAGGAACTTCCAGAACGTCAAGGCGCCCGAGGCCGTTACAAACCTCACCAGTTATCAACCCTCAAGAGGCAATAAAACGCACTTGGGGTCACCAGGCGGGGGAATCGCTCACTTTTGTTACTTGAAATAAATGCACATTTTTCTATGAAAAATTAAAAGAACATTTATCTCTCATTTATCGCTAAAACATATTATTCCCGAAAATACGAAAAAAAGTTTACCTATATACATGATTTCAGCATGATGTCAAATGCATACAAAGCATTTTTTTTAATTAAAAATCTTTATCATTTATGGTTAAAAACAAAGGTGATGACTACTTTAAGAGGAGAATATATTAAATTAAATACATAGCAACTAGTCAGAAATATATGTTTTATTGAAATACATATCATGAAATATGCTTTGACTTGTCACTACAGAATTAATACAAATTACAAAATGTGACTTTGGTCACGATACTTCACATTATAAAATAAAGTTTAATAAATGAAAAATTAATCTAGAGAAATTAAAACTTAGGTTACATGTTTGAATCTTACATTCTAATACAATTAAATTGATAAAGTTAACACTGTAACTTAAAATTGAAACAATATCTTTATGAAAGGTAAGGGGAATTTCATCCAGCCAAGTCCTGGTGCAAACAAATGCACATATAAATGTGATAGAATTAACAGCAACACTTTACAAGTGCAATATTATGTTTGAAAAATAAGGCTTAATGCATCCAGCTCAGTCCTGGTGTAAACAAATACACTATTAAGTAATGATAAAACTAACACTTACACTTTACAGTTGAGCCATTGATGATTTTGAAAGGTATGCCTTGATGAATCCAGGTTCTGTCCAGGCACAAGCAAATTCAGGCATGCATAGAAAAGCGGATAAGTGAAACATGAAAGATATGCTTTGACGAATCCAGCCCAGCCCTGGAACAAACAAAAATACACATAGGTAATCTGATAAAACTAACAACAAAACTTTTCAAGTGAAACATAAGCTTTTTGAAATATAAGGCTTGATGAATCCAGCTCAGTCCTGGTATAAACAAATACATACATATATAAGTAAAAAGGTAAAATATTACTGTAACTTTCAAAGTAAAACATGAGCCTTTAGAAGAAACAACATGGAAGAACGATGACAGCATTTCTTTGCTGTGGGTTTCGTTTTTTTCCCTTTATTTTCTTAATAGGGACATGTTTTTTTACACGTTGGAGGATTGCCAACTTTATACATTAAAAGACTTTTTACTATCTATTTTTTTTTTTTTTTTAATATTTTGATCATATTGTGTGTGTGTGTGTGTGTGTGTGTGCTTTAGAAGAACTCCCAGCTGTTAAAGACAAACATTCATTGACCTTGACACACATAAAATCCTTTGTGAAAATTATTGGAATTCAAATGAACAGTGGAGTCATCAGTCACGTGCCGTCAGCTACTCCTTGGAATGGAGAAAGATAGCTTCAGTACAGAAACATCTTCCTAATAGAGTAGTTTAAGGCAGTAAAGTGCCGAAAGTGAGAGCAACAAAATGTGCGTGTGCCCGCCAGGGTAGTGTGGTGGTAGCGTGTCTGCCTCACATTCCAAAGATCGTGAGTTCGAATCTCGCTTAAGGTGAGTTACCCGGATAAGGTTTTTTTTCTGGGTTTTCCCTTATCCTGAGAAGACGAATGTCGAGTAACTTTAAGCTCCATGGACCCCAAGATCATTTGAGCATCATTTCACCAATTTCATTCATCGTCCGAGATAACCAACCAGGTTAAAGAACGTTAAAGACATAACGTTTTTACATAAACTGGTAAATGAAGTCGGTAAAGATATATTTACAACAAACGGAAGAGTTTTATTTTGTAAATTTTGCAATGTCAAAGTAAGTGTGGAAAAGAGGTTTGTTATGCAGCAGCGCATAGGGCGTCAAAATATATCAAAGATGTAATGAATGCGAAAAATAAAACTTGTCCTCGAGTACTTTTAGGAAAATTCTAACCTCCATCCTGAAAATGGTCAGCATTTTTCAACGTACTCTCTGAAGTGATAGTGTGAACATTCCATTGCAAAAAGAAAATTAAAAATTCAAGTTACGAGATTTTCTGACACGGTATAGTGACTCAGATGACTCCGCCCGTTATAAAGGCACACTGTCAAGAATCAGGAGTGAGGTTTCAGATAGGCCAGTGTTTTCGTCGCACGATGAAACTACTAATCAAAGGTCGTTATGTTGCCAAGAAAATTTTGGGCACACTCAAGGCGACAGTCCTAGAAAAATATAGAAACGGAGAGTGTTGTTGAGTCATCTAAACATGAACTACTAGATGAGGGAGATCTCCAACACCTCTGGTTCTGTATGTCGGCGTTCCTGAAACAAAGAATGTAAATAACTACAGTTTTGTCTTAGTTAAATAAAGGACTTGAAGATTTAAAGTAGACTACCTAGAGGGATATCTTTAAGGGGTCTGTACTGAATACTAGTGCGCGCGCGCGTGTGTGTGTGTTCGTGATTCCCGAGGGGGTTTCATACTATAGCCATTATGGGCTTATTGTGCGTCAGACAACAGGAGGATAAGATGATACGAGAATATTATCGACGGGCGACCTTAACCGGACCGCGGGGAAAGAGCCACCGTGGAGGGTCATTAATATAGTCTAAGTAGTTCTTCATCTCAAAGAGGGGAGCGCTAGGAGCCTGCGCCTCGGGTCTGACCGAACCCCTTTGGTTCTACAGACGACTCCAATTCCAGCTGTATTTCCAAAGCGCATTCATCACCACGGAAAGGCACCACTACCGGAGTCTTCGCCGACACTCACAACCCTGGAAGAGATCGGTTGGATGAAATGGAGATAAAATAAATAGGAAGTTCGGGGGAATGAAGACACCTCCGCAGCATTCGTCTAGTGATCCCGGAAAAAAAAAAAAACAAAAAAAAAAAAAAAACATGTGTCAGAGAGATCGGCCACAGAGGTTCCTCCGACTGTGAAGTGTGTTGCGTAATAGATTTTGAACGCAAGGAATGTTAAGCCAGCTGAAATGAATGAACATGTAGAGAGTTACGGTGAAAATTTAATGACAGATGGAACGGTGAGAGCGTGGATTAGGCAATTCAATGATGAACAATCCAGTGTTCATGAAAAAGCACGGAGTGGAGAATTTTGTGTTGTCAACTAATGGTTTGGTTGAACAAGTGAATGAGGGAATTCGTGAGAGCAGACCGTTCGCAATAAGAATATTTTATGAGTTTCCTCAAAACACGGTGTTCAGCACTGGCTGTCTTCACTGTCAGCAGCTTTCTTTGAAGAGGGCATATATGTTTTAAGATCCCCTGAATCCATAAAAAGCATTTTTAGAAAAAGGTTCCCGAATATGTATATATCTTTGTCTGTGGGTTAACTTAAAGACGAAAAGTCCGTTAAATACCAAACTTGGTATTCATGTTTAGTATTTCCTAAGGATGCAAAATGAGGATTTTCAAGAAAATTCCCCCACCCCAAACTAAGCTTTACATAGCGAAATTGTAGTAAATTTTTATTTTCTCAAAAATGGCTTTATTTTATTTAAAATACCATATGTTAATGGTATTCACATGACAAATTTAAGTCCTGAAGTCCTCTTAATTCTGAACGACAGTCTTTTGGAATTGCACTCGTGGTTTTCTCTTATTGGCATAATTTCGCGAGCCCTGCGGTCTCACGTGATTATCAGTAAGATGAAACACCACTCGTGCAATTACTACATAATCATATAGCGACAGCTTTTAAAGATTTGTCTTTCGCTTCAGCCTAGTGTATTCCCTTATTTCCCTTCTACCTATAAGAGATCAAGTATTAAGGATGTTTCTGGAAATGTTTATCTTAATTAGCATGATGTAAATAAAAGAATAACCTTTCCTAAGAATAGTTTGTTTGCATGTGAATGGAACATGTCAGATTTTTTCAAGCACTGCACTAAGCCCCCACCCTTTCTCTCTCCTCTATGCTCCTCTATATATACGCTAAATTAATCTATTCGCAAATCTTCAGTTTCCCTCTTTGGTCCTTCCCTCCTCTAATTCCCAGCTTCCTCTTTGTGCTCCTTTTTACCATGTGACAGTTTCCCTCTTATATGCGTACTAAGAGGAGGGGCAGACAAACAAACTTCCCAGTTCCATAGAGAAAACAAATCGTACAAAGCTGTTTACTCTATGTTAGATTCATGAACTCTTTTTAATGTTCTTAATTTGAAGCAGTTTACATCATACAAACCTAGATTCCATTAAATTAAAATACGTTTTGAAGAAGTGGTTGCTGTTACGATCTTCAAATTATGTGAGTTTCTGTGTGTGGGGTGGATCTGCAAGCACATAATGCCTATACATTATTTACAGTAATTCAGAATATTTCTGAACTTTCCAACGTTGATATTTAAAATCCTTAGCACGGAGGTAACCACAATAAATATTGGTAAAGTGTACGAGTTGTCGCTCCCCATGCCCGCAGCACTCGCTTTGGTGCTTCGTGGCGCAGGGGATCGCCGGTTCGAGTCCCGTCTTGGGCATGGGTGTTTTTGTTCTTGTAAATGTGTGTATATCTGCAAACAAAGGAAAACTAATACGAAAGGACAAAAGTAGGGAAAATAGAAACAGGAACAAATGGAGTTCGTACGCTGTCAGCAATACAACTTATAAAAGTGTTGCAAACGCTGCCTGCACCGGATATCATGGTCAGAATACGGTAATGGTGTTCGTATGTGATCAACACACACCTAACCGTGGATTTTGTATCCTCGGCCTTCGTCCGTATAGAATACCGTGAACCTATTGGTACAGTGTAGTAATAGAGTTGGTATGCTTACCACATGAATACTGCAACTGCTACTTTTATCCTAACAGGACATCGTCACAGGGAGTAGTAAGGGAGTTGGCATGTGGTCAGCACACAGGTTTCTGCATGGCTGCTCCATCCGATGCCTCCATATGCGCAGGACATCATTATAGGCAGAGTGCAGTATTGGGGTCATATGTGATAACTGCATCAGCATTCTGCCTACCGCATGGCTACTTTAGATTTCCACAAATAGCTTTCTACTGTTAAATGCCCATTTAGCTTCACTTTTAATTGTTTAGTAATAACAATAATAATAAATCATCTTGGAAAAAAGGCCTCTGTGTATGAGCGCGCGCGCGTGTGGTGTGTGTGTGTGTAAGAACAGCATAAATAAAAACCAAAAGTTGGTTAAATACCAAACTTGGCATACAAGCTCGGTATCTTCCAAGGATATGCCACAAGAATTTAATCCCACCATCCCAACTGCACCTTACATGGAACATTTTTTGACCATTTTGGTTTTCTAAAAATGGCTCTAACGATTTTTATCAAAATACCATATGTTTAAAATAGTTTCATGACAAACTATATGTAGAGATATCTTGAATTTTCTACGAATAGCCCAGAAGTGCTCCTCACCCTGAATTTTTGCTGCACTGATAAACCGTAGGAGATAAACAAAACGTACCTACTACACAAAAAATACAGATCTGGTTAAAGCACCCAATTTACGTCATATACCTGTTTTTCGTAGAGGTAACCGTTTCCGGAATATTCCTTGTTATTGGTTTAAATTTCAAACAACTTAAACTTTTCTCAAACGGGAAGTCATCTTTTGATTCATAACTTTTTCGTTTTACTTCTAGACATGCAATGAGAATCGATTTTCAATTTTGTTCATATAGCGCATACGTTTTAAAAGATCTGACTATAGGTTTAACCTAGTGTATTCCGCTTCTACTTACACGGAAGCAAGAAATAGCACAAATTCTGCTAGTGATTACCTCGATTAGCATGATATAGATAAATGAATAATCTTTTGTAAGAATAGTTTGTTTGCAGAACAGGTAGAAAAAGTCAAGTGGATGGAGCAGATCAGATTTTTAATTTTGGTGCAGGTTTGTAACTTTGAATTTTCTCAGTAAATTCATATATATAAATGATACCTTTAGGCACATTACTTGTCTTCTGAATGAGGTATGTACATTTTAAAAATGAGTCTGCATCTGTGATTTTACACTCTGTGCTTCTGCACTGCCTCAGAGAAAAGTTCATAGGTTCTATGTCCTTTGCAGTAAAGAGGAAACTTTTAGCTCATCCTTTAGAGGAGATTTCATTCAATATATTGGTATCCATGATGTGTACAGTAGTTTCCGCTATTACAAGCCATGTGGTATCTTTGCTTCTAAGGTTTTACTTTAAATATAATTTTGTCTAATTAACGCATTCTAATATAAATAATCAATCTTCTCAGTAACTATCAAGATAGCTAAATGAAGCGTTGGAATAATTAAAACACCTTGATGCTTTTCTTAAACTAATCTGGTATTATAAGATGATTGGTTATAGGTGTTTTTAAATTTTTTTATGATAAGCTTCCCAAAACTTGCAATCGTTAAGAAAAAAGTTATATCTTCATTAATGAAAAATCTGATGTGTTCCATTCACATGGCTCTCCAAAAAAACTATTCCTACAAAAGATTATTCTTTTATCTACCAACATTAAGTAGTTGAGACAAACGCTTTCAGAAATTGTCTATTACTGTTTCCTTGTAAGGCGGAAGGGAAATAAGGAACACACTAGGCTAAAACGATAGTCAGATCCTTTAAAACCTGAATTTTTTTTTTTTTTTTTGCAAGGCCAGGAGTAACACAAGAGAATCAAAACACGGCTTCCTGTTTGAGAATAGTTTAAGCAGTTTAAGAACTGAAACCATTAACAAGAATATTTTGGAAACGTGTAACACTACAAAAAATGTATATGACATACGTTGCGTGGCTTAACGAGATCTACATTTTTGAGAAGTAACCCTTAATCTATCTCTTACCAGGTTTTTAAAAGTAATCCAAAATGAAGAGGCCTTCAGAAGCTATTCTCAGGAAATTCAAGATATATATATATATATCTTTAATATACGGTATTTTCATAAAAATCATTGGAGCTATTTTTGAGAAAATTTTCGAAACATTTTCCATGTAAATTTTTCTTCCTGCCGCATTCTTGAAAGATACTGAACTTAAATACCAGGTTTGGTATTTAACGGACTTTTCGTTTTTAAGCTATGTTGCACACACAGGGACCTTTTTGCTAAAAATGCTTTTTTGGATTCAGGGTTCCTCAAAACATGTATTTTTGGTGAAATCCAGTATCGCATTTTGGGTGGAATACCATACCTTCTCTACTTACTATGTATATTGTACATGATACTTGATAGAGGGAGGAAAATACATTATGCTCTGATTCTAATTCTGTCAACTTACAAGATGTGTATCTATATCCTATAAAAATCCCCATGATATCTTAAAGGATTACTGGGATATAGGGGCATGAAGTCAACAGATTTAATATTGACAAATTGGAGCTCTCAGTCTCCTATTAATTTCAGACTTTTTTTTTAATAATGTTTAACGCCCGCTTTTACTACATATGACACCGCAGGCGATTACACTGATGATACATAGAATAAAGATGGAGCACCGGTGGAATGCAATGGCGGGGAAACCGGAAAACCCTGAGAAAACCCGCCCCTGCACTGCTTTGTCCACCACAAATCTCATATACGGTCGTGTGCGTGTGTTTAAATGAAATAAATGCAGCTTTTAGGAACCATGCTAATGTTAAAGTAATAGTTCTTTCACATTAGCCGTGCATAGCACTAAGTTGGGAACTTGAATCATTCAGTGTCTCAGCCGAGACCAGAACTATGGATCTTCGGATCTGACTACAGATTTCTTCTCAGCTACCACTCGAAACGTATATAAAATACTATGATGCAATTTAGTTGTCCTTGTAACTCTACGAGGTGATCTGAAATACTGGCCACCTAAATATGACTTGCAATTAATGTTACCAATGTTCAGAAAATGATCCACACATTATGCTGCAACCATGGACACTGTACAGTAAAAGTTGGTAAGATTTTAACATATATCACAGACATATTTACATTATAAAACACAATTTAATTTACACAATATTGACATATAAAACAGGCAATACATACAAGATGGAAGGTGAATAAGTGCAATTATTTGTGACGGCGTTTGAGGAAAATGTGATGATCAAGTACTTATAGTAGTTTTTATATATTCTAAAGTTATGTTCATGAGGAAAAGTTAACGATGATTTGAGATGGCTATTATTCTCTGTCTCAGACGTTCGGTGATTGTTTACATAACATGTTGCACATTGACCCTCCTCTGCCATTTAACCTGCCCGGCTATAGGGAAGAAACTTCAACCTATGTACTGTTTTTGTTTTCATACAACACTACCTGATTACGTTGTACATTGTATATTCAGAGTTCAACTTAAGAATATTGAACACAATGACATTATTATGCTTTATTTAAATTTGATTTTATTGAACAATTAAGTAACACAAATTTTGTACTTCCGTTCTTTAAATAACAAAATCACTCTCATTGGTCCTATAAAGGTGAGAAATTAAAATTAAACCTCAACATTTAAAAGTGGAATTAAGAAAAACTGCCTCACCTTTGATACTATGCCGTAAACGCTCATCTTTTGGAACGATGACGATTTAGGAATCGCCGATGATACCGTCCCTTGCAGCACCGGTGGCAATTGTGGCGCCAATTAAATGACTATCTACTAATTCGGCATATTTGAAGCCATTCATTGTGGAAAGGAAGGTTTTCAACAGAATCGGTCATTCATTTCCTCACTGTGAGTAACGTTTATGCAGGTCGACGTTGTGCTTAGCACTGGACCTACCATTGCGTGATATATGTAAACACAAAAGAGAGATATAACGCAGAGCCATTCAAAGCACAATAGACCCTGAAAGCTGTGCTTCATTTATGACAATGGTATTAGTAAGCAGACAAAATGAGGTACACTTATGTGTTATACGTATTGTTCTATACAATATAAGATTATTTGCACTTATTTACCTCCCACTCTGTATACTACTATTTGTAGATAGAGAGAGAAAGAGAGAGAGACATAGAGAGAGAGAGAGAGAGAGTTATGACATGTCTGGGTGTTTTTTTTTTTAATTGTAATGAGAATTATTAATTTTTCTGTGTAGGTTTTCAAGAAAGTTTATTAATAACTTCTACTCATTAAAAAAACAATTATAAGTAAAAACTCACATGCGATTTCCTTATCTTCTCCCAGGTGCCTTTGCCGAATTTGAGGAAGATCTCAAAACATCCTAGCATTATGACGTGAGAGGCGATTTGGTTTAACATATTCCCACAAAGGGACTTCCTCAATATAGTCTTGCAAAATGCCGTGAGGCATGGCATGATATATGATAGAGCCAGAGTCGCCTTCATTTGGGCACCATATATAAATTTGTGGCTCAATTGGCGCGTTCCCGTAGAATCTGATGTCCTCATCGGGATTCGTGGTGTTCATGATTGTGTAAGTGCCTGTTGGCAGTGTAATACAGAAGTCCCTAACTCCATTAGGGCGTGTTCTTTGTTGAACTAGGTACTTCCTGTTTACTGTGGAAAAATGTTCCCATGCAGGGTAGCAACGAAGAGTGCTCGGGGCATAATCAATTGGTATTACACTAAGTGCGCAATACCAATCCCGTGTTTCATTGTAGGTCCTTATGTAGAAATTGGACTCAAATGGGCAGCTCAGGTACTCAAAATTCAAAAGCGAACATTTGTAAAAGTTATAGTGGCCTGCAGGTAGTATAATCAGGAATTCTGTACCTTCAGTAGTTCTTCTACTGAAAATTCTGTCGTTTACTAGTTCACCACTCATTGTAAGTTTATGCAGAATCTGAAATTAAAATCAAGTCAGTTTATATGTAAGTATCAAATATATAAATACAAAATTATTAATTGTAAAAATTATGATTTAATATCCAAAAAGCCTGGTATGCAACCCACAGATACACACACACACACTCTGACACGCCATGTTCACTACCCAATATAAATCCAATTTGAACATTACATGGCACATCATTCCTGTAAAATTATTCCTCTTTGTAAATTTCGTTAACAATCATTAATATTTCCCAAAAATGTCTTAAAACTTAACGTATCAGCTTAGTTATATGCAAATAAATAGACACAATATTCATATGATTATATTAGACACCATTTTTATATAGTTTGTCTCAACCTTAAAAGACAGTACCTATAGTTAAATTGGATATATCTGTCTCTATCTAAAGCATACATGTTGCCATTAGTTTTGTCCTGTTGCTAAGTTGCTAACACAGTGTAAATATTCAGTTGTTACAATTTTCAGCTTAGAATGCATTATTCTGTGTAAAATTTTTGTACGCCATTTTTAGATTATTTTAGATTTCCGTTGACTCAAATTTCTAAAGAAAACGTATTTCTCAGTAAAAATTCGAAATTTTCTATTTCTATCCTAATTACGTAGTAAGTATTAAACCAAAGGACCACCTCACTTGGAGAGTATGCCATCTTTTTCGGTTATAGTGTTGTTATGGTGTTAGGGTTGCGTGTATATATCTCTTTCAAGTGTATTTGTTTACTAGAATAGGACACACTAATGCGTCAGAATACGGTTTGCCTTTTTTTTTTTCGTGTTATTTTCATTTTTTTTTGTAATATGCTTCATTATTTGAATGAATGAATGAACGAATGAATGAATGAATAAGTGTATTTATTAACATAGCAATATCATACATAGAATTTGAACAGTCGCACGGGTCCACAGACCGTACGTGCTTTTGTAATACACATTACAAGCAATATTAAAACAACAACCACAACAAAGAATTAAAAGAGTAAACACGAAAATAAAAAAACAAAGGAAATACACCGTCAAAAGCAATATTAAACAACAATAAAAATTAAGAGTGAATCCGAAAATAAAGATACAAAGATATTCAAATATAGCAATTTAAATTTACAGCACAGAGTACACCTTCATAAATGCACCCTCTTATAATAGATAATTACACTTAAAAGACATATATACACATAATATATACAACCCTAGCACAACAGTGACCTAAGTATGATATAATATACATGTATGTAGAACATTGTAGTCACTTTTGTTTAGTTGATCTTATCCCCCCCCCTTCTCTATTGGCAGCCTTCTCAGATCTCAGCTGTCTTGCCTTAAGTATAAATTTACCTAGCCCGTCCACGTTTTCCGTGCCTGCCAGTAGCGTCCAACATGCTTCTATCCCTACATTCGCAGTGGTAAAAAATCGCGGCAAATATTTTTCCCGCCATTCCTCCGTACCTCTACATCTTGCCAAGATGTGAGTCCACGACTCTTCCTCCTCGCAAATGGGACAGATTCTTATACCATTCTCGTCAGAAATTTTCGTGCTCCTCCATGCTCCTAGTCTAATCCACGCGAGCCCCTCTCTAATGAGTTTGGTACCTGTTTTGATGTATTACTCCATACCCCACTCCGATTTCAGCCCAGACTGTACTTCTAATGACACCTTCTCTGTGCATTGCGCAATTATTTGCTGTCTGTCAATATCACAGAGGCGGTTCTTAATTTTTTTCCAAATACTTCGCCTGTTTTCCTGCCCCGCCATCCAAATGTCTCCCATCCCAATGGTTTCCAACCCTTTCTTTAATGTTGATGCCCACGTCAAATTACCTTCCATTCGCAACTGTTCACGGTAGCAGACTGCCCTAATTAGAGATTGGTTTCCGTGAACGATTCTCATCCAATATTTAACTGCTCTGATTTTGCACTCTATCGTTTCACTATGTACCCAGTGTATTGCAAAAGCACGTACGGTCTGTGGGCCCGTGCGTTTGATGTAGATCAGTGTATGTATACTGGCATCTAAATAAATACAATTATTCATTCAGTAAACTAAAGGTCAGAATACAACACATTTTTTTCTTAGATAGAGTAAACTAGAGTGCTGATCTCACCTTAGTTTGAATTCTGTATCCTCAATAAGATCAACGTTATGATTTCTAAATCAAATATTCTCGGAAAAGGCTGTACTAATTCACCACAAAAATCAAACAGCGCGGAATACTTTTTTTTTTTTTTTAAGTTTACGCAGGGGACCAAGCGAAAGAAAATCTTGACAATAAAGTTTTTAAAACAAGCCAGAAAGCTGTAACTTCTTTAATTGGCTATCCATGCAAAAATGGTCATCCAATATCTCAACTCGAGGTGTGGGGCATAAGGTGAAGATTAACGTAGTTTTATAAAGACGTCTTAATGGCGTGTGCAACACCAAGAGGTATTAATGTAGATTATTAATGTTGTATTTTACGTAAATATTTATGGTTATGGAGCTATAGAAGCTTGTAAGAAACGAAATGTTGGTAAACTAAGAAGAAACGTTGTAAACTGCGCATTAGTAAGGGAATAAATGAAATAGCTAAGTATATCAGGTGTTCAGAAACAGAAATGTATAGGATAAAAAAGAAATGAGTGTAAGGACCTGTAAGGGCGCTATTAAAATAGAAAGCAGCATGGGTGAGGGGAAAGAAAGCATGCTAGGTTGAAAATACAATTGAATAGCACAAAACATAGTGTGGCGTGTCGTTCATTCTTTGCTGTTTTAAAATATTTCACATTTCTGAATGTAATTTTGTCACAGAGTAAACAATGAAGATGCCCTACAAAATTAAAGCTTTTATAATCTTATATACCAATTTTGATATGGCTACTTTTATGTCTATAAAAACACATTTCGAAGTTATAAACTAATATGAAGTACAAGTGTAACCTTAAATAGCAATGCACATATTTCACATTCTAGCTATGTGTTACTCGCAAGATGACACTGAACCCGTAGAACTGATCGTAGCTGAGTGCCAAAGTTCTAACATACATATAGTACAACAGTGCGTAAGTCATGCGTTAGTAATAAGTTCGTACGAAGGAATAGAAAAGAAAAAGAAAAATCTAATGCGTTCCACTCACATGATTTACACTAGTTGTTGAATAAAAAACGTTCTCTATAAAAGATTATTTTATATACGCTATGCTAATCCAGATAAACGTTGCCACAATTGGTCTCATTACTTGCTTCTTTATAAGTATAAGGGAAATAAAGGAACACATTAGGATAAAGCAATAGTCAGATCTTTTAAAAGCCGTTCGCTAAGTGAAACAAATGAAATTCTGTTCCCTTTGCTTGCTAGGGGTAAACAAGCGAGAAACGAAAAAAAAAAAAAAATGTCTAGCTTTTGAGAAAAGTTTAAGTACTTTAAAATTGAAACTAATTACTCGGAATATATAAACAACGGTTAACTCTACAAAAAATGTAGGTATATGACATAAATTGTGTGTTTTAATGAGATCCTACACTTTTTCTGCAGTAAGTTTTTGTCTCTCTCTCTTACGGTTTACCAGTTATACAAAAGTTATCTGTCACCCACCTGGGTAGTGTGGTGGTAGCGTGTCTGCTTCACATTCAACAGGTCGCGAGTTCGAATCTCGCCTTGGGTGAGTTACACGGATAAGGTTTTTATTGGGGTTTTCCCGTATCCTGAGAAGATGAATGTCGAGTAGCTTTAAGCTGCATGGACCCCGAGATCATTTGAGCATCATTTCACCAGTTATGACCAACCAGGTTAAAGGATGTTAAGCCAAAAAAAAAAAAAGTTGTCCAAAATGTCGAGGTCTTCAGAAACTATTCCCAGAAAACTCAAGATATCCATTTCGTTTGCTATGAACATATCTTAACCATATGACATATTAAGCAAAATCGTTAGAGCCGTTTTTGAAAAAAAAATCATAATTTTTCGAAAAATTGTCCATCTAAAGGGTAGTTGGAGGTGGGAGGATGTTCTTGAAAATCTTCGTTCTTGATTATGCCATAAGGATTGTAATTTGTACATTGTTTTATCTTTTCTGAGCCATTGTGGTGTTGCATTTAATTAAACACTGTTTAAATTAAGTAATAATAACAATAACAATAATAATAACAAATTATATCCGGGGGTATATTCCCCTCGTTAAATAAATGGAAGAGGACTCGGCTTTTAAGTCGAAGAATTCCCTGAGTAGGTCACCACCTAAAAGATGATGATGATGATGATGATAATAATAATAATAATAATAATAATAATAATAATAATAATAATAATAATAATATCCGGGGGTACATTCCCTTTGTTAAATAAATGGAAGAGCACTCGGCTTTTAAGTCGAATTATTCCCTGAGTACGTCACCATCTAAAAGAGAAGGGGATGTTGAGAATATACAGAAGGATGTGAATATTAAAGTAATGCTAGAAGGGGTAGGAAAGGATCCAAGGTGGATATGAATGTGATAAAAGGACAAATTTATGAAAGTATGAACATAAATGAGCAATTTAAAGATGTCATTTTGGAATTAAATTTCATAATTGGCAGTGAGAGATTTAAGTCGAAGGATAAAACCTTTACCTTATTATCTTCAATCCAAAGAATGTATCAGCAAGTAAGTATTGAGAAAAAGAAAGCCATAGCCGAAGCGAATACGTTTAAAGAGTACAGTGAAAGGAAATGCCATCAAATACCTGTGAAAACATTTGCTCAAGTAACTGCAACATCTGTAACAACTGGAAGGACAATGCAACTACAGAAGGCCGTGGAAATGAAGAGCCATACTGTCTTTATATCATCTATAACAAATGCACATATTAAAGAGATACAAAAGGCCATTACCTCAAACCTTAAGCCAGCACAGGAGAACTGCGGGCAAGAACTTGATCGTTGGTGTAGAATCTGCTGACGATGCAAAGCGAATTATAGATAGTCAAAATTTAAGGGACAAAAAGCTGAAGGTCGAGCCACCAAAACAGCCGAAATCCCCTAATTATATTATATGATGTATTAGCAGAAGCTAAAGAAGAGGAATTGAAAAATAACATATACGAACAAAACTTTGCGCGGGACTGATTGCAAAGCAAGAATTTGATGATGGATTTAAATTACGATTCAAAGCTGGTCCCAGGAATCGTGATACTGTACACCACGCTAAAATAAGCAAAATTATAATCCAAAACACAGGCAGTATATTGGTTTTCAAACAGCGGTAGTGAAAGATTTTGTGTCTGTGCCAAGATGTCTAAAATACTACGATTTTGGGCATGTTTCTAAATGTTGTAACAAAGAGAAATTAATGTGTGGCAATTTTGATGAAGAAGATCACGAAAGAAAAGGCTGTATGAAAAATAATCAGTAACCCATTTGTATACAAAAAAAAAAAAAAAAAAGGAATTCAATATTGTCCCACTTACAAAATGAAAGACAGATTATGACGAATAATTCCACGGAGGAGAATAAAAGGAAGGAAAAAAAAAAAGAGGAACACTTCTTGAGAATAAGACGTAATTTGGCAAGAGTAATTGCACATAAACTTAGGTTTAGATAAGCAAAAGGCGAGGAAGGATATTTACTCTTTAGACCAACGGTTCCCAACCGGTGTGCCCCATCACCCTAAGGTGCCGTGTGATTGGCTAAGGGGTGCCGCGAGATATTGAGATAAACAAAAAAAATACCTTCTACTTAAGCCTTAAGTCTTGTAAGGTCTTGAAATAAAATAAGTCAAATCAATTACTCTCATGCACGGCAGATAGTGATAGTGGTCGATTCATTTCAATAATTCAGTTATACTAGTATCCCACAGATGGCATTACAGCTATACCCTGCCGAACATTCCCGAGACTACTCGCTTCCTCAAGAACATTCCCGAGACTTCGACAGATGAATATATAAAAGTGTACGCCGCTTGGCGCTTTCAGTTGTCTTCCTCGCGTTGATTCACAGTGTTTAGCTATGGATAAGTTCATTGTTAAACATAAACGCCAGGACAGTGAAAGTGAACAGTCGGCTCCTACTGCTTGCTTTAAGAAGCCAAATCTTACAGTTTCTCCCGGACCGTCGAATTCACCACATAAAGAAGACAAACGAAAGAAACGAACATACCAGGACAGTTACTTAGCGTATGGATTTAAGTGGAATAACAACGAGGAAAACCCTATCCCTGTGTGTTTATTTTGTGGCGAAACACTTAGCAACGAGGCCATGGTACCTAGCAAACTGAAGCGGCATCTTACAACAAAGCATCCTAGTGTGTCACAGAAAAGTGTAATGTATTTTTCACATATATTAGAAGGGGAGAAGAAAACAGCTGTGCGAATGGTAAAGAGAATGGCCATAGGTGATACTGCTCTTAAAGCCTCATTTAAAATAGCAGAAACTGATAACTAAAAAAAAAAACCCATACTCTTGGAGAGGAAATCATTGGCCCTGCATGTCAAGTTATAGTTTCAACAATACTTGGCGAAGGAGCAGCTAATCAAATTTCGAAAGTTCCTCTGTCCAACAACACAATCAGCCGCAGGATATCTGAAATGTCATGCAATATCAACGAACAAGTCACGGAGAAAATAAAAACTTATAGAACATTTGCTTTGCAAGTAGATGAGAGTCTCGATATTGGTGACAAACCGCAACTCCTTGGTTTTATCAGATATATTGATGAAAAAGATATTAGTGAATAGTTTCTGTTCTGTAGGCCGCTGGAGACTACAACCACAGGCCATGATATTTTCGTTTCTATTAATTCCTATATCAATGACCATGATCTTTCATGGAAAGACTGTTGTGGTATATGTACAGATGGTGCACCATCTATGTCTGGGAAAATTAAAGGTTTTACTGCCAGAGCTCTCAATGAAAATCCATCCATTATTATAACTCACTGTTTTCTGCATAGAGAGGCATTAGTCGTGAAAGCGTGTAATGAAGATTTTGCTGAAGTGTTTAACCAAGTTGTGAAAATGGTGAACTATATGAAGTCTCGACCTTTAAAGTGCAGCATTTTTTAACAGTTGTCGCGCAACGGATGCAGCTCATACCTCTTTGTTACTTCACACAGAAGTAAGGTGGTTGTCTAGGAGTCGTGTATTGAACCGGTTTCTCGAACTTAAAGAACAGCTAAAAACTTTTTTTTAAGGATGAAAATAAAGACACATTTCATGAGCTCTTACTAAGTGATTCTTGGTGTTTTGAACTGTCGTATCTGGCAGATATTTTTCATAAGCTGAATGAACTGAATGTTTCGATGCAGGGTCGATATGAAACAATAATCTCCTCAACCAATAAAATGAAAGGTTTTAAAAGAAAACTTAGTTCTTGGAAGTCTGCAGTTCAAAAAGGAGATTTGTCGAACTTTCCATCTCTTCTTAATGTGGCAGGAGATAAAGACCTGGGTAAAAACTGAAAGACCGCATTTGTGATCACTTATCAAGATTGCAAGATGCAATAGATGCGTACTTTCCAACTATTTCCACTACGAGTCTCGACTGGGTTGTCTCACCATTTGATTTCGTAGATAGTGCAGAGGAAATAGATTTCACTGCTTGCGAACGAGATGAATTTATTGATCTTTGCGCTGATTCCACACTCAAAGGTAAGTTCACCAAGAGTGAGGCGTCGGTGGCTAGTTTTTGGCTTCAACGGAGAGAGGAGTACCCTAACCTAATGAAGAAAGCAATTAACGCACTTTTTCCCTTTTCAACATCCTATCTATGCGAGCAAGCCTTCTCTGCTATGGTGACAATAAAATGCAAAGCAAGAAATAGACTGAATATCCTTGAGGATGATTTGCGTGTTTCACTGTCAACTGTAAGACCCGACATCACATATCTGTGCTCTAAGCATCAATCACAAGTTTCACATTAATCATTAATCGAACAAAATTTATTGATGTATTTTTACTCAGTGATTGTAGTAAAGTTTACTGTATTATGTTATGCTGTACGTTATTATTATATAATATTTCAATAAATTAACATATTAAGCTTAATTTTCTTTTAATTCAAGGAAGGGTGCCCCTGGTGTTTAATGTTATTCCCAAGGGTGCCGTGAACTTCAAAAGGTTGGGAAACACTGGCCTTGAATTTACTCATACATATGGTAAATTTATTTTGTCAAATAACTATTTTTAATTCAGCTTTGCCACTGTACCCTTTATAGATAAAATTAAAAACATTACCAGAACTTATCCAGACTTAGAAATAGTGCATTCCTGTGAAGCAAATGCAAAATCGGGCTGGTGGTTTAGTAGGTATAAATTTGAAAGAGGGGAGAAATTAGAAAAAAAGAAAAAAACCATTACGGAACTACATTTAATAATAAAAATGGACCAAATAACTCACCCACCTATGAAAGCAGAGCAGGAGCGACACTTATAATTGATATTATTTTTTGAAGCATTAGATCGGAAGACAAACTGATTGATTGGAAAGTAGGACAAGATTTTATCTCTAGTGATCACAGACTGATTTATTTTAGTTACTGTATTGGGAATGAACGGAGGCAGAATAATAAAAGAGGTGAATCGCTATATATGTAATCACACACAAGGCAATTGGTACGAGATGAGAAGTAAATTTGAAGCTAAATGCCCCACGTACATTGGAAAATTTATGGATCAGGACGCATATAAATTAATTGAAGAAATAAAAACAGTTATTTCTGAAATCGTACCAAAAATAAAACCGATAACCCAGAGAAAGCTCGAAAACAAATGCTGAAAATACGTAGAATATACCACAAATCTATTATACCTACAGAAAGAGAAATAAATTTAAGGAACTATCGAAAACATAAAGAGAGACTTAAAGGTATTTAGAAGAAAATAAATTAGACACGAACATCTGGGGAATGCCGTATAAAATTATAATGGACAAAGTGAAGAAACCTGAAGTACTGACAACGTTATACAAAGGAGATGGTAACATGACCACAAACTGGAAGGAGTCAGCAATTTTTGATTAGAGAAATTACTTCCAGATGATGACCATACATATGTTAGACGAAATACACTTCAGCGAATAAGTATGAATCTATCTAAATACAAGAGCGATATAACGGATATTAAGTTGGTAATTAAAAGGCTGAAGAGGAAAAAAACTGCCGGCCATGACGGATATACAAACGAAATGTTGGTTAATTTGGAGGAGTCAATTTCTCCCTTTTTGCGTAAATTGTTTAATGATTGCATACCGAAAGGCCGCTTTCCAAATTGTTGGAAGGAAGCAAAAGTAATTATTTTAAAAAAGAGTACTGATAAAGATCCAAAGGACCTCAAATACTACCGATCCATTTGTATGTTAAATACCATTGGAAAACTTTTTAAAGAATTTCTTTGTAAGAGAGTAAAAGAATTTCCACTTATGACTGGTATGAGTGACAAACCATTTGCATTTAGAAAAGGTTTATCTACTGAAGATGCAATAAATTCAGTATTGAAGATCGTTAAAAACTCACAAGCTAAATATATTATAGGAATTTTAATTGATATTTCCGGCGCACTGGACAATTCGTGATGGCCATACTTTTTTGGGAGACTACGTCAAAAGTTTACCCAAAATGTATCTATGAAATATTAAGAGATTATTATAATAACAGAAAGGTTTTAATGGACGGTGTAAAGGACATAGTGTATATAAAGTAAGTACTAAGGGATATCTACAGAGTTCGGTGCTCGGACCGCTGTTCTGGGACATTGAATTGGAGACCTTATTGGACGATCAGAATGACGCAAACTTATAAACACCATTGCAAATGCCGAAGATCTCTTATTCATTATTGAGAGTAAAATAGGAATGATGTGGACAGTAAAGCAAATAATCTAGCACATAAACTAAGTAACTGGTGCACAAATTCAAAACTACAAATATCACTGAATAAATCAAACTATAGGGTAGTTTAAAAGCAATCCAAGCATAAAGCCTAATAATCAAATCATAAGAAGACAAAAGGAAGCCAAATATCTCGATATATATTTAGATGAGAAATTAAACTTAGGAAGCACACAGAGTATATAAGAAATAAATCCTAAACTGTGATGATGAAATTGGCCCAAATTATGCAATCGAACTTTAAAGTACCTTTAACTACAATCTCAACATATAATAGTATTTTCACATCCATAATAATATATGGTGCTAGTGTTTGGACCATTCGGATGCAGGACGGTCACATAAGAAATTTACTAAGGAGAACTCAAAGAAAATCTTGCTACGATACACTGGAGCAGTTAAACCCACTCCGGCTATGACCCTCCTAGTTACGACAGAAATTTGGCCAATAGATGCTTTAATTAAATTTAAGGGAGCAAAATTTTGGTTGAAGAAGAACGAATTTGGAATGGTAACACAAATAATTGGAATAAGATATGAAAATGTAGCTGAAATTAAGAGGTTTCTGAAATTATGTTGACAACAAGAATTGGATACAATGGGAGCGGAAAGGAGAGTGTATAATTTATTTAATAATGCCATCGAAAGACTTAGACTCTAGCAGATTCAACCTACTAGAGTACTAATCCATTCCATTACCGGACATGAACCCTATAAAATATATCGGAAAAAGAGCAACAAAACCTTAATCGATAACAGTGCTATTTGTAACAAACAAGATACATCCAAACATGTTCTGTTTGAATGTTTGCTATATGGTGAATAATAACTCAATCACGAACTGAATTAACTGGACAAAAAATAGTGGATATATTAAGAAATAAAGACAAATATTCACCTAGAGAAATTAGTGTATATAGTAAAATTTCCTGGGAAGAGAGAATCAAACAAGTGGAAATACCAACTTATGCACTAGCTGGCAACGAAGAATTAAGATCCGATAGAGTTCGATATCAATTTACCTTAAACTTAATAACTGACACACCGACGGATAAGTATAATTTACAACAAGCAATGTCACATGGAGAGGCAGCAGTCGATGAAGCAGAGATAGAAGAGGATGTGCAAGGAGATATCTGAAAATTTAAATAAAGAAATATAAGCAGATACTATTGCAATTTATTACTAAAATAACTAAGAACTGAATAGAGAAGGAGAATACTAAGAATAGGAGAATAAAGAATGTACGCTGATTTTAAATGGAGATTGGAGATCAGTGGAAGATGATGGGGAGCAGAGTAGAGTAGAGGGAGGCGTAGAAGAAGGTGCTGGTGTAGAGTAGGGTGATAAGAGGGTGCAGAGGATGAGTGAAAGCAGGAAATGGAGGAGAATGGGCTTCTGGTAGTGGACACAATAAGGCAGGGGGAGAAGAAGTTGAGGAGGTAGTGTTAATGAAGTGTTAAATAATGTTAAAAGGAATATAGAGTGAGCATAGTATAATAAGGGTGTAAAATGTTATAACTATTAAAAAAATATTAGCCAAGAAAGGCGAAAGATATTTAAATGGCAATAACAAGGGAAAATGAAAGTGTATTAAAATACTTGTAATAGAGAAATGAATAACTAAGCGTAATAATAACAATAATAACAATACTACTACTACTACTACTACTACTACTACTAATAATAATAATAATAATAATAATAGACGTCAGTCTTATGTGGATGTGAAAATACTATTATATGTTGAGTTTGTAGTTAAAGGTACTTTAAAGTTCGATTGCATAATTTGGGCTAATTTCATCATCACAATCCTACATGTAGGACGCTATGCCTAGCTTTGTTTAGAACCCTGCTGTATGATATAATTATGTGATTAGCAGTTGGTTTCTACTGAAGACGATAATACACATACACTTCAGCGAATAAGTATGAATCTATCTAAATGCAAAAGTGATATACCCTTTGGATACAACGGAAATTAAGTTGATAATTAAAAGGCTGAAGAGAAAAAAAACTGCCGGCCATGACGGAACTACAAACGAAATTTTAGTTAATTTGGAGGAGTCAATTTCACCCTTTTTGCATAAATCGTTTAATGATTGAATACCGAAAGGCCGCTTTCCAAATTGTTGGAAGGAAGCAAAAGTAACTATTTTAAAAAAGAGTACTGATAAAGATCCAAAGGACCTCAAATCCTACCGATCCATTTGTATGTTAAATACCATTGGAAATTTTTTTGAAGAGTTACTTTGTAAGAGAATAAAAGCATATTAGTATGAGCGACAAACAATTTGGATTTAGAAAGGTTTATCTACTGAAGATGCGATAAATTCTAGAAAATTGTCTAAATTTACAACATTTTCATCGCCTGAATCCTCATCACAAGCAGTATGGGGGGGGGGCTGTTAGTGAAATGTTACCACTGGCGTCAATGATGTCACTGTCAGCGTCATTGACTTCATTGTTTTCAAGTATTCTCATAGCTTGATCAAGGCTGAAGCCCGTAAATAAAAGAAATAATAGTAAACTAGCATTTGTAATAAATTAGCCCCCTTTGTGACTTACGTACTATATGTAGTGTGGCAAGATATAACAATGAATACTGCGGATCATTGTTGATATTATACTAGTTTTATACTATAATGTCATACATTATCTTGTTTTCAAGCTGTGGGCACAAGACTAATAGTTACAAATAAATAGTATGCACATTACACAAATCTTTCAAACATAAAGTCATAGCGTTCTGCCATTTTTTCCTGGAACAGAAGCATTAACACAACTTTCCAGTCACCTTATTGGACGATCAGAATGACGCAAACTTATAAACACCATTGCAAATGCCGATGATCTCTTATTCATTATTGAGAGTAAAAATAGGAATGATGTGGACAGTGAAGCAAATAATCTACCACATAAACTAAGTAACTGGTGCACAAATTCAAAACGACAAATATCACTGAATAAATCAAACTATAGGGTAGTTTAAAAGCAATCCAAGCATAAAGCCTAATAATCAAATGTGAAGCGAATAAGTGTAAAGTGTATATAAAATTATGTATAATGCATAGATATTTTACTAAAGTAAGATGAAAGGAAGCCAAATATCTCGGAATATATTTAGATGATAAATTAAACTTAGGAAGCACATAGAGTATATAAGAAATACATCCGAAACTGTATTATATTATAGTATAAAACTAATACAATATCAACAATGATCCGCAGTATTCATTGTTATATATTGCCACACTACATATGTACGTAAGTCACAAAAGGGGCTAATTTATTACAAATGCTAGTGTACTATTATTTCTTTTATTTACGGGCTTCAGCCTTGATCAAGCTATGAAAATACTTGAAAACAATGAAGTCAATGACGCTGACAATAACATCCTTGACGCCAGTGGTAAAATTTCACTAACAGCCCTCCCCCCCCCCATAATGCTTGTGATGATGTGACTGATGAGGATTCAGGCGATGAAAATATTGTAAATTTAGACAATTTTCTAGGTAGCCAATTGAAAACTGAAACAGAAGTAGAAGTAGTTATTGCAAGTGAGCATACTGAAAGAGTAGCAGCAAGGGGAGCAAAAGGTAGCAGTAGTGGTAGGGGCAGGGGAAGGCAGATGGGATGAAAATGTGATACGAAGAGGAAGACGATATATCACTGGGATAAATGTGATCTTACAGAGTGCAATAATGAATGGCCCAACATTATTCTGTTCCCAACAATCGAAGCACTTCGCAGATATTTTGGCCATTTTTACGAGGATGTTATTAACACCATTGTTACATTCACAAGCCAATATGCTGTTGAGTGTAATCGACTGGGTGATATGACTTCAAATGAAATGAGATCATTTATTGCAATACTTTACTTAGTGGCTATATTGAAGTACCGAGGCGGAATATGTATTAGGAAACAAGATCAGATTCCCATAATAATGTTGTTGCAGGGGCGACAAATTCAAAATCATAATGTACAACTTACACTTATGTGACTTCTAAGTCAGACAGATTCGCTAAATTGAGGCAGGTATTCGACGTGCTCAACACACGATTTCAAGAAAATGCACCCATGAAGAAAAGCACAGTGTTGATGAGGCAATGGTGCCTTACTTTGGTAAACAAGGGTGCAAGCAGTTCATTTGAGGAAAACCAATACGGGATGACTACAAAATTTGGACTGGAGCTACTAGAACTGGGTACATTGTATGGATGGATCCTTATCAAGGTCTGAGCACTACACTATCGGAGAACTACAAACTTAGGAGCAAATGTCGTCCTTCAATGTGTGATGTGTTATTGAGTTTGGGGAAATACACGTATCACCTGTTTTTTGACAATTACTTTACATCATCCCCCCCCCCAATCAATTACATCTTAAAGGAATCCAAGGTAAGGGACAATTAGAGAAAACCGGATTTCAAAATGTTCCCTACTGGAGAGTAAGAAGATGAAAAAATCCCCTCGGGGAAGCATTGATTTCAGAAGTGATACGTCTAGCAATAGTAGTAGCAAGATAGAACGACAATAGTGAAGTCACAGTAGCTTCCAACTGTACGCCAGTAAAGCCCCTACACACAGTAAAAAGATTTGCACAGAGTGAAAAGTACAGCTATCAAACAACCCCAAATGAATCATATTTGCAATGAAAACATGGGTGGAGTTGATCGGGCTGATCAAAATATAAGCCTTTACGGGATGTTCACAACAGGGGAAAAATCGAACTTCAGTTTGATAGCGCATTGCATAGATGTAGCCGGACAAAATGCATGGCAGTTACATAGGTTTGAAGATGATGAGAAACTGGATCATCTTGAATTTCGTCATCGTATTGTAGCTTTCATTCTGAAAACAAATTCCCAAGTATGCAAGTTTACAGGGAGGCCATCAAAGACAGAGTATCAAGACTCCAGGTACGACAGAGTAGATCATTGGGTGATTGGCCAAACTCGCTGCAGGCTCTGCCATTCAAAACCACGACAAAATGTATGAAATGTGATGTGGGTTTGCATGTAAAATGTTTCATGACATACACAAAGTGATGGTTAAAAATGTGTTTGATCCATTTCAATTAACTTTAAAATGTGTAAATTTCACTGTGTGGGTCGTAAAAAACACAATTATTGTAAGTGATGAACTTACTACCTATATGACTGACGTCCTACATTTAGGGCGCCCTATAAATCATGCAATAGTTACATTATAAGCACAAAACTAGATTTGACAGGTTATATGATTTCTATGTAACGCATTTCTGTAAGAAGTACAACTAAAAAAAGTCTGTCTCATCTGGGTTAAGAGAAAAAGTAGTTATGTGTTTTAATTATAGTTGTGCAAAATAATGGAAGGGCCAAATTTTATTAAGGGTTTTATGAATTTTATGTATAATTATAAGAGCAGGATTAAGGGATCATGGAATAAATAAATGGAATCAGATGCATATGAGTATTGTTGACTACAATGTGGAGAATATAAGTTAAATAAATTGTAATGGTTACCAGTACACATTCTGCTGGATACCAGTAGTGTAGGGTTAGTTTTGTTAATGATTTACAAGATAGCTTTATAGGCAAATAACTGGTTACCAGTTAGTTGTATTACTGGATTCCAGTAATTAATAATATGTGATTTAGTGTGAGTGAAAATTGTTTTATGATTGGAGTCTACCTTACTTACTTTATGTTAAGTTAATTTGTTTCAATTTGTGAGTTAAGTAATTATTTTTTAATTATTATTATATAAGTAATATCTGTAAAGTAATGATGTATGATAAAAATTTAAAAGTGGGAAATAAAATTATTGTAAAGTTTGAAATATGCGTCCTGGTATAGGGAACTAGATACCAGGATGTTGTACTACGGATGTGATTTATTTTTTGTACATACCGGCTAGAGGAAGTAAAAACGCACATGTTCAAAAAGTTTCAAATATGAGGCACCTTGTACGTAAGAATTTAAAAAGACAAATGGTGTATCAAAAGCTGTAAATAATATGAAAAGGTATTTGACACAAATTGCATGTATTATTAATTACCCATATTTTTCACTTTCTCTAATCTATGTACATACAATTTAGGTCATAGTAGCTAACGAAGATATTTTATTCCACCCAAAAATTCCGGGTCGAGATTTCACCGGAAATGTTTTGAGGTCCCCTAAATCCAAAAAAAAATTAGAAAAAAGTCCGCGTATGTGTGTCTGTTGACAGCATAGCTCAAAAACGAAAAGACCGTTAAATACCAAACTTGGTATTTATGTTCAGCATACTCCAAAAATGCGACACCAAGGTTTTCATGAGAATCCCCACGCCACAAACTACCCTTTAGATAGAAACATTTTTGAAAATTTTGTTTTTCTCAAAAATGGCTGAAACGATTTTGATTAAAATAGCACATATTAAAAATATTTATATCGTAATTAAAATATATATTTTGAATTTTCTGGGAATAGCCTCTGAAGACCTCTTTATTCTGGATGAGTTTTGCAGAATTTTGCCTAACTGTTAAACCGTAAGAGATAGACGAAGACTTAATAAACAAAAGATCTAGTTCTCGGTAAAACGCATAATTTATGTCATCTATTTTTCTTGTTCAGTTGACCGTTTTCGAGATATTCCTTGTCATTGGTTTCATTTTTAAGGCACCTAGCTTTTCTCAAACGGGACCATACAAAGCGAACCGAGCCTCAATTGTTTGTTTCACATAGCGACAAGCTATTAAAAGATTTGATTATCGCTTTAGTCTACTGTATTCCTTTATTTTCCTTCTACTTACAAGTAAACAAGTAAGAAGACCAATTCTGATAATGATTTTCTCTGTTAGCATGATGTGGATAAAAGAATAATCTTTTGTAAGAACCTATTGAAAGAATAATTTGTATTTGGAAGAGCTAGAGACGGTTATGTGAATGGAACTCATAGATGATTTTCTCTAGTAAGATTTATTCCATTCCTGGTTTTCCAGTTAGCATATACAGGATTGGTGATCAGCACAATGGCTGGTATGGCGATAAACAAGAAATGAAATGTGGTGATGAAACGGATTTTAGGAAAATTCGCAGCTCAAAGTATTCAAACCAGCATTCGCCTAGCGAGCGAGGGAAACCGTGAAAAATCTCTTCGGTCAGGTTGATCGGCCACGGGGGTTTGAACTCCGGACCCCCCGAACGAGAGTTGCACACACGTAAACTACGTTCAACAGACTAAATTATAACTTTTGTACTGTAAAATATTTATTGTATTCAATGTTATTCACCACGTTAAGCATCGCGTTACATTAAAAAAAAAAAAAACTCTTCTAGACTGCCTCCGTAATCGAGTGATCGGGAGCATACTTCTCAACCGCAGGTCCCGGGTTCGTGTTCCCGCTGGGATGGGGAATTGTTCCAATAGGTTTCTCTTTCTACCCGGTTTCGTGTTCCCGCTGGGATGGGGAATTGTTCCAATAGATTTCTCTTTCTACCCGGTTTCGTGTTCCCGCTGGGATGGGGAATTGTTCCAATAGGTTCCTCTTTCTACCCTGTCAAAGGCTTTTATACAGGGTGTTTCAAAACGACACCAAACGAAGATGTGGACCTTGTTGGTCATACCGTACGCGATACGTGAATACAATTTTCAGCTCTAAATTCGGCACATAACAAATCACCATGGATTAGGCAGTCGTACATAACCAAATGGCACGTGCCTGGCCCACTTCAAGAGAGATGCCGGTTGGTAGCGAAGGTCCCAGTCGCGTGGTTTGATAGACACGCCGGCGCGGCACTGGTCACCTTAGTAATGGAAAATGTAGCATGTGAGTTTTGTTATGTTTCGTATAACACGTTCTGAGGTTGTTTACGTGGCGTATGACAACCGTTGTTCCTTCGCTGCCTAATCCCAAATGTGTGCGATTTTTAAACACACATAAAACTTTAAATAGAAGAGTTTGAAAGTTGCGACATCAAGTTTCGAACAAGTCAAAGTGTAAGCTAATCGACTGCTATCTTCGTTTCGTGTCGTTTTGAAACAGCCGGTATAATTTATAAAGGCTATATAATGGAAATAAAACTCTTGTCTCTTTTCAATTATATGTGCTGCTCTAAATATATAGTCCAGCCAGGAGATTTCTGTGATTCTAATAGAACAGATTCGGCTATACTAGTCCTTATTCGGTTGGTTAATGCCTTCGCGCAAAATTTATAGCAGTAAACTAATTCCTCTAAAATTACTACAGCTGTCCTCATATATTTTTACTTTCTCTAGCCCCGTAAGTACAATATACATAGTGGATAGAGAAGATACTGTATTCCACCCAAAAAATTGATACCGAGATTTCACCGGAAATGCATGCTTTAGGATCCCCTAAATAAAAAAAAAAGCATTTTCTGAAAAAGATCCGTGTGTGTGTTTCTGTCAGCATAGCTCAAAAACAAAAAGGCGGTTAAATACCAAACTTGGTATTTTGGTTTGCTTTCCTCCAAGGATGTGGCACGAAGATTTTCAAGAAAATTTCGCCACTCCTAACTACCCTTTATAAGGAAAAATTTTCGTAAATTTGTTTTTCTTAACAATGGCTCTAACAATTTTGATTAAAATGCCAGATATTAAAGTCATTTCCATCACAAATAAAATGTATATCTTGAATTTTCTGGGAATAGCCTTTGAAGACCTGTTTATTCTGAATGAATTTTGCATAACTAGTAAGTCGTAAGAGATAGACAAAAACTTACTACACAAAAGATGTAGATATCGTTAAAATACACAATTTATATCATAGACATTCTTTTTCGTGGAGTTTACCGTTTTCGAGATATTCCTTGTTATTAGATTCAATTGTAAAGCACTTGTACTTTTCTCAGACAGGAAGTGTCCGTTTTTCTTTTGTTGTACTCCTGGCCAAGCAAAGAAGCGATAATCGCATAACAACAGCTTTTAAAACATTTGACTATCACCTTAGCACAGTGTTCTGCTTATAAGGAAATAAGTAATAAGAACATTCTGCTAATGTTTATCTCGATTAGTATTGTGTAGGAAGAAGAAGCATCTTTTGTAAGAAGTTTGTTTGTAGAGCAGCTAGAGAAATTCATGTGAGTGTAACACATAATTTTTTTTAAATAGGTATTACAATGGCTGTTCCCCTATTCATCTGGCATATTTCATCATCTCCAACACATATTCAACAACCTCAACAATGTATCGTGTAAAGATTGTGGCGCATATTTTATCAGTTCTCCATTAATTTGGTCTATTCCCGCGGAGTTCTTATTCTTGATTAGACTTAATGCCTCTGTATGTTCTTCTCGAGTAACAGGATCATCTGCCAATCAACCCTTGACTTCTTTTTTACTTATCCATAATTGCCTAAAATGTTCTTACCATTCATTAATTTAGTTTGGGTTCATTAAAACGTTATTACTTTCCTATTTATTTAAATCCGTTTTGAAACCTACAAACTATATCTTCCTTACCGTGTACATCATACTCTATTTCCGCTATATTCTTTTCCCTGTTATTTCTATTGGTCTTCGGAATTACTCTACTAGCTTCCACATAAGTACAATTGTCTTAATTGAATATAGTTTTATCTCCTTTGTAATTCAGATACATTAGATACCCGTCCCTTTTTACTTTCACTAAGTCTTGAAGTGTATTTGTCCATATTTATACATTTGCTTTTCGTTTACCACTTCAGGCTTTGGTTATTATTTGTTTTATGTTTTCCCATTCCATATTGATGTTATCATAGAGTTTTATTTATACTATATACCTTCTGTTCTACTCTCCTTGCACATACGTATCTAATACTTTCTTCTTCAAGTAAATATGTATTTTATGTTTCCTGAACTATTACTGCTTTCTTTATAGGTTTCCTCCATCTTGTTGGTTGCAGAAGTAAGTGGTGTTCATCGCTACCTCTGTAGGCTATACTCTTACATCTTGTGATAAGTTACAATCCTAGGTCCCCTGAATCCAAAAAATCATTTTTATAAAAAGGTCAGAGAGAGAGCGAGAGTGTGTGTGTGTGTGTGAGTACAGCATAACTCTAAAAACGAAACGTCGGTTAATTACCAAACTTTGAATTTAAGTTCAGTCAGTATCTTCCAAGGATGCGACACAAAGATTTTCAGAAACCCTCCCCACACTAGGTACCCTTTACATGGACATTTTTTTGAAATTTTCAATTCATGGTTCTAACGAGTTTGACTGATATATTAAAGATGTTTACATTACAAACAAACTGTATAGGTATCCTGAATTTCGAGGGAATATCCCCTGAAGTCCTCTTTATTGTGAATGACTTTTGCTTAGTTGGTAAACTGTAAGAGATAGACAGAAATCTCAAAATTTATGTCACATACATTTTAACAGATATTCACTAATATTTGTTTCAATTTTAAACTACTTAAACCTTTTCTCAAAGGGGAAGCCCTCATCCGTTTCATCCCTTTTGTTTTACTCCTGGCCATGGAAAGAAAACCGAACGAATAAAAATTTCCTAGGGACAGCTTTTAAAAGATTTGACCGTCGCTTTAATCTAGTGTATCCCCTTACCTTCCTTTTATTTATAAGGGACTAAGTAATAATACCTACCATTTCTGATATATCTCGATTAGCATAATGTAGATAAAAGAGTAATTTTGCAACAATATTTTGTTTGTAGAACAGATAGAAAATGTCATGTGAATGGAAAACATCAGGTATTTTAAAGAAAAAATATTAATTTTATAGATTAATAATTCAGTAATCAAAGTTATTGAAATATCCTCCATTTAAACTTTTGTGTGTGGTTTAAAGCTCTAATTCAGAAAATGGTTTTCTCAAATTTGGAGGTGTGCCGGACATTTTAATTACGAAACATAAAATTATGAAATAGTGTATACATATCTTGCAAAGTATTTATCCAATTTGAATGAAATCGGTATTAATATTAACATAACAGCAATGAAATCGCAGAAAAACTTTCCGAAACATCTTAAAAGAAATACATAAATTTGAAATTTAATTCCCAGTGCCCCAACTACAATTTCAGTGCACCAAAGCACAGAGCCTGAAAGAAAGGCACGTCATGAACATGCCGGTTGCAAGTGGCTCTTCCCTTGCTATCCGAGTAATTGCAAACAAATCTCGCACTTAGCGACTGACAACTAAAAGGTATTGGAGATTTGGGTCGTGCTGTCCAACCTGTCTTTGTAAACAAAACTGTTGGTCCTATTTCCTTGTACATTTGTTCCCAAAACCTGTTCCATACAAATTTGCACCCGAGTCTCTTAAATAATTGTCATTCTCATTATCTGCAGAATATCATGCTATGCGATAAAAAAAAAAACCCTTAATTATTCTCTGTCTCGGACTAGAATGATCCTGACGTAAACAAGGAAGAGCGGACTCAACTCAACATGTGTCTGACGCTACAGTGAGCACATAAATTTTGTAACACTAATTGCAGCAGGGCTAATTTCCTGACAACAAATCAAGTAAGACATTACCAGCAGCTTATTAAATTTTACACAATTCTTACCATCATGCAGTACAATAGCATAATAGTTACGCTTTAAGATGTCCCTAAGTATTGCGAAACAATGCGTGTTCATATCTCACCATTTTTTAAGATTTGCATTGGTCGTGTTTCATTTGAACAGGTCGACAAAACTGCTCCGGGATGATACTCTTGGCTGCTTTTAAATTGCTTGCAAGTGTTCCAGGCTTGAGAGATATCCGTGGTATGGAGTTTTAAATATCAGAAGACACTCTGCATGATAAACAATAGCATCTGAATCAGCACTCACCTCGAGACCAACTTTGTCCCGAGAATGACCTATGTTATACGAATACTACGTACAATACTGTTTCTTTAGTAGTACAAAACTAAGCTCCGTATTTTTAAATAGTAACAATAATATGTTATAGTTGTGTTCTGGGCTCGTGAGCTCTGCAGGATGAGGTGTGGGGAGAGGGGAAAGCGATATCTGGTTACCCGGTGAGCTGCTATGCAGTAATCATTCCTATAGAATGTGTATTAACCTAGTATAGCCTACTTAGCATATTAAGGTGCAGAAGTAGTTCAGTGTTGTAAGAAGATTTGTATTCTTTTCACCAAGACTGAAGTTAAGAAATGTATGGTAGTGCATTCAGAAGGACGTGAAATTATAAGTAGCGTTATAGATAAATATGATGTAGAAGCTCTGAATAAACAGTATTTATATCTAGTGCCACAAGCTCACAACCAGCTGCATATTATATGTACTGGTGCTCCGTGTCAACGATAAAGAGAATTCGCAAGGAGAAGAAAGAGCTGCGGTCAAGAGGAGAAAATAGTATATCGAGCACTCCTGGAAAAAGAAGAAAAGCTAGACTTGAACACACTTTTGCGCAAATCACTGACTTTAAATGCTACCATTATACGAAGAATAATACGGTTAACTCATTTTATATTTATTTATTTATTTAAAAAAAAGTCTATATGATAAAGTGCGCGTTTTAATGAACTCTACATGTTTTGCGTAGTGAGTTTCTGTCTTTCTCTTACTTACAAAAGTCTCCAGGATGAAGAAGTTTATAGAGGCTATTCTCAGAAAATTCAAGGTATGCATTAAGTTTGCCATATATCTTAAACATGTGGCATTTTAATAAAATTCGTTAAAGCTAATGTTGATAAAATCAAAATTTTCGAAAAAATGTCACATGTACAGGGTAATGGGGAGGAGTGATTTTGGGGCATCCTTGAAAGATTTTGAACTTAAATACCAAGTTTGGTATTTAACGAGCGTTTCGTTTTTGAGCTATGCCGCTCAGACGCATAATACTAATCTTCTTCAGAAAATGAAACAACGTCGTGCTCAGAATTGGGCACGGAATTGGCACGGCCACCAATCTATTAAGTTAGGGCTGCATGTTATTGTTCAATATCGTTTCTATCTGTTAGTGTCACCTTATCTGTACTCGTGTGTGTGTGTGTGTGTGTGTGTGTGTTGTATACGCATCCTTTCATGGTCCACGAGCAGGAAACAAAGCTATAATAGGGTATAGCTGTGCGGTCTTCTGTTTAATGTAAAGTTATTGTGCTTGTAAACATTTCTTTCAGCATTCACGAATGTAGGACACATCTGTGGTGAACTATGTGCAGGATGCAGAAAAATGGATGCATACAAACATTTGTGTACGTTTCCTTCCCCGAAACCAATTTGTGCTGAACAGATTTACAAAACTATTTACAGTGTTGAACTTCTTAGAGGCGGTGTATTTCAGGATAATGAAAGCACATCCTCTTTCACGACAAGAGTGTTTTATTGCTATTATCACCCGCACTTCCATTGCAAACGTCTTGTTTACCAGTGCATCGACATTCAAAAGTGTTCATTGGCCATTCAGGGAAAAGAATAAGGAAAGACGGTGGAGAAGAATATATGTCAGCGGGGCAATGTTATAAGCAGACATAGGAATTCCTAAGCAGTGGGCTTCAGGTTATCTACACTGACACCGTATATCAGTACAAAGAATGGTGGTGAAGGTACGCTGACGGCAGGTAAATACGGCCTCTTGAGTGCTTTCTGCTAACATTAATATAGGAATAGGGATGACCTTCGACTCCCGTGCCTAAAGTCCAGTAACACTTCAACTTTAGGTATTTCCTTTCGTCCTCGCTTTAGATAATGCTTAGAAGTGCCTATGGTTGACTATAAGCACAGGCAAGAGTTTTGTTTTTAAAGATAAATGAAAAAGTTGTTGAATTAAAAAACAACATTTTTGGTATACATTTGAGAAGTAATGTAGGCGCAGGCTCATTTTTCAGGAATTTTTGAGAATTTTTCATGTTTTCGAAAATAATATATTTTTAGGTGGCAAACAAGAAATATACAATATAAGTGCATATATATATATAGTTTTATTTTGTATAGAAAATGTGATTTATTTCAAGTTTCAAATGAAACTTTAAATTAACATATGCATTTTCATCTCATGAAGCTAGACCTTGTGAAACAATGTTTATAATTTCAACGAAGAGAACTTAACGTTTACAATACTTCTAATATACCAAAATACGGTACCAAGCAAGAAAAACTATTGTTTCTGAAAATTGCAGGTTGCTAAAAGATCCAATATCAGAATTGCAATCTAAAGAGTATTATGCTTGCAAATAGCTGCGATCACTCCAGTTGCGTAATACAAAGAGTGGGGGGGAAAGAGGTGGAGTCTTCAAGCGTTAGCCATGCAGTAGATATGTAAATGCGGGACGGTAGCAGAGGGAAGCCGGGATGACTGCATTTATGCCGTCAAAGTCTTTATAATATACTCTATAATTACTTTCTCTAGCACCTATGTACGGTGTACATATTCCACCCAAAAATTGGGTACTGATATTTCACCGGAAATACATGTTTTCAGACTCCCTGAATCCAAAAAGTAAACAAAAGAAAAGCGCATTTTAGAAAAATGTCCGTGTTTAGCACATTTTAGAAAAATGTCCCTGTGTGTGTGTGTGTATGTGTGTGTGTGTGTGTGTGTGTGTGTGTGTGTGTGTGTGTGGAGGAGGAAGGACAGCTCAAAATGAAAAGTCGTTTAAATACCAACCTTCCAAGGATACTCAAAAAAAAAATTCCCTGCCCCCAACTAACCTTTACGTGGAACATTTTTCGAACATTTTGGATTTTCTAAAAAAATTGAACTAACGATTTTGATTAAAATATCATATGTTCAAAATATTTCATGACAGACGAAATGTATATCTCGAATTTTCTGGGAGTAGCCTCTGAAGACCTCTTAATTCTGGAAGACTTTTGTACAATTGGTAAACCATAAGATAGATAAAACCATACCACACAAAAAATATAGACCTCGTTAAAGTACACAGTTTATCATATACTTTTTTGAGTTAAACTTTCCACTATACTCCTTGTTATTGATTACATTTTTAAACTGTTTAAACTTTTCTCAAATGGGAATTCATTTTTGTTTTACTGCTAGCGGCGCTATAATAACCTATTTCATTGTTTCATATGACGATATTTTTTAAAAGATTTGCAATCGCTATAGCTTAATGTGTTCCCTTATTTCCCTTCTACTTACAAGGAATCAAGTCTGTTAATATTCATCTCGATTAGCATGGTGTGAATAAATTAAATTTTTTTTAAAGAATATGCTAGGTATTTCGTTACGTGGTATTGAGAAAGGCCCGTATTCGTCTACCTAAATACGATCTAATTCATATTTAATTATACGGACCCAAATAAACGACAAACTGTTGGTCACCTCTACGTTTCTAGGCAGACTTGAATTTAATAGTGGTCACCTCTGCTGCCTTCTCAATCATGAATCGATACACATTAGCAATCACTTCTGATGTTTGCTTGAGTAAGACTTTTCCTTGTAATTTACTGGTGGAATTGTTCAGTCATTTTTATCACCCTTATGCGTCACGAGGAGCAATACTCACGTTATTATGGTGCAGCACAGACTGATACTGGTAACGCGGTTGCAAATTGCTGGCCGACTTCAGCATCAGCTCATGTCACTGCGCATCATGTTGGCAAGTTTCACGTCTATTTGCAAGCACAATACCCTCTAGTTCATCTCGTTTTATCCCGTGTTAACTCGCTGAAAGCCTAATGTAAAATATTAAAGTGATCACTTTGGAAGTAGAGTAAGCGCATGTATACCAACGTTAGTAGAAGACAATTTAAAAACAATCTGATATGTTACACTAACATGACTTTCTCTAAATACTCTACAAACGTCTTACAAAAGATTGTTCTTCTTTCTACACAATGCTAATCGAGATAAACATTAGCAGAATGTTCTTATTACTTAGTTCCTTAAAGTAGAAGGGAACTAAAGGAATGCGCTATGCTAAAGTGATAGCCAAATGTTTTAAAAGCTGTCGTTGTGCGATTGTCATTACAAATCGCTTCTTTGCTTGGCCAGGATTAGAACAAAAGAAAAACGGACACTTCCTTTCTAAGAAAAGTAGATATAAGTACTTTTCAATTGCAACTGATGACAAGGAATATCTCGAAAACAGCAAACTCCACGAAGAAAACGTATATGATATAAATTGTGTATTTTAACGATATCTACATTTTTTGTGTAGTAAGTTTTTGTCTGTTTCTTACGGTTTACTAGTTATGCAAAATTCAGCAAATTCATCCAGAATAAACAGGTCTTCAGAAGCTATTCCCAGAAAATTCAAGATGTAGGTACATTTTTATTTGTGATAGAAATGGCTTTAATATGTGGTGTTTTAAACAAAATCGTAACAGTCATTTTTAAGAAAAATAGAATTTTCGAAACTTTTTCCATGTAAAAGGTAGTTTGGGTTAGGGGGATTTTCTTGAAAATCTTCGTGTCGCATCCTTGAAAGATACCAAACTTAAATACCAAATTTGGTATTTGACCGTCTTTTCGTTTTTGAGCTATGCTGTCCAAAGACACATAGACAACACACGGGACCTTATTCTGAAAATGCATTTTTGGATTCAGGGGGTCCTTAAACACTACCTATTTCCGGTGATATATCAGTATCGAATTTTTGGGTGGAATACAATACCTTCTCTATCCACTATGTACATTATACATGCGGGGCTAGGGAAAATAATTGCTGCCGTATGAATTGGTCTAAAGTGGATTCCATTATTACAAAAGAAAGTGATGATATGTAATGGCAGCATTAACTAACTAAATGCATACAAAAATAGTTGTATTTATTCTGATTATCTTTGTGGTATTGTTGAACAGCTTAGCCATGGTGAACACAGTAACAAATTAGTTGTAGTAAAAGCTGAGCATATGTAGCCACGTTTTCTGTGAAAAGCCCGTCCAATGTCTTTGGCTGGGGATATAAAATGCTGACGATGAGAAAATTTCTCTATTAATAACTTAGTTATTAATAGAGAAAATTGACAAAAGGACATATATGAAAAACGAAAATGTCACAAATAATCGTATGTTGCAGTTTATTTCCATGATATTTATTTGAAATAAAAGGTCTCAACATTAACTCTACTTTAGTCATAACATTAATCATTAATTCTCCCCGAAAATTAGTACGAAATTAATGGTAAAATATTGAACACAAAACACAAATTAAATGTATTAATGCGAATGTTTATTTTCTCTATCACGTATGTAAAATGTACATAGTAGCTAGAAAAGCTATTGTATTCTGCCAAAAAATTTCTATACCGAGATTTCGCCGGAAATATGTTTTGAGGACCCTTGAATCCAAAAACCTTTTTAGAAAATTAGCAGTGTGAGTGTGTCTGTGGACAACATAACTCAAAAACGAAAATTTCGTTAAATACCAAACCTAGTATTTAAGTTTAGTATCTCCAAAGGATGCGACGAAAAGATTTTCAAGAAAATTCCCCCACACCGAACTACCCTTTACATGGGAAACTTTCGAAAATGGCTCAAACGACTTTGATTAAAATATCGTATATTAAAGATATTTATGACAAATACACTATGGGTATATCTTGAATATCTTGGAAATAACCTCTGAAGTCCTCTTCACTCCGAACTACTTTTGCATAGCTGGAAAACCGTAGAATTAAACAAAATCATACGATCTTGTACAGAAATGTAGATCTCGTCAAAACGCACAATTTATGTTCTATATCTACATATTTGTTGTAGAGATAATCATTTCCGAGATATTCCTTATAATAGTTTCAATTTTAAAATACATTAACTTTTCTCAAACAGGAAAGTTTTACCCCTGGCCATGCAAAGAAATAAATTTCAGTCACAGACATATAGCAACAGCGTTTGAATCGTTTGACCATCGCTTTAGCCTAGTGTATCGTCTTAGTTCCCTTCTATTTATAAGGAACTAACTAATGAGTAATACGTAATATGTACGACCGTTCTGATAACGTTTACCTCGATTAGCCTGCAGTAGAAAGAAGAAGAATATTTTCTAAGAGGTTTGTTTGCAGAGCAGGTAGAGAAAGTGTGTAAATTCAATCCTTTAGATTTTTAAACACAATTTTCAAAGCAAAATCCTGGCTCTGGTTATAAGATACAGAGCTTAGCAGAAGCTCCAGCACTGCTCTGTTGCTTTTTTATAGTGTTTATCGCCCGCTTTTACTACTATGACACCGCAGGCGATGACACTGACGATACATGAACTGAATATAGAGCACCGGTGGAATGTGAAGGCGGGAGAAACGGAGAAAACCCGCCCCTGTGCCGCTTTGTCCACCAGAAATCCCGCATGCGGTCGCTTGGGATCATACCTGGGTCGAGCGGTCTAACTACTTGGCCACCGCGGGCCGCATGTGCTAATCCTGTCAGTTTTCGTCATTGGCAGAAGTAGGTAAGGTATATGCGCGCGGAACTTCATGTTTCAGTCTCTCCATATTCTCAACTGCAATTTAATATCCATATTAATGCGTTCTTGTCTTAGAACGCTGCACTTAATTATGTACTCAACAAATAGCACAAAACTATCTTTCTTTCAAAAGACAACTTGTGCAAAAATATCATCTTCGCCGTCGCCTTTGTTGTTGTTGTTGGGAGCGGTTACAGCTGTATCAACTTCGTAATCGTAACTAGAGCTCGGTTTTGGGTTCCGAATTGCACACAGTTATGAATACACAGAGCAGTCAGCGGTATAAAGAGAGGGTAGTGGGGAGGGATTTGTAGCGTAAACATGCACACGTTGAAGTACAATCTGTTCCAAAGTAGCTCATTATATGCATCGTTCTAATTCATAAAGCAACACAATAACGTCATTATTTCATAATATGATTATAATCTGTGTCAAGTTAGTTCTGTCCTGATGTCAACAACTCGCCGCGTGTTAACGGTACATGTGCGCACATAAGTTTTGCAATAGTTGCGATATATATCAGCAACCTGTGGAGAGTTCTTTGAGAAATGTGGCAATTCTGTGTCAGAATGTACTGCTTGCAAAATTGTATTTTGAGTCGATGGTTCATTTCTGAAGGAAAAAAAAAAAAAAAACTTTACCACGAATAGCACTTTTCGCAAAATCATCGTATTTCTCCGAATTTTTTTTATATTTACGCGATTTTCCCGGTGTTCTTAGGCTTCCGGATGCTTGCTGTTCCATTCTAACACTCACACTAAATGCAGAAACGCCTTTCGATATTCTTTATAGCCGATTCGGCGTTTCTTTCTTTAAGCACCGCGAAACAATGCGGGACCATTCGCCTCTCGACACTTTTTAAAGGCTTGCCTCGGTTGTATTTTATTACGGCTAAAGCACCGGTCTGTTCCATGATCAAAGCTTACTGCTTCTAAACTGCATACAGCAAGTCCCCTGAGCTTGTGAGGCATACGATATGTACAGAAATGCAGTCTTAAATAACACATTATCAGAGGCGACGCTGCACTATAAACAATAACAGCTTAATCAGCATGCACCTCGAGAATACCGGTTGTTTAAGAGAGCTGTCTGGTACAGGCTTGTAACTTATTGTGTATATAATACCAATGTTCTTTAGTAATATAAGTTAGCTGCATTTTATTTAACAGTAATAAGTTAATAAAGGCAATATGTAATTTCGCCTGTCTTCTGTCTATATGTTTTTTATAGAATGTGTACGTCTGTTGTAAATATTCCTTTCAGAATTCACGAACCCAGAGCCATCTGCTTGGTATGTGTCGGATACGGATAAAATGTCGGACTATTACCTTTTATAAGAATCGAAGCATTTGCATACTTTTCTCTCCGAAACTAACTCGCGCAGAGCAGTGATCTGAAAACTATTACTACTGTACTTTTAGGAGGCTGTGACAATATGCATCCACGTGAAAGTTAACAACCATTACCTTCCCTGAACCAATCAACAGCCTAACACTCTTCTGCTTCAGTATCTCTGTCTCTCTCTCTTCCCTCCCATGTGTTCACATCAGGACTGAACTAACTTGACACAGATTATAGCAAGTAAAACGCCTTTAAGGTACTGTTAGAAATAAGAAAATGTAAAGCTTGATACAAAAACAAAAAAAATCAGTATAATAACGATAATGAAAGACAATGAACACAAATCAACGAAACTCACTGAGAATTTACTGCGATGAATCACAAGATACATCTTTACTGTATCGAAAGAAAAGCCTCTCCTCCTCTTTGAATCATCCACAAATTTGTTCAAGCCCGCCTGGGTAGTGTGGTGGTAGAGTGTCTGCCTCACATTCAACAGGTCGCGAGTTTGAACCTCGCTTAGGGTGAGTTACCCGTTTGAGGTTTTTAATCTGGGTTTTCCCTTATCCTGAGAAGACGATTGTTGAGTAACTTTAAGCTCCATGGACCCCGAGACCATTTGAGCATAATTTCACCAGTTTCTTTCGTCGTCCTATATGTCCAACTAGGATAAAGGACGTTAGGCTTTAATAAAAAAAAAAAAAAAAAATCAGTGTCAAAAGCCCATCCTTACGTATTTTCGACATATTTCAATTTGCGCTCTCTTACAGGGTTCACTGATTTTTCTACTAGTTGCCGGTCCACATGGCCACCTAGCTGTAATGCTTCGTGGCGCAGGGGATCGGGTGTTCGTGTCTCGCCTCGGGCATGGGTGTTTGTAACTGTGTATATGTCTGTGTGTGTATATGTGAAAGAAAGGAAACTAATAGGAAAACAAACGAAACGCAGGGATAAACATGAAAAAGGAAAGGTAAAAAATAACAAAAAACTAGCAAGAACTAGCAAGAACTGAACGAGTGACACGAGCATCGAACCTCAATCTAGCAATTTCGTGACCACAGACCGAACTCTAATCATAACTATTATAGATCAGATGCTATTCACATTTCTAGGGCTATCCAACTCTTATACCTTTGTGAAACCCAGAATGTGCACTCACCCCTCGCTATTGGCAATAGACTAGTAAATTGCTGGAAAAAATTCTGCGGGTCGAAACTTGCAGTACCAAGCGTTTTCCCCTTTCTTTTCCTTGTTTTTTCTGTTTTCCCTGCGCTTTTTTTTTGTTTTCCGTTTTACAGATATGCATATCTACACATATTTACAAGATCACAACACCCACGCCCAAGGCGGGACTCAAACCCGCGATCCTCTGCACCAAAGTTAGACACGCACAGCGAGTGCGGCTTTGGGGACCGGCATCTTTGATACCTAAAACGGGTCCGCTAGATGACGGAGTGCGGCGCACGAGGCGATTGGTGTTCATATTAACGGGCGTGGAAATTTTTCGTGCATGCGCACGATGTTTACGCGGCAAAATCAGCCTTCTAGCCAAGTAGGAATCACTGGCATTCTGAATGTAACTAAACTGGAAACCGTCACACTATTTCCTTCGAGTATGTGTTGACCTGAAGGTAATATGTAAAGGAAAATGACATTTGCGGTCGTCTCCTTAGCGCGGTGGCAGCACAGCTGCTTACCAAGCGGGAGACCTAGGTTCGATTCCCAGTACCGGCGTGGGGATTTTTTCCCCCGCTATGAGTCCTGGACCGGGGTGCACTCAGCCTCGTAATGTCTCTGGGGGGACCGATTGGGGAGCTCCAAGTCATGAGGACCGCATTAACCGGCCGGGAGGGATTCGAGGCGCTGACCACGTCTCACCCTCCAATACTGCACCCCATCCATGACGTCTGTCATGGACCGAGATGGGGGACGCAGCGGCCGGGAGGTAGGCCAAGGTTCCTTGTGAGCTGTCGTGCCATGGAGTTAAATGATATTTGCTTAGGAAGCTTCATCCGCAGTAGAGTTAGGAAATGAAAAAGTTGTGAAAACATAAAAGATATAGATAGAAACGGGGGAAAAAAATATCAGATGTTCAAATCACGTGACCTGCTCTACACACAAACCAAACTACTGCATTTATCTATATCATACTAATTCAGATAAATATTAGCAGATATTGTCTTCCTTGTAAGGAGAAAGGAAATAAGGGAATACACTAGGGTAACGCGATAGTCAAATCCTCTAAAAGCTATTGATATGTGAAAGGATTGAAATTAGGTTTTCTTTGGGTAGCTAGAAGCATGAAACGAAAGATGACTTCCCGTTTGAGAAGAGGTTAAGTAGTTTCAAATTGAAACAAATAATATAGAATATCTTGGAAATGGTTAACTCTACAAAAAATTGCGCATAGTATTGGTAAATTGAGTGTTTTAACGAACTCTACATGTTTCGTGCAGTAACTTGTCTATTTCTTACCGTTTAGCAGTTAGCAGAGTTCTTCAGGGTGAAGCGAAGCAATGACATAGGGACTAAATCCTATACGAGAAAGGAAGAAATGGCTTGCAAGAGCGAGGCGCTAGGAATCTGTTTTATTTTAAGGATTTGTCCAACAAACATGTGACGGAGCGGGGAACAGATCGCCCCGGAGGCTGTAAGGACACGGAGAGAGGTGCCTGGGCTACGAGTATTGAGACAGGTGTAACAATGCCGGGCTTTGATTACTACAGAAGGACGTAAAGTTTGCTGGATTTGTGAGTAGTATGTGAGGTATCCCCCTCACATGAGTCAACCGCACTACACATATTACGCACATATGTACTTCTTTCTCTCTCTCTCTCTCTCTCTCTCTCTCTCTCTCTCTCTCTCTCGCTCTCTCGCTCTCTATACACATACATACCTAATATATTTATTTTTAATCAAAGCCGCTAGAGCCATTTTTGAGAAAAACAAAATTTTCAACATGTTTTCCTTGTAGAGGATAATTTGGGATGGTGGGATTTCTTGAAAATCATACTATCGCATCCTTGGAATATACCTACTAAACCTAAATAACAAATTTGGTATTTAACGGTCTTTTCATTTTTGAGCTATGTTGTCCACAGATACGCACACATGCAATTCTAAAATTGTTTTTATTTTAATTTCAGAGGACCTCAAAACATTTACGATGAAATCTCGGTATTGAATTTTTGGGAGGAATACAATACCTTCTCTGTACACAATGCACATAATACGTGTAGATAAAATAAAACTCTGATGTGTTCCATTAACAGAACTTGCTATGCCTATTCTGAAACAAATCATTCTTACCAAAGCTTACTCTTCCTCTACTTCATGCTTAAAGAGAATTATATTAGCGGGAATAGTCTTATTACCTACTTAGTTTCTTCTAAGTCTTAGTAGAAGGGAAAATAGGAAGTATACTAGGCTAAATCGATAGCGAGATCATTTAAAAGCAGCTCGCTCCTAATTGCATTAAAATTACCTTCTCTTTGCATGACCGGGATAAAAATAGAATGAATATCGACTTCCAAATAGAGACATTTCTAAGTAGTGAAATTCTTTATTCCAATTATAAGGAAATGGTATGCTACACAAATATGCATCTGACACAAATAGTGTCATTTAACAAGATCTACATTTTTATGTAGTATGTTTTTGTCTACGTTGTTACAGTTATGCCAAAGTCATTCAGAGGCTATTCCCAGAAAGTTCAAGACAGGTGGGTATACATTTCATTTGTCATGTTAATATCTTTATTAGAGGGCATTTTAATCAAAATCGTTAGAGGCATTCGTGAGAAAAACACACTTTTCAAAAACTGCTCCACGTAAAGGATAGTTGTTTTGGGGAGGGGAGTGTCTAGAAGCTCTTCGTGTCGTATTCTTGGTATATACCTACCAAACTTAAAATACAAATTTGATATTTAACGTTTTTTTAAGCTGCTGCACTGTCCAGACACTGACACACACACACATTTTCTTTCCAATTTGTTTTTTTATTCGGAGGTCCTCAAAACATGTATTTAGGGTGGAATCTCGATATAAAATTTTTTCGTGGAATAAACTACCTTCTTTTTACACAATGTACAGAAAATGAAAATCCATTAACAGGACTTTCTCTACCCATTCCGCAAAAAATTAGTCTTGCCGAAGCTTATTCTTCCTCTACTTAATTCTAATTGAGATAAACAATAGCGGAAATAATCTTATTATTTCTAGCCAAATCATTTAAAAGCAGCTCGCTATGTAATGGTATTGAAATTACCTTCTCTTTGCATGACTAGGATAAAAACAGAATAAACATTGAGAAACTTCTAAGAAGTGGAAATTTTAAATCCAATTATAGGAAAATGATTGACTGAACAAAATAAATGTACATGACATTAACAAGATCTACATTTTTTGTGTAGTAAGTTTTTGTCTATTTGAAATATGCCAAAGTCATTCAGAACAAAGCGAACTTCAGAGGCTATTCCCAATAAATTCAGGTACACATGTTTTTTCTCATGTAACTATATTTAATATACAATGTTTTAATCAATATAGTTAGAGCATGTTTTGAGGAAATAAAATATTTAAAAAATCGTCCATGTAAAGGTAGTTAGCGGTGGGGGGATTTTCCTGAAAATCTCCGTGTCGCATCGTTGGAAGATACTAAACATAAATACTAAGTTTGGTATTTAACAGACGTTTCATTTATGAGTTATGCTGTTCACACACACACACACACACACACACACACACACACACACACACACACACACACACACACACACACAAATTACAATGAGCAGAGAAAGTATTGCATTCCTTCCAAAATTTGATGCGACGCTGTCAATGATATCACAGTCTTTGGGTCGCCCACCGTAGTGTAAAGGTTACTGTGCTAACTTCATTCACCCAAAGTCACGGGTTCAAACCCGGCGGAAGATGATGGATTTTTTTTTCTGGTGTAAAAATCCTAAGCATGGCTTCCTTCGGGAAGGGAAGTAAAGCCGTTGGTCCCGTGTCGTAGTTTTACGGCACGTAAGAGAACCTCAAGCCTGATAAAGAAACCTCTGAGTAAAATTTAACGGTCTCTTATGCCCTATAGAACGGGACGCTGAGAACCTCAGTAGTTAAAGAGCGCCCATAAATAAAACTCCATTTCATTCACCGGCTCCGGTCTGCCGGAATGTCGCCCCACAGGAGTTCTTTTACATGCCTATATATCTACTGAAATGGGGCTAGCTTCTGAGTCACGCAGACGGAAATATGTGTGTGTGTGCGCGCGCGCGCTGCCTACTTGCACAGCATAACTATATCATTAATTACCAAACTAGACATTTAAAGATCACTGACTTCAAAAATGCATCTTAAGGTGAAAACGGATTGAAATTGAACACACTTATAGATTGGTTTGTGCAAAAGCGCGAGCTTTCTATTAAGTATTAGCCGTACGGCTACAATTAAGGAACGCTGGTTGCAAAATATTCACCATAATCAGTCAAAAAATCGAAAATAGCTTTTCTATGCAAATGTTTGCTGTAAAGTTTGAGCATCCGTAGAGAATCAACATCTAGCTTTCCCCTCTTGCTTCAGCATCTGCAGCCATTTAAAGACCGTACCAACATTACATTGTTTTCTAAAAACAACATTTCACAGTTTCAAAATGTTCCGCACTTCAGTTTTTGTTTAAATACAACTAAAATTTCCCAAAATGTTAGAAGGTTCTGTTTTAATATTAGATAGCAAAACTATCCTAATATCAATAGTAGTTTTTTTAAAAAAATATCTTTATGTATGAAAATTTGTTTATTTTTGTGATAAAAATTTCTAACGTTTTAAAAAAAATTATCATAATTTAGCAATTAAAGTTATTATGCCGATAATCAGGCCAGTAAACGTCAGTAAATAATAGTAACTAAAATAATTATTTGGGATAAAACTAAGCAAGCCTATAAATATGACAATTTCCATAAGCCATCAGAACATCTTGAGAGCCATTGGCAATGTGAAACGCTTTCATGTCAGCAGTAAATTCTTGTTTTGTCAATAATGAAGAAAAATCCGTTTCCAGTGTCAACAAGAGCCACGCTGATCAGTGTCCTTTATATTAATGTGGAGGTTACAAACTAACTCAAGACTGCCTCCGTGGTCGAGTGGTCAGCAAGCTGACTTCTCACCCGGGGTTCCCGGGTGCGATTCCCGGCTGGGGAGGGGAATTTTTCTTTAGCCAGAATTGTTTCCTGTATGTGTGCGTGTTTGAGTAAAACTAAAATAATTTACACTAACGTAAAAGTACCTACAGACAACGAGTTGTTTCAAGTGGGAAGCCCCCGATATGACCTTGGATGTTAAAGGGGGCTATATAAATGAAACAATAAAAAAAGTAACTCTCATTATAGATTTTGTTTTTGATTTAAGAAGGAAAATATAGGATAAAATGATACATTTTTATATAGCTTTGAAATTCCATGTCGTTGCATTACGAGAAAAAAAAAAAAAACAAAACCGGAAATTTACGCCTTAAATTAAGTTCAAATAGGTAGATATTACCCACACAATATCTCGGAAATGGTTTCCACAAAAATACTTATTTGGCATAAATTGTGTACTTCAACACCTTCATTTGTTGAATGGTAAGTTACTGGTATCTAAAGGTTTATTATTAGGTATAAAAGCATCGGAATAAAGAGAACGTCACGACTGCTTGCAAAACGTTATGCAAACTAAGGCATATCTAAACATTTGGAATTTTAATCCAAATGTTAACACAATTTCTGAGAAAACAATGTTTACTTGTAAATGGCTCAGGCGGATCTAAAAATATTTATTTTTGGATTCAGAAGTTCACAAATCATGTATTTTCAGTGATATCTCGTGTCGAATCCTTGGGTGGAATACAATACCTTCTCTACGCACTATGTATGTACATAGAATCGGTAGAGACCATAAAAAACGCACAATGCAAAATTTACAGCCACGTCAAATAATACAAGCAAGCTCTATCATGCGTACTCTTGGCTTCTAACTTAAGCCCGTTAATTTTTCTTCTAATTGCCAATGAAATGCTATGCCATTAGATAAAATTTACTCGATACCTCAGATGTAGGTAATTACTGAGTAGAACCGCATTACACTATTGTAAGGAGGAAAAGAACGGAGGTCGCCATGGCCGAGCTCGCTGAAGTGCCTCACTTTGGTGCTTCGTGCCACAGGGGATCGTGGGTTCGAGTCATGCTTTGGGTATGGGTCTTTATACGTTTGTAAAGTGTGTATTAGAAGTAAATACAAAACAAAGTAAATAGGTATGAGGAAAACGGAATACAGCGCCGGAGTCCCGACAAGACTCTGGGACTGCATATATATATAAAGAACTGGTCCTCATCTCTGTAACCTTGAGTGCTAATTTAAATGTTATTAAGAAGGTTCGCTGTCCCTTAATATTGTTTTTACTTTCTTTACTAGGCGCTTGCAGTTAGTAGCGGAAGTACCTTTTGCAGTCCACGAAAACATTTAATAATGATATTTCACCGGAAATTTATGTTTCGAGTCCCCCAAATGGCATTTTCAGAAAATACCTGTTCGTGTTATGTGTGTATGTATAAAAAAATATCTTGTTTGTTAACGACGCTGTCAATTATCAAGATTGTGTCATCGCCTCCAGTCTGCCGTAATTTCATCCCGCAGGAGTTCTTTTATTTGCTAGTAACTTTATTGGTAACTTTCAAGCGCACTTAAAAGCGATCTAAGTCGACGATCTTAGTGTCGGATGGCCAGATCCTGAGGGTGCGTACAGTGACAGTGTGAGAATGAGTGTGTAACAGTGACACTGTAACTATGAGATTCAGATTGCACGTGTTTATGAGAGATAGTGTTGTGTGAGCGTGCATGCGTGTGCGCCTGCCTATATTTGTAAAATGAAAAGCTGGTCAACTACCTTACTTGCCATTTAAGTCAGGCCTATTTCAAAGATGATACACTAAAAAAAAATTGAAATTGTGTTTTACTTATGGACGCTCTGTAACTGCTGTGGTTCCAAGGCCTCTTTATCAGACTCGAGGTTCTTTTACGTGTCAGAAATCTACGACACGGAACCAAGGCTTTACTTCCCTTCCGAAGGAAGCCATACTAAAGATTGTTGCCCAGCAAAAAATTCATCGCCCTCCGTTGAGTTTGAACTCGCGACCTTGGGAACCAGAGGCTACACACTAAGAATGCCATTACATTTTCTCCCAAATTGCCACAATTATCTGCCATATTCTTTAATAAAGTCGTATTTTTATTTTTAAAACACACTCTAATTATTTAATATCTTAAGATTATGTTTGATTGACAATAAAATGTTCATAATTTGACGGGTCATAGTTCCCGCCAAAACATGTTGATGTCGTATGTCCACGAGCTTCCGCTTCACAGCTCGAAAGCGATGGGTTACGTCTTGACCACTCTGTTGTCTAGAGAGAAGACCCATTAATGTTTCTTGGTAAAAGTCGAAGGTGTGCCGTCGTTCAATTGTCCTCTCACGAACTTTGATCTTGAAGAAGGTCGTAATACCAGGCTTAAATATACGTCGCCATTTCTCCACCACTGACAGCGGGGAGCGTCGAGCTTTACCCTGAAGACTTTGCCACAACTTGGCAAAATCAGCAGCAATAATGTTGTCATGTAATAACGCTTCGTTTAATTTCCAATAACCTCTGCCATATAGCGGAATGCGACTCTCAGCGATTAATTGCAGTTTGACAGCATGGTGGTCAGTAAAGGCAACAGGTAAAACTCGCACTGTGTGAATCAGAGAGTTGAACTGAGCGCTTAAATAGAAACGATCTATCCTTGAGGCACAGTTCGCTCGACAGTAAGTAAATTCTACAGATGTATCGTTCATATGTTCCCAAACATCACAAAGACGTAGCCCGGTTACCAGCTGATCCAATGCCAAAGATTTATTATAACCAGGACGCTGATCCTTAGCATGTAGCACGCAATTGAAGTCGCCACCTACTAAAAGCAGGGCATAATTCCATCTCAAATAATAGGGTAGAATGTTTGTTATAAATTCTTCTCGCTCATGGCGCCTATCACTCCCTGAAGGCAGGTATAGGTTAAGCAGCAGCATGTTGTCCATTCTAGCACTTATAACACGACCACTAGGATGCATCTCTATCTCGGCAAACGTCAAACCTGCTCTGTACAAAATAGCAGTACCACGCATATTTTCTCCAACATTCACCACACAACTGTACTGTGGACCCATAAAGCCAAAGTCGGTTATGTTAACTTTTTGGAGGAAAACTATATCTAAATCATGAGTCCGCACAAAATCACGTAAAAGAGCCTGTTTGGCAGTGCAGCGTAGGGAGTTGATGTTAACAGTGGCAAAGGTACGTAAGACAACCATTAAGACAAGGCCAGAAGTAAACCAGAGCAGGTCACCGTCCAAGATGTATCTAGTCATTTTCAACGGCATGAATATGTGTTCGTGATACCCGTGGAAACTTTTTCGGTAGGCTTCCAGACCGAGAAGGCAAGTGTTTCCTGAGTCGAGGGTCTCTCACGGTCTCCCACGCGATGTTAGACTCCGTTTCTTCGGTGTCCTCCTCCTCACTAACAGACAGCGGGCGTTCTCTCCTAACCGGCACAGGTTCTTCGGAATCCATCTCACTCCATTTCTGGTGTTCAATTATTACAGTGTCTGATGTATCGCAGGGGCTCCCCATGTTCTGGTCACCACTATTAGGCACCACAACAACAGAAGATCGTGTAGGGGATGAGACACCCATTTCTGCTACTTCTGAGGGAGTATTGACAGCTGCCGGTGCGGACACAGAAGTCTCCTGCACCGCCACATCGTCACGCATACAGCTGGTATTCGGGTAGACTTCCCCTGTAGGTTTGACGTTACAAACAGGCTCTATTTCACTAGCTTCAGTAGCGGGCCCATTTGACGCACCTACTGTTTGTTTACATTCCTCTTCGGCCCGAGCGCTAACTTGTCCTCTCACTACATCGCTGAGTAACACAAGCCCATCTACTGAGGGACTGCACAAAGCCCCATGAAGCTCGCCACTGTATGAACTGTGGTGAGGCGCACGTGGGCTCATACAAAGGATGTAAGGTGCGGAAGCGCCTTGTTGAGAGCCGCCGTGGAGGCCCCCAGGAGCCAGCTAATGTGCGCCCTGGGGTGTCCTTCTCCTCGGCACTAAACCGCGCTGAGGGAACACTGCGCGCCGCTGAGGCAGCAGCAACTCCCAGCCCCGCAGTCACTGCAGAGATCGTGCCAGCTCCGTCCTTGACGGAGACCCCAACCCCCCAACCTGGTCCGTCTACGTCAACGGAGGAAGCCGCCCCGACGCCCTCGACCGAGGGCCCACGCCGGACTTCTCCAAAAAAGAAGTCCAGGAGGAGAGGAAAGAAGAACCGTCGGGCGCCCGGCCAGTCGGGCCAATCAGAGGCTCCCACCTCTGTGAGACCCGAGGCCACGCCCCCAGCACTCCAGCAGCTACCAGTGGCGGAAGCTCCAGTAGCGGCCGCCACAGTGCCGACGCCAGTAGCGGAGGCTCCCGCTGCACCTACCACCACAGCGGCTTCCTCGGCCTTAAACAGCGGCCATCCCACAGGCGGACCTGGATGAACTTCAGGACCTAGCCCTGTGGTTCGGTGACCTCCTAAGTAAGGTCCTACCTGTACTGCGAAACTTCAAGTTGCAGTACAGTGACCCCAGACTCTCCCCCCTCCAGAAACACACCCTGTTCCTCCAAACCTTGGAGCAGTTGTACCCGGGTTCTGCTAAGTAATGGCCTCTAGATTCGTTTGGAGACCATTGCGACTCGCGTACTGGAACGCGAACGGCATCCGGGGGCAACGCCCAGGCGTCATTGAGTTTGTACAATCGTACGGAATTGACATCCTGATGGTTTGCGAAACCCATCTGGATGCTGTTACTGACTTCTCGCTGCCTAGTTACGTCACCCATCGGTCCGATCGGGTCGGCCGACAGGGTGGCGGTACAGCTATCTTCATTAAGAACCACATAACCCATACTCCTGTCCAACTCCCAGCACTACAGCACGTGGAGGCCTGTGCAATCCGGCTTGCCTTCGCCGGGCTAGACGCGCTGCTGATAGCTGCATATGACCCACCAAACCACCGCTTCCATGAAGCGGACTACACCACCCTACTCAACCTTCACCCAGTGGTATGCATCACAGGAGATCTCAACGCGAAACATGCCCTCTGGCACAGCCGCACCAACAACCCCCGAGGCCGCGGGCTCTACCGCCTCATCAGCGGCAACCCCGCCCTCGTCGCGCACGGACCGAGAGGACCTACGTGTCATCCGGCTCGCGGCAGACCGGATGTTCTTGACATCATAATCACAAAGAACACACCATTTCATCTAGACCTCTCGGCGGTCAACGAGTTGGACTCCGACCATGACCCTGTCGTGGTGGATACAACCGAGACCGTATCAGCTCTGGTAACACCAGACTGGATAAATGAGATCGACTGGGACGCAGCCGTCCTAGACCTAAACCAAACCGTGGACCCGCGACCGCGCATCGATTCCATCGAAGCGCTGGAAGCGGCAGCCACGGCCTTCTCCCGCCAACTCCTGAATGTGGTACGCGCGCATACCTACCGCATCCCATCTAACAAACCTAACCCGAGAACCATACCGAATGAACTCCGTCAGCTGCTAAAAGCCAAGGCAACCGTACGGAAGCTATGGCAGCGCTTCCGCCATCCCAGGATCCAAGCAGTATACCAGCGGTTCAAATCCCTGGCAAGGCGCCTGCTTCGCGCGCACCGCAAAGCGGCCTGGGAACACACAATGCCACATATAAACCTGGAAGAGAAACAACCCTGGAAGATCATCCGATCCCTCAGGAAAGACAAAAGTCAGTTTCAGCATCCCATCCATGGCTCCCGTGGGAGACTCTCTTTTGAGTCCCAGGATAAAGCCACGGATTTCGCAGATTATCTGGAGTCCCAATTCGAACCCCGCGAAGACCCCCAGGATGAGGACTTTACTGAGCTCGTGGAAGCGACGGTAGACTACCTCTATGAGGAGCCCCCGCCGCCCCATGAGGAGATCCGCATTCCCTTAGTCACCCCGAAAGAGGTGGCTTCCCAACTCAACAACCTAAAGCCTAACAAAGCCCCCGGACATGACGGCGTTACGGCGCCTATGCTCCAGCACCTACCCAGAAAGGCCGTAATCCACCTGACGCGGATTTACAATGCATGCCTGCACCTACGTCACTTTCCAACGTGTTGGAAGGAGGCGCGGGTGGTATGCATTTTGAAGCCCGGCAAGGACCCGGTCTTCCCGTCAAGCTACAGATCTATTAGCTTACTTCCGATCGTCTCGAAAGTATTCGAGCGGTTACTCCTACCTCACCCTTCTCTTCGAAGAGAGACTCCTACTCCCGGATCATCAGTTTGGTTTCCGTACTGGACATTCCACAACCCTGCAGTTGCTGCGACTGGCTGAGAAGGCTGCTCTGGGCTTCCAGGACAACTTAAAAACAGTCGCGGTGCTCTTGGACGTGGAAAAGGCCTTCGCCACCACGTGGCATCAGGGACTCTTGTACAAGCTCAAGAACGCAGAAATCCCTCCCCCCTACCTTCACCTGCTTAGTAGCTTCCTTCGGGACCGCACTTTCAGGGTGAGGGTGGAGGGGAGGCATTCCACAGTCAGACCCATAGCGGCGGGAGTGCCGGAAGGCAGCGTGCTGTCGCCGTTACTCTTTGCTGCCTACATGTCCGACTTCCCCACAGAACCCAGTACAGTTACATGCCAGTATGCCGACGATGTCCTCATAATGGCGCGTAACAAGAACGCCCGATATTGCTTCTCCCCGCTACAGAGACAGCTCCAGGCCATAGGCAGATGGAGTGAACAGTGGCGGATGGCCATCAGCCCGCAGAAGAGCTCAGCTCTACTGCTGGCTAAAGTCCGTGGCTGGCGACCGGAGAGGTCGCTGAGGTTGCGGCGGCGGCGGATCCCCTGGGTCCGTATCGCCAAATACCTTGGAGTCCTCCTCGACCGCGGCCTTACTTTCACTCCACATGTCAGGGAGAAGGTCGGTTTGGGACACGCTGCCCTGCGGCAGTTGTTTCCCATCTTCCGCTCCACCATGCCCACACACCTAAAACTACGGCTGTACCGCGCAGTCATCCCGCCCCTGATGCTGTACGGCTGTGAGGTCTGGGGTTCGGTGGCTCGTTCCACCATCCGCAGGCTGCAGACCGTGCAGAACAGGGCATTGAGGATGATATATGGCACAGACCGCAGATTCCCGTCCCACATTCTCCATTCCCACTCCGGAATCCCTTTCATAGTGGACGTTGTGCGAGAAAGAGCTCGCACAATATACACTAAACTTGCTCCTCACCCAAATCCCCAGGTGAACACTCTCGGTTTTTACGACCACACGCTGCCTAGGAGACGCGTAAGCTACCGCCTTCTCAAGGACGCCTTGGGATGGTAGTTTTCCGGCCGCCTCTCCCTTTATTGTTCTACCCGCCAAGTTAAGCAGCATCGGGCATGGTCACGACTTGGACGGGTGACCATCCAGTTGTACTCCGACCAGATCTGCAACACTGGCTTTCCCCACCCCGTACCTATATCCCTTCAGGTCTCCCCGCTAGCCGGCACTGCTTTCCTTGACAGCCCGCAAGCGGCTGGCCAAGGTAAGCAGCATCGGGCCTGGTCCCTCTCTGGGTGGGTGGCCACTCAGATAGGTAAGTCAGCCCGCGCCGGCTGCACAGAGGGAAACACCCTGCCCAATTACTTTGACACAGACAAAAACGCTTGCATAAGACTACATCTTTTATATCACACGGGTAAATCCGCGAGAAAAGCGGATAGGTACCGTGGTGATTTGCCCCCGCCCGAGTACACTCGGGCGACTAGTTCCTGCTCCTGGCTCCTGGCTCCCTGCGCGAGAAAGAGACAGGCATTACAGACTTTTTGTATGGACAGTGTGAGCGAAAATGAGAAGCTTCCCCACACACATAGCAAGTTTGTGGTTGTCCTAGATAGGTCACACCAACAGGAAACCCTCGCACTACTACTGTAGATGGAATTTCCTTTTTTAATTCCATTCGTACAAAACGAACACCAGACTTGACGGGGTACTTATAGCCTGCGTGCCATTGTTCTTCTTGAACCTCTAGTAATTTCCCATAATGTGAAAGTTTCTGTTTCAGAAACGTGTGAGTGATCTCAGGCACTAAATTGAAAACCCGGACATTTACAATGCGGCAGTCAGCGGGCCCAATATTTACCGTTAGTATTTCACCATTTTCATAACTAAACTTTGCCGCCCCTTGAAATTGCAGTAAATATCTTTCATAGTGTGTTACAGATATACATTTTATAAAAACAGATTTTTCTCTAGAATGAAACTGTAGTGCATCTACCTGATCAGGTGGTATTTTCATGTAGTCGTGAATCTAGTCATGCACTTCCATCGCGCTGGGTCGACGTTCAGCTCCTCGAAATGAGATTTGCAACTTATTTTGCCGGCGTAATACCTCCATCAGTAGAAATCAATCTATTTGACGCTCCTTAACGCCGCTGGATTACGGGCAACACAGCGGACAAACAACCTCTCGGTCCGCTAGCTGCAGCCAGACTGTACTAATATGTCTTTTCGTTATTTATTTCTTCATCCTTTTCCCAAAAAGTCTTCATTTAATTTTTCTTGATTTAAGTAGAATGCAAAAGGGTATAATAATAATAATAATAATAATAATAATAATAATAATAATAATAATAATAATAATAATAATAATAATAATAATAATAATAATAATAATAATAATAATAATAATAATTAGGACTCGGATTTTTAGGTGCTAAAAAGTAAAAATTATGTGTCAAAACAGCAGGTATGTCAATACCTGTATATTTTGTCAGGAAGTTTTAAACTGAGGTCGGTTCGGTTTCTATGTCCGCTGAAACTAAATGCTCTGCACAAATCCTCACAATGCACTGAAAATTTAGAAGGCCCTGCTGAAGTACTTGAGACTGGATCATTAATAAAATGTTGTTGTTTTGAAAAGCGCGAAATAGCTGCCTTTGTTTGTCACCACTTAAATTTTATATCAGTTGCTTTATAGCTTTACCACATGGCTGACAATACAGGATTTTATCATCAGAACTGAACATATCCTTAAATTCCGCAACATATTGTTACACAGGATAACTTGCAGTAATTTTCACTCTGGGCATGTTTAATCCTCTGTGAAGTCAAAATGGCGATATGTAACTTCCTAACACAACTAGAAGGTTATCTAAACTTTGCAGATTCACAAATGACAAAAGAGGGACTAATGGGCTATAGAATTTAACAAGTATCAGTGTATATAGTAGCCGGGCTGTGAAACGATAACAGGTGTTCATCTATTTCTAGCATATGGCAGTGGAGGAATACCCGTTCTTATCTTGCGAACTAATGTAACTAAGGAATGCATTCTCCAAACTGAAGGGATACTATAGCTGACATATCAGTTCTACCAATAGTTGACAGCAAATTGCATCGTCTGGCATGTGTAATCGAGCATTACAGAAGTGGATAATGACTTGTTAAAAATATTTCTGCTGCTGATTTTGTGATTTTATGAAATTGTGTGAAAATTATTTTAAAAAGATTTACTTTATGCAATTATTTTGTAATTTATGTGAATATCCGAAAATATTTATTTATATAAAAATCTGAAAATATGCATTTTTGGTGTAATAAAACTTCAAACATTTGGTGTACATATCCAGAAAATTAAATTCAGTTTCAAGTTCATATTAGGACGCAAACAAAATTTGTACTTACCTGCAAAATCCGAGCCCTAAAGATAAAAAAATAATAACAACAACAACAATAATAATAACAACAGCAATAATAATAGGAACCTTTTTTCTATTTTGGTCTTGATTTTAATGAAACAATTAGGGTTTTAACGCATATCAAATGTCATACATCTGTCCAAATTGATTCCTGGAATATTTATTATTTGAACTTTTTTTACTACTTTAAAATGTTTTAAAACATCTGATGTGTTACTATCACGTGGTTTTCTCTACATCTCTGTAACAAATTATTGTTAAAAATCCTATTATTTTACCTACAACATGCTAATCGAGATAAACATTAGCAAATATTGTCCTTATTACTTGGTCGCTTGTAAGTATAAGGGAAAAGAATCTAATGTGTTCCATTCACATGATGTCCTCTAGCTGTTCGGCAAACAAACCTTTTATTCAAAATATTAATTTGTTATCTACATCATACTAATCAAGATAAACATAAGCACAATTAATCTTATTACTAGCTCCTTGTAAGTAGAAGGGAAATCAGTGAACTATGTGAAACAATTGAAATTCCAATCTCTTTGCTTTCCAGGAGTAAACAAACGAGAAAGGAGAAGAAAGATGTCTTCCCGTTTAAGAAAAGTTTAAGTGGCTTAAAATTGCAACCAATAATTCGGAATATCTCAGAAACGGTTAACTCAAAAAAAAAAAGTATGTAACAAAGTGTGTGTTTTAATGAGATCTACATTTTTGTGTAGTAGGTTTTTGTATTTCTCTTACGGTTTGCCAGTATTACAAAAGTCATCCAGAATGAAGAAACCAGAAAATGCAAGATACATTTCCATTGCCATAAAAATAGTTTAAACATACGGTATTTTAATCAACATCGTTAGGGCCATTTTTGAGAAAATAACATTTTTTGAAAAATGTTCCATGTAAAGGGTAGTTTGAGGAGGGGGGATTTTCTTGGAAAACTTCGTGTCGCATCCTTGGAAGATACAAACCTAAATACCAAGTTTGGTATTTAACGGTCTTTTCGTTTTTGAGCTATGCTGCACGCACGCGCGCGCACACACACACACACACACACACACAGGGATATTTTTCTAAAAAGGCTTTTTATTTGGATTCAGTGGATCTCAAAACACAAATTTCCAATAAAATCCCGGTATCCAATGTTTGGGTGCAATACAATTCCTTCTCTATACACTATGTAATAATAATTATATGTCCTAATTTCTCATGAATAGTGTGTGAACAAACTCATAGATGAATATTTAAATTATTTTCCTACTATGTAGATGCGGAGAAAATGTTAAATACAGGCTTCAATTTTCAGCTTATACATCCACACTGCATTTATGTTATTATATGATTACTTCACAACTAAACGTATTAACAAAGCATTATCTAGTCATTTTTATAGTTGCTATATTTAAGAAAATATAAAAAAATATCCACACATGTATAGTTATAGAAAGCTGTATTGCGTGGAACAATTTGAAAATATGAAAATTCCGACTCGCGATATCTCGAAAAACAAACAAACAAAAACAGAATTTAAAATTATGGCGCTAAACTACCTTGTTTCTGATATTTAAAGTTCCGTCTTCTGTCTCTCTTGGTTGTCTTTCTCACATTAATTCACGCGAAACGTTTGCCCTTTTATTATAATTTTAAAAGAATTTAGGTTCTTAGGCTTAAAACGGACATTTTCCGAGGTTTAAATGATCACATATCGAACTGTAGAGATTTTTTTTTTTTTTATCCCTATTTACATTTCCCCCCGTAGGTTTTACTGATTACTGGTTTTACTGTTTCTTTTACAAACATATACACATTGCACAAACATATAATACCCATGCCCAAGGCGGGACTCGAGCCCACGATCCCCTGCCCACGAAGCACCAAAGCGAGACGCTTTAGCGAGCGTGGCCACGGGGACCGGCGAGAATTCAAATAAAAGGTATGCAAGTGTTTAATAAATAATACCACTACGATGCATTTTCGGCCTTATTGTATCCTAAGTGTAGCTTGAAAGTAAGAAACACATGATAAGCGTGGTAATTCCAATACAACGTTATCGTTTATCTTGTGGGAAATAATAATAATAATAATAATAATAATAATAATAATAATTATTATTATTATATTTAACCAAAATATAATTAATTGTACTATTGTCAGATTATTTCTAGTGTTATTCTAATTCATAACTATTCCTGTTGATTTTAATTAAGCTGCTGTCTTTAATAATGTTTTTCATTAATAATTTTCTGTATCACATTAAAGTACAAGTATCTTAGAGTAAGAGTCTAGATCTCCTTACAGTACAAAGTTTGTGATTTCTTTGTATAAGCTAAACATTAAATTTTATGATTCCTAATATCTGCAATAATAGTCCTTTTGTAGATGAACAAGGCATTCAGACTTCGCTCTACAACTGTGTTATTGTCCTCGTTATCGTCTCCTAGCCTTGTTCCCGCAACTTGCAATCAACGTGACGTCACTGCACAAACAGAACGAAATGCGACGTTGCAGTTTCTAGTTCCGTTTTACATTTGACTCTGCCATTGGTCAATTGACCAACATGGCTGCCCATGCACAAGCAGACACAACAAACGGAAGACTGTGCATTTCGCATTGGAAAGAGGAACCGATTTTCAGAGAGTCCATCTTTACCCCTTATTTCGATCCAGTTCATTTACATACACCTAACCTAATCTAGCGTAGCCTAACCTCGAAACCTGTTGTTTACGTGTCACATAGCCATATTGTCTCCGTAATCAATAGGGAAGGTTCAGGAAAAAGCTTTAGTCTAGAACTGAACTAGAATCTGCAATCTGGCAACGAAAACAAGCAGCCCTTGTCCCTCGCCTATTAAAATCCACCTGGCCAAAGGTAGCGGTCAATAGGTTGCCAGCATAGGAAATAAAAATATTGCTACAGCAATGTTCCAAGTGATGCAGAAAATTTAGCGTTAAAAATTCGATCAAGCAAGGATCTGTGAAGAGCAGACACCAATGAATCTCATGTAGCCGAGGGTTGTGTGAGGTCATAGATGTATTAGCCAATGTTTTGAGGGTCCTAAGCCCTAAAGTGATGCCGAGGAAATTAGTAAAGGAATGTTTTCCTCGGCTACGCTTTACAACTTAGAGCCCCTCAAACCCTTGGCTATTGCACCAGTGACCTCACATATCCCTCGGCTATGCTTTGCGGATTAAGGTCCCCAATGTCTTGGCTACATTTTGCGGCTTAGGGCCCCCAATCTCTCGGCTACGATTTGCGGCTTTGGACCCTAATCCCCTGTGCAACACTTTACGGCTTAGAGCCTTCGAGCCCACAAATTATTCACCACTACTCAGCGTCAACCGGAGGGAGGGAGAGACTGTGTGTTTTTTTTCCGTTTAACAAGTTGGCTGCTGCCTCTTCACTACGTTCATATTGTGTATGTTGGCAACACGCGGATAGAAGAGGAAATGTTTCCATGGTACCTCAAATCTGACGTACGTTATGTTTAAAAAAAAAAAAAAAAAAAGGGACGCAGAAGTGACGAAATCGAAACAGTAACTAATATAAACGCTTGATAAGTTGAAAAAAGTAAATATTTTTATCTTCAGAAACTCCCTTTTTGGTACACACCTTCTTTATCACATTAAAACTTCCCCTCTGTTAAAATGAAACTAAAACCGCGAAATTATGATAAACTAGTATCATTTATAGGATTCCACTGCACAACTGTTTAGGAGAGTATAACATTAGCGCCCCAACACAATTAAAACCAAATGCTAAAGTATCTACAATAACATTATTCAAAAGACAAAGTGTATGAGAGATATAATTAGTCACAACTTATTAATTTTAGGTCGCTTAACATGAAAACGGCCTTCATTCTTGTAGATTGGTTCTCATTTCTACACAACACAGTTCAGGCTGTTGAATTATGCTTTGATTTATTAGTAGAAATTGCTTCGAGTGAATATTTTTGAAACAGCCTCTAACCGAAGATTGATTTATCACTAGCAGGTGGAGTCCAACCCTCAGCATGACATTTCTTTGTAATTCAGTCAAGTGTTTAGTTTGTGAGTGTGTAAAACCGTGTTTCAATTTCTCCAAAACAACAGACATTTTGATAAAAACACAAACTGTCGCATAAGTGTGTTATTATTATTATTATTATTATTATTATTATTATTATTATTTTTTTTTTTTGTAGTGTTTAACGGTGTGTTATTAGCCCAGGTAACTCTACTATATATGGGGAAGTTACTTTTAAATTGCAAAAGGTACAGTTAACTCCCAGTACAATCTTTTATTTTGGTTGCAAAGTAGATGATCAGAACAAACTGTTTGTACTCCATATTTGTTGCTTCAATTTTCCCACAAATTTCCACAAGTGGCTAAATGAAGATGGGCGTTCTATGAATTTTGCTCTGCCAATGACCTGGAGAGAGCAAAGCAACCACATAAATGATTGCTACTTCTGTATGGTTCCTTTCGTTATTTGAATTAATAGTATAAAGAAACATGCTTTAGCTTACTCAAATATTCCCTCAGCCATCCGCCCTGTGCCACACAGCCAGACTTACCGATACCTGTTCCTCCAACCCTTACATCCTGGATTCTGACATGAGTACAACACATCATCAACGAGCAATACCGTTAACATTTCAATATCCAAACTTTGTGCTTGATACACTGAATGTGTCTGAGAGACTTCGAAAAGGAATAATGTCCAAGGTCTGGCACCACATCTTAAGGAGTTCAAAGTGCTTGCAGAAAATGTAAAAACAACCAGCTTTCGATTTTGTCAACATTCACTACAACATTTTGTTTTCTGAGCAAGAAAATGTTGCATATTGTAATTATGTGGATGGACTGGTGGTCACCATGAACATGCAACATAATCCAGACCTGTGGTGTCTTTTTACAGACTCTTCTAAACTCAGCCTTAAAGTTGTTTTACTTCACCATGGCAATAAACTACCAAGTATTTCTATCGAACATGCGGTGTATGAAAAAGACATGATAATATTAAACTACCAATCAACGGTATAAATTATAAATATAAGTGGTGGATATGTACAGATTGGAAAGTGGTGGAAATCATATTGTCTTCAGCAGGGTTATACGAAAAGTTATTGCTTTTTATACGAGTGGGATAGTCGTACAAAAGATAAACACTATGCAACAAAGAAACGTCCTCCTAGTGATGGGAGTATTCGAATGCAAAATGTCGATGTATTCGATTCTTGGAAATTCTCGAGATGTTCTCGAATTCTGAATGTTGTATTCGAATCCTTCACTCGGGTGAGTTCTCGTTTGAATATGTCCTGAATGCTGTATTCGAATACTACTCTCGAGTCTCGGATATGTGCAGGTGCACCGAGAATCGAGATCTCATATCTGATTGGTGCGATCATAATATTTTAATTTTATTTCGTGTTATAACGGAATGTGCGATCGGTTAGGGCAACGAATGAACAATATTAGAAATTGGAACCAAACGATTGCATTCTGTCTTCTCAACCCAGAGGTTCTGGGTTTAATTCCCAGCTGGGGCAGGAATTTTTCTTTAACCAGAATCAATCCCTATCCGTAACAGAGTCAGAAGTATGCATGTGGGAGTGAACATGTATGCATTTTTATAGCATTTTAAAACTGAAAAAAAAAAAAAAAAAAAAAGTGTTCCATTCTCATGACTTAGTCTAGCTGTTCCATACACAAAACTATTCTTTCAAAAGATTATTCAGTTTTTACATTATGGTAATCGAGAAAATCATTAGCAGAAATGGTCCTATTACTCGCTTCCTTGTAAGAAGAAGGGAAATAAGGGAATACGCTAGGCTAAAGTAATAATCAACTGGTCGTTATGTGAACGAATGACGCGGTTCGCTTTGGATGGTCCAGTTTGAGAAAAGTTGTGTATTTTAAAATTGAAACCAATAAAAAGGAATATCTTGAAAATGGTCAACTCTACACACACACACAAAAAAAAAAAAGTATGTCACATAAATTATGTTTTTAACCAGATCTACATATTTATAGTAAGTTTTTGTCCATCTCTTACGGTTTAACCGTTCTGCAAAATTCTGCAAAACTGATGCAGAATAAAGAGCGTTTCAGAGGCTTATCCCAAAAATTCAAACTATACATTTTACCTGTCATATAAATATCTTTAATACACGATATTTTAATCAAAATCGTTAGAGCCATTTTTGAGAAAATCATTATTTTCGAAAAATGTTTCCTGTAAAGGATAGCTGGGGTTGGGGGATTTTCTTGAAAATGTTTCGTGTCGCATCCTTGGAAGATACTAAACTTAAATACCGAGTTTGGTATTTTACGGTCTTTTCGTTTTTGAGCTATGCTGTCACCCCCCCTCAGAGAAATGCGCGCGCGGACCTTTTTCTAAAAATTATATTTTTCGACTCAGGGGACAGCAAAGCATATATTTCCGGTGAAATCTCGATATCGAATTTTTGGGTGGAATACAATACCTTCTCTAGCTATGTACATTGTTGTGTACATACGGCTAGAGAAAGTAAAAATGCTTATGGACTCAGGGGACCTCAAAACGTATATTTCCGGTGAAATCTCGGTATCGAATTTGTGGGTGGAATACAACACCTTCACTATACACTATGTATGTACATGGTACGTGTAGAGAAAGTAAAAACAATAAGAAAGCCTACAGTCCAGCGAGAAAGACACCAGCAGTTGTTTTACCAGTCAAGTCCCTGATGTAACCATACAAATTAAAGGGGGCTATAAAAACCAAACAAAAGAGCACAAATTCTGATGTGTTCCCTTCACATGACTTTCTCTACCTACAAACAAACTTTTCTTACAAAACATTACTCTTTAATTACTTCATGCTAGTCGGGATACATTTTAGCAGATAGATCTCATTACTTAGTTCCTTGTAGATAAAAGGAAATACACTAGGCTAAAGCCATAGTCAAATATTTTAAAAGCTGTCGCTATGCGATTGACTTTGAATTCCGATCATCTTTGCATGGCTGAGTAAAACAATATAAACACGGATGAGGACTACCTGTTTTAGAGAACTATTAATTAAATTTTAAACCTATAGCAAAGAATATCTTGGAAATCGTTAACTGTACAAAACAAAAAAAAAAAAAAAAAAAAAACCCTTGCATTTTATGTCATATAAATATATTTAATATACGTTCTTTTAAGCAAATTGTCAGAGCAATTTTTGGAAACTCACATTTTCGAAAAATTTGCCATATAAAACGTAGTTTGGGGTGAGGGATTTGCTTGAAAATCTTCGTGTCATATACTTAGAAGATACTGAACTTAAAAATCACGTTTAGTATTAAACACATTTTCGTTTTTGAGATATGCTCTTACGTACACACATGGGCCTTTTTCAAAAATGTTTATTTGTTTTATATTATTAAGGCGTCATGAAAACATTTATTTCCGATGAAATCTCGGTATCGAATTTTTGGGTGGAACACAACACTTTATCTACATATATATAGTGCATAAATAAGTACTAGAGAAAGTAAAAAACAAAGCAAAACAATATTTAAGTCAATGTGCGCTGCAGTGAATTGTTTAGAAGTATACCATCAAGATTACATTTTGATGAACGGCAAAGCAGTAAATATATAACACACTTCAATTTTCAATTTCATTTGCAATAGTATTTTCCGTTTCCCGTTCATGAATTATGTTGTGGTCTTAAAATATTAACTGAAGAGTGAAAATTTTCTGTGCAGCTATCACAAATGATCATGCTTAAATAGGTTTTTTTATACTGTTTAACGCCCGCCTTTACTACATATGGCACCGCAGGCGATGACACTGATAATGCATGGAATGAAGATGGAGCACCAATGGAATAAGAAGGCAGGGGAAACCCGCCCCTGCGCCGCTTGGTCCACCACAAATCCTGGTGGGATCGAACCCGGGCTGCCCTTGGTGAGAGGCGGGTGGTATAACCCTCGGCCCCGGCATGGCCCTAAATAGGTCGTTATCCAGATGATTGTAATTATTAAATCACATCCATCGATCAAAAGTGACATTCCAGAAGTAACCTAAATATAACAGTCATAGTCACAGTCATTTGAAACATGCTAAATATTAGTTTCATTTGTGGACGCTCTTTAACCGATGCATCACATTTTGTTCAGATGCCTCTCGAGGTTCTTTTACGTGCCGTAAATCTACAACACGGGACCAATGGCTTTATTTACCTTCCGAAAGAAGTCATGCTAAGGATGTTTAAGCCCGACAGTCGGGTTTGAACCCTGGGAATCAGAGGCTAGCATGCTAATTGAGTAATACTAATACAAAAATGGTTTTGTACGTTATACATACACATATGCGCGCGCGCGCGCGCGCGCGCGCGAAATGCTATATTTCTGAGAAAGGTTGTTTTGTGAACCAAATTTTTGTATTTCCAGAATTTTAAAATTCATGATGCCAAACATTGCGACTGTTGTAAACAGAATCTGGCAAATATATTCCGTAATGATATTGTATTTATATTTCAATCCTAACACTTGAAGATCATTTTTATCCGCAAATAATAAAGTTACTATATTTCTAAACATTTTGTATTCAATTTAATGGATTAAACGGTTATGAATGAAAGTGCATAACGCTTAAGCCACGATAATCTTGAATAGAAACTTCCAACATTTTGAGAATGACATGTCATATTTTTTGTCCATCATTTAAATTACATGCCTTGTTCGAGATCACCCATGGCGAGAACTTTGAGCATCACTCGAGTAGCATCAGAGAACTTGCTAATGAATGTAAGCTGATTTCGATTAGCGCAAGGTTTGTAATAATCGGGAACAACCATGGCGGGAACTGCTAACGTCTCTCCAGTGACGATAACTTGCTTATGAAGAGGCTGATTTCGAAACCATTGTAATTACAGCATTCGAGACCTTGTTCTCGGATGAAGGTTTCGATTCTCTGGAGTATTCGAATGCAGAGGATTCGATTCTGCCCATCACTATACTCCTCTCCAACAAAATTTAGAACTAAGCAATGCATTTCCTTAAGTCCTGGCGCAGTGAGTGACGAACATTTCGATCAGGATATCGCTAAAGAGTATCACGAAATCATTATCAAGGAAAATTGAGTTATGTCTAAGGGATGCACCAGAGTTAAAATACACCACACACGCCAAAATACCATACATAGTTATATGCTTTGTGATATAAGACTATGAATATTTTCTTTCATGAACAATGCAGCGGCTTCTTTTGCATGCATCTTCTAAACGAAAACAAACACTTTTTCGAATTTAAGTCAAATTACACAAGATTTATTTTGTAAAATAAAAACACTTAACTAACCTGTTTCCGCTGAATGATGTCGCCTGTCACAACTGCCTAACTACATGTGACCGCAATGTACCATACATAGATTACTAGATCGTCGACTCCGTGGTGGGGGAAAGGGGTCGAATAGGGCGTGTTTTCAAACCTTTCGCACGGGCGTTGTGAGAACAAAGCGTCGATAACATAACCAACTTCTATTACGACCGAACGTGCGATTCTGTACCCTCCCTTCCCTCGCGTATTCAACGCGGGAATTATCTACCGAAGTTCTTTCGAAGTCCCATCTCACGCATCAATGAATTGTTAAAGGAACATTTCCAAATAGCTGATTTAATATTTCTGTGTGAGAAATTAAAAAGTGCGGTAAATTATTCATTGTGCCCGAGATGTGACTTAGAAAGAAGTTCGGTAGCTAATTCCTGAAAAGAAAATAATCAGCAAGAAGAAATTCACGTTTAAGTTAACTTTTTTCTGCTATATACAACAAATTAATTTTTTTTTATATAATCAGATGAGAAGCAAAGTATTTATTTGAAATTGGGAATGTGCAGAAATATGCATGTTTCATCCTTTCATTGAGTAGAATTAAAATCCTGTTTGATATAAAGCACATCAATTATAAGTTCACATTGAATTAATGCATTCTTAAAGGGTGGAAAACTGTAAGGGATGCCAACAAGTTTAAATGTAATGCAATTTTTTTGTACATAGCAAGTTAATAATACAATATTGAAAAATTCCATTAAAAACTAGTGTAAAAAGCAGCATAGATGCACACATAAAAATTCTAAATGAAGATAGGATAACAAATATGTACAAAAAAACAGCACCACCTGTTTCAAGAAGTAAACAAAAGTGTTATGTTAATGCTTGTATTAATGAATTAAGTTTTGAATAGCAGCAGCTCCATTACAATGTATACACATAAACGTTTTTTGAATAAGATTACAGAAGTTCCTCAGAGAGGGACCTCAAATTTGAAACTCTCTCCTGTAGTATTAACGTTTTAGCAGCACCTTTAACAGTTGTACATGAGACAATGTCAGCAACTAGTGGGATAACTTTTATCAATCATACTATTTGTGCATTCTTGTAATAACTTTGGTTAAAGTATGTATCTTTCACAAATACAGAAAAAGCAAATTATTACAATTAAAATAACATATACTGCACAATGAAAATAAGAAAGTAGTAAAATGCACCATTTGTTTAAAACTACTTGTCTTTACAACACAAGGAATACTAGACTCTTCAGTTTCTGAGACCAAATATCTTGCATGGTAATCAACACTGACAAAGAAAACATGTAGTTTTAGAAACAAAATTTAAAACTCCAATATATCTGGTTGTATGACAAATTTGGTATTCTCTCTGTCAAGTGAAGCATCTTTTTGAGTACATATCCCTATTTATATTGGTAACGGTTTAAGCAACGCACTATATGCTGCTTCAGCTCTTTGCTAGCATATATTTCTCAGGCTGCAGGACTCGACAGAATGTGTGCCATATAAGCAACTGAGGGAACGATTACACTCTCAAAGTGAGAATACTGCACATTTCATTTATGCCAAGAGTGAAGGATTTATAATTGCATTTAAGGATTTTCAACTGCAACAGTTTCATTTCAATGCACATAACTCCTGTGGAATAAATTCTGGCATAAAATAAAGCTGATATGACTCTTATAGTTTGTAACATTACAAAACTGAAGATTATTATTCAATACGAATGGCAAATAAACCACACTAAAATATCAGTGCCTATATCTTCCCTTCATATATATTGTCTTTATATGAATTGGATGAATGCAATTGCAAGTAAAACAGAAAAATGTCCATTCCACACAGTAATACAGGAGTTGAACATTAAGGTAATGACAATGAGTCACAAAAGCCTTGGCTATTCAAGCACTGAGCTGACATCATTGTAATAATTTATTTTCAATTATGTTAGAATTTTGTTCGGAAGCCATATGCAACAATAGCTGTGTGTATAATTTGTGCGGTTTCATCTCAGAATACATATAAAAGATTGTGTTAAATTAATTAATCAAAGAATAATTTCTGCTCATAATATCAGGGCAAAAATGGAGTAGAAACTCCTCGATTATGAAAATGTTTAATTCCATACTACCAATTAATTTGCATCTATAATAGTTGTAAAGTAAAAGCAACAATTCCTTGTTTTATATTTATAAACAATTCCTTAAAATTGTGCAGTGTTTACAAACTTAAATCACACAGACGTTCTGCATAGGACAATTACTAATTTTACTGTGATATATTCATAGATATACCAAAGGATTCTTTAAGTAGTTTATTTCAGATTGTTATATTTATGTCATTGATGCACACGTTTGATCTAGTTAGTGCAAATTTTGCATTTTGTAATAATTAGCTGGCCACATCATTACAAACATAAAAACTCATATCCAAGCAACTCGCCCATAGTAATAATTAGCTTGCCACATTATTACAAACATAAAATCTCATATCCAAGCAACTCGCCCACAGTAATAATTAGCTGGCCACATCATTACAAACATAAAAACTCATATCCAAGCAACTCGCCCAAAAGTAATAATTAGCTTGCCAAATTATTACAAACATAAAAATTCATATCCGAGCAACTCACCCAAAAGTATTAATTAGTTTGCCACATTATTACAAACATAAAAATTCATATCTGAGCAACTCGGCCAAAAGTATTAATTAGTTTGCCACATTATTACAAACACAAAAATTCATATCCGAGCAACTCGCCCCATGGTATTAATTAAATTGCCACATTATTACAAACATAAAAATTGATATCCAAACAACTCGCCCAAAAGTATTAATTAGTTTGTCACATTATTACAAACATAAAAATTCATATCTGAGCAACTCGCCCAAAAGTATTAATTAGTTTGAAACATTATTACAAACATAAAAATTCATATCCGAGCAACTCGCCCCATGGTATTAATTAGTTTGCCACATTATTACAAACATAAAAATTCAATCCAAGCAACTCGCCCAAAAGTATTAATTAGTTTGCCATATTATTACAAACATAAAAATTCATATCCAAGCAACTCGCCCCATGGTATTAATTAGTTTGCCACATTATTACAAACATAAAAATTCATATCCAAACAACTCGCCCAAAAGTATTAATTAGCTTGTCACATTATTACAAACATTTGTCACTGCATGATAAAGGAAAAAAGTTGTAAAAATTCATAACCAAGTAACTCACCCTAAGGTATTAATTACATAACAAGATTATTATTGGGCAGACATGGTACCTATGACATGATACAGCTAAATTTATTTGCTGATTCTTACACATTAGAAACAAAGCAATGCTATTGAAACGAAAAAAATTAAAAAAAAATTAATTCAAGTGAGTTTACCAACATTTCCATCACACTTAACGTATCTATACGCCAATAGTATAGAGTGCATTTTTCCCTTGGTTTCATTAATGCTATTTGCCAAAAGAAATTAAGGAAACAAATCAAGTGATCATACCTTAACAATTCACCTCACTTATTCTATATTAATGTTTTTCCAATGTAGATAACGCATGCTGAAGCAAAGCAAACAACACAAAGTAGTCTTTCTGAACCATTGAGGTTTACAGATTGATACCCAAAATGTGTACAGCCAAATTAAAACAGCCAGACTGATGGTTTTTAAGTGTGTTTAAAAGCAACTTCATATCATAAATTTACTGCATGTAAAAGAACTTCTCATGATGAAATTCTGCAACACAGGTAGTACTGGTATCCTGGCAATTGATGGCATCATTGACAAAAGACTGTTGAAAAACATTATTTTTGTCAAAAGTATTTAGGCTACCCTGAAACAAATGACAGAAAACTGTGCAAATATATGCTTATATATCGTTCATCAGCATTTCATAATATGATTTAGATTGTTTAATGCAAGAAAAGTATTGTAAATAATATGTGCATTGAATGTAAATTTATACAAGCTTGTACTGAAATGCCAACTCACATTTAATTACAAGATAACCGAGGTAAACATTAAATTAGTCATAAGAGTCTGCAATGCAGTATGCGGTTAGTTTAAGTTATATAACCAGTGTCAAGTATACACTCCAGGAAAAAGGGGCAAAGTTGGTGGTTATGGTTAAGATAAAAATATTGCTTCAAATCTGACATTGTTTCATTAAGAATTATATGTATAATGTACACAATACTTAATTTTGTAGTGAATTATTTTTCCGTGTGAGAATATGAAACATATATTTAAGTGTCGTTTCACAAAGTTATTACAACCAAGCGGCAGCATTTTTCAGGTTAGGTAATGACTTGATTCTTTATTCCTGTGTTGTTCTGTAAGCTTCTTACCTTTCAGTATAATTCGGGAAACGAAAAAATTTAACTCCCCTAATCTGCCCTGTAGCAGGACAACCTCAAAAGGCAATATTTTCTTTCTGAAGACTTTGTGCATTTTACAGTTATGAAATTACGGGCACGTTAAATCTTTTTCAAATTCAAATCATCAAGATGGCCAACATTATACTAGGAAGCAGACTGCCAATATGGGCTATTGTTTCACAGTCCTGTTACGTAATGTGTGAATAAATGGAATCAATTGATACTAAGTCCCATCTAAGTCCTATCTTTATAATTTTATTTCAAAATTTTCCTTTATTTACCCCACACTAAAATGTATCTATATTAATGACCATTGGTACCACTAAATCATTTTATACTTCCGCTGAACTCTGGTAGAAAGAGATGTCTATTGACAGCAGTACAAGATAATTTTGGTGTGCAGCGCTCGAAATGTCACCTTTCGAGCCAGTTTTTGTTGGAACCTTGACTCGACACCGGAAGTCCCTATTCCAGTTGACAGGCACTGGTACCATAGCAAGGTACGTTACTGTAACACTGAAATCCCCTTTCCCCTACCACACTATGAACCTCGTGGTAGGGGTATTGCATGGGGTGCCCTTTCCAAACCTCTCGAAGGGAATAGGCTGGAACTGGCTGAACTAATTGCGTTGATAATACAGCCAACCTATAAATTGACCGAGCCGGCCACTTCTACTAACCCTGCGCCTTTCAAGCGTGCATTTACCGCAAAGATGATTGGCCAGCATCTTTCGAAATTCCATCTCGCCCACATATGAATAGTTTACCGCATATATCCAAGTGTATGAAAATTTGATATGCGAGGAAACTATTCACGACTACGCAAGATGCAACTTAGAAAGAAATTCAGCAGCTAATTCCTGGGGAGAAAGAAGAAGAAAAAAATTGGCAAGAAGAAACCCACGTTTAACTGGCAGTTTTCCTCCGACATATGGAAAATTACAAGGTTTCCAAAATAGCTTTACACCTGTAATAAGATGAGAGGGAGAACTTACAGTAGGGATTGTGCCATACTATATATTTCACTCTCGCCTCATAGTCGGCTTTAATTAGATCAAAACCAATGGCATTGGGGGCATTTGCCTTAGTGACTGAACAAATTACGGCCCCCGAGCTGGCGACACATCTTGCAAATGTCTGCCTTATCAGCTGTTGATGGTAGGTTCTGCGCCTACCATCATTGTAACAGATTGTTAGGTAACCCTATTTGAGGATGACACTATACTCTCTTTCAGCTGTGACAAAATTCAAATAGATGCAAGTCTTAGAAGTCTTAAAATATACAAAAACAAAGAGCAAATTCAAAACATTTCAATTAAATAAACATAATTACATACAAGAAATAATCAACACTTATCCAGTAGGTATGTCATAACACAACACTATGAATATAGTACATTATATATTATGGCATTCATTTAAACAATAGACTACCTCAAACATTGAGGGCAATTAGATGTGGAAAATTTTTAAATCTGGTATTAGGTATCCTACAAATACAATTCACTATTGTCCAAATGCCTGCATATTGTATTTCTACCACTGCATGCTCAAATATTGTTTTAACATTTAAATAGCCTGTTGGGGTGCTAATTTTATACTTTAACTTATTGTGCACATATATAGCTACTCCTCGATTAGTGCCAATTTCCCAACAAAAAGAATATGAGTACCACATTCAGAAGCTGATAGTTATTAACTCAACTTGTTTGAGCCAATGTTCAGCACAGCATTAAATACTAACGTTTAATTCATTACTCAGCAATACTTCAAGTTCTTCTATTTTATTTCCAACAGACTGTAAGTTTTGAAACACTAGGGCATAGATTACTAGATTGTTGACTCTGTGGTGGGGGTAAAGGGTCGAATAGGGTGCTTTTTAAAACCTTCCGCACGGGTGTCGTTAGAACTAACATAGCGTCGATAATATAACCAACTTCTATATTGACAGAGCGTGCGATCCTGTACCCTCCCTTCCCTCGCGTATTCAACGCAGGAATTATCTACCTCAGTTCTTTCGAAGTCCCATCTCATGCACCAATGAATTGTTACCGAACATTTATTTCCAAGTAGCTGATTTAACATTTCTGTGTCAGAAATTAAAAAGTGCGGTAAATTATTCATTGTGCCCGAGATGTGACTTAGAAAGAAGTTTGGTGGCTAATTCCTGAAAAGAAAATGATCAACAAGAAGAAATCCACGTTTAACTGAACTTTTTTCTGCTGTATACAACAAATTAATTTTTTTTATTTAATCAGATTAGAAGCACAGTATTTATATGAAATTGGGATTGTGCAGAAATATACATGTTTCATCCTTTCATTGAGTAGAATTAAAATCCTGTTTGATATATGAGCACATCAATTATAAGTTCACATTGAATTAATGCATTCTGTAAGTGGAGGAAAACTGGAAGGGAAGCCAACAAGGTTAAATGTAATGCAATTTTTTTTGTACATAGCAATTAATAAGAATATTGAAAAATTCCATTAAAACTAGTGTAAAAAAAAGCATAGATGCACACATAAAAATTCTAAATGAAGATAGGATAACAACTATGTACAAAAAAAACAGCACTACCTGTTTCAAGAAGAAAACAAAAGTGTTATGTTAATGCTTGTATTAATGAATTAACTTTGAACAACAGCTGCATTTCAGTGTATACACATATACATTTTTGCATAAGATTACAGAAGTTCCTCAGAGAGGGACCTCAAATTTGAAACTTTCTCCTGTAGTATTAATGTTTTAGCAGCACCTTTAACATTTGTACATGAGACAATGTCAGAAACTAGTGGGATAACTTTTATCAATCATACTATTTGTGCATTCTTGTAATAACTTTGGTTAAAGTATGTATCTTTCACAAATACAGAAAAAGCAAATTATTACGATTAAAATAACATATACTGCACAATGAAAATAAGAAAGTAGTAAAATGCACCATTTGTTTAAAACTACTTGTCTTTACAACACAAGGAATACTAGACTCTTCAGTTTCTGAGACCAAATATCTTGCATGGTAATCAACACTGACAAAGAAAACATGTAGTTTTAGAAACAAAATTTAAAACTCCAATATATCTGGTTGTACGACAAATTTCCATATGCTTCGTACTCTGTCTGTCAAGTGAAGCATCTTTTTGAGTACATATCCCAATTTATATTGGTAACAGTTTAAGCAATGCACTATATGCTACTTCAGCTCTTTGCTTAGCATATATTTCTCAGGCTGCAGGACTTGACAGAGTGTGTGCCATATAAGCAACTGGGGGAACAATTCACTCTCAAAATGAGAATACTGCACATTTCATTTATGCCAAGAGTGAAGGATTTGCAATTGCATTTAAGGATTTTCAACTGCAACAGTTTCATTTCAATGTACATAACTCCTGTGGAACAAATTCTGGCATAAAATAAAGCTGATATGACTCTTATAGTTTGTAACATTACAAAACTGAAGATTATTATTATTATTATTATTATTATTATTATTATTCAATAGGAATGACAAACAATGAAAAGGAGTACAAACAAACCACACTAAAATATCAGTGACCATATCTTCCCTTCATATATATTGTCTTTATATGAATTGCATAAATGCAATTGCAAGTAAAACAGAAAAATGCCCATTCCACACAGTAATACAGGAGTTGAACATTAAGGTAATGACAATGAGTCACAAAAGCCTTGGCTATTGAAGCACTGAGCTGACATCATTGTAATAATTTATTTTCAATTATTTTATGATTATGTTTGGAAGCCATATGCAACAATAGCTGTGTGTATAATTTGTGCAGTTTCATCTCAGAATACATATAAAAGATTGCGTTAAATTAATTAATCAAAGAATAATTATTGCTCACAATATCAGGGCAAAAATGGAGTAGATACTCCTCGATTATGAAAATGTTTAATTCCATACTACCAATTAATTTGCATCTATAATAGCTGTAAAGTAAAAGCAACAATTCCTTGTTTTATATTTATAAACAATTACTTAAAATTGTGCAGTGTTTATAAACTTAAATTACACAGACGTTCTGCATAGGACAATTACTAATTTTACTGTGATATATTCATAGATATACCAAAGGATTCTTTAAGCAGTTTATTTCAGATTGTTATATTTATGTCATTGATGCACACATTTGACCTAGTTAGTGCAAATTTTGCATTTTGTTTGGCTATTTTAAAGATGGCTAAAAGTTCTATGCATCCTGGACTTTTGTTTTTAAAAATGACAAGAATCAAGTTTATATATACGTATATATTAAGAAGGAAGATGTCACACTCGACTTTTAGGTTGTACCTGGTGCTGACTCTGTAATATTTAAAATGAAAGTAACAATGCCCATAATAATAAAAATAATACAAGGATATGCAAATCTATTACTATTAACTATTATGTGAGTTTACTAACACATGTATAAGTTTTCCTTTTCAGTTCCAAAAACCACATAATATTTTTGAAGTTCCTTGTTCATGCCATATATGTTGCATAATGATAAAAGCACAAAACAGGTAGAAATGGAATTATGTACTTTCAGCAATATTTTTATGAGAATAAATTGAAGGCTGTGACATTCTTTATCATTGTTACAGAGGTATTTAGACATGATGAAGGTAAAACATTACAAAACATGTGTCACTGGATGATAAAGCAAACTTTGTGACAAATCATTTCCAAGCAACTCACCCCAAGGTACTATTTAGCTAGCCAGATTGTTACAAAGCATTTGTCACTGACTGATAAAGCAAACCTTGCAACAATTCATTTCCAAGCTACTCGACCAAAAGTAATAATTAGTTTGCCACATTATTACAAACATAAAAACTCATATCCAAGCAACTCGCCCAAAAGTAATAATTAGCTTGCCACATTATTACAAACATAAAAACTCATATCCAAGCAACTCGCCCAAAAGTAATAATTAGCTTGCCACATTATTACATACATAAAAACTCATTTCCAAGCAACTCACCCAAAAGTAATAATTAGCTTGCCACATTATTACAAACATAAAAACTCATATACTAACAACTCGCCCAAAGGTATTAATTAGCTTGCCAAATTATTACAAACATAAAAATTCATATCTGAGCAACTCGCCCAAAAGTATTAATTAGTTTGCCACATTATTACAAACACAAAAATTCATATCCGAGCAACTCGCCCCATGGTATTAATTAATTTGCCACATTATTACAAACATAAAAATTGATATCCAAACAACTCGCCCAAAAGTATTAATTAGTTTGTCACATTATTACAAACATAAAAATTCATATCTGAGCAACTCGCCCAAAAGTATTAATTAGTTTGTAACATTATTACAAACATAAAAATTCATATCCGAGCAACTCGCCCCATGGTATTAATTAGTTTGCCACATTATTACAAACATAAAAATTCAATCCAAGCAACTCGCCCAAAAGTATTAATTAGTTTGCCATATTATTACAAACATAAAAATTCATATCCGAGCAACTCGCCCCATGGTATTAATTAGTTTGCCACATTATTACAAACATAAAAATTCATATCCAAACAACTAGCCCTAAAGTATTAATTAGTTTGCCAGATTATTACAAACACAATAATTCATATCCAAACAACTCGCCCAAAAGTATTAATTAGCTTGTCACATTATTACAAACATTTGTCACTGCATGATAAAGGAAAAAAGTTGTAAAAATTCATAACCAAGTAACTCACCCTAAGGTATTAATTACATAACAAGATTATTATTGGGCAGACATGGTACCTATGACATGATACAGCTAAATTTATTTGTTGATTCTTACACATTAGAAACAAAGCAATGCTAATGAATCGAAAAAAATTAAAAAAAAATTAATTCAAGTGAGTTTACCAACATTTCCATCACACTTAACGTATCTATACGCCAATAGTATAGAATGCATTTTTCCCTTGGTTTCATTAATGTTATTTGCCAAAAGAAATTAAGGAAACAAATCAAGTGATCATACCTTAACAATTCACCTCACTTATTCTATATTAATGTTTTTCCAATGTAGATAACGCATGCTGAAGCAAAGCAAACAACACAAAGTAGTCTTTCTGAACCATTGAGGTTTACAGATTGATACCCAAAATGTGTACAGCCAAATTAAAACAGCCAGACTGATGGTTTTTAAGTGTGTTTAAAAGCAACTTCATATCATAAATTTACTGCATGTAAAAGAACTTCTCATGATGAAATTCTGCAACACAGGTAGTACTGGTATCCTGGCAATTGATGGCATCATTGACAAAAGACTGTTGAAAAACATTATTTTTGTCAAAAGCATTTATGGCTACCCTGAAACAAATGACAGAAAACTGTGCAAATATATGTTTATATATCGTTCATCAGCATTTCATAATATGATTTAGATTGTTTAATGCAAGAAAAGTATTGTAAATAATATGTGAATTGAATGTAAATTTATAGAAGTTTGTACTGAAATGCCAACTCACATTTAATTACAAGATAGCCGATTAAACATCAAATTAGCCATAAGAGTCTGCAATGCAGTATGCGGTTAGTTTAAGTTATATAACCAGTGTCAAGTATACACTCCAGGAAAAAGGGGCAAAGTTGGTGGTTATGGTTAAGATAAAAATATTGCTTCAAATCTGACATTGTTTCATTAAGAATTATATGTATAGTGTACACAATACTTAATTTTGTAGTGAATTATTTTTCCGTGTGAGAATATGAAACATATATTAAGGTGTCGTTTCACAAAGTTATTACAACCAAGCGGCAGCATTTTTCAGGTTAGGTAATGACTTGATTCTTTATTCCTGTGTTGTTCTGTAAGCTTCTTACCCTTCAGTATAATTCGGGAAACGAAAAAATTTAACTCCCCTAATCCGCCCTGTAGCAGGACAACCTCAAAAGGCAATATTTTCTTTCTGAAGACTTTGTACATTTTACAGTTATGAAATTACGGGCACGTTAAATCTTTTTCAAATTCAAATCATCAAGATGGCCAACATTATACTAGGAAGCAGACTGCCAATATGGGCTATTGTTTCACAGTCCTGTTACGTAATGTGTGAATAAATGGAATTAATTAATACTAAGTCCCATCTAAGTCCTATCTTTATAATTTTATTTCGGAATTTTCCTTTATTTACCCCACACTAAAATGTATCTACATTAATGACCATTGGTACCACTAAATCATTTTATACTTCCGCTGAACTCTGGTAGAAAGAGACGTCTATTGACAGCAGTACAAGATAATTTTGGTGTGCAGCGCTCGAAATGTCACCTTTCGAGCCAGTTTTTGTTGGAACCTTGACTCGACACCGGAAGTCCCTATTCCAGTTGACAGGCACTGGTACCATAGCAAGGTACGTTACTGTAACACTGAAATCCCCTTTCCCCTACCACACTATGAACCTCGTGGTAGGGGTATTGCATGGGGTGCCCTTTCCAAACCTCTCGAAGGGAATAGGCTGGAACTGGCTGAACTAATTGTGTCGATAATACAGCCAACCTATAAATTGACCGAGCCGGCCACTTCTACTAACCCTGCGCCTTTCAAGCGTGCATTTAGCGCAAAGATGATTGGCCAGCATCTTTCGAAATTCCATCTAGCCCACATATGAATACTTTACCGCATATATCCAAGTGTATGAAAATTTGAAATGCGAGGAAACTATTCACGACTACGCATGATGCAACTTAGAAAGAAATTCAGCAGCTAATTCCTGGGGAGAAAGAAGAAGAAAAAAATTGGCAAGAAGAAACCCACGTTTAACTGGCAGTTTTCCTCCGACATATGGAAAATTACAAGGTTTCCAAAATAGCTTTACACCTGTAATAAGATGAGAGGGAGAACTTACAGTAGGGATTGTGCCATACTATATATTTCACTCTCGCCTCGTAGTCGGCTTTAATTAGATCAAAACCAATGGCATTGGGGGCATTTGCCTTAGTGACTGAACAAATTACGGCCCCCGAGCTGGCGACACATCTTGCAAATGTCTGCCTTATCAGCTGTTGATGGTAGGTTCTGCGCCTACCATCATTGTAACAGATTGTTAGGTAACCCTATTTGAGGATGACACTATACTCTCTTTCAGCTGTGACAAAATTCAAATAGATGCAAGTCTTAGAAGTCTTAAAATATACAAAAACAAAGAGCAAATTCAAAACATTTCAATTAAATAAACATAATTACATACAAGAAATAATCAACACTTATCCAGTAGGTATGTCATAACACAACACTATGAATATAGTACATTATATATTATGGCATTCATTTAAACAATAGACTACCTCAAACATTGAGGGCAATTAGATGTGGAAAATTTTTAAATCTGGTATTAGGTATCCTACAAATACAATTCACTATTGTCCAAATGCCTGCATATTGTATTTCTACCACTGCATGCTCAAATATTGTTTTAACATTTAAATAGCCTGTTGGGGTGCTAATTTTATACTTTAACTTATTGTGCACATATATAGCTACTCCTCGATTAGTGCCAATTTCCCAACAAAAAGAATATGAGTACCACATTCAGAAGCTGATAGTTATTAACTCAACTTGTTTGAGCCAATGTTCAGCACAGCATTAAATACTAACGTTTAATTCATTACTCAGCAATACTTCAAGTTCTTCTATTTTATTTCCAACAGACTGTAAGTTTTGAAACACTAGGGCATAGATTACTAGATTGTTGACTCTGTGGTGGGGGTAAAGGGTCGAATAGGGTGCTTTTTAAAACCTTCCGCACGGGTGTTGTTAGAACTAACATAGCGTCGATAATATAACCAACTTCTATATTGACAGAGCGTGCGATCCTGTACCCTCCCTTCCCTCGCGTATTCAACGCAGGAATTATCTACCTCAGTTCTTTCGAAGTCCCATCTCATGCACCAATGAATTGTTACAGAACATTTATTTCCAAGTAGCAGATTTAACATTTCTGTGTCAGAAATTAAAAAGTGCGGTAAATTATTCATTGTGCCCGAGGTGTGACTTAGAAAGAAGTTTGGTGGCTAATTCCTGAAAAGAAAATGATCAACAAGAAGAAATCCACGTTTAACTGAACTTTTTTCTGCTGTATACAACAAATTAATTTTTTTTATTTAATCAGATTAGAAGCACAGTATTTATATGAAATTGGGATTGTGCAGAAATATACATGTTTCATCCTTTCATTGAGTAGAATTAAAATCCTGTTTGATATATGAGCACATCAATTATAAGTTCACATTGAATTAATGCATTCTGTAAGTGGAGGAAAACTGGAAGGGAAGCCAACAAGGTTAAATGTAATGCAATTTTTTTTGTACATAGCAATTAATAAGAATATTGAAAAATTCCATTAAAACTAGTGTAAAAAAAAAGCATAGATGCACACATAAAAATTCTAAATGAAGATAGGATAACAACTATGTACAAAAAAAACAGCACTACCTGTTTCAAGAAGAAAACAAAAGTGTTATGTTAATGCTTGTATTAATGAATTAACTTTGAACAACAGCTGCATTTCAGTGTATACACATATACATTTTTTGCATAAGATTACAGAAGTTCCTCAGAGAGAGACCTCAAATTTGAAACTTTCTCCTGTAGTATTAATGTTTTAGCAGCACCTTTAACATTTGTACATGAGACAATGTCAGCAACTAGTGGGATAACTTTTATCAATCATACTATTTGTGCATTCTTGTAATAACTTTGGTTAAAGTATGTATCTTTCACAAATACAGAAAAAGCAAATTATTACAATTAAAATAACATATACTGCACAATGAAAATAAGAAAGTAGTAAAATGCACCATTTGTTTAAAACTACTTGTCTTTACAACACAAGGAATACTAGACTCTTCAGTTTCTGAGACCAAATATATTGCATGGTAATCAACACTGACAAAGAAAACATGTAGTTTTAGAAACAAAATTTAAAACTCCAATATATCTGGTTGTACGACAAATTTCCATATGCTTCGTACTCTGTCTGTCAAGTGAAGCATCTTTTTGAGTACATATCCCAATTTATATTGGTAACAGTTTAAGCAATGCACTATATGCTACTTCAGCTCTTTGCTAGCATATATTTCTCAGGCTGCAGGACTTGACAGAGTGTGTGCCATATAAGCAACTGGGGGAACAATTCACTCTCAAAATGAGAATACTGCACATTTCATTTATGCCAAGAGTGAAGGATTTGCAATTGCATTTAAGGATTTTCAACTGCAACAGTTTCATCTCAATGTACATAACTCCTGTGGAACAAATTCTGGCATAAAATAAAGCTGATATGACTCTTATAGTTTGTAACATTACAAAACTGATGATTATTATTATTATTATTCAATAAGAATGACAAACAATGAAAAGGAGTACAAACAAACCACACTAAAATATCAGTGACCATATCTTCCCTTCATATATATTGTCTTTATATGAATTGCATAAATGCAATTGCAAGTAAAACAGAAAAATGCCCATTCCACACAGTAATACAGGAGTTGAACATTAAGGTAATGACAATGAGTCACAAAAGCCTTGGCTATTGAAGCACTGAGCTGACATCATTGTAATAATTTATTTTCAATTATTTTATAATTATGTTTGGAAGCCATATGCAACAATAGCTGTGTGTATAATTTGTGCAGTTTCATCTCAGAATACATATAAAAGATTGCGTTAAATTAATTAATCAAAGAATAATTATTGCTCACAATATCAGGGCAAAAATGGAGTAGATACTCCTCGATTATGAAAATGTTTAATTCCATACTACCAATTAATTTGCATCTATAATAGCTGTAAAGTAAAAGCAACAATTCCTTGTTTTATATTTATAAACAATTACTTAAAATTGTGCAGTGTTTATAAACTTAAATTACACAGACATTCTGCATAGGACAATTACTAATTTTACTGTGATATATTCATAGATATACCAAAGGATTCTTTAAGCAGTTTATTTCAGATTGTTATATTTATGTCATTGATGCACACGTTTGACCTAGTTAGTGCAAATTTTGCATTTTGTTTGGCTATTTTAAAGATGGCTAAAAATTCTATGCATCCTGGACTTTTGTTTTTAAAAATGACAAGAATCAAGTTTATATATACGTATATATTAAGAAGGAAGATGTCACACTCGACCTTTAGGTTGTACCTGGTGCTGACTCTGTAATATTTAAAATGAAAGTAACAATGCCCATAATAATAAAAATAATACAAGGATATGCAAATCTAATATTATTAACTATTATGTGAGTTTACTATCACATGTATAAGTTTTCCCTTTTCAGTTCCAAAAACCACATAATATTTTTGAAGTTCCTTATTCATGCCATATATGTTGCATAATGATAAAAGCACAAAACAGGTAGAAATGGAATTATGTACTTTCAGCAATATTTTTATGAGAATAAATTGAAGGCTGTGACATTCTTTATCACTGCTACAGAGGTATTTAGACATGATGAAGGTAAAACGTTACAAAACATGTGTCACTGGATGATAAAGCAAACTTTGTAACAAATCATTTCCAAGCAACTCACCCCAAGGTACTATTTAGCTAGCCAGATTGTTACAAAGCATTTGTCACTGACTGATAAAGCAAACCTTGCAACAATTCATTTCCAAGCTACTCGACCAAAAGTAATAATTAGTTTGCCACATTATTACAAACATAAAAACTCATATCCAAGCAACTCGCCCAAAAGTAATAATTAGCTTGCCACATTATTACAAACATAAAAACTCATATCCAAGCAACTCGCCCAAAAGTAATAATTAGCTTGCCACATTATTACAAACATAAAAACTCATTTCCAAGCAACTCCCCAAAAGTAATAATTAGCTTGCCACATTATTACAAACATAAAAACTCATATAATAGCAACTCGCCCAAAGGTATTAATTAGCTTGCCAAATTATTACAAACATAAAAATTCATATCCGAGCAACTCACCCAAAAGTATTAATTAGTTTGGCACATTATTACAAACATAAAAATTCATATCTGAGCAACTCGCCCAAAAGTATTAATTAGTTTGCCACATTATTACAAACACAAAAATTCATATCCGAGCAACTCGCCCCAATGGTATTAATTAGTTTGCCACATTATTACAAACATAAAAATTCATATCCAAACAACTCGCCCAAAATGTTATTAATTAGCTTGTCACATTATTACAAACATTTGTCACTGCATGATAAAGGAAAAAAGTTGTAAAAATTCATAACCAAGTAACTCACCCTAAGGTATTAATTACATAACAAGATTATTATTGGGCAGACATGGTACCTATGACATGATACAGCTAAATTTATTTGCTGATTCTTACACATTAGAAACAAAGCAATGCTATTGAAACGAAAAAAATTAAAAAAAAATTAATTCAAGTGAGTTTACCAACATTTCCATCACACTTAACGTATCTATACGCCAATAGTATAGAGTGCATTTTTCCCTTGGTTTCATTAATGTTATTTGCCAAAAGAAATTAAGGAAACAAATCAAGTGATCATACCTTAACAATTCACCTCACTTATTCTATATTAATGTTTTTCCAATGTAGATAACGCATGCTGAAGCAAAGCAAACAACACAAAGTAGTCTTTCTGAACCATTGAGGTTTACAGATTGATACCCAAAATGTGTACAGCCAAATTAAAACAGCCAGACTGATGGTTTTTAAGTGTGTTTAAAAGCAACTTCATATCATAAATTTACTGCATGTAAAAGAACTTCTCATGATGAAATTCTGCAACACAGGTAGTACTGGTATCCTGGCAATTGATGGCATCATTGACAAAAGACTGTTGAAAAACATTATTTTTGTCAAAAGCATTTATGGCTACCCTGAAACAAATGACAGAAAACTGTGCAAATATATGTTTATATATCGTTCATCAGCATTTCATAATATGATTTAGATTGTTTAATGCAAGAAAAGTATTGTAAATAATATGTGCATTGAATGTAAATTTATACAAGCTTGTACTGAAATGCCAACTCACATTTAATTACAAGATAACCGAGGTAAACATTAAATTAGTCATAAGAGTCTGCAATGCAGTATGCGGTTAGTTTAAGTTATATAACCAGTGTCAAGTATACACTCCAGGAAAAAGGGGCAAAGTTGGTGGTTATGGTTAAGATAAAAATATTGCTTCAAATCTGACATTGTATCATTAAGAATTATATTATAGTGTACACAATAGTTAATGACTGATTCTTTATTCCTGTGTTGTTCTGTAAGCTCCTTACCTTTCAGTATAATTCGGGAAATGAAACAATTTAATTCCCTTAATGCTCCCTGTAGCAGGACAACCTCAAAAGGCAATACTTTCTTTCAGAAGACTTTGTGCATTTTACAGTTATGAAATTACGTCCACGTTAAATTTTTTCAAATTTAAAGCATGTCGTCAAGATGGCCAACATTATACTAGGAAGCAGGCTTCCAATATGCACTATTGTTTCACAGTCCTGTTACGTAATGTGTGAATAAATGGAATTAATTGATACTAAGTCCTATGTTTATAATTTTGTTTCAGAATTTTCCTTTATTTAGTCCACACTAAAATGTATCTGTATTAATGACAATTGGTACCACTAAACCATTTTATACTTCCGCTGAGCTCTGGTAGAAAGAGACATCTATTGACAGCGGTACAAGATAATTTTGGTGTGCAGCGCTCAAAATATCACCTTTCGAGCCAATTTTTTGTGGAACCTTGACTCAGCACTGGAAGTTCCTATTCCAGTTGGCAGGCTCTGCACTAGGGTGAGTTTAAAATTAGTTATATTATGAGATTCCCTATCTGCATGGGATTTATGATAAATACTGTATAACTAGGGGTTATTTGAATGGCTGACTCTGGAGTGGATGCACTGCTACTGCTGATTTTATAATTTATTGTAGGTGTTATGCTTTGCATGTCGAATGATGCAACCACTTAATGTCCTGTCATCAGAGGTCTGCCAATCTTCACTAGTTAGTCTACAGCTACTTCCTTGGGGAGGTGAAGGGATTCGTCATTTTTTGAGTTCACATATATTTTACTATCACTTACAGAATGATTCACTTGGAGATTACTGAGTACTGCAAGACACGGCTCTTCCATAAAGTCAGCAATAACTTTTCATTAGCATTCCATTTAGTACTTTCTTCCCTGATTTATTAAAATACATTCCATGTATGATATACATTTCACGTTTTGCATTGAATGTTCCACATGTTTTACACAATATGGGTATGTTTGTATTCACATATTCTTTCACAATTTTCATAGGAGTTAGCTAATGAATCATATCTTTGTGGAAGTTTTACCACAATCATGTTTGTGTTTTGCAGACAGGTTATAGCTTTTTCCAGTTCTGGGATTATTTTCTGATTCAGCATTTACAGGGTCATTGCTACTGCCAATAAGTACTACACAATCACTTTTTGTAAATTCCAAACACTTTCCATAAGTATTTCTTGAAACGTCTTTGATATTAGCTCCAGGTTTTACGAATGCACTAGCTCACGGAATTTTCTCATTTGTGTCTATTACATTCCTAAGACCTCTACTATGGCTATCAGCAACCAAAAGCATGTTTGCTGGTGTTTTCTTCTGATGAGCATACTGGTGTTTACTTAAGAAGTTTGGAACCGTAATCTTAATCTTCTCAGGTTTGTTGCCTCTCTGTTCATATCTTTAACTTCTTTCAACACACAAAATTTGTTTGATGCTATTACCATGTGCTCAGTGGTTACAGCCTTTGAGCTGGTACATGTTTTGTTTTGGTTGTTTCCATGCTGAACATGGCAAGTCCATTAATTCCTGGAAATAGTTACCTATTTCTTTGAGTTGTTTTATTTTACTTCTAGCATCGTTCAGTTCTATTGTCATGATCTCAATCACTTTATGAAGGGAATTTACACACTTGATTTCACCATTTTCCCTGACTGTAACATTGGCTTCAGAAAATGTCCGTTTTTCCGAGTTAGTTTACATGTTTTCATCATTTTTCAGTGTAGTTACACTTACATTTATTTATATGTTTTCCAAAATTATTTCTGCATTCACTTTTATTTTCCTTTGTATTATGAGCAAGTTTTCAGAGTCACTTCGCAACACCATTGTCACGTCCACCATCTTTCCAGCATGACTACAGATCCCATCACATACAACATAGACATGTCCACATTTATAGTCTCTGACAAAGTAGTGACATGAAATATGAGTTGTTGTAAGCTTGCATTTATTGTCTCTGACAAAGGAGCGGCATGTAAGTTTTGTGAGAAGTGTATACCTAGGGCTGTGAAAACACCTTCTTACTTCCCAATTGATGACTTTACAGTAGTTCGTAAAGAAGTAATGGTGACAGTTTACTCAGAGCAGCAAAGTGGGGGACTATGTTGTCATGCACCAATAAGCAGTAGGAAACCACATGTAGCAATTTAATATGACCTGTATAGGCGAAAGGAATGTGATAGCTCCTTATAGACCAGAGCATAAGTGGAAGGGCAATTGGAAATTTCATGGCTGGAAACCACTCAGTTTATATGTAATTATTTCCTTTAATGCTACATATATATTTTTTTTATTGTTTCATTTATATAGCCCCCTTTAACATCTAAGGTCATATCGGGGGCTTAATGCTACATATTTATTCATGAAAAAAGTAAATTGTAATGAAATATAAATATAGAAATGTTGTACAAAAGTTTATTTTACTTTGGTTTTTAACTTACTTTGCCACCACTGCCGTCATCACTTTTATCATCACATATATCATACATTTCGTACTCCTTTCTCCCGCTCGCAATGTGAGTTTCTGAGTCAATCCAAATTAGTTAAAAACATTTACAATGTGTTATATTAAGTAAGCTGCCTGAATACAAAATCATATTCATCATTGCATTACAGTTATGCTATCACTATCACAGTCATCACTTCTATCATCGTATATATCTACCATACATTTCGTTCTGCCTTCTCCATCTCTCCTGCTCGCAATGTGAATTTTTGCGCAAATTCAAATTAGGTAAAAACATTTATGATGTGTTACATTAAGTATGTTGTCTAAATACAAAATCATATCCATAATTGCAGTTACAGTTACACCTCCACCACCACTGCCATCATGTTATACCATCGCATTCATATCATACATTTTCATACTGCCCTCTCCAGCAACTACTCAAAACATGAATTTCTGCTCAAATTCAAATTAAGTACAATAAATAAATAAAAAATAAATACATAAATAAATAAGGGACTCAAATCAGCTTAAGTGTCCATTAGTTTATTCAAAATATATGGAAAACATGTAAATTTCATTTAAAAATTATTTTTATATACCTATGTCTTTTAAACATGTCTTATATAGATGATATGCTAAATTCCAAAATTAAGTTCTGAAAAATTGGGGTCGTTTTGCATTCGGATAAATACAGTATTTTTCCAAATTGTAACCATACTTTACAAAGATTGCCTGATTAAACAAGAAATAAAGCAATTCTTAGATATTATTGAGTTGGAATTGTAGCAAAGATTACATCAAAAAAGTTAATTTTACCCAGACATGTTTGGAAATGTGTACGCTTCAAAAGGTAAAATCACCATTTGTGATGTTTCCTGTGTTTACGATTCCAACTCTATAATTTCTATTTGAAACATTCATCACAGTTACTAGCTTCTGCATACCAATTGCGAAATCATTTTCTGTCAGATAGTATTTTGTAGCTTTTAGTTTTAGTGTTTAATTTGTCTGGTGTTATTTTTTTCTGCTTTTGCAATTTAAGGTTCCTCTTAATCTATTCAGGAATAGCTGTCTTTTGTTCTAATACTGTGGTTATGTAAGTTCATATTTTTCTCATGGCCTTTTACAATAACTTTAATACACATGCACGCATGCACGTACACATACACACAGCCCACAAACATATATATATACAATATTTAAAACTATTAGACTTGCAATTTTGGTAAAATTACCTGTTCTCTGAGGGTGTTCATGCCTCTAATAATTAATTGGTTGATTTCAGATCATATGAAGTTAACTAGAGTGCTCTGCTATAACATACTGGTGCGTGAGTCAGTACATCACTGGTTATCGAAAACCCTGATACAAGATTGCACCGCTCTCTGAACTTTCCATTATTTAGTTTTTAATTTTGTTGTTTTTCTCAAAGAGGTACACAATCTGACCACACTAATATGCTCAGTTTGCATTTTTTAAGTCAAGACAATAAACCCTCCAGGACAAATTACTTTCAAAAGACTGAATGAAACCTTTATAGAATTCAATATTCAATGCAGTAATTGTTTGTCAAGAAACCTGCATAGATCATTTAATAAAACAATTATTTTTGTTGAAAATATTTCTGTAATGTGCGATTTGAAAACTAGAACCTAAACTAAGACTTTAGTGGTGGAAAAAACAAACCTCTGCTATTGCTAGAATTTGAACAGAGGTACATTGGTTTTGTCTATGTAAGTATTATATCATTTTAACTACTTCAGTTACTAAGGTCTATGTCGTTGGGCTTCGTAGGAGCAATCTCTGCAGAGAGATTGCAGGTCAACACATCGAACATCTCCTCTGGTAATCTATTGTATTTTGTACTTTGGATTTTGTATTATTTTATGCTGTAGCAAAGAATTTAGAAGCCATAGGTTCTCCATCTCAAACTATTTATCTTGGACTCATCTACAATTCTGCCAATTTGTGTGGTTGAATATAGTATTTAAGAACATTTATTTATATATAATAGATTCGACTAGAATTATAAAATGTTGAGACATATAATCACTAAGTATTATACTATTCATGTACATTAATGTTTTATAGAATTAATTAATGCAAAAACTCATCATTTGTGTAATACAATTTATCAATTAAACATTTTTTAAGATATTTATTGAAACATTGAATAGATTTTGTATAGGTAGATACATTTTTCAGCAGCTAATTTGTTGCAAAATGTATTGCCTTTATAATAAAAGCCATTTTCAAATACGTTTTATTGTATTATTTGTTTTAGTACAAGACGATCTCTGCAAGATGGCCCCCTTTATTTAAAACTTACTTTTGGAATTTATTATATCTAGATAAAAAGATGGCACGATAAATTCATTTTTAAACACATATTTTGAGCAAACTATGGGTCACTTAAGCTGATTAAGTCTTTTTTTTTTGCAAAATTACACGGGAGATTCATGTAATCTTAGAGAGGGAGGAAGGGAGAATGGTATGTAGGAGGTGATGGCAATGGCAGCAGAGCTTCAACGACAATGATGGATAAGATTTTCCATTTAAACAACATACCTACATAACACACTGTTGTAAACAGTTCTAGTTTATTGAAATTTGTGTGGGAATTCTTGTAATGGACAGTAGAGTAGAAAATGAAAATGTGCCACTTTGTGTGTAATAGCTGATGGTGACAACAGCAGCGCAGCTACAATGATGAAGGATAAAATGTTCTATTTAAACAACATGATTAATATAACAGATCGCTACATAAAGTTTTACATTATTCAAATTTGCATGAAAATTCACGTAATGGATGGAAGGGAGAGGGGAGACAGGTATATCTGCTGTGAAACACACAACTAAATCTCTCTTTCTGTTTAACTGTTGATTAAATGCAACCACAGATATGATCGGAAATTCTATAGTTTGATTTTAATCTTTGAAAGAGGTATTTTTTCCAATGAGAATGTTTACAATCCTCAGTTAACAGCTAACATTATGTTGCAAAACAAAAGGCTCAAAACCTGCCGCATATGTTACAACCTTGTTCGTAATCTTTACCATTTCCCCTAGGCTTTGCCACTGCCATACTTGCAAAATTTAAAACTTGTTTTTTTTTCTCATGCTATCAAATTACATTTACTGGTTATTGTTAATAATTATTAATACATTTATTTACATAGATTAACTCTGACATTGAATTTTTCAGAGCTGTCAATTTTGCATGATTTACAGTTACATGTCTGTTTCCAAAAACCAATTTGTATAGTATATATTCTTAGAATATTCATGTATATTACATTTACTACACTGCATTGATTATTATTAGCATTTTTTGACTGAGTGAAATCCTCCTCTGTATAGAAGGTGTGAGTAATGGGGTATCTTGTTTTTGTTCATTTGCAATTCCTTTATAGGAGATGGAAGTGAATTAAATACAACTATACCACTGTAGTAAACCCCTTTTTGGAATGTCTGAAGTTATTTGTTGGTCAATGCAAGTCCTGTCTGTGTCTAGTCTCTCTGATATATATATATCATATGAGTTGATTGTCTTGTCCCTGCCATTATATTTATTACCATTTTTTGCATAATAAACACTTTTTGGCATTTAATGAACTTCTCCAGAATATTATTCCCTAGATCATCAATGAATGAAAATAAGCATAATAAACTGCTTTTAGAATGTTCTTATTTATAAGCCAAATTAATGATCTTATTGCTAAACATGCAGAGTTTAGTTCGGGTAAGAATAATCAATATGGTGTTTTCAATTCATACTATGATGTATAATAAGACCCAGGAACTTTATATTAGTAGCTTCTGCAATTTGACCACTTTCATATTCTTGTCTAAGTCTGAAATGCGCCTTTGCTTTATGTAAAACTTAATGTAGCTAGTTTTTTCAAAATTTATACAAATTTTGTTACTTTCAAACCAATTATTTAGTAATTCGAAGATTTTGTTAGTTGAATCTAGGAGCTCACTGGCTTTGTGTTCTTTAATTACAGTACTTGCATCGTCCGTAAAAAGCACTAGATAGCCATTGTTTATTACTGCAGGTAGGCCATTAATGCACAGTAAAAATTATAAGATACCCAGTATAAAACCTTGTGGCACACCATGTTTTATTTCAGACCATACAGAGTATGCATTTGCATTATTTGAAGGGTTTATTATAACCTTTTGTTTTCTGTATGATAAGTAAGATGCAATCCATTCATAGCCTTTGCACCTAATACTATAGTGTGACAAGTTTGATAGAAGTATTTTATGATTAACACAGTCAAATGCCTTTGATAGATCACAAAATATTCCTAATGTATTAAGTTTGGCATCCAAGGATATAAGAACCTCATTAATTAACTTGTAGATGGCATCGTGGTTGACATATTCTTCCTTTTGCTAAAATACATTTATTGAGATGTTGATAAATTCTTTTGAACATCATTTTTTCAAAGATTTTGGAAAAAGATGTAAGTAAAGATATTAGTCTATAGTTTGACAAGTGAATTTTGCCCTTTCCTGTATAATGGCTTAACGACTAAACATTTTAATCTGTCTGGGAATATCCCTGTTAAAAATGAATGCTGCATATGACAAAGGTTTGCAAATAATATCAACACATAGTTTTAATACTTTTGTGGTTATTTCATCATTTCCTGATGAATTCTTGCTTTTAAGGGATTGCATTACTTTTTTTATTTTGGTTGTAGTTGTGGGTACTATTTCCAAAGATGTGAAATTTTCCAGACAGGATTCCTGAAGGTAAGAAATTGTAGCTTTCTTAAATTGATTCTTTGTCAATAGGTTTTCTGCTATTTGAATGAAATATTCATTAAATACAGTTGCTATCACTTAATTCACTATAATTTTTTTTTATGTTGTTTTCTGAGCAAGACTTGCCAGTCTCCTTTTTAATAATGTTCCATATGGTGCTAGGCTTATTGTGTGAAGACTTGACTTGTTTTTCACAAAACTCTGTTTCAATTCATTTATAACCTTTTTCTAGGATTCTGCAGTACACTTTACAGTGATGTTTATGTCTATGGCAGTTGCTAAGTAAAGTTCTCTTTTATGTCTGCATGATATTTTTATACCAGTGTTAGCCAGTCATTTTTAGAAGTGCTATTAATTTTCTTTAAGAGGGGTGAAAAACTACAGGTATGGATTCTTACAAAAGTGTTTAAGAAGGCATTAGACTTGTATATCTCTTCCCACGATTCTTCAGACAATTTGGCCTAAAACCCTCAATGCTTTTCTTTATTTATGATTCTAAAGCTGGTTATGCAGTTTGCTTTTCTAAAACTGAAAGTAAAATAACATATGTAATCAAAAGAATCAAAATACTGGAAGTGATACACAGTGAAGCATAATTACACATTGGAAAAATGAGTCGAATTTACACTTGAATTGCTTCACTAAGTAATTAATTACCTGGACATGTTTCGAAGGCGTATGTTGCCTACATCATCAACAGATTTCAACTGACGATGTATGCAACATACGCCTTCGAAACATGTCCAGGTAATCAATTACTTAGTGAAGCAATTCAAGTGTAAATTCGACTCATTTTTCCAAAACTTATGTAATGTTGCTTTTTCTCTTGTATCATGACCACAAATCTCAGAATTTATGATAAAAACTTTGATGTGCATTTGCATTTGTAAAATTGTTTCATATAAACACATACAAGGTAATGAAAAAAGGTTTAGTTTTTTAAGTATGCTTTGTAACTAACAACTGAAGACAAACTGAGCGTGATTCTAATCATCATTTTTTATAACTTGAATATTTTAACTATTTCACTAATATTTCCCCACAATGATATTCCATATGAAATAAATGAGTGAAATTTTGAGAGATATATTATCCTGAGCGCTTTTTTATTCACTGTTTGTTTTAATATATTTATTTGTAAGCAGATTTGATATGTGGACTAGATTAAGCATGCATAGGTTAAGAGGATACAGGGAATAATCTTAGACACATGCCATTTTCATGGAGAGGGGCAGATAACGGCTTGAATTAGTAGTAGAACATGAAGAAACAAAGTTATGGAAGGAACAGTTTATACCTAAAAAAATGGGAGAGTACAGGTACAAAAGTTCTAAGCATTAAGATAATGAAGCTAAAGAAGGAAGGGAATATAAAAATATTAGGGTAATTTATGGGAAGAAAAGAAACATGGTACAGAAAAACAAATAAAAGGAATATGAACTAAGCTCTTGTCCATTATGCAGAAATAACCATGGCGTTAATGTATAGTGGACTAAAGGATAAAATAGCACTCAAGAATAATGTAGGAAGAAACACAGCAAAGTTTTATGTACAGTTTTATGGTACTGTAGGTGAACGTGGACACAGTGGCATTAACCTTGATTAGTTGGTCATGTAGAAAGCAATTAGGATTAGAAATTTTCTATACAGTTTAATGGGAATAGCTCCATTCCAAAAGATATATTCTCAGATACTTCAGATGTGCAGGCACATTGCAAATATCTATTGGAATGTGAGAAACTAAACACACACCATACAGATCAAGTTACTATGAACATGGTACAATATTAAAAGCATTTAAGTCTCCATTTAAAAACAAGGTAAACATTTTTTCCCGAAAATCTTCGTGCAGTATTTTGAAAGAAACTGAATTTAAATAGAAAGTTTGGTATTTAACTGTGTATTCATTTTTGACTATCTCACATGGACCATTTTATAAAAATACTTTTAATTATTTATTTGAGGGTCACAAAACATGCTTTTTCCACTGAAATCTCAATATGGAACTTTTTGGGTGCAGTGCAATACTGTCTATTTACTACAGATATGTGGTTTCGTTTTGTAGTCTGCTTACTCTCCCCATGTTTTAGGACTGACACCCTCCTAGAACTTACTAGCGGATGCCTAGGGGTCACAAGCCTGTCAGGGAGCCAACAGCACAAAACCACAAAATGGAGAACCTGGAGGGAGTGGTTGACCCATAGCCAGGCATATGCACGAGGAGGTGGATGAAATGAAATGTAAATGAAATGGATGATAGGAAAGGTGATGATGGAGCAATTGGTGGAATATTTGGCAGGGGAAACTGGAGGATCCAGAGAAAATCCGCCCAGATGCCGCTTCGTCCACCACAAATCCCACATCTTGGGATCGAACCTGGGCTGCCTAGATGGGTGGTGCCACTCAGCCATGGCACCACCACAGGTTAATAGTAAAGACAGCAAAACTATAATACATACCAAAATGCAGTCAAGAAGCCAGCATTTCTATAGGTCTGCAATTCAGATTCCACAAGAATAGACGTGATATGATTGCATTTATTCAGCATGATGTCAAACATGTTCCATATGGCACTAAAGAGACAAACAAATGAAAATATCCATTAACTGGTTAGCTAAGTAATTTCTAAGGAATTGTTCCTGTTTTAGTATCTCAGGATGACAAGCATTTAAATTACTAAAATAATTACTTAATTCCCTGACCTTAATTATGGACTCTCTTGAACAAACAGTATTCTCTTAACCTAATGCTTGGATTTGGCTGCATAAATATTAAATAAAACAGACTACTTTCAATAGTTCCGCTAACCTTACTGTTCATGGGTAGGTATATATAAGGCATACAATTTATATAGGCTGTTGCAGAATTGAACTGACAAACCTTCAGAGATTGAGAGGAATAGTTTAGAATCACACTGAAATAGAACACCTATGGTCTGCGACAACAAACTTTGCAGTTTAATGATTTTGCACTGGAATATTCATAATGATAATTGCACTTCAAGACTGAATACCAGCTGTGGTGCTTTCCATTCAAAGGTCTTCTGCCCACCAAGTGCAAAAATAGCTACCAATGTGGTATTTTCGAAGTTATGAGCTTTGCTATTCTGAAGAAAGTGCTCCATCAACAAGGTCCAGTAGTTACACCATTGAGCTCCAACTGTACTGATTAGAGAGGGAGACTTCCTTATGTACAGCAACAGAGCAGTCAGAGGTGAGCTTAGTTTCCAGTCTGATAGTCCTGGGTAGGCCTGGGCTCAAACCTCTCTCAAAGTCAAAGTTTTTTCCAAGCACGTTAATGGCATATGTTTGTAAGTGTACCTAATTTACATTCTTAGCATTTCGTTAAAACTTTAAATGATTTTATGATGGTATTCACATGCCATGTTTTAAAATATTGCATAGGAAAAAGGAAAACTCTTTCCATTCTTCCTGTGCAAGGTTTGCAACATGGATTGCTGTATCAGGTATGCAGATGTGAATACATACTTTAAAGATACTTTCAGACTAATGGTATATGTGTTTTACTAATTCTGATGTTACTTGAAATATGTTACTCATCTGCATTGGACAGTCAGTAGCGTGTTATGCTTTCAATTAGCAGCTGCAGGGTCCAAACCATTTTTAAGCTGTCAATTTTTTACCCCAAATCAGGTGAATGGTATATCTTTGGGGTGAACCCAATTTTCATTATTGGTATTTTTCTCAAAATGTAAGTAAATTTTATGGAAGTATTCTCATGGTGCATTTGAACATGTTGTACACAAGATACATTACTGCATTTGCTTGTGCATGCATTGTACCATGAGTTAACCGATTAATATACTATTTTTATCGAAAAAATTTTTACCCAGAAATACCAATGTTTTTTTTTTTTTAGCAAAAATGACTCTATCAAGTATTCGCTAACAACATAAGCTTATTTGGGTTTTTATCAAGAGGCCTAGCTGTTGAAAGATTTATTTCACCTACAGATGAGCATTGTGCTTGAAATGGAACATTATATATCACATCCGCCGCAAGTTTGTATGTTATTATATGCAGACACTAACATTAATATCTGGTAAAGCCAGTATATAGGCACCCTTACTTTCCTCCTTCTCACTATCTTCAGATTCTGATGATTCACCAGTTAATGTATCATCTGAAAGCACATCTTATCCTAAAAAGAAAAGAAAAAAAAAAAAAAAAAAAAAAAACTGGCAAAAGTCTTGCATTTTCTAATTTGAATGGATCCGCTATTGTTACAACTCTACCTCTCATGGAATGGCAGAAGTTTGGCGGCTTCTAGGAGAAATGGTCTACTCAGAGCTTTCTTTTGTTGATTCAATACAAATAACCATGACAGCTTTTTCAGTCAAGAGACATTTCATGGAGACTTGTAGGACAAAAACAAGTGATATAATCAGTCCGATTGGTAATACAGCACTCAAATTGTTGTAAATGCTGATATGGAAATACCAGTCATTGTACAGAATGCATAAGTTAAGCAATGATGGGTGAACCCATCAAAGTAAGTGAATGTGCCTCCAACAGCTGCACATGCATACTTTCCAGGTCATTCCAGTCTAATAGCACATGTGTTGCATTACTGCTCTGTCTGCTACTGGAACTGTAATTCATATCGCAGTCATGGCATGCTCTTTTTGTTTATGGGGAGGCAGGAAGAAAACCACATGAAGCAGCATGGCTCTATGTAGACAAGATATCCTCAAACAATACCAACCACATCATTCTACCTTCCAGTTTATTCACCAGCATTTGTGAGAAACTGGATCCTTGACTGTGCATAGACCTAACGCAAGTGCAAGATGAACTTGTTGCACACCAGGTTTTGAGGAAAAGGTGCTCGAAAGGATTCACAACAATCGTTCAACCAGTACATGTGCTATTGCACTTACTATGGGCACAAATCATATCAGTGTATGGCAAAAGATACAGGAAGATGGACTCCATCCCTTCCGTCTTCTGAAAGTACAGGCCTTGAAATCAGCTGACCACATTCTCAGAGTGCAATTTGTAACTGGGTCTCTAAGCAGCATGGTGAACAGCCGGACTTCTTTTCCTGAGTGCTCTTTACAGAGGAGTGTTGTTTCACAAGGGAAAGAATGGCATTAATTCAAAGAATCACGTAATTCTGCATGTGATTGTTGAAAGAAATTATCAACACACCTTTGGAGTCAATATATTGGCTGACATACTTTCAAATTACATAATGGGCTTGTACCTTCTTCCACCATGGTTAAATGGGAACATGTACTGCCAGTTCCTAGTCGATGTGCTACCTGAGTTTCTGGAAGACATCCCTCTTGATGTACAATGCCAGACGTGGTTCCAGGTGAACTACCCAGATAAGGTTTTTCAGGGTTTTCTATTATCCTGAGAAGAAGAATGTTGTGTTACTTTAAGCTCCATGTACTAAGAGTTCATCTCAGCATCATTTCATTGCTTCCATTATGACCTTCTAGGTTAAATAAGTTTAACTTAATAACAACAACAATATTGGCAGCATCAATGCAGGGGCTTCATTCAATGGGAATATTGATGCTCACATTTGTGAATATTTGTGTTATAGTGATACCAAAAATCGTTCAGCAGATACTTTTCAGGAACTTGTGGAAAACATAATGATTAGGTTTAGGCTAGGCTCAGCTAATGTAATGTATATAGCTAGTCATCATAATTTAGAGACAGCGTACACATAGTTATATAGTTGCTGCAATTTACTGACGAAAAGACTTTGGCAGCATTGTGTTAAGTGAGGATAATTTGGCTGCACTGCATTCTTCAGTATGGCTACATGAGAAGAAAGTACATACATAAATGACTATAAACCTTAAGTCATGTTAAAAAGACATTTTCCAACATGAAATCATAATTACAAGTTATTTTAAATACATATTATATAAAAATATCTAAAGCAATAATTCAAAAAAATATTTTGCTCACATTAGAAAAATTGGTGTCACATGTTTGAAAGAAGAGTCAATAGAGGAAAGCCATTGCATCATATTTGTCATAACCACATCTGCTTGAAATTGCAATTCAAAATGATTACATTCTTGACTTACAATGTTTGTATCATTCACATGAGGAATATTTAGCGGCAAATCCTTTATGTTTACTAGTGGTACGGAACCTTCATTTTCTGATTCCTCACCTTCGTTGTCAGTAGAACTTGTAGTTGGTTGGGCTGTTGTATATCTTTGGAACTCCACTGTTTCTCATCCTGGACCCTCGGTGTAGTAACTATGCTGTTATGTGTTTTATAAGTTTGAATTTGCCGCTGGATCTGTAATGTTGGTCATGCTTACAGATGGCAAAACTGGAATTTCTGTTTAGCGCCGAACTAATTGTTGAGATGGTTTTAAACTTTCTTCTCTGCGGTGAAATTGTTAATGTTTAATAACCTGGGCTTACTTTGAGTGAATACTGGCTGTATTGTCACTGAGTATAAGAAATCTCAATCCCCATGCTTGGTTGATAGATCTTTTACGTGAAAATGAATTTAAAGGTAATTTGGTAGTTAAAACTTTTATTTGTGGAAATTGTTGTAACCACGCGGTGTACCAAGGCACGCGACTTGAACTGATTTCTTTTACAGACATTGTGCCTAGTATCCGTATATGGTATGTACTTACATAAATTAATGATGACAGTTAATATAATACATGATTTTATATGCATTACTATGATATTAATCTTGATTTCTAAGATGAACTTATAGCATCTGTGGTTACGTCTTCACTATTCAGAGACCGTGCACAGGAACTTTATAAAATTTTCACTCCTATCAAAGTTGAAGATCATTGTTTTTAGGCATTGTAATCTGCACGTCACCATGGGGACGAGAGATTTCCTTGTTCCCACTTTTCGTGAAATACTTGTACAATATACATTTTTATATGCTCCTAGTAATTAAAATTAATAAATTTAAATAATTTACATAATGATGTTCGTATAATTATGAACTTTTCTAAACTAGTTATTTGTTAAGTTTTGTGCTTCTCCTTTGTTACATTCTTAAACAAATTACAGCATCCGGTATATAGTAATCTCTTTTGTTCTCCTTATCCTCCCATATTATGTTTATTTAGGTTTTATATGCTTAATATACTTTCATAAATACCAATTCTTATGTATTTTATACATAATAATGATGAGTTATATATTACATATCCTTGGCTATGTTACTTTTGTTAAATACACCATTTTAAGAAGTTTTCGTGTTTATCATGAAGCGATGACATCATGTTGCAATCTCGCATACATTTCTTTGGCTTTTACGTGCCAAGCAATATTATCTTATGATTTTTAATACTGTTTTAGGGCAGTATAGTTTTATTTTTAGTTGCCTAGATTGCTTCAAGGTTAAATTCTGCATCACTAGGAAAATAATGACAGAATAGAAACTTGAATCCCACATCTTACCACCTTTTTAGAATTACTTTGAGTACTATTTAGTTCATTTCTAACTATAGTGCATTATCAATGAAGCAGGACTGAAACCACTAAGATACCTCTCTAACACTTCTAACTTTGATAACCGGATCAAATGTGTTACTTAGAACCATGAAAATTCCAATTGTAGAATTGTTTCTATCAGCCTCTTCCAATTTTTATTTTACGAAGGAGTAGAAGGCATTTGCTGTTCACTGAATACATATATATTTTTATTTAAAAGGGAGAGATTCTGTTGCATATGAGTGTATCCAGGATTTTGAAAACACCTGACTGAATTGCGATGAGTATATAATTATCAATATTTTGTGCAACTCCCTTCTTATTAATTATTAATTTTAAGACCTCTCGACATATACCTGTAGAGATGGAACTATTGCATATTTCCATTTAAGGACCTTGCAATATAGACCTTGCATGGTTTTATTGTACATTCTGGAACTTTGTCAAACCCTGAAGAAAATGTCTTTTTATCAGAGTTTATTTATCTCATCATAAATTACTGGCTTGATGTATAAACTTTTATCATTTATATTTGGTTAATTGCAGTTTTTATCAAGTTACATTGAGGAAAAAGTACTGCCTGCTAAAAGGATTGCTGATAATGTTTGACACCACACAGGATTATTAGTTTTTACATTAACATTTCATTTCTAGTTTTGACTATGCTACTAGCAATTTTGATTTTTATTATGAGAGTCATCTTGGCTGACCACTGACATTGATGCTGACACATCAGTTTTTTCATCTGAAAAATTTCTTACACAGGAACAAGAATAATAAGTCACCCGCAACAAAGCTTTCTATCCAGAGCACTGAAACATCACCTGTGCACTCATAAAGAATGGCAAGTTATTGTGTTAGAACTGTATTGTGCTAGCGATGACCATTATTGCCAATTCAAAGAACTCAAAACAACCCTTGCATATTCCGGATAACCTAATTTTTATTAGATGAGTTTAAAATGCCTGTACAAATATATTGTTTCAACCGCCTTTATTACCTTGCCATATATTTGCTTATATTGCCTATTCTAGAACATATTCAGCTTTGTTTATTTAATTCATGAAGATAATGTTTTCTCTTACTTGAATCAATGACTATTTATGTTGTCCATTTTTTCCTTTGCAGATGCACCATTGTTTTATCAGTTTATATGGAAAAGCAAGAACAAAATTGTGCAAACATGTTGCTACAAGTTTAGCTTTTTCCATCAGTGTTAAATGAATGCATATGTCAAGCCAGTCTTCTTGATTTAGAAGATTTTGCAAACCAGAAACTAAAGTACTACATTACTCAATGGAGAAGAAATGGCAACTGCAAAAAAAAAAAAAAAAAAAATTTCCACTAGACAATGTTATGGTGAGGGTGAGCAAAATTTAAGAAGAGTATTGCTCATAAAAATGAGTACATGGGAGTGAAACTGAGATTAAATGTAAAATGAAATGGCCACCCAGAAAGAATATGCAAATAGCAGCAAATTCACAAAAAGGAAGAAAGGCAAAAAGAATGAGGGAGTCAATGTACTGACAAACAAAAAACGTGTAATAGTTGGTACCAAATCATGACAGAGAGGAGTAATGATGGCTGAGGGAAGGAAAGGAAAGTAAAGTAAGTAGGAGACTTGCTGGTGGAACAGGAAGGGACGGTATAGGAAGAATCGCCAGTGATGTTAATACCAAGAGTAGGCTGAAGGGAGGAGAGAAAAGAATGGAGTTGGTGGAGGGAGTGAGAAAACATGATTTCGAGACTATGGAAGCTCTCAGTGGGGGAAGATAAAGACTAATTTCATGGGTCGAATATTATTCAAGTGAACAGTCAAGGATGCACAAGATTTACTGAAAGCAAAAAATGGTAATGTTGCTGATTGTGGGTCTGTTTGCGTCACTAATCCATGCCAATTTAAGAAACGGAAAAAGTGCTGGAGAAATGAGCAGACAGTGCCAAGAAATGTAACTAGTTAATGGCTGCTAGATGGCAATAGGCAGTAGTAGTGTTCTATTTCTCTTCCCCATTCAATGCTGAGGGAATGCACCAGGTTATGAAGTTAATGACGCTATATAACAGTCAAATTCAAATTTATTTTTATGTATTAACTATCATTTTCTTTCTATCGTTTAAAATAAAGAAATAAAAACATATTTATTTGCTGCTAGATGGCTATGGTACTGCTCTATTTTTCTTCCCCATCAGTGTTGCCAGGTGTAGGGTAAAATACCAACTGTAAGGATATTTCAAGTCATATAGGATATGAGGGAATATATTAATGAAATTGCAGGGTTTTTCCCTAAATGTTAATAAATTAATTTTACTTAAAAATGAACAATGGTGCAATGTTGGCAGTTGTAGAACACCATTATTGTTTAGCCTAACAATTTTTTTATAGTTTCATAATGTGAGAAAGGGTGAAGTTATGTTACATCATGAGATGACACAGTCATGTTGAGGTGGTGATGCAGTGGTAGTAAGGTGAGTTCTCTGGGCAAAAAGTCTGATAGCCACGAGTCATATATGTATGATCCCTCAAATTTGTTGCCATTAAATAGTTTAAAGATGGGTTGCAGCAGAAAAATGCTCACAGTTCATCACATTTTAAAATTCAGGAATTTTACCTTAAATGGTTAAGTGTTATCAGATATTTTTTTCTGAAACTGTTAAGAGGCTTCCTCTTCAGAAGAATCTACTACCTTCATTTATTTGTTTTTATATGCGACCTGACATTGCTTTGTGTACAACTAATGGGCAGGGCCATGTTCAATTGAATACTTTAGCAGGGACATTCAAACAAAAGTGGATCCCAATAAAGCAATAGATGAATGTAACAGCATCCCAAATAATTTCTCTGATCATGCGAAAGATAACTTAGTGCAATTAGAACCCATTAATTCTGGAGGAAAATGAATCGGTTTCAAAACTTCAATGACAAAGCACTACTTAATAGAACAGATGCTTTAGCTTTAATTTCTTGATCTTGTCACATTCAATGTGGACATTGAGAGAATTTTCTCTATGGTTGGATATATTAACTCCAAGAAAAGAAACAGGTTAAATTCTTCAACCTACTTCTTTAATAAGAATCAAACTGGACATGAGGGACTCAAAGTGTGTAGTGCCTATCCGTGACAGGGGAAATGCTAAAGCTATTTAATAAGCACTGATAAAAAAAAGACATTCGAATTTGACACTCCTATCCATTGATACACCTCTCCTTGAAACATTAGAAAAAATAGTGATTTGTTTAAGAGAACAAGAAAATTCTTTGCTGCGAGTTAGTTATTTCCTGTAACTTCTAAGTGGAGTACAGGGCACTGTTACATTGTTTCCATGATTTGATTTGAATTTGTAGTTTGTGAGTTCACTGCCATGCGCCATGGTGACAAGGGATCAGCATGTTGCCCACAGATGGCACTGTAGGACAAAATCATGATTTACGGATGCGAAATGGCTGAATTTTGCCCAAAAACCTTCTTCTTTCACGGTATGGGATTCTATTATGTGCAAATAAACATTACAAGGGACAACTGGCTTTACTTCCCTTTCAAAGGAAACCATGCTAAGGACTTTTGCATCGGAAAATATGCATCCCCCCCCCGGTTTGAACTTGCAATCTTGGATTTTAGAGGCTAGCATGGTAACCAAACTCCACAGAGGGTGACCTTTGCTGTAAAGAACGGAGAATGGATTTCAGTTACAAATAATCATCCACCATGCTATCGGTAAATCATTTAAATTATAATAAGTACTGCTGGCAGTAGTGGGATTATTTTAGTTATCAAAAGCAGCATTGGCAGTTCAATTTGATTAATAATATTGTCACAACTAAAGTTGGACACAGGGGGGAATAGCTATTTGAGGGTGGTAAAAGGAAGGCAGATGGTAGAGCAATGATAACAACGCAAAGGGAATCCAGATAATATAAATATATTGAGAAATAACATACAAAAGGCAAATATACTTTACAATAAAATAGTAAGATAAATTACAATAAACAAGACAAGCGTGTCAGGCGTTTCGTGTCGAGCGGGAACTAATTCCAAATACGAAAGACAAGAATTGGTAACATAGTTAATATTCAACAAAAGGTTCTTACCTTTCAGGTTGATTAGCTCGACGAGAAGAAAGATGTGTGTCGGTGTGCCAGTGACCCGGGGTGGAGCCTCGGACGTCCCTCGGGCAGCGAGTCTGCCTCTTTCAAGTACTGAGAACCCAAAGCGCCCGGCATTCAAGATTCCAGACAATTTTATACAAGACAATTATCTCTAGGGGGTTCTTCAGAATCTACGCCCAGGCTCTTAATAAATCCACCAATCAAAATACAGTATTTAAAAATAAGACAGAGCTTCCTACATGACGTGCTTGGGATTAAGTCTACGAAATGTCACGTAGGTTCCGGGAAGTGGTTGAAAGCCCACACAAGCTCATAAGTTGCAAAATGTGGTAAGATGTTGCATTAAACATCCGGTTATAATAACAAAGAAAACCATAAAGCTTCCTCTTATTCAACCCAAGAATCCGGTTTTCAGAAATTTATAAGAAAATGGAATTCTAAAACATTTACAATAATGAGACTTAAAACAAACTATAAGCTAATCTAAAAATACTCGTCAATCACATACGTGACACATCTCTCTCCTCCGGACTATCATCGCCCTCGACAATGAACAACAAAGTTACTAGAAAACGGAGACACGCCAAGAAAACATTACATCAAGTACCAGTACGTGAAGCGTACGAAAGCGCAAACAAATAACATGTACGTGAAGCGTACAAAAAAAAAAAACTTTACACAGTAAAAAAAATTATACAAATTAAAGTCATTAACAAGAAAAAAAAAAACAAATAAACAGTCCATAGCACCTGTAAAAAAAATTATCAGAAACAGGAAAAAAAGAAAAAACACATAAAGGAAACACTGGGGGAAAAGAACACTGCATACAGTTTGTTGACAAAGATCAAGTTTAAAAGTTTGGCTTGAAGAATGTTCAAAGGCCAGTAACTTTTCCATCACGAACGCACCGAAAAGTGTTTTTGTAGATTATCGCACACAGCAGAGAAAAAAAAAATGTTTGTCGTAGATTCGAGGCACCAAGGCTTGTAGAAGGTCAGAAAATACTGACTCGGTAGACGTCCGGTGACATGGCAAGAGCAGGAGTCGATGTAACTAGCGAACGATCATGGCCGCCAGAGAATACATTCCATGCAGCTCAGATAAGCAAGCCACAGGTGGAGCAAGTCCGAATTTTGTCTCCAACAATAAAGATGACTCCAAGGTGTGCGAAATGACCAATCAGCGTCAAAACGTGATGTGGTGCGAACGGTGGCCCAAGAGGTCGAATACCAAACACTCATGCAACAGAAATCATGCAGGATCAGACATCTGGTTGTGTAGCAATGTAGGAAACAAGGTTAAATTATAACAATAAAAAGGGAAGAAAAATTACCATGGATAGGATAAACAAATGAATGTTCCCAAGGGGTAGATGAGGGAAAGATTAAGCACAGGGTAAAGGGATCAAAATATTTAACTTAGGAATCTAAACAATATCAAATTAAAGGTGCTAAGCTGAATGTAGTATTTGAAAAATAATTACAAAAATGAATAAAAGGGTGTGCATGAAACATCAGTGTAACTATACCAAAAATAAAATAAATTTTAGCCACAACTGGCTACAGAAGCACAAAATTTTGAAAATAAAGTGTATAGAATTATACAAACAGATAAAAATAAAAAATAAAACACAGGGTGTAAGAAAGAAGTATACCTCACTGATAAATTAGAGAAATAATTATACCTTGGTTACAAGGATGTTACACTCACAAATAATTACTAAAGTTTAAGTAGGAAAAGAGCAGAAGGCTCTCAAATATAAGAAAGATTAACATAAGTAAGATTGATATGCAAAAGCTAGAAAATCTTTGAAATGTAAATCTCGATAAAAGTAAACATTATATACTATAAAATAAAATAGAATATAAAGTGTAGTTACATAACAGAAATTTAGTTAAGAAATAGTACAAAGATAAACAATACTGAAGATATTCCAAATATCATTAGGGAAAATTTCTAATACCTTTAGTGAAAATTTCCAAAACTGCATCACCTCGGGATATAGCAACTGCGATCCACAAATCTATCAGGGTGGCCATTCCCAAACAAATCGTAAACTGCACTACCAATATCAGACACATGGGGCTGGCTAATTCCACCATGCGGCACAGAAAAACACTAAGGGAATTCTGTGCTTCTAAGTCATTGAGAAAACAGCTTAGGATTACAATATAGCAATATATTGTAAAGGAGTAGACAGTGTCACTTGAAATATTTCACCACAGGTAAAAGAAAAAGGAAAAGTAGAAAAAGTAGATCCGCTAACTGGCGTACAGGGTATTCAAAACCTGTCAATTCACCAAAGTTTCCAATAATTAAACTTAAAATGCCAGTCTATAACAACTGTGACAAGAATTAAAAAAAAAATACAATCGTTAAAGGTTGAGTTTACATACACCTCTCACTAAGCGGGCATGATCGATATCATGTTTAAATTCATACTTGGGGTCAAGATTGCCAATATGAGAGGAAACAACTATTACTACACCATTCCATTATTCCCGGGGGGAGGGGTCATCTCCACTATACAACTCATAATACAATTGGAACCTATAGGATTTCTCATCATAAACAACAACTTTTTGGGCGCTACCCAATAACTCATAATAATACATGTGCACATATAACAAAGGAGCTCACGGAGCTCAAAACACATCATCGGACTGTGTTTGATAAGGACTTCGCGGTTTGAAAACCTTTCAAAACATAAACAATCATAAGATTCTATATAACTCATATACCTGCACCTTCTCTTAAGGTACGAATTCTGTAGTGATTAGTAATTCCTCAGACCTCGCGGTTAATCAAGAACGACATAATCAAACTATGACCCAATAACATAAATCTTTATAACAATTCAATATAATCACTTATTATAACTACAAGTTTAGAGAGGCTTCACAGCACATCCGCTAAACAAAAACCTTTTGGCAATCGTGAGCACAAATATCTTCATATAATTCAATATATAACCAATAAATTATAAATTCACAACCATAAATAAATTCCAAAAGTAATAAACGGATCTCAGAAATAAGAATAAAAAATTAAGAGATAAATGTTCAAAAGTACAAGGGTGTGCTAACCCATAAAACACATTAAGAATAGAGCATAATAAACAGAAGGTAATTAACAGGGGATTGAACCAAGATACTCAACATAACATGGCACAAAAAAAATATAGCTAAGCAAGCTAATGGCAACTGCGTAACAACTTAAGAAAGTCAAGTATAGGTAACAATACAGACAGTATCCGGGAATTTCACAATGTATCCATCGGATTCAATAAATATGTTACAACAGAAAAACGTTTTGTACAACGCCGGTGCATATGTAGTAACCCGAGTGCCAGTAAATTAATTACAAAAGAGCAATGCAAATAAGCAAAAAATTAAACTGTAAAACGATCTCAACTAGTGTGCAAAAAGGCGGTGAAGTTATCATAAGGCTTCACAAGAACGGGAACGAAAAACCACGTATCCGCTCAGCCAATGTGAACTGAATTTACAAGGAACGACATGAAGGCTAAGAAAAACATTATTAATGCTATAAGGAAAATTAAAAACAATTATTTAAATTATCTGAAAGAAATCAAGTTATTTTTCATAGACTCATTTAACAAAAATTGAATAAAAAGTGATACTGTACAAATGGAGTAGAATCACGGTATCAGTAGTCCTGGGGAGTGGACGGGAAATGAACCAAGGAATCATAAGTATCCCAAGGATCCATTCACATAACCAGAGAAATAAGTCAGTGCATAGAGGAATTACATCTAAACATAATCTTGCAAAAAAATACATTAATTACACAAAAAAACAATGACAGTAGGAAGTATAAGAACAGCAAGAAAACATGCTAAGTGCTTTGACATGATAGGCGAGATAAGCATGACAAAAGTATAACAGTACATGCGGGAAAAGAAGCACTAATAGGAATGGAACTGAAAGGATTAATTAGGGAAAGAAAATGTCCAGGGCATTAGGATCCTCTGACCCAAGTCGTGTAAATCAGGATCATCACAAAAAAATTCCTTCTTTATTGTTTTTCAATGTATATAATTAAAGTGAAACAATAAAAAAAAATAACAGAAAAGATAAAAGAGTTTAATTTTATAGTTTATGAAATTTCCAAACCAACACAACCTTCAGATAGAGATCACTGAAAACAAAACATAAAGGTAAACAAACTTAGAATTTCGAGGAGCCATGCGAGGAACTCGAACGAGAACGATCAGTCGATGACGAGAGCAAAAGCATCAACAGGTGAGAGTAGCCAAGGATTTCAACACAAATATTGTTTATCAAGGGAATTAAAATACCAAAAGAAAACCACTCCAGGAAGTTATTGTTAGGTAAGCACGACAAGAGAAGAGAATGCAACTAGACAATCCGTCAAATTAAAACAATGCATGCAATAAAAGACAAAAATTAAAGCATGATAGCAAGGTCGTGAGTTTAAGGACTTAAAATAATCTCAAAGATTGCAGGGAGAAACAACCAATCATTTCGAAAAGAAGGTACTGAAGAATCAAATACTAAATAATGCCATTACAAAAAATACAAAGTATTGCCAAATTAAAAGTATACAATTGTTGCACAAAAGGTTAACGGTATAATTAAACAAGAATAAAATGGTAGACAACAAATGGGTGGAAAAAGAATTAAACGGCAACCGCAAGTAACAATAGGGTGATTAATATAAGACAATCATTCTAAAAGCACAATACTCTTCAGGTGTTTAAAAGGAATTCTGTAAGCATGCATAACAGAAGTTGGTTAGAGTCTGTTATCATTTAGAAAAGGACAGAGAGTTCCTTTAGGTTATATTATGTTTCCGGACATAGTATAAGTACTGAGTGCCGAGGTAAGACGTGTAGTGTGAACGTGAAAAGTAAATTTAAACTAAGCATGTCCGAAGGCGTGTATCAATGTAAAATTTCATTAGAAAATTAAAGAAAGCCGAAATAATCGCGAAGTAGGAATGATAGAAGCTTGGGAAAGCTAAAAATGAAGTGTAAAATTTTAAATAAGAGATTTAAAAATAACCAAATGAGTGATCATGAAAATTTTCCAAAATATAAGTGTGTATAATCAGAGACAGTAGTACATAAAAGAGTAAGAATTAAACAGAAGGAATACCAGGTACTCTCGGTAAACGATGTCAAAATAACAAAGTAATTCATTAGCACGAGATGGATTCAAAGAAAAACAGCGAAGGGTAAGTAACAAAATATTAAAATATGATCAAAGAGAGTTTAGAAAACAGTAACCACTTAGAAAATCAATGTTAGAGAAGCAAGAATGACTGAAGGAATATATTACCACAGTGTAGAACTTCAAAGTATTTAAATAGAGAGAAAAAAAAAAATCAATCTGATTTCAGATACAAGTAATGATAATTATAATCGTAAAAGCAAACTCAAAGATGTTCATAATTAGAACCAATTAAAAGTATATCTAAGTACATGTAGCGATGAGTTACGAGGTGTGTATACACCTGGGTACAAGTATTAATATTCGTGTAATGTGTATAAGTTTTATTACGAAGAAGATAGTAAAAACTACAATTTATTATAGAAAAGGGTAATTATTTACAAGTTGGGCCGCTAACTCTCTCCGCTGCAACTTATGCCAGGTTTGCACTCTAACGGGACTGGTATGGTTAGAGAGGGATTATGGGTGGGGAGATGGTTTAAAAAACTAATGTTGTATCCATTGCGCTGTTAGGAGTTGTTGGAAATATCGATAATGAGGTACTACCACGATATAAAATTAGAAACATAAATTTATATACACACACTAACCTAAACGGATTGGAACCTAACCTTGCGCTAAATTTGAAATCCACAGGCTTTGAAATTGTCATCATAAATACAAAGTCAATCAATCGCACTTAGTTTCATTCGATTTTAGAGTGAGCGAAGTTCTGCATAATAAAATTCACTGAACAGCTGTATCTGCGTGAAACATACTTGTCATACACCAGCATAGTGTCTAGCGACATATGCCGGTGTTGCATTCCACAATACTGTTCGCCTGCCGCCGACAATGAAACTCAGGTTTTAGGCACTTTAGTGTGTAGTATTATTATATATTTACATTGTAAAAGTACTACAAGACTTCTTTATTTATATTCTACTCCTTCTAGGCGGCATACTTCATAAGTATTCACAAAAAAGGATCGTTACGTGCATGTAATAAATTAGTGTTTAACTTAATTACGGAGCTTTTCCGATAAAAAAAATTGGTGAAAACTTAACAAGTATAAACCAAACTTACAGTCAAACCACAATTTAATTTCTAGAGGGGCCCAAGTTCTCTATAATTACCTAGAAAAGAAACCAAAGTGAAAAAAAGAAGTATTTTTAATGTTCGATAAATATTTGGGAATGGACGAATATAGGGAATTGCAACAGTAATACAACTAGAATTTAGTTAAGAGTAGCAAAAGCAGGTATCCTTATTAAAAGCGATAAGGAATGAATGAAAACAGCATTTATTCAAAAGGAACTGATGATTAGAAAAAGATATTGAAAATGGACCAAAGTCAAAAGAATAATTAATAACGGGCATACCATGAACTAGAAAATTAAGTAGTGCTCAACGCGATGTTTTTCCCAACTTAAAAAATGATTGAAAAAAAAAAAAAAATCAATGGATTGTACTTCAACTTTAAATAGTGTGTATAGACAGTTATTAAATGTATCTAAGTTCTCTAGTCCAAAACATAACTCATAAATTGCAACGTGTGTAAACTGAAAATAATCGCGACTCATTATAACAGCAGGCGTACATCATACTCAAAAGTAATGAGTGCAAATACTTTTATTAGGATGCAAATAGTTATTAACATAATCTATGTGCATGTTATTATGACTCACATAAAATTTAGGTGTGGCAGGAAGGAACGGAATGCAATAGAACACTAAAGCTTTATTATAACTCAAAATTAAGCACAAAAATTGTAATAACACATCGAACGGGGAAAATCAGAAATAAAATAAATTATTAAGCGGTTAAGGCACTTCACCATCAATGATTTACTATGTAACATAATACTTAAGAAAAAAGAGAAGTATGAATTTCATCATAAACTAATTTATAAAAGTTACAAGGGGAAGAAATAAGTAATTAGCTAACCGAAGATAATGATAAAAATTATAACACCTTATAGCGAAACTTCATATATAAGTAAAAATTATATAGAGAAATAATTCAAAGTCACATAGACAAATGAGGAGGTGACACGCAAACACGAACATGTCCAAAATTTAAAAAAAATTGAGTTACGTTGTGGAATGGTAATTAGAGGATAAGCGGAATGTATATACATCTTGCTATTGAAGCAAACCCGAATATATTCTGTGATATAAGCCTGTGAAAATGTGTGGTTCAAAGCAAATGCGAACATGTCCACATATAAATTTCCTGCAAAGAAGAACTAGTCCATACAACCAATAGGAGGCTGTGGTTTAAGTCACGTGATTTCCATTCCATGCCAGGCATTCCTGCGCAGAGCAGCTAGTATGATTATTGTCGCGCTTCTGTGTTCTCATGTAATATTGTATTCTAATATCTAGTAGCAGCAATTATTAGGTCAGCCTTTTAGTTAGCGAGTGAAATAGATGAAGAACGTGTATTTGTGAAGACTGCAAGCAAAGGTAGCAGAAAGAGGAAGAGGAATGAATCGCAACGTGAAAAGGATAAAGGGAAACGGTGTGTTGCACCAAGAGACTTTCATTCTTTACATGCATGTACACACCAAAATAAACAGTTCTCTTGTCGGGAAATACACCCACGAGATGCAGTGCACCTGAGGCAATTAATTTATAAAGTTCATGATAAAGCAGCTCAAAAATGATGGTTGCATGGATGATGTCGCTGAAAAATATCCAAAGAAAGCGACCTCAAAACAATGAAGGCGAAAGTAAACCTCGCAAATTTAATGTTAACTACACTCTTTTTGCACAAAATGGAAACATAGTATATCCAGTGTGCAAGAAATTTTTCATGCATATTACTCTAATGAAATCTACTCGGCTGAATAGTATAGCAAACAAAATAAATAAAAGAAGGAAAAGCAATAAAGGAATATAGAGTTGGAAATCGCATCAGTCATAAATTTGCAGACAAAAAGAAAAGTATTATACAATTTACAGGCTATCTGCATTGTACTGAAAGTCATTACAACCGACAAAAATCACAACTGCTGTATCTGCACAGCGAATTAAGTATAAAGAAAATAAGTGCGCTGTACAACACATCTGTGGCTAATGACAACAAAGTGTCTACATCTATATTTCGTAGAATATTCGTGAATGAATATAACATTGGATTTAGAAATCCTGTTTCAGATATTTGCAGTTTCTGCGCAAGAATTGATGAGCAAATGAAGGTGGCTTCAAAAAATTCAAAGATACAGCTTATCACACAGAAAAAGGTCCACAAAAAAAAGGGCAAATGCCTTCTATGAACTTTTACGAGAACACAATGAATAAACATGGCTTTCTGTTTTGATTTGCAACAGGTCCAGCCACTGCCAAAGAAGCATTTTACTCCAGGCAGTTAAGTTTTTACAGTTTGTGCATTGTCAGTGTGAAATCAGAGAACCCTGTATTTTACACGTGGACGGAAGATTTGGCAGGCCGTGGTGCAGCGGATATGGCTTCAGCCTTATTGCATTTTTTAAAATCTGTCGATTTTAAAGAAAAACTGTACTGAAACTTTTCTGTGACGGTTGAGCTCAAAACAAGAACAATGTCGTGCTTCACACACTCATGTATTTTCTTGGAATACATGATGGTCCTGTTGAAGAAATACACCTCATTTTTCCAGTTCGAGGACACAGTTTCTTACCTGCTGACCGCGTTTTCGGTAGAGTGGAGAAACTTCTAAGAAAAAAGTCAACAGTTGTAACAAAAGAGGAATATATTGAGGTCTATCAGTCAGTGGGTGAAGTAAGAAATCATGGTGAAGATTGGACAGTGATGGACATGAAATCACTATCTAAAGGCATACGAAATTTAGATCACATCAGTGAAATGAAACAAATTTTCATTAAAAAGTGTCAAGCTATGGAAAACATTCATATTGATGCGGATGCAACTGCATTCTACAAATCCCAGCAAGAGCTACCAGAGTGGAAATCTCTTCTGAAACGCGGATGGACCATGAAGAAACTCTTGTCAACCAATACCTGAAATACCCCTCAGTCATCCAATCCCAGATGCTAAGAAGAAAGATGTTGATGGTTTATTGAAAACTATTTTTGGAGAAGACCGGAGAAATCACCAAGATGTAAGATGGTATGCATCCATCATTGACTCTATTCCCACATCGTGCAACACAAAGACAGATGAAATTTCTTTTGACAGTTTAGAAGATGATTGTGATTTGTTTGTTTAAGTGTGTTGGTTCAAGAACCTTTCTAATAATAAAGCCGTGTCATTGTTGATATCATTCCAATTTGGTCATGATGCTTTAATTTATGTAATTAAATGATTCTAAAACAAGCAAAATAGCACAACAACTTTGTTAAAATTTCCAAACAAAGCCAAAGCTACCAAAGTGAGTTTATAGTTTTTTTTTAATGATATGATATATTAAAATGTTATAGATAGGTAATCTGACATACTATAAGAAGTATTACTCAATAACGTGCAAGTCATTATGAAACAACAAGATATTTGCCTTTCGAAATTCATTCAAAGGCGAACATGTCAAAATGGATCATGCAAACGAGAACATGTCCATATTTAAATGTACTTTTTAAAGGAAAATTTTCAGTTTAGATTTATTTCACACACGTGAATTGTTTTTTGGATGCACAATAAATGCGTCTGACTATCAATATGTTGCTTTAATTCATATGTATAGTTGAGATGTGTTTTTTGTCGATTGTGAAAAACTGTATTTAATGGACATGTTCGCATTTGCGTGTCATCTCCTCAAATAATAGCACAAAATAAATACCTTAATCACCTTTGCGTCACATAGCAAGTTGAAACATAATATTTGTATGTAAGGCAAAGAAGCAGTTAAGCCAGTATCTAAGCAACAGAAGAAAGATACTTCTATGAATTAATAGAACATGCATGAAAACATAGTGCGTTAAACAAGCGAGTAATTTAATAAAAATGTATTATGAAATAGCATATAAATACTTATCTGTACCAAAAATGTGGGCACACCCTGGAGCAAACGCCCCAGAGGCGGTGGGCGTTATCTCAGCAAGGGACGCCAAGGCCCGCATCCCGACACTTGACCACAACCGACACAGCAATGATTTTAAAAGGTATGTATAGAAACAAAAACTTAAACAAACCATCTGACACTAACGGGACAGTTTTTACCCGTATTAAATGAAATATAACATAAAACAATTGCAATAAAAGCAATCTCAACGAACAGATAACCAAATACACTATAACATCAAAGAAATGAAAAGTTTCCAATCCTTTGCTAAGGCAAAAACCAAATTCAAAGTAATATATAATAAGTATAGTACAAAAAGTTAGGAATTTCCCGAAAAATAGAAGTCTGAATGGTTTAGGAAGAGGATAGGGCGGGGGCAGGGGAATAGTATTTGTACGATCAGCTGTACTCAAAACTATCAAGGGGGATGAAAGAAATATTTAGACGTTGCGTGCAGCCCACATATATACAACACATAATAATTACCAAAACAGTAAGTTTAATTTCAAATACCAGAATTATAACAAAAGATAATGAACTAGGCTGCAAAGGCACATTTGGCGTAACAAATGATGCATTCACATCTGAATATTTAAAACAATTATTGTTCAAAATGGAGGAGAGTACCTTTATTACAATGGCACCGAAAAGTTATATTACATATACCATTAAAAACAGAGTGATGTAGAAATTAGTTGACAAAAGTACACATTCGATTTAAACAAAATTTATTTTTACCACATCTAAAACAGTATCATACACGCGTCTATCGAGACCAAAACAAGATTGGTTTCGGAACCATTAGATTCATAAAACTATTTTTAGAATGGCCAAAGGATTAAAACACAGTTATCTGGGTTACTGTAACAACTGTTAAAATTTCCAGAACAAAGAGTTGGAAAGAAAATTAGAAATACTTGCATATGAGTAACACACGTAAATGCATCAAAACAGTTATCTACTGCTGCGGCGGCATAAATATAGAAAAGAGATAAGCAACCACATCCTTTTAAAGATTACCACTCCAGAGAGAAATCTTAATATTTAAAGCGATAGTCCGAGAAATATAAACTAGTAATAAAATAAGCACTGAAATTAAAAGTATTTTGATAAAGAGAATTGATAGATAATTACATGTGTAGATTAATGTTCAACACTTCCGTTGAAACATGGGCAATCCTAAAGTTTTTACTGAAAACCTTACATTTCGTATGTGGTCACTGCATACATCTAAGTGTATGAATCATGGCATTTAACACAAGAATGGAAGGGGAGGGTGGGAGGGATTACGTCGATGGTCAGTACAAACTGAATTTCTAAAAAGACATAACAGCCGAAAAAAAAATTCTAAACATTATGTTGCTAATGGCATACATTTATAGTGCTGTACTGAAACACTGTTATATTGACTATTTATTTCCCAATGGAAATAAAGCGATTCAGTAACATCATAAAGATATATGCTTGCACTTTAGCATTCATAGACTAAATAAATTAATTATAATCCTAGGCAAATGCAGTTGAATGAAGTGTTCTTTTGAAAAATCAACTGATTCAAAAATAATGCAAATTGTGCTCTTTAGTGACGAATCACTCCAAATATGCTCCAAAGATTACACTTAAATAAAAAATATAAAAGTATTTTACTTACAAAATTTTGAATTTGTAAGCTACTGAAAGAAATTGAAAACAGAGGTATAAATTGAAAAATCAGGCAACGAGACTACATTTACGATATCCATTTCTGGCAATAATATAGTAAGAAAAGAAAGTTTCCGGAGAGTTGCAATGCATATGCAAAATTGAGGCAGGGTTTCTGGGTGACATCTTATATCAGTGTGATTCCACTATTTGTGAATAAAAGGTCGGGAATTGAAATCTACTTTTTAGTAATATAGATTTGAAAAGCCTGCGCTACAACCTAACTCTCTCGTTATGGATTAATAACTAGAGGGATCAAACTCTACTTTTCAATAAATTAACTTTAAAAAAATCTGCGCATCCACCATAACCCACTTATGGCGGACTAAAATGTAGAGAGGTACGGGTTCGAACCATACTCTTCCCTAACATATGATTTCGGGTAAGAGCCGGCGCCACGACCATAATGTCACAACTAAAGTTGGACACAGGGGGGAATAGCTATTTGAGGGTGGCAAAAGGAAGGCAGATGGTAGAGCAATGATAACAATGCAAAGGGAATCCAGATAATATAAATATATTGAGAAATAACGTACAAAAGGCAAATATACTTTACAATAAAATAGTAAGATAAATTACAATAAACAAGACAAGCGTGTCAGGCATTTCGTGTCGAGCGGGAACTAATTCCAAATATGAAAGACAAGAATTGGTAACATAGTTAATATTCAACAAAAGGTTCTTACTTTCAGGTTGATTAGCTCGACGAGAAGAAAGATGTGTGTCGGTGTGCCAGTGACCCGGGGTGGGGCCTCGGATGTCCCTCGGGCAACAAGTCTGCCTCTTTGAAGTACTGAGAATCCAAAGCGCCCGGAATTCAAGATTCCAGACAATTTTATACAAGACAATTGTCTCTAGGGGGATCTTCAGAATCTACGCCCAGGCTCTTAATAAATCCACCAATCAAAATACAGTATTTAAAAATAAGACAGAGCTTCCTACATGACGTGCTTGGGATTAAGTCTACGAAATGTCACGTAGGTTCCGGGAAGCTCATAAGTTGCAAAATGTGGTAAGATGTTGCATTAATCAGAGGAAGACACATCCGGTTATAATAACAAAGAAAACCATAAAGCTTCCTCTTATTCAACCCAAGAATCCGGTTTTGAGAAATTTATAAGAAAATGGAATTCTAAAACATTTACAATAATGAGACTTAAAACAAACTATAAGCTAATTTAAAAATACTCGTCAATCACATACGTGACAATATTAGTTATTGTAGGGGTAATATTAGTTAGTAACAGCAATAGTAGTAGTTGAACCGATGGAAGGTATATTTTTATCTTACAATTGTTGTTGGGGTAACAAATGTTACCATCGCAAGTCACTTATTGTGTATACCAACTATTACACAACATTTATTTTTCCATTTATTTCATTTTAACTGACATAAATCTTTGCAGAAATAGCCACATTACACCTTTCATTATATGTACAAAGGGAACAGAAATAAGCAAATATTAAGAACTGGAAGCTATATATACTGGCCTTAAAAACCCAAGAACATAGATGCATGATAAATTACTGAGGATTTTGAACAATTAATGACAGATACCTTATGGAAAATAGGTTATGGCACATAAAAAAATTATCTGGAATAAATTTTGTGTTTTAAGAGATCTGTATTTTTTGAACACTACATTTTTGTATACCACTTATTGCTTACCAGTTGTTCAAGATTATACAACTCTCCTTCCAAATAAAGTACTTCACAGTGTATTTCCAGATAATTCAAGACAAACATTTTATTTGTCATGTAAATAATTTTAATATATAGTTAAATCAAAATGTGAGAGCCTTTTTCGACGTAACAGTTTTTTATAAAACTTGGAGGTTTTCCCAAAAATCTCTGTTTTATTTTTGAAAGAAAAATAAAAAAAAAAAAACACACACACACACACACACACACACACACACACACACACACACACACACACACTCTCTCTCTCTCCCCCCCCCCCCCTTCCTCTCTGATGGATCTTTATCTAAATTTTATTCCCCCCCTTCCTTTTTTTTTTAATTTGAGGTGTCAAAAGGTGGGTTTCCACGGAAATCTTGAATTTTATGAAAGTTTTGAGTGAAATGTAATACTTTCACTACTTAGGTAAGCAGTATGAAACTAGAAATATAATACATACCAGAATGCAGACAAGATATCAGCATTTCTGTTGTTCTGCATTTCCAAAAGCATAGGCATGGTGACACAATCTTTCAGCATGACAACAAACTCTTGAGATGTTCCATGTGGTACTAAGGAGACAAGCAAATGAAAATACCTGGTTAGCCAAGCAGTTTCTAAGGAGGTTTTCCTGTTACTAAAGCTAAGGATAACAAACATTCAAATTTAGAAATTTCCTTGATTCTCAGGCCTTAACTTTAAATTGGTTTCAAAAACATTAATCTCTGATATGAACACCCAACTTTAATTAAAAACAAATAACTTCAAAAGATTCATTAGCTTCATTATTTCTGAATAGGTGCACATCAGAAACAGCCTTGGAGACCATTCATGTTCCTTAGATAATATTGTACTTGATCATTCAAAAACTAATTACAAGGATATTTCTGTAATACACAATTTTCTATCAAGTGTTTGTGGTTAGTTTTAACTGCACAAATGTTTGAGTTCTAAATGGAACTTTAAACACGCATTGAAAAAACATAATCTTATTTCACATCAATCTTACAACTTTCAATTCAGAAGTGTGAGAGCACTTAAAATAAACTTAAATTTCAGTATTACAAACAATATGGCTCTGCAGCTAACTTTAATAGACTGTGGCCATTAAGTTCAAAGACACTTGCAAGATATTGCAACTGATAGGCACACTGACAGATCATGAACACAATTCTTCCATCCATTAAATAGAGGCCATATGATAGAGGTAATTTCATTGTATACATAATGTCTTGCAGCATGTACATATCTAGAAATGTTTAAGAGCCATATGTTGAAGTAAAGATAAAACTGAATTATTTTCTTAGACCTGTTTACTAAATAAAGCAACTTAGAATTTTACCCCTCTACACAAAGTTAAAACTATATGGATGGATATTGTAGACAAATACAGATTTGACAGAAAGGAAAACAGACTTAGGCCAATACTGATAAAAGTGGCATTAATGGAGATGAAATAGCAACTGATCAGAAAGGCAAAAAACTGAAGTCACTGAGGAGGAAGAAACTTTAAGAGAAGTATTACTCATAAAGATGAAATAACTTAGGGCAGATGATAAAAATCATATTTTAAACAACTTCAATTCAACATGGAAAGAGAGAAAAGGTGTTTAAATGTATGGAGAAACAACCACCCAGAATGTACAAACAGCAGCAGATTCACAAAAGAGTAGAAAGCCAAGAAGAATAACAGTCAATGTATTGACAGACAAAAAGAAACTTTAGACAGAGGGAGCCAAACCATCATAAAGACAGGGATGATGACAGAGAGACAGGGATGATGACAGAGGGAGAAAAAGGAGAGGCAGCATGACATGCAGTCTTGGGGAACTGGAAGGGCCCCAGAGGAAGAATCTCTGAAAACACCAAAACAAGGCTGACAGGGATGATGACAGAGGGAGAAAAAGGAGAGGTAGTATGACATGCAGTCTTGGTGGAACTGGAAGGGCCCCAGAGGAAGAATCTCTGAAAACACCAAAACAAGGCTGAAAAGAGAAGAGAGGAGTTGATGAAGGGAGCAACAAACATGATTTGGAGACTGGAAGATGTCAGTGGGGATAAATTAAGACTAATTACAAGGGAAGTAGTAGTTTAAAGGAGGCACAAGGGAAAAGAAATTGTCTAAAAAACAGTGTCTGTGGAGGGGTACAGTGTGAAACAATCAAGGATAGAAAGAGGAAGAGGATTGGTGTATCCTAGTGAAACAATATATGGAGAGCAAATGGAGAAATTTAAATTTGTGGAAAGATCTACCTAATTCTAGATAGGATTGAGGGTTAAAAGTGATATTAGGAATGTATAAAGATTAAAAATTGGGTAAGCAATGGACAAATAGTAAGGTGGTATATGCAATGGATATTGTAGGAGTAGCATAAACATGGTTAGAAGGAAACACTACAGCTTTATTTTAAGTGTGTAAGAAAAAATGCAAATAAGAATGCATAAAAAAGCCAGAGCTTTGGGAGGATTACATATACAGGTTAAAAACCAAGAAATTGCCACAGTACTAACAGAAAAAAGTACAAGTTGAGTTTTATGGATCATTATTAAACAGATATAGGAGGAGTGTTGATAGGAGAAGTATATAATCATCCAGAATTATCAAATTGTTTAAGTTTTGATGGACTAGAACAGATATGGAAGAAATTAGGAAGTATTTCACAAACATTGAGCTTTTACTTATGGGAGATTTCAATGCAAGCGCAGTAGGGGAAAATGACTGACTAGTAGAAATAACAATTACAGGGGGTGGGAAAGTGGCAAGATACTAACAAGGAAAGGTAGAAATTAAATGTGTAATAAGAAGGGAAAGAAAATACTAGACATTTGTGAAACAATAATTTAATGATATGTAACTGAATTATAGGAGAGGATACAGGAGAATTTACATTGGCAAATGCAAACGTTTGATAGACCATATGATGTGCAGTTTTGAAATGGAGAAGATTGTAAATTTTAAAATACTGAATGTCATCACTTCCTTCTAATTTTAAAAATAGGTGGAAAATTCAAAGGGTGAAGGAACAAGAGGTAATATCACAACAAAGAATAATTAGTATCTTTAAATGGAGGTAGGAACAAAAGGAAGTACTTTGGGAAGTCATAAATACAAGGGTAGGGAAAATTTTAGAATATGATATAGAGGTCCCTATTTAGCGTAGGAGTATAGAAAAGGCAATAGAGTTGATGGAATTAACAGTGACAGGAGCAGGAGTGGCAATGGAAGTAAGACAGAAAGGAAATCAGAAAAATAAAGGGTGCTTTTTTGCAAAACATGCATCAGCAAAGAAAGAGATAGTCAGAAAATTAAATAGATAGAGAGCTATGAAAGTTGGAAAAAATAAGTAAAATTTCTTGATTAGCAAATCCCCATATAAACAGTGATTAGAAGAAAGTGAAGCAGGATTAATATACGAAAAATGGTAAGAGGCCGTAGAGTAGAAAAAGGAGTAAAAGAATATGGGAGTTAGCAAGGAAAGCAAGCCAGAAGAAAGAAGTGCGAAAGCAGATTTTGCCAGAAAAGTAGACAAAATATTTTGGGGTACTGAAAGGCGATGAACTTAAGATTAATGGAGAAGGTTCAAAACAGAATAACTGATGACTGTCTAGGTCGACAATTGTTCATGTATAACGTAAAGAGACTAATAAACAGTTTAAAATAGCAGTGGGATTGATGAATTACAGGCGAATTTTAGAAAGTGTACAGCAAACTCCATAGAAAAGTGTCTTGAAAATAATTCATAATTACTAAACAAAATTAACATACCTACCTAAAAGTTGGAAAATTAATATATAGTTTAATTATAATCCTGTACCTAGGCGTTTAGATAGTATATGAAATCACTATCTTATATAACAGTGGCAGTTTGTAGATATCATTATATGATGAAACTCCATGATTAAAGCAAAACTATAATAAAAATTTAAACTTATAATCCGATCACTTTTTCTACCCTTCATCATTTATTACTGTATGTACAAACTATTAATTCAGAAATTTATTTTTCATTTTGAGATAAACTTTTGCATAACTATATTAGATATTTCATCATATATACAAAGGATGTAACAGTCATGTGTTTAAGAACTGGAAGCTATAAATTACCTTAAAAATCCAGTATGTTTCCATGGAATCAGAGGAAACAAATGAACATATAAGAAAGGATTTTAAATGCATGATAGGAGCTTTTAGCAATTAAAACCATTACAACAGGCATCTTGGAAATAGCTTATGGTACAAAAAAATTGTACAAAAAAATTGTCTGGGTTGATAGTATGTTTTAGAGAGATCTACAATTTTTGCATAATACATTTTCACATATTACTCATGACATTTAGGAATGTGTGGCGGTGGAGTGCTGTTATGTTTATGTGTGATGGCCTGTCAGCAGGAGGGAAGGGAGGTGAACATTATGTTGCAAAAATCTGTATACCATTGCAAGCAAAACATGCGCTACGCTAAGGGAACAGACCAGAATTTGACTTAATTCTGGAATGGAGATTCAAATTCTTTAGCAATTTCGTTTACTGTTCTTTCACCTTTAATTACTGCTGTAACCATTCTTCACACTGCCCTTTGCAAAGGAAAAACTAGAGCATTTTGTTCTTTTTGTGCAGAACATTAAGACAGTGAATTATCTTCCTGCTTTGCTAGTTTATAACTCTGAGGCGCCTCATTTCTTGAGTTTATATGCTTAAAAAATTGTTAATTGTACACCCACTTTGTGATATATCACTACATAACATTATGCTGCTCACACATCAGATGACAACTTATTGCGCAGGCTGTAGCCATCACTCACAACACTTTAGTTCTTCCTTTGCCTGCAGATAAACAGACACAGCTATTTGTCCTGGGTAGTATCACTTAATGTTTACCAGTTCAAGATTATATGACACTCATTCGGAAAAGAGTACTTCACATTGGAATACTGGAGATTAAAAATAAGCATTTTAATTTAATATAATTTACTTTAATATACAGCATTTTGATAAATGTGTAGCTATTTCCAAGAATATTTTGAAAAATGTTGCATTTAAAGCATAAGTTTGGAATCTGGATTTTCCTGAAAATCTTCGAGTTGTATCTTTGGAAGAAACTCAATTCTCTATCTCGTGGATATATCTTTCTTTTTTTACTTTTTGTTTAAAAAAAATTATTTAAGCTTTCAAAAGTTGTGTTTCCACAGAAATCATGGTGTGGAATGTAATACTTTCTCTACTTACTAAGGCAAGTGGTAAAGAAACTAAAATTTCAATACACACCAAAATGCATTTCCATAAGCATGGTGACATATTGAGGTCTTTCAGCATGATGTTAAACTCTTAAGATAATCCATGCAGCACTAAAGAGGAAAAGAAATGAAAACTCTGTTACATGGTTAGTCTGTTATTAAAGCTATGGATAACATTGAAAGTTACTCCTTAATTCTGTGAGCTTAGTTTTAGATTCCCTTGAACACACATTTTTCTCTTAGCCTAATGCTTGGATAAGTTTTAAATAAAAACAGATAACATTCAAAACTTCATTATTTATGGGTATGTGGATATCAGAAACAATCTTTATATTCCTTAAATAATATTCCACTTTAATCCATAATTAGCTGTAGAGATATTTCTTCAATTCACAATTTTCTGTAAATTTTTGTTGGTTAGCTTTAATTGCACCAAGTGTGTGTTTTAAATTGTATTTGCAAGCAGAATTATTGTACAAATATTGGTATAATGATATTATTTTATTACATCTCACTACAGAGCACATGTTAGGCACTTAAAAAGTTCAAAATAGGCAGGTATATAGGTATTAAAAAATACAAACTAGGCAGAAAAATCATCAAAGTACATGCTAAAACCTTTACAGCTGCATGCAAAAGGAGACAATAGCTCAGAAATATGATAACATTTTGGATGCCACTTGTTACTATTTGAAATAAAATATTTAAAACATACAGTATTCAATAAAAGCAATGTACCCTTAAATAGATAACACATAGCACATTTATCCAAATACAAGATGATCTCGAATGCAAGACAACCCTCATTTTTTTCAGAATTTAATTTTGGAATAATTTAGCATATCATCTAAATGTATAAAAAAGAAGACATGTTTAAAAGACAAATAAAAAAAAAAAAAAAAAGAATTTTTGAATTAAATTTAAAGGCTGATTAAGTCCCCCCCCCTTTTTTTTTTGGTATTGGTGCAGAAACTCATGTTTTGTGCAGTTGGTGGAGAGGGGAATATGGAAATGTTTGGTATGGGTGCGATGGTACAACATGACAGCAACGGTGGTGGCGGCGTAACTGTAACAACAATGATGGATATGATTTTGTATTTAGAAAACACATAATGTTTTTACCTAATTTGAATGTGCTCAGAAATTCACATAGTGAGTGGGAGAGATGGAGAACAGAAATGTACAGCATAAGTGCAATGACAAAACATGATGGTGGCATTGACAGCAGCATAACTGTAATGACAATGATAGATAATTTACTATTTAGACATACTTAATGCAACACATTGTGAATTTTTATTATCTTATTTGAATTTGCACTGAAATTTATCTACATTGCGACTGGGACAGAGATGGAGAAGAGAGAATGGAAATGTACCAGTATGTTTGTGTTTGGTGGTGTCGACGGCATCTTAGCTGTAATGACGATAATGGATATGATTTTAAATTACTCCATTCGAATTTGAACATAAAGTCATATTTCTGATGGGAGAGACCGAGAATGGAGTACAGAGATGTATGAAATGTTTGTAATGGTATGTGATGACTGGTGGGAATGTAGCTATTACGACATTATGGATGCTATTTTCTATTAAGACAACATACTTAGATGTCCTCTAATTTTATTTTACTCTTGGAAAGTAATCTCTTTTTCAATGAGAATGCTCATAGGCCCATTAACAGTTAATTTTTTATGCAAAATGAAATACATAAAATCTACCGCATATGTCACAACCTTGACGGTAATCTATACCATTTCCCTCAGTCTTTGCCACTGCCGTACCTGCAAGTTTGAAACTTACTTTTTCCCGTATGGTATTTGGAAAATGTAAATATCGCAAATGCAAGACGACCCCCCTGTTTTGAAAATTAATATTTTAGAAAAAAACATTGTCTTGTATTCGGAAAATATGGTATATATGGGCCCTACTCAAAATACTCTATGAAAAATGTTTCCTATTTCATTATTGGATTCTATTACTTTCAACACACATTAGTTTGTTTGTTTTTTTTCTCCCCCCAGACTTTAGCAGTGTTTGACTGCACATCATTTTAAGATACTTTTCCAAGTTTTCCCAAGACACACATGGCATAGAATAGTCATAGAGCAGGCAGAAGCTTCACGTAAGAGTTGGATGGAAATTAAGGCATTGTTAAAAACATAATATGCTGGTGTGCATTGCTCTAAGTCCTATGCTTCCAGAGGAATGACCTGACACTATTACTACTTTCCAAATTTTTCACTGTTAGATTAGGTTTCTTGAAAATTACCTTTCCATCAGATGTGTCAATTGAATAGTTCTGCTGAAGAATAAGGGAGGCAGCAGATTAGCTACTCAGATTCCAATCAGGCGAATTTCATATCTTCTTCCTCCGATTTTTTTAATAAATTGTAGTTATTTTCAAAAAGAGCATTGTAAACTAAAGTAGGCAGATATACCTCTACATAAAACAGCTCTAAGGGTAGAGGTTGAACTTAAATTGTATCATTTTATGATAACTATAATGGTTAAGTATAGGCACTTAGGCTAACATTTTCTACTCATTGCTACTATAGATTTCAATTCAGAAGTGTGAAACTTCTTAACTTTTTCACTGCTACAGTGAAGATAACTTGATCGCTGAAAAACGTTCCTGCAGTGCTATGGTCAAGTTATCTTGACCAGAATTTTGAACACCTAAGAGTCTCAGAATTTTTAATGTAAGTGTGTTTTAACTAGGTGGGTATGTTTATACTTCTATTAGGATTAAGAACTATTTATCAACCATATCCCTGCATGGTATCACATCTGAACAAAAATAAAGCATGTCAATGTAGCTTACATTCTTTTAAACACATGACCCATTGGATATTCCAAAAGTAGTGAGCTATGACTTTTTCAAGCAGCTTGCAGCATTTTGTTACCAAGGATGAATTTAGATTTTTTGAGTCGTTACCATTGGATTTTTTAATTTATCAGAGTTTAGGGATGGTGATACTAATATTTACCTTCCTGATGATAATGAAGAATGTGATGACATTAAAAATGAGCAATGGGAAGAACCAACACAGCTATGTGAGTGAGTACCCACAACATCTCCTTTGTTCCAGTGGAGCTCAGGGAATTTTACTTCACAATTTCAACAGAGACCAGTCTGGTAGTTCTGTAGATATTAGGGACGACTGCAGCACACATAGTTTTTTCAAACTCTTTTGCCCTCCTTACTTATTGCAACATATCACAAATGAAACAAATAAGTATTATGCATTTCTAAGTGAGAAATTTCCACTAACTCCCAAAGTTCATCTACAAAATGGAAAAATGTCACCCAGAGGTAATGCATATTTTTTGGAATAACACTGCTGATGGCCAGGGCAAAATAATTGACAACTGCAGAAAGCTGGCCAAACATCCACTTCTTGAAACCCCATGATCCTATTTCTCGGGATAGGTATCTTCTTATTTTGCACTTTCAATGGCAATGAAACACAAGTGCAGGGAAAAGGCTCTACAAACTGAAACCTGCAATAGATCACCTCAGGAATAAATTTAACAAAGTGTTCAGACCGTTTTGCAATATCTGCAATGATGAGAGCCTTGTACTCTTCAAAAAACCTCAATTTCTACAGTAAATTCCATCCACATACCATAGGTATGGAATAAAGTTATTTGTGACTGTGAAACAGGAAATGTTGCTGACTTTATTGTGTACACAGGGGCAACTATAGACGTTCTTCTAGGCTGAGATTTTGGGATTTCTGGGGCAGTGGTACTGACATTCATGGAGTAATATCCGTGTTTGGCTAGATAACTGGTATTCTAGTTCTTTCCTATTTGATTGGCTTCACAAAAATGGCACTAATGCTTGCAGAACAGTATAGAAAAATAGAAAGGAAATGTCCCAGCTAACACTGAAATTGAAAAAAGAACTGGGATTCAGTCATACTAACAACATGAGAGCACTGAGATGGATGGACAGGTGAGAAGTGTGTATCCTGTCTACAATGCGTACAACTGCCACGAAGAATTCAGGGAAAGTAAATAGAAATACTCCAGTGAGGAAACCAGGGTATGTATTGGACTACAATAGCAACAGGGTGCAGTGGATAGATCTGACATGATTCTAAGATCTCTTCACTGCCCTCAAAAGCTTTTAAAATGGTACCAAAAGTTTTTCTTTCACCTTTTGGACAATGTTTTTTTTACAGTGTTTAACACCTGCTTTTACTACCTGTGGCATCGCAGGCGATGACACTGATGATACATGGTATGAAGATGGAGCATCAGTGGAATGCAATGGTGTGGGAAACCAGAGAACCCGAAGATAACCCGCCCATTCACTGCTTTGTCCACCACAAATCTCACATGCATCGCTTGGGATCAAACACGGGCAATCTAGGTGAAAGGCAAGCAGTCTAGCCACTCGGCCATGGCACAGTCAATTTTTGACATTGTGATTCAGGAGAGAGAAGAAAGAGTAGAGAAGTTGGTGGAGGGAGTAACAAAACATAATTTGGAGACTGTGGAACATCAGTGGGGAGAAATGTGGACTAATTATAAGGGGGCATATTATTTAAGTGAGTAGTTTGAGTGATGCCCAAGATTTAGGCAAAAACAAGCAGTCTAAAAATAGAGTCTGTGGGAGGGAATAGTGCGAAACAATCAAAGAGAGAAAGAGGAGGCAGATGGGTGAGTCCAAGGGAAACGAGATATAGAAAGAAAATGGAGATTTTGAATTTGTGTAAAAATCAAATTCTAGAAAGAATTGAGAGTTAAAAGCGATGTTCTGGAATGTGGAAGGATTTAAATTTAAGGTAAGCAGTAGAGAAATAGTAAGAGTTATATGAGCAATGGATAGGAACCTGCAAAAGATGAGGTTATTTTATGTGATGAAGATGAATTGGGCTTAAGGACACTCAATTTCTGGTCATAGGCACTCTACTACAATAAATCATGCCAACAGCCAAAGGTAAAAGCAATATAAAAATAATACTGAAGTAAAATGAGCAAAAAAGAGATAAAACCCCAGAGAAAATATAAATATCCAGATTTATAAAACTTGCCAAACAATGGAGTGAAAAGAGGATAAAAATAACAAATGCTAAAAGGTGTAAATGTAATGGGATAAAAGTTAAAATGTTAAAACACCAGAACTAATGCTCCATTATCAGCCATAAGAGAAATACAACTATCTAAAAGTGCTATGTAAAGGGTACTTTGGATAACAGCTTAAAAACTTTTTCTCTAAAAAAAAACTTAAAACACTAAGAACTGAACTCTATTATTTATCTCTTTCTAAAAATGCCCTTTTCGATTTGGGGTCCCAAAATGGGCCACAGAAATTTCAATATAGCATATTTGGCTGTAATGCAATACTTTCTGTAGTTACATAGGTAGCTGTAGAGAAACTACAAATACAATACATACCAAAATGCAGTCAGCAGCATTTCTGTAGTTCTAAAGTTCAGATTTTCACAAGCACAGGCATGGTGATATGATAGCAGTCCTTCAGCATGATGTAAAGAAACTTTTGAGATGCTGCATATGGCACTATGGAAATAAAGAAATTAAATCATCAATTACATATTTAGCCAAACAGTTTTAAAAGAGGTTTTCCTGTTATTAAAGCCAAGGATGACAAGTATTCAAATTTGGAGGGTAATTCCTTAATTCCCCGACCTTAATTTTGGATTCTGTTGAATAAGCATTCTCTTAGCCTAATGCTTGGATATGACTACACAAATTTAAAGCAAAAACAGATTACATTCAAAAGATTCACTAGCATCATTGTTTATAGGTAGGTGCATATCAGAAAAAAGTGCAATTAAGATTCTACTTGGTCATTCTATAAATGGCTATAAAAATATTTCTTCTATTCCTAATTTTCTGTCAAATGTGGAGGCTAGTTTTAATTGTACAAATGTTTGGATTTTAAACAAAACTTTCAAGCAGAACTACTGCACACCTGTTGGTAAAATGTTATTACTTTACTTCATCATCATTAATATAGTGTAAGAGCTCCTAAATTAAGCTTAAATTTCTATACTCCAAACATGATGAATAATCTTCCCTCCAAGTATGCAACCTGACAATAAAGTATTAAAACTATTTTACCCAAAAATATGCTCCTATTTTTTTCAGGAGAGGTGCTATTGAATCTAACCTCCATGATTTTGAAGAAAAATATTTCTAACTTGGAAGAATATTTAAAGTTAAATTATGTATAAACTCAGAATAATAATTATTGAAATATCTTTCTCAAATTTATAAAAGCTCTATCTTACCTAGTGTTTCTACCTGCATCAAAAAGGCATTCTGTACCCAAATTTATTAACCTGCAGTCATTATGTTCAAAGCAAGCAGGTGAGATAGGGCAATTGACAGGCCCATTGACAGACCATGAACACATTTCTTCGAGCCATTAAATAGAGCTCATATGGTAGAGGTCTTTTCAGTGTATACATACTGTCTCTCAGCAGCATGTATAGAAAAGTTTATAAGGGTCATCTGGTAGAATACAGGTTAAAATGAATTATTCTCTAACACTTTTATTCAATAAGGCAATTAGGACTTGACTTCCTCACATAAACTTAAACCATGGAAATTGTAGATGCATGTAAATTTGGCAGAAAGTAAAATAGACCTATGCCATTACTGGTAAAAGCAGCATCAATGGAGATGAAATGGCAACTAATGAGAAATTCAAAAACTGAAAGGCACAACAAATTTTCATTAAGCAGCAATTCCATGAGGAGGAACAATATTTAAGAAAAGTCATAAAGATCAAAGAATCCAGGACAAATGGTGAAAAAGCATACTTTAAAGGACTTAAATTGTGAATGGAAGGGGAGAAAGGGAGTTGAAATGTAGAGAGAAATGATGCCCAGAAATGTGTAAAGAGCAGCAGGCAAGAACAACAATGGAGTCAATGTACTGTCAGTCGAAAAGAAACATCATATAGATGGAGCCAAACCATGGCAAGAAAGTGAATGGCTGAGGGAGGGAAAGAAGAGGCAACACGAGACATGGTGTTGGTGGGCCACTAGGTGCCAAAGAGGAAGAATCGTTGGCAATGGTACAGGCCAGACAGGCTGGAGGGAAGAGAAAGAAGAGAGGAGTTAGTAAAGGGAACTCTGAAACATGGTTTGGAGACTGTGGATAATGACATTGAGGAAAAATGAGGAATTATTATAAGGGGTACATTATGAAAGTGAGTAGTTTAAAGGATACTAAAAATTTAGCTATAAATGTGAAAAATTGGTGTTGTGGAGGTTTATAGTTTGAAACAATAATGGCTAGAAAGAGAAGGGAGTCCAAGGGAAATAAGTTTTATAAGAGAAATTTAAATTTAAGTAAAGATATCAAATTCTAAATAGGAAAGTGTTGCAAAACATGTGCGCACATGTACCGTTAACATGCAGCGAGTTGAGCCAGGTCTGCCTTGTTGTTGACATCAGGACAGAACTAACTTGACACAGATTATACATACAACAGGATACTGCAAAACCTCACACTGATCCTTCTAATACTGAGTTCAAAGCTGCCGTTTCTAATACTGGTCTAACCATATAATTGTACTGTCAGCCTCCAAATAGCCCTGTATGAATGTCCTTGATCTTGGCTTCTTCCATGCCATACAGTCTCTCCAATATCAAGAGGCACTATCCACAGTAGATCAATTTGTTACTGCTGTTCAAAAAGCCTTCAACGACCTTCCTGCCGAGACACTGAACAATGTTCTCCTGACCCTGCAGCAAGTTATGGTTGAATGCATGAAGGTTCATGGAAAGATAAACTGTCTTAAATGGAGAAACAGAAATTGAGAGGCAGAAAACATTTTCATTTGGCAAGAGTTTGTCAAGGAGGAACAAAATTTAACTAAAGCATTACTCATAATGATCAAAGAAACCAGGCCAAATGGCAAAAGCATTTATTTTAAACAGCTTCAGTTCCACCTTAAAGAGAAAAGGAATTTAAATAGGTGTACGGAGAAACTACTGCCCAGAAATGTGCAAACAGCAGCAGTTTCACAAAAGTGAAGAAAGGCAAGAAGAGCAAAGGTGTCAGTGTACTGAAAGACAAAAAGAAACATCAAATGGATGGAGCCACACCATGACAAATGGATAACAATGGCCGAAGGAAAGAAAGGAGAGGCAGCACGAGGTGCAGTGGTGGTGGAATTGCAATGTGCAGTAGAGGAAGAAATGCTGGCAATGTCAACACCAAGACTGAATAACAAAAGGAATTTAAATGAATGATACAATTATTGAACTTTTGGAAGAAGTAATAACGGGTGTTTTGGAAAACGCTTATGACACAAAATTATCCAGAATAAATTATTGTTTAAAGGGCCCTACATTTTTTGTGTAGTGCACAATCATATATGACTTAATGTTTAACAGATATTAGAATTTATAAAACATTCCATCTTAATATAGTGTAATTCAACAAGTTATTTATAGAATCTTCGAATTAGCATTTTATTTTTCATGTAAATAATTTTAATATATAGTATTTTTAATCTTTTAATATCAATATTTAACATATTAGAGATTATAAAACATTCCAACCAAATATAGTGTAATTCAAAACGATATTTCCAGAAGCTTTGAATTAGCATTTTATTTTTCACGTAAATAATTTTAATATATGTATAGCATTTTAATCAAAATGTTAGAGCCATTATCGAGAAAATTAAGCATTGTGAAAAATATTTCATTTAAAGCACAGTTTGGAATGGGGGTTTTCCTGAAAAACTTTGAAGAAACTGAACTTTCTCTCGTGTACCTACCTCTTTCTAAAAATACTTTCTGATTTGGAGTCTCAAAACGTGTCAATGGAAATCTCAGTACAGAACCTTTGGCTGTAACGTAATACTTTACTTACCTACAAGTAAGTGGTTAAAAAACTAAAAATACAATACTCACCAAAATGCAGTCAAAACAGCAGCATTCCTGTAGTTTTGAATTACAGATTTCCACAAGCTGATATGATTGCATGCCTTCAGCATGATGTCCAGAAACTCTTGAGATGTTCTATTTCACACTAAGGAGACAAACAAATTAAAACATGCCTTATATTGCTATATTGGTGGCTGCACACCCATTACCTGTTTATCCATCAGTTTCTAAGGAGGTTTTCCTGTTATTAAAGCTAAGAATGACAAGCATTCAAATTTGGAGAGTATCTTTGAACAAAGAATTCTTACCCTAATGCAAATGTCCACCAACAGTTAATGAATGTGAATTTTCCATTCATTTAATATATAGTAGTATCATTTTATTGTATACATAGGATAATATGAATAAAAAGTGTATATAGTTTATGCTTAGCTTTCTCTGGATGATAAGAATAATGTTACTAGTACCTACTTAATTTTGAGAACATTAAGTAATGGAAGCAGAATATAGCATACTCAGGCATCCATCTTAGAAGTGTATTTACTCCTATTTGGTATGAATAAAAGCTAGTATCTATTCTAATATTGAGCATAGTTAGAAACATATTCACTTATATGTATATGTTAATTTCCTCTTAGACATAAATTGAAAGAGAATGCATGGATTTAGGAGCTATAGTACTAATGGAAATATATACAAACATATTTGTGGGTGTTGAAGCAGTTTCAAAAGTAAGTATTGCTTCAGGAAAACATAACCATGAAATAACATTGGGTAATCTCCAATACTTGTTGCACATTTTGGCACACACTAAAGAATAGTCCAAAGTTGAGGGCCCTAAGCCGCAAGGTACAGCTAAGGGATCAGCCCATCTAAAGTCCCAATCATCCACAAGTATAGGAGACGTATAGGAGAAACTGCTAACATTGAAAATCAGCTTTATTACTATTAATTTTTCTACGCAAAATGTTACAACTTTGAAATCCAGATACTCATAACTTTATAAGAAAACTGTTTCACAGTATACTTAAATAGTGTTAACATCTTATGATTCTAAAATAGACTGACATGAGACACCACTTACTATTTCATTTTTACTTTCTCTACACATCCTATGTATATAGTGCATAGAGATGTATTGTAATGCATCCAAAATTTTGATATCAAGATTTCAATGGAAATACATGTTTTGAGAATCTCTGAATCCAAAGAAAGCATTTTTAGAAAAAGGTGTGTATGTGTGTATTTGTGAGCGAGTCAGTCTATCTGTGGACAGCAGAGCTCAAAAACGATAAGACTGTTAAATACCAAACTTGGCATTTAAGTTTGGTATCTTCCAAGGATGTGACACAAAGATTTTCAAGAAAATCCCCCCACCTTAAACTGCTCTTTACATAGAACATTTTCCGAAAATTTAGATTTTCTCAAAAATGGCTCTAATGATTTTGATTGAAATGCCTTATGTATAAGACATTTCTATGACAAACGAAATGTGTATCTTGAATTTTCTGGGCATAGTCTGAAAACCTCTTCATTCTGGATGACCTTTATATAACTGGCAAACCGTAAGAGAGATAAAAAAACTTACGACACAAAAGATGTACATCTCATTAAAACACACAATTTATGTCATATATAGTTTTTTGTAGTTAACCATTTATGAGATTCAAGATTTGAAGCTTTTTCGGTGTTGATTATTACAGATAACTTCACAGGATAGCAACCGAGTTAGATATTGATAGGTGAAATTACTTGTGAATCTAAAGGTGACTTCACTCTCTAAAAAATAAAGCCTCTGTAGCTGAAGTGTAAAGCATGTTAACTTTCTCCAAGTGTACATTGTTCTTGTATATTATCACGGACTCTAGTGTAAGCCTTTCAGTGAGCGCAATTCCTTCACTGTTTATGTTGAAGTACAAGAGAAGAGTGAATGTCAATCTCAATTAGATGCCACTGACCAGCATATGCAATTTTTATAACACAGGAAGGGTCATCTGCACATATGAAATATGGTGCTGTTGGGCCACCTGGTGTATTACATATAAAATATACATCTAAATAGATTCCGAGGAGCTGTTAATTTTTTTTTTTTTTTTTTAATGTAGCTTAATATCCTTTAACCTGGTTGATCATATCAGATGATGAATGAAATTGGTGAAATGATGCTCAAATGATCCAGGAGTCTATGGATCTTAAAGTTATGTGAAATTTGTCTGTTCAGGATACGGGAAAACCCCGAAAAGTATCTTATTTGGATAACTCACCCTTAAGCAACATTCGAACTTGCGACCTGTTCTTTCTTGATGAATTTTGCTCAATCTTGCATAACTTGTAAATCGTAAGAAATAGAAACATAAAAAATGTAGATCTCGTTAAAACATACAATTTATGTCCTATAAATAGAGTTGACTGTTTCCAAGATATTCCTTGTTATGCATTTATATTTTAAACTAAGTAACTTTTCTCAAATGGGCTCACCTTTTGTTTCATCTCTCTTTAGTTTTATTGTAGTGCAAAGCGAACTGAACTTCAATTGTTCACATAGTGACTAGCTTTTAAAATATTTGACTATTGCTTTAGCCTAGTGTATTCCCTTATTTCTCGTTGGCTTAGAAGGAAGCAAGTAACAAGACAATTTCTGCTAATGTTTATTTTGATTAGCATGATGTAGATAAAAGAATAAACTTTTGTAAGAACAGTCTGTTTTGCATAACAGGTAGAGAAAGTCATGTGAATAGAACACATCAGATTTTCAATTTTGAGTACCTTAGTGCTACACATAGTGTTGTCATATAACTTTCCCCTGCTATCTGGTTTGGGAGTTCGACCCACCAGACTTATGCTATGAGTCTGGCTGCCCGTTTGCTTTGTGTTTTCCTGGTTTCTTACCATGTATAGCACACTTCCCCTATTGCATTTACCCCTGCCTGGCAATAGGTTATGCAGTATATACAGCTGACTCATACTCTACCCATTTCTGATTCCTGATCAGCAATTCAGTGCAGTGGTAAGTAAAGAAATATTTTAAGTACATAGGTACTCGTGTTAATCTTAACACTGACCATATAGGTTCATTGGTTATGTGGTGGTGTTTGATTCTTTATCATTCTGTATTAGTGTTAATGGAGTAAATTTTCTTGTACTTGGTTATGTCCCATCAAAACTTATCAATAATTATCCTGTGTTACATAACTAGTCTCAGCAGTAATGCTAGGCAAAGATGGAGTCCTTCAAGAAATGAAAAAATTAATTGAAGCAACATGCATAAAAGCATACCTGTAAATTAAATTAACAAAACAATAAATGAAATGAGAAAGACAAAAATCTATTATCAGTAAATTATATACAAAAAAAAAAATTCACAGACTGCAAAAATATTCATAAGGTACTGGCTGCAATTCAATGCAGACTATTTCTAGAAACCTGGGATATTTACACTATTTTTCCACAAAACTGTTTTTTTTTAAGGAACTTCTTAAACAACTGAACTTTGAGGTTAGGTTTTTGCATAATAAGCTTAATTACCTAATAAATCTTTTGGGGATACTTATGGGTTATGTTTTTACAGCTCCTTGAATTTTCATGACACTGTTAGCAAATCAAAAATAAAATGGTTAAAGGTACAAGGAAAGAAATAATTATCCATTGGAAAGTCCTAACCCATAACAAAATTTCACGTGTTCCATTCACATGACTTTCTATACATCTTCAGTAATGAATTATTGTTAAAAAGCTTATTCTTCTATCTGCTTCATGATCGTGATAAACTTTAGCAGAAATTGCTCTTATAGTTAGTTCCTTGTAAACAGAAAAGAAAAAAAATCTAATGTGTTCCATTCACATGATGTCCACTAGCTGTTTGGTAAACAAACCTTTTATTTAAAACATAATCTGTTATCCACATCATAAGCAGAATCAGTCTGTTTACTAGCTTCCTTATAAGAGGAAGGGAAATAAGAAAATGCACAGGCTAAAGCAATAGTCTCGTCCTTTAAGGCCTATCACTATGTGAAACAATTGAAATTCCTATCTCTTTGCTTGCCAAGAGTAAAACGAGAAACAAAAAAAGAAGATGTCTTCCCATTTGAGAAAAGTTAAGAGGCTTAAAATTGAAACAAATAATTCAGAGTATCTCAAAAATGATTACAGATGACTTCACGGGATAGCAACTGAGTTAGATTGATAATTTTAATATTTATCATAGACAATATGATATGATAGCAGAATACATCAAAACATGAAAACTATTACATGCAAACATGAAAGCACTTAGGATTTCAGTATTTTATTTTGACTATGTGCTAGCAGAGTAGATCAAAAACTAAAACTGCCATTAAGGAAAACATAACGAGAGCATGTAATATTTTACTGTAATATCATCATTAATATTATTATGCAGAGTGCCTAAGGGTAAATCAAAACAGGAAAACATCATGACTAAAAATCTGTAAAAATGTCAACACATAGTGTTTCACTATATTATTACTATTTTGTGTAACAATAAACATGCCAATGCCAGAGCATACGGCATTTTGCATCATCATCAGGCTGTACCATGGCCAAGTGATTAGACTGCTTGCCTCCCGCTGAGGCAGCCCGGGTTCGATCCCAGGTGACTGCATTTGGGATTTGTGAACAAAGGGGTAGAGGGGTAGGTTTTCTGCAGGTTCTCTGGTTTTCCCTGCTATCACATTCCACCGGTGATCCATCTTCATTCCATTTATCATCAGCATCATAGCCTGTAGTGCCATTGTAGTAAAAGTGTACATTAAACATTATATAAAAAATAATAATCATTGTTATCACCATCATCACTTTGCTTGGCAGAATAAAAATTAAACATGAAATATTCACAACGAAGTGCATGTAATCATGAGAGCACAAAATCATAAAACTAAGCAAAATTTTATCTACCTGCCTTCATGTTTGCATGTTTTATTTACATTGCTTTCATGTTTTGCTCGGGTATGTGTAATAATATTAATAATAATAATAATAATAATAATAATAATAATAATAATAATAGAAGCAGAAGAATAAGAAAATTGTAATACAGGGAAACATTGTGTGCTCTCACGCATGGTTTTTGTTACGGCACCTTAATGTTTAATTTAACCATGTAGTGGATCTAATCTCTAATGTTAAATAAGAACAGCAGAGGCACACTTTAACCACTTCAGCTATCCTAGTCTCAGGCATAATAGCTCCATATTATACCCTTCTTTGTAAGCAAAGCACCCAACACCAGGAACATTTTACTTCGGGTCCACTAGATAATTGACACACAATAACAACACTCTTTCTACAAGTGTATTGAAGTTGAATTTGTAATAATTTTCCATTAGTTTACAATGATTACTGAAATATTGGTTTGCAAAACTGTGAGGTGAACAAATGGTTGCCATTCCCACTTGAATGGCAAATTTTCTTCTCATACCTGCTATGCAAGAATGCCCGAGATTTTGATGACCTATCGCGTAGTAGGTATTTACTTTTTTAAAAGATAGTATATTGTAAATGTGTGCAAGAGAAAGTAAAAAATACAGAGAAATTAACATTGTTTCATTACTAATAGAAAAAGTCTGATCTGTTCCATTCACATGACTTTCTCTATCTGTACTGCAAACAAACTATTCTTACAAAAGATTTTCCTTATTTATAAACATCATTCTAATCAAGATAAGTAGCACCAGGAAAGCTCTTATTACTTAGTTCTTTATAAGTAGACAGGAAATAAAGGAATTCACTATGCTAAAGCAAGTCAAATCCTTTAAAAGCTGGTCGGTAGGTGAAATAATTGAAATTTGATTTTCTTTGCAGGGTCAGGAGTAAAAAGATGAAATGAAAGCAACTTCCCGTTTGAGTAAAGTTGAAGTAGTTTAAAATTGAAACCAATAGCTAGTATCATCTTAGAAATGGTTTACTCTACAAAAACACTGTATATGAAAAAATTGTGTGCTTTAACAAAGCCTACATTTTTTGTGTAGTAAGTTTTTATCTATCTGTTACAGTTTACCATTAATACAAAAGTCATCCAGAATGTAGAGGTCTTCAGAGGCTATCCCCATAAAAATAAAGATATACATTACGTTTATCACAAAAATATCTTAAACATTTGGTATTTTAATCAAAATTGTAAGCGCCATTTTTGAGAAAATCACACACAAAGGTTTTTTCTAAAAATGCTTTTTTCTTTATTCAGGGGGGCCCTAAAACATGTATTTCCAGTGAAATCTCAGAATTGAATTTTTGGATGGAGTACAGTACTCTCTCTACCTACTATGTATGTACTTTGTACATATGTGTAGAAGTCAAACTTTATGGATCATTAATAAACAGATGAATAGGGATAAAGGAAGTGTCGGGGTAGGAGTAGAATACAATGTCAGAACCATCACGTTTTTTTAAATTGCAAATTATTTGATAGCCTAGAAGATGATATGATTTGGAAGAAATTTGGAAGAATTTCCCAAATATTGAGTTTCTACTGATGGGAAATTTGAATGCAAGAGTAGGAGAAGAAAACTTCAGACTAGTAGAAAAGAAATTCCAGAGGGGTGAGAAAGAGATAAGGTACTAATAAGGAAATGTAGAGATACAAAATGTAATAAGGAGGGAAAGCCACAACTAGAATTTTGCAAAACAAATAATATGTTTTGTTGTGTAAGAGAGTTATAGGAGACACTTGAAAAGGATAATTACATGTGCAAATGCAAACTGTCAAAGGATAATAGACTAAATAGTATGTTGTTTTTAAATTTAGGAGACAGTTCTAAATTTGAAAAACAGTGAATGAGATAGTAATATCCCTATTTTAGAAATAAGTGTATAGGAAAAAGAAATAATATCACAACCAAAAAGTACTAGAATCTTTAAATGGAGGAAGGAACAAGGGGAGGTATTTTGTAAAGTCCTCAATTCCAGGGTAGGGAAAATTTTAGAATATGATACAGCGGCCCCTGTTAAGAGAGGGAATATAGCAAAGGCAATAGAGTTGATAGAATTAACAGTGTCAGGAACAGGAGTGGGAATGGAAGTAAGAAAGGAAGGAAATAACAAAAACAATTAAGCGTGGTTTGATACTGAGTTTGCAACTGAAAAGAAAGATGTGATCAGAGAATTGAATAGCTGATGAGCAACACAAGGAAATGTTTGGCAAAATTTCTTAATTGGTAAATGTAGATACAAGTGGTTGTTCGTTAAATGAGCAAAGTATGCCAGTATAATACATGAAAAATGTTAAAAGAGACATCTGAGGAAAAAAAATCTGTTAAAAATAAAAAATATGGAAGTGGGTGAGGAAAGCAAACTGCACAAGAGAGGTAGGAACCAAAATTAGAAGTAGGGATGACGTATTTTGGGGAATGAAAGGCGATAAGCTTAAAATTAAGGGACACAGTGCAACACAGAATAACTAATGACTTACAAGATGAGAAAATATTGAATTTAGAAATAAACCAACCCATAAAAGTTTAAAAAAAGACAAATCAGTAGGAAATGATGGAATTCCAAGTGCATTTTTGAAAAGTATACAACAAAGTTGATGCTAGCTAGCCTGTAAATGACAAAAGGCTATACAAAATTAAGAAACATAAAAGCTATTCCTGAAAGTTGGAAAGTTAGTGTGTAGGTTAATTATACTCCTGTACCTAAGCATTTAAATAGTAAATAAATGCCATTACCTTACATAAAAATGCCATTTTAGAGATGTCATGCTAAGAACAAACTCCAGTGACATAAGCAAAACTAAAAGCAAAAATTCAAAGTTGTAATCACATGACTTTCTCTAACATTTGTCATTTGTTGTTGTGTATATAGACTATTTTTACAAAGTTAAAGCAAAATATGGAGTTGCACTGGAAAAATATACATCACTTGAGTTTTTTGTGCCTGAGGGCTTCAAGTACTATTTGCTCTCATTCTCAGAAGAGAGTTCCTGGTTCCTGGAGTTGGCATCTGTTGTGTGGGCGGTTTTTGCTGACATCTAGTACTGGAGTGATGTATTTTTGTAGCAGATTCAGTAGCAGTAATTCAGAATACATTAATTGTGTTTTATGATTGAAATATTTTCCCAAGCATGCATCCCTGGTACAGATTTTGTAGGTTTTAAGAGATTTATGTTTGATGTGAAGTTATAGCTGGTTAACCAGAAATATTATGCAACTATGGATTTATCTGTCTGTCTGTATTTCAAATTGTGTTTTATTTATGGACACACTTTAACTGCTGTGGTTCTCAGCACCCCCTTCTAGACAGTTTAATTTTGCCCAGAGGTCTCTTTATCAGGCTTAAGGTTCTTTTACTCAGCAGTTGTTTTGACAAACTCCCTTTTTAGAGGCATCGGATGTTTCAAGTTGTTGCAAAGTAATTTTTCCAAATTGCATTTTTTCTGTGGAGATAAGCAAATGTTATGTTTTATTTATTGACAAGTCAATTTATTACACTAAACAACACGAACTTGGGATTTTTGCTGGAACATGTTTTGAAGGACTAGTTTCCTTCATTTTCAACCAGACAGTCCTTCAAAACATGTTCTGTCAAAAATCCCAAGTGTTGTTTAGTGTAATTAATTGACTCGTCAAATAAATGATTACAACAACACTGTTTACAAACTTCCATAAAAAGAAAACTAAAATGTTATATTTCTTGAAAAGATTGTGGAGCTTGTAATGAGAATTTGGGTGGAATGTAAATTTCTGAAGATAATTTTGGTTTTCAGTTGTGCAAGTTTAGTGCTATTCTTAAAGTGCTTGCTTTATGTACTTTGCTATTTTCTTAATGAGTGACATTTGGAGACAGCCATTGTTTGTTGCTGTGTTAACTATGCGAGGTATTCTTGTTTGTACTCTTACTCTATTAGGGTAGTGTACACTAATCTTTGAGCTGAACTGTTTAGGATGGCATATTTGTGTGAGAATGGGTTGAAACTATTGTTTTTCTATGTAGTTTTCTGAAGGTGTAAGCTTCTGTATACATCAAAACTGATATTGTTTTGAGAACTAATTATCTTTAAATCCAAGAAAGGTCATGTGTCTTCATTTTCCATTTACATTGTAAATTGTAGAGCTCTGTCCTGTAAATTGAGTAGCAGCATGAGAGAATGTTGGATGAACATTTTTCGTACAACTGAGAAGATATTATCTACATATCTCAGTCAAAATTTGTACATGTGCAGAAAGGTGAAATTGGATTACCCAACACAATAAGCCTAAGGACTGTTGATGGTACAGGTAAAATATGAAGCTATTTTGCATGATACAAAGGTTAAAAAAGGTACGTAAGTGATGCAGTTATTCTCATTTTGATACTATACTTTCCCTTAAGTTTGAATTTGCATCACTATTACTAGCTTATCCAAATAGCGTTGTTTCTTAAAAATGTTTTTCATTTTGCCTCAATTTAATGAATATAAATCTTTGCAGAAATAGCTACTTTATACATATCATTATAGATACAAAGAGAGCAGCAATAGTTAAATGCTTAAGAGTTGGAAGCTACAAGACTGTGCGAAAAAATCTAGTGTTTCCATGTTATCACAGAAAACAAATGAACTTGAAATGAATGAAAGTATTTAGTGATTAAAACCATTAATAATGAATATTTTGAAAACAGTTTATAGTACAAATAAATTTTCTGGGTTATATGGTTTGTTTTAAATTTGTGATATGTCTTCATGTATCACTTAATGTTTACCAGTTATTCAAGATTATAAAATATTCCTTCCAGATGAAGGGTACTTCAGACAATTTACAAAAAAATTCAAGATAAGCGTTTTATTTGTCATGTAAGTATCTTGATAAATAGCATTTCAAAGCATAAGAACCATTTTGAGAAAATTAGACCATTTAAAGCAGTTTGTAGTGAGGGTTTTCTTGAAAAACTTAGTAGTATATTTTTGGAAGAAACTGAATTTTCTCTCTAATGTTCTGCTTTCTAAAATGCTTTTTTCATTTCAGGTCTAAAATCTTGTCCACTGAAATCCAATGCAGAACTTCTGGGTATAAGTCAATACTTTCTCTACTTATTTAGCCAAGCAGTAGAAAAACTAGGAGTACAATACATACCAAAATGTAGTCAAGATAGCATTTCTGCAGTTCTGAAGTTCAGATTTCCACAAGCTTAGGCATCACAACATTATAAGGGTCTTTCAGCCTGATGTCAAGAAACTCTCGAGATGTTCCACATAGCACTAACAAAACAAAACAAATTAGATTAAAGCATTAATTACTTATTTAGCCAAGCAGTTTTTAATATTGTTTCCCTGTTATTTGAGTATGGGTGGAAAGACTCAAATTTGGAAAGTAATTCCTTAATTCTCCAACCTTAATTTTAAATTCCTTTAAACATTCTCTTAACCTAATGCTTGGATTTGATTATATAAATTTAAAATAAAAGGAGATTACCTTCAAAAGTTTCACTAGCCTTATTGTTTATAGGTAGGTGCTTATCAGAGAAAACACTTATAGACATTCATTGTTTGAAAATAACATTTTATTGGATCATTCCATAACTAGTTATAAAGATATTTCCGCAATTCATAATTTTCTGTCAAATGTTGGTGGTTAGTTTTAATTGCATAAATGTTTGGGTTTAAAAGGGAACCTTCAAGCAGAACCATAAACACATATTGGCAACATGTTATTACTTTATTACATCACTAATGTAGCTTTCAATTCAGAAATATCAGAGTTCTTAAATTAGGCTAAAATTTCAATATTGCCAAAATTATGAATAATGTTTCATCAAAGTGAGAAAGTACCGCATTAAAATTACTTTACCCAACACTATTCTCCTATTTCCTTTGACAAGAATCTAGCATACAAAATTTTGGAGACAAATGTTTGCTAATTTGGAGAAACACGTTAAATTGTATATGGATTTAGAATAATCATTGTAACATGTTCCTAAAATTTCAAAAAACTCTACCTTAACAAGTGTTTTTACCTGTATCATTAAGGTAAAGGCATTCTGCAATTTAGCTTTACTAATCTGTGGTCCTTATGTTCAAAGCCACACTGAGATACAGCAACTGATAGATCATGAACACGATTCTTCCAGCCATTAAATAGAGGTCATATGGTAGAGGTCATTTCATAATCTGAGCATATACATGTATAGAAAAGTTTGAATATCATCTGGTGGAATGCAAGTTAAAGCTGAATTATTCTCTTAGGCCTGTTGCTAAGTAAAGCAATTTAGCACTCGCCCTCCTCATGGGAATTTAAACCACATGGATGGAAACTACACAAACATCATGATTTGGCAGAAAGGAAAATAGACCTAAGTCATTTACTGGTAAAAGTGGTATCAATGGAGATAAAATAACAACTGATGAGAAATGCAAAAAAACTGTAAGGTCAAAAAATTTCACTTTACAATAGTTGAGACAAGGAACACATTTTAAGAAAAATATTACTCATAAAGATAAAAAAAAAACCAGGGCAGATGGTAAAAAGCATATTTTAAAGTACTTCAATGCTTTATGGAATGAGAGAAAAGATGTACCCTTTCAGCTATAGTGACTTTGTTTGCAGCCTGCATGCTGCTGCCATCTTGAGAGTTTTGTATACAACACTATAGCTTGTTTCCTTGTTAAGAGGAAGAGGATTTAATACTATTTTGGAACTGGTGTGCATCTATTTATATACAGAAGTGTATTATACTATGATTTGTTAAAACATGCATCTTGAATGCAATTAGTAAAATAAAATGGGCCTTCATTTGAAGTATTTGTGCATTATCATGTGAGTTAGATCGTAACCTGTGCCATTTTTTTCCGAGTACAATGGCAAGGAAACGGTTACTGATGAAATGCTAGGCATTTGCAATGAAGCACATTTGATCCAGAATCAGATTGTGAAGATGGAGATGCTAATGTGGAAGTGAGCTTACAGAAGACAGTGAGACTGAAGAGCAGCAAACTATTATTCCAAGAATACTTATAGCAGCGACTGATGATAATGGTTTTCTTAGCAGTGGCAAAGTATTATTTTCCTCTTTTTCAACAGTTATCTGGAACAAAAACAATAGTGTTTCTATAAAGTGACCAGATTTCACTGAAAGTACAAGTGTGAAGGGAAAGTTGAAAGATGTAGGCAAGGATATAAAACCACACAAATTTTTTCATTTACTGCTTTCTGATGAATTTATTAAACATTTATTTTTTCAGATCAATCTGTATGCAACAGAAAAATATCAAGCATGTAAATCTGCAACTAAAGATGAAATGATAGCATTTTTAGCAATAAATATTTTAATGCAAATCAAAAGCCCTTGCAGTTATCATGATTGTTGGTCTTCTCATGAAGAACTAAGGAAGTATATCAGTTCGCTGATGTTTACTAAATGGGTCAGGATGGATTTTGAACAACATTCATGTAAATGATAGCAGCATGCTTTAAGGAAGAGACTCCCCAAATTACGACAGACTTTATAAAATAAGGCCTTTACTTTAGTTTTTGAACAAAACTTTCAAAGAAAATTATGATTCCATCCACAAAATACCAAGCAGTGGAAGAATGCATGATAAAATTTAAGTTTGGGTTAGCTTAAAAAAATACATGCCTCAAAAACTTGTAAAAAAGGCATATACGAGGTATGTCTAGAAAGTAAGTTCCGTTTGGTAATAAAATTAAATTGTGTACAGATATAGAATAATTATTTATTGCACAAAATTCTACAACTCTTCAACTACTTTTCCACATAACTGCCGAAATTTTCCAGGCATTTGTCATAGCATGGCACAAGTTTTTGTATACCTTCTTCATAGAAGTTTGCCGCCTGTGTCTTTGGTACCCAACGTGAGCAAAGTTTATGAAATTTCAGTTTTTCAGTAACAATTTCATGAATTAGTGATCGTGAGCTTTGGGGAAATTCCATAGCGAGAGCACTAATTGTAAACTTGTGGTTTTCCTGGATCTTGTCATCAATCGCATGAACCAGTTCTTCTGTAACCAAAGATGGATGCCCACTTCGTTCTTCATCGTGCACTTCACTACGTCCTTCATTGAACTGTCGGAGCCATCTTCTCACCATTGAATCATTCATGCATTTTGTCTGTAAACTTCGCAAATTTGCTGATAAATTTCAATTGGTTTCACTTTCCTAGCATTCAGAAAACGAATCACAGATCTGATTTCACAAGCGGTGGGATTTTCAATCAACACCGACATTGTAAACAAGCACAACAAAGCATATGTGGCTGACAGCGATCTCAAAATGGCGCCCGTTTCTTCTCCTTGATATAGAGCGTCTACCGCGCATGTGTGGAACTGCGATCGCAGCACTGCAGTGGAGATAAATTGAAACGGAACTTACTTTCTGGACGTACCTCGTAATATTGGCTAAAAGCTGATAAGTTAGGTTATATTTGCGATCTTCAAATTTATAATGGAAGGGAAAATGATAAGTTTGAAACTAATTTAGGGGAGAGTGTTGTGCTTGATTTATATGATTATTTGTAAGGTAAGGGCTACAATGTACTGTTTTATAACTATTTTACAAGTGTTTCATTAGTGAAGAAATTAAAAGAGAGAGGACTGCCTTGCTGTGGGACAATTAGGAGTAACCACAAAGGATTACTACAACTGCAAAAAAGATAAATAGCTGAAGACAGGTGAGTGTAATTGGTCTTTAAGGTTACATGGCATAGGCTGTACTAACTGGAATATAAGTGCACTGTTTTATTTTTATCTGTCATTGATTCTCTGCAACAAATGTCTGTGATAAACAGAAAGGAAAGCTATAGTACTGTTACACAGATTCCATGTCTTAAAATTCATAGGACATACCATGTTAATATGGGCTGTGTCGACTAAGCTTATATGTTTAGATCTTTGAATGCAACTGGCGGAAAAGCAACAAGGAACTGGTTGAGATTATTTTGGTTTTTTGTAGATGTTTGTTTATGTTGTAATTGCATTTATTTTATACCGTTTCTGCAACACTGGTAGAATTTTGACACTAAAGGAGATCTGAACCAATAAAGCAACAGATCTGATAGGCACTAAAAATTAAAAGCACCTCCTCGTTCAACAGCTAGCACTCCAGCTCCTAAAAATGTATACAGCAGGTACAACTTTAAAAAAGAAAATCCGATGCAAAACACATGTCACAGCATGGGCCACCAAAAACTTGCACAAAATATAGCTCCTAAAACACACCACACAAGTCAAGATGGATACTTAGTATATGCAATGTAGGTCTATTATTATTATTACTTTTTTTTTTATGAATCTTGACCCTTTTCTTGCAGACCAAACTGCGATGAGATACATAAATGTTTTCTCCAAACTAATTGACTGCCATCCTATGTTGGCTTGCACAAGTGCAATTGCTAAATACTTCTAAGGTTTTAACTTGTTACATTATTAGAAGTTTGTTAAATTTGAAACTGATTGTATTATTTAAAATTTTATACAAATGATGTGTATTTTTTTTTTTATTTTGTTGTCAGCTGAGATGAAGATGTGTCACAGTGGCTTCAAGCCACTTCCTTATTTGTATTTTAGTATTTGAAAAAATAAAATATTTTAAATTTAGTTTCTATTAGATGTATTCTCTTAAATGTAAGAAACACCAACCTAGATTTTTAAGTTATGAATTCTGTGCTCCAAAGGGTTAAAATATGCAAGGAGAATGGACTGCCCAAACAGCAGCAGTTTCATAAAGGTAAAGAAAATCCAAACAGGAATGATAGATTTAATGTACTGACAGACAAAAAGAAACATCAGATGGATGGAGTCAAATCATGACAAAGAGAGGAATAGCAATGGCTGAGATAGGGAAAGGAGAGGTAGTACGAGATACGATGGTGATGGAACTAGAAGATGCCAAAGAGGAAAATATGTTGGTGATGTCACCACTAAGACCAGGTTGGAGGGAACAGAGAAAAGAAAGAAGAGAGGAGTTGCTGAAGAGAATAACAAATCATTGTTGGAAGAGGTAAGTGGGAAAACAACGGGACTAATAAGGGGGCATTTTATGTAAGTAAGTTGTTAAAAGGATGCTCAACAGTTGGTGAAAAGAAGATGTCTAAAAATAGTGCCTATGAAGGGGTAGAGTGCAGCACAATTAAGGAGAGAAAGAGGATGAGTAAGTTGAAGGGAAACAAAATATTGAAATAAAATGGAAAAATTTAAATTTGTGAAAGAACCAGAAGGTGCTGAAAGTTAAGTGTTTTTCTGGATGTAGTGGTATACAAAATTAGGGTAGCAGTGGAGAAATAGTACGAGTAGCAGGTGCAATGGATAGAGTAGGAGTGGCACAGACATGGGTAGAAGGAAAGGAAACTAGAGAGCTTAACTATAAGTGTATAAGAAAAAATGCAAATAAGATGCATGAGGAAAGCAGTGTTTTGGGAGCCCACATTACTAGCAGCAAAAAGCAAAGTCAAGTATGATGGCTCATTATTAAACAGATAAAGGAGGAAATGCTAAGTGCTGGGGTAGGAGTAGTATAAAATCCTCCAGAACTGTTACATTTTTAATTACAAATTACTCAATAGGCTTGAAGAAGATATGGAAGAAATTAGGAAGTGTTTCCCAAATATTGAATTTTAACTATTAGACAATTATATTCCAAAAGCAAGAGGAAAACATGTTATACTATTATGAACAGCAATTACAGGGGGCAGGAGAGATATGAGACACTAACAAGGAAAAGTGCAAATAAAACAAGTAATAAGTAGGGACAGGAAAATTTTCTTCTATTCTTAGAAGATTTCAGTGTTATATTTCAGTAGGTTTTAGTTTAACTTTAAATGATTTTAGAGACACTTTTGCAATGTATCATTTTAAAAGTTTGGTTATAAGTGAAAATGACTTGCATAAGTCACTTTAAATACACACACACACACTTTATGTATCAAGTCATGAAAGTAAGCACATTATTTTTACGTAAGTATATAAACTATCAAGAATTATGATGTGGTTTACTTGCATATTAATTGCAGTTCTATCAGTTACTATGAAATGTATTCTTCACAGCATATTTACCAAGTGGATCACTGTGTCACACTTCAAATGACAGCATGGTCATGAGTTCCAAATTTTCTTCACTTAAATTGTGTCTTGGGTCAGTCAGAATCTCACTGTACTGTGAAAATAATCACTCACTATCCATATTGGAACACAGATTCCACTGCTTGTAGAGCTGCAAGCTGCAAATTCAGGGTTACATAATGTCATTGTCTGTGGGCATTTCACATTGCCAATCTTCTCAATTGAAAGTTTTAACTTGACTGCATCTTGCAGCTATCTGTGGGCTTTCAAAATTGTGACCACTAAGTGATTGCATTCTAGAAGCAACAGTTGACACAGTCCTCACAACTCCTAAATATGCAAGAAAAGTCTATAAAGTTCACAATGGAGAAGGAATGTGATGGACAACTACCATTCCTCGACCTAAAAATCATCAAAACTAATAATCACCTTACATTTGGCATCTACAGAAAACCTACCCACACCAACAGCTATATAAAGCAAAAGAGTTACAATCCCATTCCCCATCAGCATGCTTTACTCAACAGCCTTACACACAGATTAGTAAATGTACCAATGGGCAAAACAGAATACCAATGTGAATTTACTAAAATATTGGACATAGCTACAGAGAATGGATTTCGGGCAGAACTGGTGTACAAAAAAGTTAATAAGGCCAAAAATAGAGAGAGAATTAAAGAAGTCAGCACATTCACTCAAAACCAGAATAAAAACAAGATCTACAAGAAGTTTACATACCACCCTACAACTTTCTACAAATTCCAGAGGATCTTCAAACGACATATCATTCTAGCCCCTAAAAACGATTACTCTATAAAAAACATTTTAAATTCTAAATTAAAAGATGATATCCCACAAGAAAACAAACCAGGAATATATCAGTTCAGCTGTAATGACTGTGAAAAAATCTACATCGGCCAAACAAAAAGAAATATAAAAACAAGGGCAAAAGAACACCACAGAAATATTAAACTCAAACAAGAAGACAAATCTGCAGTAGCTTGGCATTTTTGGAAAGAGAAACACACTATAAATAGAAGCCCAAAAATCCTCAAAAAGATCACAAGGAAGACAGAATTAAAAGTTTGGGAAAACATATATATTTGGAAAAACAAGAACTGGGTTTTCAATTTTGAAATCCCACCAGGCGATCTACTCATTCAGAGGTTCATCAAACCACCACCAGGGACAGAGACAACCACCACAGCAAGCGATGCCGGCAGTCGACCAAAGGAATTGACAATGGAAGCACATGGCTTCTGAAACATGTTTTCCGAAATAAAAAAGTAAGTGATGTAGTGTTACAAAATCAACTCAACTAAATTTCAATTGTCCTCACAAGACCTTCATTTACCACAATGTTCTTAGGATTAAAAGATTTGTTCAGCATTGAGAACACAAGCTTTGAGGGATCAGAACTCAAAAGTTCTGAGAGTTTATTTTGAAGATGTAAGCCTACTCACATAAGAGAATGCGTAACTTCTGCTTGAAGCAGCTGATTACCAAAACTTTACCTTAAAAAATACCCTGGCTGATCAATTTGAAACCATGCTTGAAGTTGTTAACCTTGAGTTTAAATCATAGGCAGTAGGAAACTTGGATTCCCTCAGATGCTGTACAAGTGCTGTGAGGTCACGAGCACATTTCTTAACAAACATTGCATCAACTTTAACATGCTAAAGTCAAATCATTAAACTTAAGTCAAAGCCCAGGCTTAGTCGAGTCATTAAACTTAAAAACGTCAAAAAGTTAAAACTCAGTAGAAGAATTGCAAATTATATTTTACAAAAATTGTCACCAGGACTAGTTCAAAAATCTTAGCAACACATTGCTAAATGTGCAGCAACATTGACTAGTGCAATGAGGAAATTGGTAACAGTATTACCTATGTTGCTAAACAGCCAACTGTTCAATATGTATTGTATTTATCTAAATCCAAGACAACCTCAAATACAACACAATCCTCATTTTATCAGAACTAAGTTGTGGAATTGCATCTCTATAAAAAGAAGATTAACTTAATTTTTAAATGAAACTTAAGGTTTTGCCATATATTTTAAACACTCTAAGGGACACTTAATCTGATCAGATGTGTTTTCTTTTTGCACTTAATTTGAATTTGTGTGGAAATTCATGTGGTGGGTAGGAAAGGAGAACAGAAATTATACACCGGTACCTATTATATGCGATCAGAGATGATGGCAATAGCAGCACAACTGTTAACAATGTAATGGATAAGATTTTCTATTCAACATACCAAATATATCACACCACTGTAAAAAGTTTTGCCCAAATTAGTAATTCGAATTTGTATGGAAATTAACAATTTGAGCGCAAGAGAGGAATACAAAAATGTATGGTATGGGTGCAGTGGAAGAATGTGACAATGGCGGCGGTGTCAGCAGCAGCTTATCTGTTACAATGACGAATATGATTTTCTATTTAGTCAAAACCTAATTTGAATTTACACAGAAGTTCACTTGTGAGTGGGACAGGGACGGAGAAGAACAGAGAATATACCACTATTTCCGTGCATGGTGGTGATCACGGCAGCTTAGCTGTAATGATGAATACAATTTTCTATTTACACAACATAACCGAATATAATAGATTGTTGTAATAAGTTTTACCTAAATCGAATTTGCGCATAAATTCATGTTGTGGGTGGTGGAGAGAAACAGAGGGTTGAATGGAAATGTACCAGTGTATGTGTGGTGGAAGGAGGAAAATGCAAGCTAAACCTCTTTCTTTGTGGCTCCCAACCAACATTAAGTGCTACCACTGATGTGAAAGATTTTTGTTTTTATCTTGGAGAGAAATCTTTCTCCTAATGAGAATGATTAAAGGCCCATTAACAGAGAACCTTTTGGTGCAAAAGCATGCACAAAATCTGCCGCATACGTTATGACATTGTTGGCAAGCATTACCATTTCCTCCTTGGCTTGCCACTTCTGTACCCAAGAAGTTTGAAACCTATCTTTTGTCGCATGCTATTTTGAAAAAATTGCAAATGCATAGCAACCCTAGTTCAGGACATTAATATTTTGGAAAAAAACATTGTCTTGTACTCACATAAATACAGTATTTATTCTGCCAGAAAGTATTTATAGTATATCAGCACTATCTTTGATCCCTCACGTTGGTAAACCAGCTTTAAGTCAAAGCTTTGTTTTTTTTACCTGGATGAATCTCATATCGTTAGAAAATCAAACAAAGTACAGTATCTTGTATAAAAACCCCATTTTTGTGTTATTGTTATTTTTCCATTTAAAATCGGCAAATTCTGCTGTTTTTGGTTTTTTATGTTTTTGTGACTTTAATGTTTTTCACCCTTATCTTTTAGACAAGATTTTCCCATTCCTAGCAATAAGGCCTTGTTTATTAAGATGTTGGCAAAAAACGTTGGTCTTTTTTGTGATATTTAACTGAGTATGTTAGTTATTAATTTGACTGTGTATAGAAAAACTTCTCCCTGTCAAATCACTCGTCAGCAGTGTTAAAATTAACAAGGATTTGTATGCCTTTTAAAATGTGCCTTTATCACAAGTTTTTAATATCTCTAATGTCACACTTTGCACCCATTCTTTCCATTATGTGCTGAAACACTAAGAATTAACTTGATTTACTCTTAATTATCATGCCTCTTATCACCCACTGTCCACTGTGAAAAATATTTTTTGATCATGCAACACCTATCATTTTGGGGATTCATTGCAAGTCACCCATGGCTTAGTGTTTTTAAGACATAAAACTTATTATAGATAATTTGAATTACACTAGTAAACTTTGAATACCATACACAAAGATAATCGCTACCTACAGATTGTTTTGCACATGAACTGAACTGATACTGAACAACCAATTCAGAGAGCTTGAAAGTTTAAAAGTGAAAGAATTCTGTTAACCAAGGGATGGGATGTTTTGCAAGGTTTCACAAATGTCAATAATCACAGAACTGCCTCTACAAGGGATCTTTATTTGACTGCACCATAGCCTTGAAGTAGGCATTTGTGGGAGTAAGCAGCTTTCATACAATCAAAACTTGAGTTAGTTGTCATAAGAACTAGATGTATATAGTGTAGCTGAACATACCACAGTTGAGAGTGGTTGGACCTGGTCATGGACATTGTTGCTGCTCCATTTTGCAAACTTTTTAATCCCTGCTACTGCCGTAATAACACTACAGAATGCAAAATTTTCAATCTTATATTAGTGATTTGTGTAATTACATTCTGCTATGTGAATAGAATATTTAGATGTTTAAAATAGAAATAAAATTACATTTGAATACACCTAGTTAGAAACAGATGAACTAGCACTTCACTAGTTTAACCAAGGAGAAACCCTGTTAAAAAGAGGCCTTATACTACAGGTTATTTCATTGTGTATATAGTGTCTCTGAGCATGTGCATATCTAGAAAGGATTAAGAGGTATCTGGTGGAATACAGGTAAACATGAATTATTCTCTAAGGCCCCTGTTTACTTCAAGTGAAGCTTAACTACATGGATGGAAATTGTGGATGCACACAGATTTGGCAGAAAGAAATATATAACATAGGCCAATATTGGTAAAATTGGCATGGAGAAACTGTTGCGAAATGCAAAAGAATTGAAGGCACAAAAAATGTTCACAAGTGGTTCGCGAGAGAAAAAAAATTATTATTGATAAGGATCACAGAATTCAGGTAGATGGTAAAAACATATTTTAAAAGACTTCAAAAGTGAGAGAAAAGAAATTTCAATGTAAGGAGAAATGACCACCCAAGAATGTGGAAATAGAAGTTTCACAAAGATGAAGAAAGACAAGAAGAATAAGGGAATCAATGTAATGGCAGACAAAAAGATAGATGGAGCCAAACCAAGACAAAGAGGGATACCAATGGCTGAGGTAGCGAAAGAAGAGGTAGCACGAGACACAATGTTGGTAGAACTGGAAGTTGGTGGAGGAAGAAATGATGGGAATATCTACCAAGACCAAACTGGAGGGAGGAGAGAGAAAGATGGAGTTGATGTAGGGAGTAACAAAACATGATTTGGCGATTGTGGAAAATGTCAGTGGGGAAACACATAGGCTAATTATAAGGTGGCATATTATTCAAATGAGTTGTTAAAAGGATGCATAAGATTAAGCCAAAAGAAAATGTCTAAAAATAGTGTCTATGGAGGGGTATGTCAAGTCCATCTCTATCAACAGGCCTGGATGCATGATTCATGATGTTGCGACACTAAGGCTCACATTCCAAGCAATCTACATAGAATAATGACATTTTTACAAGGCTTTTAAGCACTTTTGTGCAAAATAAGCATGCATCCTTTTATATTCTTATATTTCCATATTAAAATGATTATACCTCTGTAGCTGAAACCTTGCACTTGACATTCGGGTGGTTTCATGCTATTCTATATTGCAGTTGCAATGTTGTCAGAATTGCTAGGAAACAAAAGCAACTGATTATGAATCTCTCTCTATTAGATCTAAAGTTGCACATAAATAGTTTACACAGTAGTGAATGCCAATGAATAACTAATTTGTTGCTATTGAAAATAACACATGCATACTATGTTATAACATATGTAGAATAAAATATGTACCTACAACATTATCAAACAAATTAATGCCAAATGGTTTGTTGCAATGAGAGAAATGAAACAGATTTAAGCACTGTATAACAAAATTGATTTTTATATAATTTTGGAAACAGGGAGAATAGAGCAATGGCTGAAGGAAAAAGAAGTAATATTGTCCGCCCCTGTACTGTAGGCACAGTGTCTCTGCTTCACATTCAACAGATCACAAGTTTGAATTTCGCTAGGGTGAGTTACCTGGATAAGGTTTTTCCTTATCCTGAGAAGAAGAATGTCAAGTAACTTTAAGCTCCATTGACTCTGAGATTATGTGAGCATCATTTCACTCACTGTCCAATAAGACAAACTGGGGAAAATGTTATAGATTATTGCCAAGGTCACAATTAATGCACCAGATTTTATGCGTTCATTTTGTGCCAAAAATTAGCTGCTGATGAACCTATGAGCATTCTCATTGGAAAAAAGATGACTCCAAGACTAAAATATAATCAGAGGACTTCCTTTCACATCAGTAGTTGCTGGGTAATGGTCAAGCAGAAAGAGAGAGCTTACCTGTGCATTTCCCCACATCAGGCCGCACATATACCAGTACATTTCCAGTATTGCCTCTGCCTCTCTGTGCCACCCAGAATGTGAATTTAAACACAAATTTGAATTATGTAAAATGTTTTACGATATATTATATTAAGTATGTTGCCCTAATAGAAAATAGTATCCATAATCATCATTACAGCTACACTCTTGCCACTGCCACAGAAACAGAGGATCAAGAGGATCATCTCTCCATCTCTGCCACTCTAAACATTAATTTACGAACAAATTCAAATTAGGTAAGACATTTTATGATATATTAAGTATGTTTTAATTGAAAATTGTATCCATAATTGTCATTTCAGCTATGCATACTAGTACATTTCCATTCTCTTTTCTGTCTCTCTCCCATTTGCAATGTGAATTTCTGCACAAATTCATCAAATCAGGTAAAAAAAAAAGTACAATGTGTTGCAATTAAGTATGGTGTCTAAGCAGAAAATTGTATCCTTCATCATTGTTATAGCTTCACTGCTGTCATCACGTTCTATCACTGCACACATACCGTACGTTTCCATTCTCCCTTCTCCGTCTCTCCCGCTCACAGTGTGAATTTCTGCACAAATTCAAATTAGGTAAAAGCATATACAATGTGCTATATTAAGTATGTTGTCTAAATACAAAGTAATATTTATTGTCAATACAGTTATGCTGCTGCCACAATGTGTACTATCACACCCATATCTTACATTTCCGTATTTTCCTCTCTGTCAACTGCTCAAAATGTGACTTTCCGCGCAAATTCAAATTAAGTAAAATAAAAAAATAAATAAATAAAAAATAAGTGGCTTAATCAGATTAAGTGTTCATTAGTTAGTTTGGCAAACCCTAAATTTCATTTAAAAATTAAGTTATCATGTTCTTTTTATACATGTAGATGATACACTAAATTCTAAAATTAAGTTCTGAAAAATGGAGGTTGTCTTGCATTTGAGGTCATCTTGAATTTGGATATATCAGGTAATGAGGAAACAAAGCAGGACTGGAGAAGTAGGAAACCATATTGTGGTAGCAGAATTGATGATTTTGGGGAAGAGAAAGGCTATAAAATTAAGGGGGATAGTGGAAAACAAAATACCTAATGATTGACTAGATAAGCGAATATTGATATCAGAAGTAAACCAATTGATAAAGAATTTAAATGAGACCAGCCAGTAGGAAATGATGGGATTTCAGGAGAATTTTGTAAAATGTGCTATAGAGTTGAATACAGCCTCAAATTAATGACAAAATTACTAAACAAAATTTACGGATGGGGAAAAAGAAACAAAAAAAAAAAAACTTGGAAGTTACAATCACCTAACTTTCTTTAACCGCTGTCATTTCTTACTACATATACAAACTATTCTTATGAAAGTTTATTTATCTATTTACTTCATTTTAATTGACATACACCTTTGCAGAAAGTTCCACTCATATATTTCATTATAGATACAAGGGGATAGTTTAAGAATTAGAAGCTATATATCCTCCTAAAAATGCATAGCTTCCTTACAATCACATTAAAATCCAAAAGAATTTAAATAAATTTAAAAATATTGAATTTTTTGAAAAATCAATACAGAAATTTCAGAAATAGTCTGTGGCACAAAAAATATTATCTGGAATAAATTGGTATTTAAAGAGATTCACATTTTTTGCATTATCATACATCACTAATGTGTAACAGTTATTCCAGATTATAAAACATTCCATAAAAGTATAGTCCATTTCATGGCTATTTCAAGAAAATTCAAGATAAGCATTTTTATTTTATCTACATGTTAGAGCCATTTTAGAGAAAATTAAGCAATTTGAAAAATATTCCTTTAAAAGCACAGTTTAATATTGGTTTTTCCTGAAAAGCGTAAAATATGTTTGAAAGAAACTAAACTCTGTCATATACCTCTTTCTTAAAAGGCTTTTTTTGATTTGGGGTCTCAAAATATGTCCACTGAAATCTCAGTGCAAAGCTTTTGGCTGTAATGCAATACTTTCTCTAATTACTTAGGTAAGCAGTAAAGAAACTAAACATACAATACATACCAAAATGCAAGATAGCAGCATTTCTGCAGCTCTGAATTTTGGATTTCCACAAGCAGAGACATAGTGTCCTGATGCAGTCCTTTGGCATGATGTCAAGAAGCTCCTAAGATACTCCATATGGCACTAAAGAAAGAAACAAAACATCCATTACCCATTTAGTCAAGCAGTTTTTAAGGAGAATTTACTGCTATTAATTCAAATTTGGAAAGTGATTCTTTAATTCTTAGACCTTAATTTTAGATTCCCTTAAGCAACAAATTTTCTCTTAACCAAATGCTTGGATTTGATTACATCAATTTTAAATAGTGACAGATTCCCTTCAAAAGCTTCACTGGCCTAATTGTTTACAGGTAGTTGCATATCAGAAAAATGTCTCAGACCATTCATAGTTTACAAATAAGATTCTACTTGATCATTCTATAATTAGTTAATAAAGATATTTCTGCTAATCATAACTTTTTGTCAAATGTTGATTAGTTTTAATTGCACAAACATTTGGGTTTTAAATGCAACTTTTAAACAGAACTATTGCTCACATTTTTTTTTTTTTTTCTTTTTTTTTGCTTTATTACATCACTAAAATAGCTTTTAATTTAGAAGCATCAGATTCTTAAATTAGGCTAAACTTCAATATTGCAAACATTTTGATAACCTTCCCTCTAACTACGTAGTTAATTGTATGCAAATGAGAAGTACTGCATTAATTAATCTGTCTTAAACTGTACTATTTCTTTTAAGGAGAGGGTGCTTCCTGAATCTGGCTTGCATGATTTTGGAGACAAATATTTGCTAACTTGGAGAAACATTCAAAGTTAATACATCAAATACTAAGAAGTATTTTAGACAGTGGAACTCCATCGTATTAAGTTTTGATAAAATTGATTCACCTTTACTCAACTTCCCATTTGTTCGGGGAGATTAATTTCAGGGTACCTTTAGCCTATCTCTAATTCCGTGGTCGACTGATGCTACAACTGTTGGTTGTGTCCAGCTCGGTGTTGTGCTGCCTTAGGATGATGACATCCACAGCAGGAACTATTTCTTCCTTTACGCAATGATTGTCAGACCAAGAGTGATGAGCTACTGCAGACTTGCCTATATGCCTGTACCTAATGCTCAAGTGTTATTTCATCCTAGTTTCCAAATTTCTCTTTTGTCTTCCTGATATGAACCTTGTTGCAGTTTTGGCAACTCATTTTATGAACCCCTTACTGTTTAGTTTTTGGTATGGTATCTTTCAAAGAGTGATTTAATAAGTTACAGATGTTATCTATTTTGAGGAGCTAGTTTTATGTTAAACTCCTTAAAAATCTTTCCACAAGATTTTTGGATGAAAAATAAATTTGCAAAATATATGTAACCTTGGACCTTCTAAATAAAATTGAACATATTGTAGTCAAAACAGGAGGGGTGATGATGATATCTGAAATCGTCCTTATTCATGAGCATCCTAGTTGAAAAAAATAAATTTATTAAAACAGTGGTTAAAGAAAATTAACATTACATGGAACAAATTGAAGAATACATTAAATTGACAAATCTTTGGACAAAAAAAATAGTTTCATATTTTCCAAAAAGTGTTTTACACAAACTGCAGCTTTGGTTATGGGCAATTCTCTTATGTCTATGTTAACTGATTTATTATAAGTAACTTAGAAATTCAAATCACTAAAGCATTCCCACAGATCTTCAAATCCTGGCATAGATATATGGATGATGCGTTTGATATTATTCCTAAAAAACTAATGGATGATGCAGTCAAGTTACTCAATATGCAAGTAAGTCCATAGTATTCACTGTTGAAGAGGATCAGAATGAATGTTTAACCTTTTTAGATTTAAAAATCATCAGAACTGAAACAAGATTGGAGTCCAGAATACGCAGAAAAGAAACACCTTTTGGCAATCCAGTTTAACCCCATTACAATACCAATTTTCCAAACTCCATATTTTAGTTCACAGGCTAATCAATGTTACATTGAATAAAATGGAGTATGAGAAAGAATATACATACATCACGTTGTCAAATTGGACAATTACAGTACAAACTTTATTGACAAATTTATTTACAGACACAAAAGAAATAATAGATTACATTAAATCATCACTCTGGAAAAGGCCGCGCCGTGGCCGAGTGGTTAGACCACTTGCCTCTCACCTAGACGGTCGGGGTTCGATCCCAAGCGACCGCATGTGAGATTTGTGGTGGACAAAGCGGCGCTGGGGCGGGTTTTCTCCGGGTACTCCGGTTTCCCCTGCCATCGCATTCCACCAGTGCTCCATCATCATTCAAGTATCACCAGTGTCACCGCCTGCGGTGCCATAAGTAGTTAAAGCGGGCGTTAAACACTACCAAAAAAAAACAAAAAAAAAAAAAAAAAAAAAACTCTGGAAAAACTGGAAAGATCATCAGTTAAATTTTGTAAATTTACTTTTCATCCAAAATTCTTCTGGAAATTTGAAAAGACTTTTAAGGAGCTTAACATAAAACTGGCTCCTCAAAATAAATATAACATCCAGAACTAATTGCATATGCAGTTAGAGCAATCATTGCGACATGTTTCTAAAATTTACAAAAGCAGTGATGCACTAAGCGTGCTGCTTACTCACAAAGGCATTCTATGCTGTACTTTATTAACATGCGGTCATTATGTTCAAAGTTACAGGTGAGATATGGCAACTGATAGGTCCACCTATTGATCAGGAACAAGATTCTCAAGCCATTAAATAAAGGCCATATAGTTGGGAACATTTCATTGTGTACATAGTGTTCCTCAGCTTTTACATATGAAGACTGGACATCAATAATGGGCTAAGTGCCAAAAAGTTGATTTTGAGTTATTCAATTTTTTGTGTTTTGTCAAAAAAAATTTCGGTATAAAAACCTGAATCAAATTGTTTAGTTATTATCTAGGGTAAGGTTTATATTACTATTGCAAAAGTTTTTTTTTTAAATTCCTTCCCCTTATGAATGAAACAAAATATTTTAGTCAGAAAAATGTAGAACATGCTAAGTGCCATGTACTTATCCGCAAAAATTAGGTAATTGCCAATGAAAGAAGGTTGGTAATTTTAACTGTTTATTAGTTGTAATTTGACAAGAAGAAACATTATATACTTACATTGTCATATATTTAATACTTTTGAGCCTTTCGTTTTTACTTTTAAAGAATACAAAGTTATTTTAATTGATTAATTCTTAAGAACGCTAGATTTTCTTCTTTCAAATGCGGCAGCATCTGTCGCAGATCCCTCTTCTTCTCAGCTGACAAGTGGTTTTGACATGGTTGTGATGGTATGACCAAGTGCTTGATTATATTAGTGGTAACCCCTTTCTTGAGAACTTTGGAGGTGGTCCATGCTTCAAGCTCATTAAACATTGTTCTTGTCTTGACTTAGGTTCGCCTTTTTCAACCTAATCCAACTGCATTTGGAAACACTTAGTTTTGTCGTATTTATGTATGAATCAGCTGCAAAGGGATTGTTAGGTATTGCATCCACCATCAGTTTTACGAGGTCCTTAGGAACTTGACACTTTTCAACCCTTTTACGTTTCTCGATCTGGGCAAAATCCCTGACATCACATGACAAATATGAGTAGCCAAGACCAAAAACTTATGGTTTATCTCATCAAACTTGCCCGTAATTGTTAAATACATCCAAAGAAATACCATCATTTTATTTTTATTCTGACCAATGCAGTTATCAGACCAGATGTTAAGTTTTGTTTTCTCGTAAATTCTGGACTACTGAGTGCTTTAAAGAGGCATGAAGCAATTTCATTACCGCCTTGGCCACTCATACCCTTGTGCCACAAAAACATGAGCCCTTTGTTGTTGTCACCAATATGGAAACACAGGTTGTAACATGAAAGCTGGCGTGAAGGCAGAGGCTCAGTTTTCCTTCCACCATCACATTTCTATTGTAGACATAATGTTTTCCTTCACTTCTACTACATTTCCTTTCATCCCGAATTGATTCTCCCTTGTTTCTTTTTTGCTTGTGTCGCTGTTAAATTCTATTGTTACAATCCACTGTTAATAACAACAAACTCAAGGCACAATCACAACAGGTTTTAATCACAATAATTACAGTGGTGTTGTCATCGATGCTAAGAATCAACAGTAAAGCTCATTGGCACATAGCCCGTTACAGCCTCAATAGTGGTCCGGTACATACCTCGCACACCATTTTCCAGGCCTTGTATGTACTATGATTATGGTCGTGGCAGTTAGCCCACTTGTTAGGTTGTTGGCGATGGCACTTGCCAACTAGTGGAATGCGAGATAAACCTGAAGTAGGCCTGTTTATTAAATAAAGCAATTTAGAACTCGACCAACTTACACAAAGTTAAACTATACAGATGAAAATTGTAGATGCATCAGGTTTGGTAGAAAGTAAAACATATTTACGCCAATAATAGCAAATAGTGGCTTCAATATAGATGAAATAGCAGCTTACAAGAAATGCAAAAATATGAAAGATACAAAACATTTTCACTAGAGAGCATTTTGGCGACAAGGAAAAAATTTAAAAACAGTATTAACTCATAAAGATCAAAGGATCCAAGGCTGATGGTAAAAAAGCAAACTTTAAAGGACTTCAATTCGTAAATCATAGGAGAGAAAAGTAGTTTAAATGTGCAGAGAAACAACCCCTAAGGAACGTGCAAACAGCAGTAGCTTCACAAAAGTGAAGAAAGCCAAGAATGATGGAGTCAACATACTGACAGACAAAAAGAAACATCAGTTTGATTGAGACAAGCCATAACAAAGAGAGGGAAAACAATGGCTTAGGGAGAGAAAGGAGAGGCAGCAGGAAACGTGGTGGTGTTGCAACCAGAAGATGCCATAGAGGAAGAATCGTTTGGGATCTCAAGACAAAGACCAGGCTGGAGGGAGCAGAGGGAGGAAAGAAAGAAGAGACAGGTTGGTGGGGGGAGCAAAAAACATGATTTGGAAACTATAGAAGCCTTCAGTAGGAGAAAATGAGTATCTATTATAAGGGAGAATATTATTCAAGTGAGTAGTTAAAAGGATTCGCTAGATTAAGCGAAAAGAGTATGTCTAAAGGCAGTGTCTGTGGAGGGGTATGGTGCTAAACAAGCAAGGATAGAAAGATGAGAAGCATCAGTGAGTCAAAAGAAATGGGATATAGAAAGAAAATTGAGAAATTGAAATTTACAGAAAGACCAATATGTATAGTGTTGCAGTTACTAGATGTTCAGAAATGTAGAAAGATTAAAAAGGGAAATAGAAAGGGTTATATGTGCAATGAATATTGTAGAAGTGGCAGAGATATGGTTAGAAGGAAAGGAAACTATAGAACTTTAAAGATTAAAAACAAAAGCATTATTAACAGTGAATCTCTCTTCATGATGGATTTTTAATGAGTCCCATTTATTTATTCAGTTTCACTTTTAAATGATGGCAAATATCAATATGTTTTCAAGGAGATTTTCCCTCATCTTCAGTGGCTGGTTGAATGGAGCTCCACCTTTCTTGCGTCCACTTCCTGCTGTAACCAAATCTTTTGCCATCTGGTGTCACGGGCACAAAAATTTACCTCTTTATTCAATGGCATGATTTAAAAACAGAGAAACATCAAACTATAGCAAATAGACAAATCTGTGGTACCACATCATTTTAGATAGAAATCCACAAAGTTGGTGAAAATGTAAAACTGTTAAAACTACTTATGTCACCAGTTAAGTTGGACATCTGGAAAATAGTTTGAATCATCAAAAACAACTACAATGCAATAAATTTAAAAATTCTGTCATTGAAAGAAGAGTTAAAACCTTGAGTAGCTAAATCCAGATGGTAACATGATAACTAGGGAAGAGGAAGCGAATAAGAGTGAGCTTCACTCACCCAGCCGCTGCAGATGGGGATGGGGATGAATGTTCCTGAATTTCTTTTGATGTTTTCCAACATTTAAAAGTGAAGGTAAGTAAGTGTAAATAAGTTTGACTCATCAAAACTCAATCACAAAAAGCTTTACTTTAAGCATATAACATAAAATGCAAACAAGATGCATAATAAAGGCAGAGCTTTTGATATTGGTATAAAAACACATAGAAACATTAATTTAGAGCACCACAGCAAAAATAAGAAGTTTAGTTATATGGATCAATATTAAACTAATAAAGGAGGACAATATAAGTTTTGGGGTATGAGTAGTATACATCCCTCTAGAACCATATTTTTAAATTGCATATTATTCAATAGTCCATAAGAAGAAATGGAAAAATTATGAATATTTCTTAAATATGAGTTGTTACTGCTGAGAGATTTCAATGCAGGAATAGAAGAAAATGTCTGGCTAATAAGAACAGCAATTATAGGTAAGAGACAAGGAGGGGAAATAAAGTGAAACATGTAATTAGGAGGGAAAGAAACTACTAGCACTTTGTGAAACAAATAATTTAAAGTTATGTAATAGTCAATAGGAAAGGATAGAGAAGGAGCATTTACATTTGCAATGCAACCTGTCAATAGTGTGATAGCCTATTTGATATGTAGTCTTGAAATGGAGAAAAAGGTTGCAAATTTCAAAATACTGAAAGAGATAGTACTCACTTTCCTATAATTTTATTTTGGAAATAGGTGGATTAGAGCAAAGGGTGACAGAATTTGCAATGCAACCTGTCTATAGTGTGATAGCCTACGTGATATGTAGTGTTGAAATGGAGAAGATTGCAAATTTCAAAATACTAAATGAGATAGTACCTACTCATTTCCCTATAATTTTGGAAATAGGTGGAATAGAACAAAGAGTGAAGGAACAAGAAGTAATATCACAAACAAAAAGAATTAGAATCATTAAATGGAGGGAGAAATAAAATAGGTGTTTTGGCAACCCATAATTTCAGGGGTGGGATAAATTCTAGAATATGATATAGATGTCCCTATATAGCTGAAATGGACTAGGATTAATAGAATTAAACAATGACAACAGCAGTGGAATGGAGGTAAGACAAAAAGAAAATCAGAAAAGCAAAGTGTGGTTTGATGTTGAGTATGTGGTCACAAAAAGAGAAGTGATCAGAGATTTAAAAGATGGAGAGCAATACAGGAGGGGAAAGTAAGGCAAATGTTTATTAGAGGAAAATGGGAAAGTGAGGCAGAATAATAATATGAACAAAGGCAAAAGAAGCTAAAGAGAAACAACAGTAAAATAATATGGGAGTTAATGAAGAATGGAAGCAGGAGAGTAGTAATCCAGATTCTGCCAGAAGAATATCATTTTGGGGAGGAGAAAGGCAATAAATTTAAAATTTAGATGATATCGGGAAAACAAAATAGCTAATCATTGATTAGATAAGCAAATATTGAGATCAGAAGTAAACCAACTGATAAAGACTTTAAAATAAAACCAGGTAGTGGGGAGTGATGGACTTTCAAGCGAATTTTGGAAACATGCGCAAAAGTTGAGGGCGGCCTTAAATTTATGACAAGATTACAAAACAAAATTTAGGAAAGTAAAAAACTTAACTGAAAGCTGGAAAAATTAGTAAGCAGTTTATTACATTTTTATGATTAAGTATTTAATAGATTATAAAACCAGTTAAGTTATATAAAAGTACCATTTTAAATATATCCTGTAGTTACCAAACCCAATGATATAAGCAAAACTGAAAGCAAAACTTCTATCCTCTGTCTAGATTACAAAGTTAAGAAGACCCAGAATTCCTTAAGGGCATGTAGGTGGAGCCAAGACCAAAAATTATCAGATGGCTCTTCTCTTTAATCATAAGGTCTTTATTATCCTACACAGCGGTTATCTGGAGGCCTGCCTCAGAAATGAAGGCAGTGGTTACTAGGCTAGATTTGCTGCAGAGATTGGCATATATGATGATACCCGGGGCGATGTAGACCACCCCACAGTCTGCCTTAGAGATTTTGGTGGACTTCCCTCCTCTGCATTTGTATGTGAAGGAGGTTGCAAGGGTGAGTGCACACTGCCTCTGGACCACCTCGTAAGGGACACTAATTCTGAGTAGACTTCGGGAAAGGTGCCCTATCTCCCTGATGGCAGGAGATTTAATGGGGGCCAGATATAATCTAAGCACAGTGTATATGGTGGTGTTTCCAACCAGTAAGAAAGGGGACCCAGATGGTTCACACTTTGGGGGCAGGATGGGGGTCAGGGCCTAGGACCAATCTTACCATTCCCCTAGGAAGCTTTGCTACTGTGTTCCAGGCTGAGATAAATGCCATCTTAGCCTATGTCATACATATTTTAAACGTGCCAGGCAGACAGGCGGGTATTCATATCTGCTCAGATAATCAGGCAGCTTTGAAGGACCTTATGGCAGTTAAAATAACATCCAGATTGGTGTGGGAATGCCAAGGATGTTAGGCAGATTTTGTGCTGGCGGATAGGTTACCCTTGTCTGGGTTCCAGGACATGCAGGCATCAGAGGTAATGAGATGGCAGACACTGACTAAGTGGGGAGCAGGTCTTGGGTTTGTAGGATTTGAGCCCCCAGAAGCGTAAATATGAGATAACCCAGCTTACAGCTAGGGCTCATCTTGCGTTTTGGAAAAAGTAAAATATTACCAGACAAGCCCATGATATTATTCCTGGACTGGAAGGCAAACCAAGTCAAGCTCTTTTGCACCTAACTAGAACCATGATACAGCATATCAAGAAGACATTGATGCTTAATGAGGCTCATTGAGGACGCCATGTGTAGGAAATGTTGGATGGGTTTTGAAGCATCCCAGCATATTCTATGCAAATGTGAGGCATTGGCTTTTTACAGGTAGCTAACTCCGGGTTCCTTCTTTTTGGATCCAGGGTATAGAAGTGCAATATCAAGGATGTGATCCAATTTAATGGGACCATCGGTCTTGATTGAAGTCTAGTGTATGAGGCACAAAGGGCTCCAGGAGCCTACATCCAAGGCCACTCAGTTTTCATCATTATCTATGCTCTGTCATTTATCACTGTGTATACAAACCATTCTTACAAAAGTTTGTTCATTTATTTACTTCAATTCTAATTGATATAAACCTTTGCAGAAAGTTCTACATTAAATATTTCATTATAGATACAAAGGGAATAACAACATTCAAATATTTACTAAATACTAGTGCCTCCCACCGAGTTGTGTAATCGTGGCCCAGGTAGTTTCAACCTTGCAGTTCAATCAAATGTTTAAGAATAAGAAGCTATATACCATCCTAAAAATCCATAGCTTTTCCTTCAGTCACAAGAAACAATATTGAAAGAAATTGAAATGAATAACAAAAGTATTGAAAGGTTTGAACAACTTATAATGGATATTTCGGATATAGCTTAATGCATAAAAAATGATTATCTGGAATAAACTTGAGTTTAAAGAGACCTACATTTTTTGTGTAGCACGTTATCATATATCACTCAATGTTTACCAGTTAATCAAGATTGTACAGCATAACATTAAAATATAGTCTATTTCCTGGCTATTATAAGAAAACTTAAGTATTTTATTTGTCAAGTAAATAATGTTAACTTGTATAGGTGGTATTTTAATCAAAACAACCATTTTTTAAAAAATATTCCATATAAAGTTCAGTTTGGTAGGTGTTTTCCTGAAAACTTTGTAAAGTATGTTGGGAAGAAACTATAAAGTCTCCCTCTCCCTACCTGTGTGTGATAGGGAGAGGGAGACAGACTTTTTGATTTGGGATCTCAAAACTTGCCCTCTGAAATATCAATGCAGAATTTTTTACTGTGGTACAATACTTTCTGTACATAGTTAAGCAGTAGAGACACTAAAAATATAATACATACCAAAATGTAGTTAAGATAGCAGCATTTCTGCATCTATGAATTTCAGATTACCACAAGCAGAGACATGATGTCATGATGGCAGTCCTTCAGGATGATATCAAGAAACTCTTGAAATCTTCTATATGGCACTGAAAAACAAAGAAATTATAACATCCATTATTCATTTAACTAAGCAGTTTTTCCTGTTACTAATACTAAGGATGACAGGCATTCAAATTTGGAAAGTAGTTCTTCAATTCTCAGACCTTAATTTTAGATCACTTGAACATACTATTTTTCCCTTAACTTAATGCTTGGACGTAGTTACATAAATTTTAAATAAAAACGGATTACCTTCAAAAGATTAATTAGCCTCATTGTTTACATATAGCTGCATATCAGAAAAATGTCATACACCATTCGTGGTTATCAAAAAAAATTCTACTTGGTCATTTCATAGTAATATAGATATGTCTGCCATTTATAATTTTCTGTCAAATATTGACGGTTAATGCATAAATGTTTGAGTTTTAAATGGAACTTTCAAGCAGAAGTATACCTCAGCGTTTGCACTTGACAGCAAGCAGATACGTTGGTACACACTTAAATAACATGAAAAGTTTTATTCATTAGACTTCCTGCAACAATCACAAGGCAGAATTGCAGTCTGTCAATCATAAATGTGAAACAGAACTGGAAGTACCTCTGTTGCCCGATTTGGCTATTTCCAACCTCGTGCTTAAGTCTGTGACTTTTAACATGTGCATCGAGTTGTTCTTTGAAAACAACATAATATTTGGTGCTATTTATTCTTGTTGTAACTGTTGACAATGTTCTTAGTGTTTATAAGTAATTATATGTATTTAATGACCTATTATATTTCATTAATATTACTTATAAAAGATTTGAAGTGTGACAATGTTTAAAAAAGGATTCTGATCACCAAATGATTTGCGAAACGAAAATCCTTTGTATAACAGTGTGGCACTTTTCCAGACAATTGGAATTATTGAGGATGCAAAATTCTTTGACTGGTAAGAGGAACATGTGAAGTTTAAGATATCCCTCTATTCCTGCTCATAAGACCATTCAGTGAACTGCAGCAGCTCTTGGATTATGAAACCATAACTGTTGTTGAATCAATGAATGAATGAATAAGTGTATTTAATGACATAGCAATATCATACATAGAATTTCAAAAATCGCACGGGTCCACAGACCATATGTGCTTTTGTAATACACATTACAAGCAATATTAACAACAACAACAAAGCATTAAAAGAGTAAACACGAAAATAAAAAGACAAAGGAAATACACAGTCAAAAGCAATATTAAACAACAATAAAGAATTAAGAGTGAACCCGAAAATAAAAATACAAAGATATTCAAATATATCAATTTAAATTTACAGCACAGAGTACACCTTCATAAATGCACCCTCTTATAATAGATAATTACACTTACAAGACATATATACATATAATATATACACCATATATAAAACCATAGCACAACAGTGACCTAAGTATGACATATATGCATGCAGAACATTGTAGTCACTTTTGTTTAGTTGATCTTATTCCTCCCCCCCCCCCTTCTCTATTGGCAGCCTCCTCAGATCTCAGCTGTCTTGCCTTAAGTATAAATTTATCTAGCCCATCCATGTTTTCTGTGCCTGCCAGTAGCGTCCAACGTGCTTCTAGCCCTACATTCGCAGTGGTAAAAAATCGCAGCAAATATTTTTCCCGCCATTCCTCCATACCCCTACATCTTACCATGTGAGTCCACGACTCTTCCTCCTTGCAAATGGGACAGATTCTCATACCATTCTCGTCAGAAATTTTCGTGCTCCTCCATGCTCCTAGTCTAATCCACGCGAGCCCCTCTCTAATGAGTTTGGTACCTGTTTTGATGTATTGCTCAATACCCCACTCCGATTTTAGCCCAGACTGTACTTCTAATGACACCTTCTCTGTGCATTGTGCAATTATTTGCTGTCTGTCAATATCACAGAGGCGGTTCTTAATTTTTCTCCATATAATTCTCCTGTTTCCCTGCCCCACCATCCAAATGTCTCCCATCCCAATGGTTTCCAACCCTTTCTTTAATTTTGATGCCCACGTCGAATTAACTTCCATTCGCAACTGTTCACGGTAGCAGACTGCCCTAATTAGAGATTGGTTTCCGTGAACGATTCTCATCCAATATTTAACTGCTCTGATTTTGCACTCTATCATTTCACTATGTGCCCCAAATTCCCTCATTATTCCGCAGTTTGCCGTACCCCTCCCTGCATCCAGAATTCCTTTCAAAAATTGGGTCCTCACTTGATCCAGATTCCCTGTCTGTTCCCACCCCCATATTTCTCCTCCGTATGTCATAACTGTTGTTAACAAGAGAGTGAAACATAAGGATATGACAACGATGATGCTGACGATGTGATGTATCCAAGGATAACACACATTTGGATGAATTGAGCCATTATAGTTTTAAAGCATTTTGTTATATCATGCTTATATCTGTTTCATTTCTCTTTTTGTAGCAAGCAAGCTCACAATTTGTGCTATATTGTCAGAAGGTTATTTATTCCACATGTGTTATATATTACATATGTGTTTTCTGTTAATAATAAGGGTAAATTAGTTTTATTTATTGGAAGTCACTACAATGTACAGGGTTTATCTACAACTTTAGACACAATAGAATTGTTCACAATCAGCTTTAGTTGTTTATTGGCAACTGGCAATGTTGTAACCATAATATAGCCAACATTACATGAAGCCACTGAGGATTCATAGGTGGGAGCATATTGCAGACATATTGGTAAAATGTTATTACTTTATTACATCATTACTATTATAGCATTTAATTCAGAAGGGTCAAGAGTTCTTAAACTTGGCTAAACTTCTACATTGCAAACATTTTGAATAATCTTCCCTCAAAATATGCAACTGGAAAATAAAGTATTGCATTCAATTCATTTATCCAGAACTTTACTATTTCTTTTGAGGAGAGGTTCCTCCTGAATCTAGCTTGCATGAATTTGAAGGCAAATTTTTGCTGGCTAGCAGATATATTTAAAGTTAAATTGTACGTGCACTTAGAACAATAATCGATGTAACACATTTCTAAAGTTTCCATAGGTTTGCCTTACTATGTGTTTTTACCTGCTTATTATAGGCAATCTTTAATAGCCTAGACATAGACTGGTTAACATGCCACTTCTAAAAAAATGAATACAAGGCAGAATACTACAAAACAGTCTAAATTGCAAATAAAAATGGTTTCACAAGATCCCTTGTGGATAAAAAAATACAACTAGCCAAAAAGAAGAAATTTCTAAAAGAAACAACCACTCTCTCAGCAACAGAACAAAAGATGGGCTTCAAGAAATTCACATACCACCCATGGGCATTCAACAAGTTTCAAAAAATTGTCAAATAAATAAATAAATAAATCATTCAGCTAGCACCATTAAACTGTCACAGCATAAAAAATAAATTAAGCTTAAATATCAAGGATGTCATACCAGCAAAGAAAAAAATCAGGATATACAAAATGGAATGCAAGGATTGTAATCAGATTTATGTTGGAAAAACAAAAATAAATCTAGAAACAAGATCCAAAGAACACTTCAGAAATATAAATAAAAAACAATTGGAAAAATTAGCAGTTGCCACCCACTTTAGGACAAAACACCACAATATAAATTTAGATCCAAAACTTCTAAAACACACAACAGGAAACCAAGGGCTGGCCACATAGGACCACATCTTCATTGTAAAGAATTGAAACAGGGTTTTCAATTTTGACGTTCCACAGAAGGATGTGTTTAGCAAGTTCATTGAACCACCACCAGAGACAGCACTTATAACATTGCCAGCTTCACCGCAAGGAATTAGTCGATGTCCAGTTGAAAATGAAGGAAACTAGTCCTTCGAAACATGTTCTGGCAAAAATCCCAAGTAAGTGTTGTTTAGGGTAACTAATCGACTCGCCAAATAAATGAATATAACAAACTTCCACAAAAAGAAAAGTGAAACAGCAATTTTACAAAAGCGAAGAAAGAAAAGAATAATGACGGAGTCAATGTACTGACAAAGGAAAACTCAGTTGGTTTCGGTCAAACCATGACAAAGAGAATGAAAACAATGACTTAGGAAAACTAAAGAAGAGGCAGCAGGAAATATCCTTATGTTGGAACCAGAAGGTAGAGGTAGAATAGCTGGCAATATCAACAGTAAGACAATGCTGGAGGGAGGGGATAGAAGAAAGAAGATAGGAATTGGTGGAGGAAGGGACAAAACATGATTTGTAGTCTGTAGAAGATGTCAGTGGGGAAATATGAGGATTTACTATAAGGGGATATATTATTCAAGGAAGTAGTTTAAAGGATGCACCAGACTAAGAGAAAGGAAAAAACCTAAAAATAGTGTCTGTGGAGAGGTATGGTGTTAAACAGTCAAGGATAGAAAGATGAGAAGGACTAGTGAGTACAAGAAAAAAAATAATCTGATGTGTTCCATTTACATAACTTTCTATCGCTGTTCCATATACAAACTATTCTTACAAAAGATACTGTATTTTTCTATCCACATCATGCTAATCGAGATAAAAATTATCAGAATTGGTCTTATGACTTGCTTCCCAGTACATAGAAGAGAAATAAGGGAATCCACTAAGCTAAATCACTAGTCAAATCCTTTAAAAGCTGATTGATATGTGAAACAATTGAGGTTTGATTTGCTTTGCATGGCTAGCAGTAAAATGAGAGATGAAGCGGAAGGTTGCTTCCCATTTGAGAAAAATTAGTTTAAAATTGAAACATATAACAAGGAATATCTCAAAAATAGTAAAGTTCTACAAGAAAAACATATATGATATAAGTTATGTGTTTTAATGAAGTCTACATTTGTTGTAGAACAAGTTTTTGTCTATCTCTTACGGTTTAACAGTTATACAAAATTCTGCAAATTCCATCCAAAATAAAAAGGTCTCCAGAGGCTTCTCAGAAAATTCAAAATATACATTTTATTTGTGATGTAACATCTTTAATAAACAGTATTTTAATCAAAATCGTTAAGAGCTATTTTTGGGAAAACAAAATTTTCAAAAAATTTCCATGTAAAGGGTAGTTTGTGGGGGAAGGGGGGGATTGTTAGGGCCCTTTCTATTTATATTAATGATACATGATTCGCCATCTTTTGTAAATTCCCCAACAATGTTGTACGCTGATGACACAATTTTTCTAAATGAAAGTGCAGATTTAAACTCGCTTCAAACCTTAGTACAAAATACACTTTCTCAAGCTTCCTTATGGTTCAGAGCAAATGGTTTTCTATTAAATGAAAGTAAAACTCAGGAAATGTATTTTGGTTTAAGAAATATACCGAATCATCATGAAATAGAGACCATTTAATGTCTAGGTATTCTTGTTGATAGTAAATTGTCTTGGGAACCATATATAAAAAATATATCAGCAAGGCTTTCTAGGTTTATTTATTTTATCAGGAATCTAAAAAATCAAATTTTAAATAACTATGCATATTTTGCTTTTTTTCAAAGTATTATATCTTATGGAATTTTGTTATGGGGAAATAGTGGACATGTACAAGACATTTTATTGTTACAGAAAAAACTTATTAGGATAATCACTGACTCAGGTAAATTAGACCATTGTAAACCATTATTAATTAGAATGCAGTGTTTGACAGTAGTTAACCTATATATTTATCATGTATTATTGTAAGTTAGAAACAATGTTTCAACATTAGCAGTTAGGGGAGATGTGCACAACTATAATACTAGGAGTCGTACTTGTATAGAAATACCTTATCAAAGATTAACCAAGTCACATAACTCTCATGTAGTTCTGGGATTAAAGATGTACAACAAGCTGGGGTTGGATCAAAAAGAATTACCTATAAATATCTTTAAAGCAAGATTATATAAGCTGCTAGTGAATAATCCTGTTTATACTATTAATGAATTTCTTGAAACTGAATATACTGTATTATAATTTGACGTCTATACTGTATTATAATTTGATGTCTATACTGTATTGTAATTTGATGTCCATTGCTGTACAAGTTGAACAACAATAACATTTATTATTTATTTATTTATTTTTCCTGAAAATCTTCATGCTGCATCCTTGGAAGACACTTGACATAAACACCAAGTTTGATATTTAATGGTCGTTTTGTTTTTGAGTTGTACTGCATGCAAACAAAGCACACACATATTGACCGACCTTTATTTAATTTTTTTATCAGGGAACCTCAAAACATACATTTATGGCAAAATCTTGACATCAAATTTTTGAGTTGAAAACAATACCTTCTCTAGCTACTATTTTCATTTTATGTACATATGTACTACAGGAATGTAGAAATATTAAAAGTTGGGCAGGCACTGGAGAAATAGTAAGGTAAGGGTGATATATGCAATGGATATCATTTAGGATAGGTAGAAGTAAAGGAACCTATAAAGCTTTAAGGATTAAGAATGCAAGTACTATTATCAGTGAATAATTCATTATGGAGATTTGATGAGTTTTTTTTTTTTAAAAAAACAGTAACGGAGTCTGATCAGGACTCCGGTACTGTATCCCTATTTACATTTCCCCCCGTAGGTTTTACTGATTACTGGTTTACTGGTTTTACTGTTTCTTTTACAAACATATACACATTGCACAAACATATAACATCCATGCCCAAGGGGCGGGACTTGAACCCACGATCCCCTGCCCACAAAGCACCAAAGCGAGATGCTCTAGCGAGCGTGGCCATGGGAACCGGCACTTAGTCAAACTTATGCACACTCAGCTTCACTTATTAAATGTTGGTAGGTAGCCACTGAATCAATTTACATTTGCAATGCAAACTGCCAACATTGTGATAGTCTGCATGATATGTACTTTTGAAATTGAGGCAAAAATAGCATATTTCAAAATACTATATGAGGTAGTACTTAATTCCCCATAATTTTGGAAACAGAGCTAAGGGTGAAGGAACAAGAAGTAATACCACAACCAAAAAGAACTAAAATTTTTAAATGGAGCAAGGAATAAAGTACATGTTTTGGCAAGTCATAAATTCAAGGGTAGGGGAAATTCTAGAATTTGATATAGATGTCTCTATTGAAGCTGGGAATTTAGAAATGGACTAGATTTGATGGAATTAAACAGTGCTAGAGCTGGAGTGGCAATGGAAGTATGACAGAAAGAAAATCAGAAAAACAAGGTGTGGTTTGAGGCAGAGCATGCTTCTCCAGAGAGAGGTTTTCAGAGAATTAAATAGATGGAGAGTAGCACTAAAAGGAAAAGTGAGGCAACATTTCTTGATTAGCAAATGGGGATATAAATGGTTATTTGAGGAAACCAGGAATGTGTTGGAAGATAATATATGAACAAACACAAAAAAGGCTATACAAGAACAAACAGTAAATCTGATTGACTAAATAAGCAAATATAACATTTGAAGTAAACCAACTGATAAAATGCATAAAAAAAGATAAAACAATCTTGGAATTTCAGGTGAATTCTGGAAATGGTGTAGCAAAGTTAAAGTTGGCCTGAAATTAATGACACAATTAGTACACAAAATTAAGAAATGTAAAATATACCTGAAAATTTGAGCATGTAGGTTATTGTATTCCTGTAGTATCAAGCTATGACCAAACTCCAGTGATGTAAGCAAAACTGAAAGCAAATAAGTATTTGAAGTTATAATCATATGATTTACCTATTCCATCCTGTCATTTATTACTGTACATACAAACTATTCTTATAAGAGTTTAATTTTACATTTACTTCATTCTAATTGATATAAACTATTGCAGAAAGAGCTACATTACATATTCAATGAAAGGAATTTGAGTAGGTTATTATAACACAATCTGACTCAAATTCTTTCCCTTGAATATTGACCACATCACTGTCACAAATTTTTTTGCATATTTGAAAAACAAATAAATAAATAAAAGCTACTTTACATATTTCATTATACAGTAAAATCATATTTACATCTTTCTCAGGGGTGTTAAGGATAAAAGCATGTAAATGCAAACAATGATACGGGAAAGCATACATTAGATAAGGGAAAAGGGGTGGGTGGAGAAGAAACAAAATTATACAAACTTTTATTAGAAAAAATGCTATAACGTGCTATACAAGAAACCCAACAAATTCTGGATTCTGTGCATTGACTACTTGTGTTGACCACGTATTGCGCAAAATGAACTATCAGCATGATAATGTTGTCTTTGTGGATGCCAACCACCATGTAACATGACTTAACGTGAAATGTTTCTAAACATGTCTATGACATGCATAAATTCTTGGGGATTGTGTGCAAGAACACAGATATACACACCATAAAACAAAATGAATAGATCAAATACAAACAGCAGTTAAAACAAGATATCTCTTGTTCTGTCAGCTTACAAGGATTGTAATACGAAGCAATCTTCTAAACCCACTCTATATGTACCTTGTATGCATATATGTGGAAGCCTTTCTTTTTTGTTAACATTATGTCATTTACAAAAATTTATTAGGAGGTAGTTTCAGGAGCCATTGATTTGATTTTAATCTTGGGGTCATGATAGCTCCTCCATACACTCTTCTGAGGTATGAATGACACATCAGAAAGCATTTGACTGTCTATAGCAGTAATGGAATCATTAAACTCCATGTAAACATTTAATGAATGCTGATTTTATGATGGTGTGTGTGTGAGAGAGAGAGAGAATATATTAACAACAGAAGCTGTCTGTAGAAATGACGGTGTGTGTGTGTGTATGTGAGAGAGAGAGAATATATTAACAGAAACTGTCTGTAGAAATGACGGTGTGTGTGTGTGTGTGTGTGTGTGAGTGAGAGAGAGAATACATTAACAACAGAAACTGTCTGCAGAAATATCGGTGGGGGGCAGAGAGAGAGAGAGAGAGAGAGAGAGAGAGAGTGACGTGTGAACGTGCAGGCGAGTGTGTCTGTACACAGAATATCTGTAGAATGAAAAGTCTGTCTAATGTCTTACTTGCAATTTAAGTCAGATACACTAAGAAAAAAGCCAAAAAAGTTTTATTTTGGTCACTAAGTGCTATGGTTCCTGGACTCCTATTGTAACGGTCTCCGAGCATCATTTATCGGTCTTGGGTGTCTTGTATATAGCATAAATATATAGCACGGACCAAGGCTTTACTTCTCTTCCAAACAAAGTCTTGTTAAACATTTTTACGATCAGAAAATCCATCGCCCTGCGTCGGATTTAAAGGGAATCAGAGGCTAAAGAATATCATTAAAGAATGTTCCAGATTTCTACTCTTATCTGGCCTATTCATTTATAAGTCATATTATATGCTGTTCTAAAAAATTAAAAAATGAATAAATAAATGGAGAAAATAAAACACTAACGATTTGGTATTTTATGTATACAGTGACTGTTTTACTTTTATAAGCGGTGATAAAATAGTCTTAACTTCACCTATAAACAACTTTGGGCGATTTCTGAAATTTGACCAGTGGACAATGAAGTGAAATGAATGTGTTGCACACCTACTTAATGAATTAATTAAAAATAAGTAGAGAAACTAAAAAAATAATACACACCAAAATGCAATCAAGGTAGCAATTCTGTAGTTATGTTCCTTCAGATTTCTACAGGCAGAAACATGGTGTTATGATGTAGTCCTTCAGCATGATGTCAAATTCTTGAGATGTAAGCACAGACCAACTGAAGGCTGCGAGCCGTATTCCATCTTACAGAGCAGCCAACCTGCACATCATTTCTAAGAGTCATAGCCAATTTATGCAAAAAAAAAAAAAAAAAAAAAAAAAAAAAAAAAAAAAAAAAAAAAAAAAAAAAAAAAAAGTCATAGCCATTTATGCAAAAAAAAAAAAAAAATCCCTGGCAACTGCACAACAAACTATGTAGCACCATCTGGAAGCGATTAACAACTAGTCATGTTTTAAAAGTCCTGACATATTTTATCTTTGGTTTTATAGCTTTACAAACATCGGGTTACGATCGAGCACACTTTATTGCAGCACGAGAAAGAAGGTTGTATGTTACTGGCAATGTTCTTACAGATTCTAATAGTTTTAGAAATGACTCGTCAGATTAATAAGGCAGATCAGTCGGTTTACCCAAAAAAAGAGGCCTAACTTCAATTATCATTTGATGAGAGTCTGCTAAGAACAAGAATATTGCGTTCTGAATGCAATGCGCTCTTTCACCCCATTTATCTATTGCCCCCTTAAAGAGGGCATAGGGGTGGCCCATCCTCCGCCAACCCCGGTGGCGAGCATCGCAAAGGGATTTACATCGCCTCCCCTACCATGCAGTAGAATTACTGTCTAGTGGGATGGTCAGGAAGCAGGTAAAGGCTAAGTCAGGTACCACTGAAGCCACCTGAGATTTGTGGGTGATTACATAAAGATGCCCTTAACACAAGAGAATGTCTCGGGCAGTAGGTGGGCTAGGACCTAGGCTTGGCGTCGAACCCAGACCAGGACCTAGGGCTCAATGCTTGCATGCGGGCTCATGGTAAGAGGGGATAAAGTGTGGATCCTTTGTAGTGAAGAAGAAGAAGAGGCATCTTCAGTATTAGTTGTTCCGTCCGGTTACCAACTGGAGTGGGGCTGATCTGTCTGAACATAGAAACACACTGTGCTTAACACTTGTCAATAATTATGGTTAATATTCTTGGGAATTTTCAGATTAAGTTACAGGTGTAGAGTGGAGAGCACCCCAAATCAATTGAGGTAAATATAGTTATACACTTGCGCACATTCTCATGAATACATTGAAATGTCTTATGTTAGTTATGATTATTAGCTGCGGTTAGATATATTCTATTTTTTAATGAAGCTACACTACTGTGACCTTAGGTTTAGTCCTTGATCGGTTGTCTTTTTCGTTGTTGATGTCATTCATGTATGTGGCCACACATTAGTATAGCCTACCCAATTACGGCGCGGCTACCCTAGTGTGCCACTGGAGAGGGAACTTTTCCTCCGGGACCATCTAGGTCTGTTGGCTTAAGGACTTCTGCGGGACCACGGTGAAGATCGTTGGAGGCGTTACGTTGTTTATATTATTACTGTATTAGTGATGCTAGATGTTCTGTAACGTCATGTTCGGCTGTATGTTTGTTGAGAGGAATTGTTCTGTGAAACAGCAACAATGTCCTCTTGTGCTTACCGATATCGGTATTGCACTGTCCCAGGCGCCAGATTAGGGGATTGTAGTGCCTCTAGCATTGTTTGTACATATTAAATGCAAACCGTTTGATAAATGGCTCAACTGTGTGCATTTTAAGGTTTTCGTGTAAAATGTCTACTGGAGCGCTTCTTGGTACTTGATGGTTCTTAGGATTTTGTTTGGCAGTACCTGTAGAGTTTTTATTTGAGATTTTGCACAATACCCCCAGGCGGGCGCAGCGTATGTCATGACTGGACTGGTTAGCGTTTTATTCGTTGTTAACCCTAATTTTGTGCTTATTGCTGTGTGACGGTTTAGCAACGGGTAGAGGCGGTGAAGTTGGTAGTGAGCTTTTGGTCTTGTGTTTTTCACATGGGTGGAAAAGGTGAGATTACTATCTAGTGTTACTCCTAGGTATTTTGCACTGTTTGTCCACTGAATATCTTCGTTAAATAGATTGAGTCATTCTAGCAGGACCCGATGTGATGTTCTCTGGGTAAACAGTGCCGATTGCGATTTTTCTGCATTAAACTTTATTCTCCATTTCTGGAACCACGGTTCGAGGTCATCTAGCGCGGTCTGTAGCCTTTTTGCTGCCATTTGTGGTTTCCACGATTAGGAAGTTATGGCAGTATCGTCCGCATATATTGGCATTTGTATGTTTGGGGTTTTTGGAATGTCGTTCATATACAAATTAAATAGAACAAGGCCAAGGAGACTTCCTTGTAGAACTCCTACTCGTGCTTCTCAATGAGCAAGCATTGTTTAGATCTTGTACTTCAAATGTTCGCCTATTCAATTAGTGTGCCATAAGTTTTACCAATGCATCGGTAAAGTTTAACATTTGCAGCTTGTACAGTAATCCAGGATGATATATTGTGTCGAAAGCCCTCTGTATATTTAGGAAGGCCGCTTCTGTGAATTTGTTTGTGTTATATCCATGTGTTATGTTTTGTTATGTTTTCAACAAAGCGTGTCAGTTGTAGTGTGGTCGAATGATTTGCTTTAAAGCCGAACTGTTCATCGATAATTATGTTGTGTCTCTTTATGTGTGTCGTTTGGCGCTTAAAGATCGCCTTTTCTAGAACTTTACTGCTGGCATTGAGGGAACGCTGATCGGCCGAAAAGTTTTAGGGTTCTTGGGAACATTTCCTGGTTTTGGAAACATTAATTCACGTGCATATTTCCAACATGTGGGGAAGTACCTGCGTTACAGGCAATAATTACATTTATCTGCCAGCGCTTCGTAGGCCTGGTCACTTAAGTTCTTCAGAACTACATTTGGCTCAGGTACTTTGCTTTTTGCAAGTTCTTTATTATCCATTTAATTTCTTCTTTATTAGTTTTCTTCGCACTGCTATGAGTTCTATCGAAATACTGGTCACTACTTGTTGTTCTACTTGCTCGCTAAATGCTGCGTCGTTAGGTTCCTCATTAGGTTGGCTGACTTCTTCGAATGCGTCTGCAAGAGCATTAGCTTTGTCCTGAAGCGTTCGGCATACGTGTCAGTAGTATTGGGCAGCAGTTGGGGCGGAATTCTGAGCGGCTTCTTGATGAGCCTCAAAGTGACCTGCCAAATTTGGCTTGCATTTGATTGCAAGCCCTCCATGGTTTGTTCCCATTGTTTGTGGAGTATTCCATTGATACAAGTTTTGGCCTGACTGCTTAGGGTGGCTTGATTTACTTTATGTACAAAATTTCGTGAGCGTTGCCACCTTCGGCGTTGATCATGATCTCTCTCGCGCATTAACTGTAAAACATCCGGCAGGTCTACAATATTGCGTCGCGGGGGGATTTTTAATGGAACAGAAGGAACTGTGGCTGCCTGTATTGTTGTTTTTAGTTCTCCTGTCAAGTTGTCTACTGATTCTGGGTGCTGCAGGGGTTCTCTGTTTTGTAGTTGTGAATCTAGGGTGGCTCTGAATAGTTCCAAATTTGCCCTGTTGTAATCCCTTCTCATCAATGGGGGATTACTGGTGTTTTTTTTTTTTTTTTTTTTTTTTTTTTTTATATATTTCAGTCGGTCCAGCATTGTGGTCAGGAGACAGGGAATCTACCACTTGTAGGTTGCATCTTAAACGCAGTGTTTTAAGTAGGGCAATATCTAGCGTGTTCGGTCGCTGATGCCTGTTTGACGGAATGTATATTGGTTCTGCAGTATGTGTATTAACATAGTTGTGATTTTGCATGTGACTGTGCAGTGTGTTACCTGGTGCATTGTTCACCTGGCATCCCCATGTTTCGTGGACTGCATTAAAGTCACCAGCTGTTATGAACTTGTTGCCAAGGCTGAGCACCGTGTCTAAAGCTTGCTGCAGCTATCGGCCCGGGGGATCATATACACTAACAATTAGTAGTGGGTGTTCTTGTATGCAGATTAACACCGCTGTGGCTTCCATATGTACTAAATTAGATATATGCTTTTGGTGATGGCTTATGCTATTGTGAATAAGTATCACTGTTCCGCCTTCTGCACGCCCATTGGGGCTATCGGAGCGATGCACCCGGTAGCCTGGTACTGAAAATCTAGCTTTGTCTGTTAGGAATGTTTCGTACAGCAGTACTAGTCCTACAGAATTTATTGACAGATGGTGCTTTAATTCAGGTAGCTTACAGCGCGCTCCCCTGCAGTTCCAGAAGAGTATGCTATTACTGTCCTATGTCTGGGTATCCATTTTTAATGATTTTGTCTTGGGGTGTGTTATACTGTTTTGTGCTGTCTGCGTCCATTAGTCGGCGAAATTTGTACGTGCGAACTGTGAGACTACGTGGAGACAGCTATCCACAATTCTTCTTCTTCTTCTTATTATTATTATTACTACTACTATTAGTAATACTTCTACTACTACTACTACTACTACTACTACTACTACTACTACTACTACTACTACTACTACTACTACTACTACTACTACTACTACTACTACTACTACCACTACCACCACTACTACTACTACTACTACTACTACTACTACTACTACTACTACTACTACTACTACTACTACTACTACTACTACTACTACTATTATTATGAATTATGAATTATTACTATTATATAGGTACTTTTTACATTTTAAAACTGGTAATGAAAAAGTCATACTGTCTGTGTGCTAAGGAACGTGGTTTGAGCATGCGAAGCTATTGCCCGGGCAAATTCTTTTCCTCATACTGTTTTGCATACAAGCAGTCATATGAAGTGACAATAATGGAGTTCGGTTGGAGACCAATGTGAGAGTTTGCGGCCAGCATCTGATTGGTTTTGTTACTGCAACGAAATATACATGGTCTCTAACGATACCAAATACACTACGACAGGAAAAATAGGAGGTACCAGCCACGTTAAAATTGACAAATGTAGAACAGGACAAGGGAATTTCCAACGGGGAGCATTGTAGAGAGGAATTGGATCAATCGGATGATAGATGTGTAAACAAATGAGGTGCAGATGATGATATGTTCAAATAATAATGATGCAAACACGCTCTACTATTTAAATGCAGAGCACGTAGAGTTGACAGCATAAAACTTACGGATCTTGTAGGGGCTACTATGGGTTGATGGCCGGAGGATTTGCTGTCCACCTGACAGTAAATCATTCTGTACAGTTTGTAGATCCAGTGACAAATGTCACTCGAATAGTACTGAATCTCGCTGGCGAGCTCTACAGCATAGCCTATCGAGCGGTGGCATTCGGCGCAAGCATTTAGATGATCACATATGTGAGTATTTGTGGCATACCGACACCAACAATTGTTTAGCAGACCCTTTTCAGGGAATTTGTGGAAGACCTTAGGCAAGTGTACCCTGCGGTGTAGAGATTAGGTTTGGGTTAAGCTTAGTTCACGAGTAACTTAAGAGTTTAGTGTACATAGCTAGTAAGTAGTGTCAAACAGTATGCATGGTTATATAGTTAGTGCAGTAGCGAGTCATCGTAATTTAGCCGAGTGGTTACACCACTCGCCCGGGTTCGATCCCAAGCAACCGCATGTGAGATTTGTGGTGGACAAAGCGGCGCTGGGGAGGGTTTCCTCTGGGTTCTCCGGTTTCCCCCGTCATCACATTCCACCGGTGCTCCATCTTCATTCATGTATCATCAGTGTCACCGCCTGCGGTGCCATAAGTAGTTAAAGCGGGCGTTAAACACTACCAAAAAAATCGTAATTTAGTGACGAACTGTATATCTAGGGTAGTTTACTGACGATAAAAACTGTTGGCTGCCTTGCAGTATTGTGATTCAAAATGGATAATTTGTCTGCACTGCATATTTCAGAATGGCTACGTGCCCTGTAAGTAAATAAATAATTATAAACCTTAAATAAATATTTATATCCTAACTCCATGTTGCTGACAGTTTCTAATTTTAGTTCCGTTTTTTGTATTTGTTGTTCAGATGTTTTCTTGTTTACAATCCTAAGCGCATTTTATTTTGCACTGCTTGCTCCCAAAACCTTGACAAACACTAATCCTTAAAGTTGCTATAACTCTCATTACTGGATAATGTTAACCTCATCTATTCTCGGACACTACCTCTCAAAGAATTTCACACTATACTAATTCAAATGCTTTAAGGATTCTTTTCATACCAAAATAATGATCCAATTCTTTCAAAAATTGTATTGGATTATCCCCAAAATGTTCGTAAAAAATTGGAGCCTTCACATCACTTAGTATTTGCCCATAGCAAAGGCGGTTGCTATGGTAACTAGCCATGTTACCCTGATCTTCATCTTCTCCTGATTACATTTTTTTTTCTATTTCCTTCTCATACAAATTTCTATTGCATTTACTATGACTATCTATCTTAAATGTTTTTTTTCTGGCCCCATCCTTTTCTTCTAAATCTATAACCTGTTCATTTTCTTTGCATGCATTTTCTTTTACAGCCTCATTTAGTTTTCCTATCTACTTTTATCTGAAAAGCTCTTGATTTTGTTATTAGAATTCTTAACATTCTCACCTATTTCTGCCACAATTTCTTCTATTTCTTTTCACAAACTCATTCCTCCTTCTTCCACCTTTTTCCTCAACATTAATGATCTTTGACGGTTTGATTTCATTTTATTATTCAAAATGTTTATGTCAGAATCTGCTTGACTAATTCTAGTTCTGCATGATTCTCTCACTTTCTTTTCAACCCTTTCCACTTCTTTCATTATAGATAAATCTAAACTGTTTATTTTGTTATCTATTTCCTGTGAATTTTTCTTTACTTTGGATCCCAGAGCTTTCACTTCCGTGTCTGTTTTCTCCAGTCTGGAACTCAGATCTGCATTACTGCTTTTAAATTCAGCTCTTAATTCTGAACTTACTAAATCTACTTTTCATTGGTTGCTGCTATTTCTGCTTTAAGTTCTGTATGATTACCATCTATATTTTTAACGCTTAGCTTAAGCGCCTCTGTGAGGTTCCATCCATTGTATTCCCGTGCTGTTTAGCGCTCTCTAGCTGCACTTTCTCTCTTACATTTTTCTTTCTGTCTTCCTCTCTTGTTTTAAACTTATTCTTCCTCTCTCTCTCGCTCTATCTCTCTCTCTAAGAGCATACACTACACTTGTAAAGACCACAATGGTGGGATCCAAGGAAGCCACGCCTTTTACGGAGACAACGAGCTTGACGCTACGGAGTAAACCTTCAGGTGTGACTCCAACAAATTCCTAACCCCTGCTCCTTTCCTAACCATTCAAAAGTCCCCAAAGCCCAGTAACCTGCTCCTACAACTCCAAATTTATATGTAGCCATCACCTCTTCTCATTCACACAAGACACAGATACTTGCTCTGACCCTATGAAAAGTGTTAGCTTCACACCACTCACAGAGGCACACTTAACCAAGAGGTCAGATGTAGCGCCAGGCTGAGCCAGGCAGCACACTTACACCATCTCACATGAGACTGCGACAAGACACACACATTCGGCATATTTTTACTAGAAACTTCAGTGACTTTTCTGTCAAGCTGCCCTGCCTGAGTGGCTACAATATTTTTGTAAAACATCTCAACGTAAACAGCGTCCATAGCCATCTACTTCCCCATCCCCAGGAGAGGTCAGTTAGGTTTATTATAAAAGGACCATCTCACCGGAGAAAAGATAAAGAAATACCTGGCACACTCAGAATCGTACTAATGCGCAAACACAACTGACGCTTCACCCTTCTGTCATTGTCCCTCATCTACAAGGCCATCCCAGAGAGTGATAGGATTTTTTACCTCCATAGTCTGGCGCACTTTAAGGTTAAATTAGAGAGACCGATCCCGAGACCAAACAATGCCAGCAGTTTGGAAAAATACAGAGAAAATCAAGGCCCCCAAACTATTGTTGTGCTAAATGTTCAGAGTCACATGAGCGTGGGGGTCGTTCCGTGTTGATCATGCCAAGAAGCTGGGCGTAGCTTCAAAATTAGGAAGGACGATTATATAGGCCTAGACCTAGTGCAGAAATGAACAAGGCAGGATGGCTCACCAGGGAGAGTAAAGGACGGACGCGACCAGCTCCAGTAGGAGAGTAATCTACGGCTGAGACCACCCGGCTTGTTACCAAGGAGGGCCACGCTTATAATGCAGACACGATTCAAAATCAGAGGTCTGTAAGGACACACACACACACACAGATATATATATATATATATATATATAGATATAGATATAGCTCGCCCCTCAGATTCAAGCAAACAGACAAAATAAAGATTGCATGGCCATGGGGAAACTAATGAAAACTATGGGAATGCCCAAATGCAATGTACCATGGATTTTCTTGAGAGACGGCTTACTAAGCTCGGAGATACACACGCACAAGAGAATGACACGACTATGACGTTACGCTACCAAATAGAGCTAAAGACTTCTCTTACACACACACACACACACACACACACACACACACACACATATATATATATATATATATATATATATATATATATATATACAGTATACATAAAACATAGAAGTATAGAATTATTTACAATGATAACGGTTGATGTAATCAATCAGTGCGTATGAAAAATTTTATGGTAAACGTGTGATCTTAAAGATTATGTGAGATTATTGTATTCGGAATCACTGAGCAGATTTTGAAGGAATTTTCTTTTCAGTTTATTTATTTGAAGGCTTCTTGTTCTAAAGTTGTAGTGCGAATTCCAGGTACTGTAGATATTTTGATGAAGAATGATTTTGAGAGGGATTTAATATATTCCTGTAGAGGGAGAATTCCAAGTCCCTGATAAAGTTGACTGTTTCTAACAAACCAAGGAGCGTCTCTGGCTTTTCGTAGGATTTTTTATTTTTTTCATGGCTTGTAACCGATGAATGTGAGTTTTGCTAGCTGTGCTCCATACAAGGGCAATGTATGAGAGAAGTAGACGTACTAATGATTTACATAGAAGAATTGAGCATTCAAGCCCCGCTTTGAGTACCTGTTGATTAGAGGATACAGTTGTTTTAACCTGGTGTTGGCAAGTATTGCTTTTTATAATATTTTAGAATTTCAGTTTAATTTTGTGTTAAGTAATATGCCAAGATACTTTGCTGCGGTTTCTAAAGGGAGCCAATGTAGTTGTGTACTTAAAAGAGATAATAAAGGTGGGTCGTGAAAGTGTCTTAGAGAGAATATTTTAGATTTGGTCTTGACGGAGTTTAATACATTACACCAAGGGTGAACCATTCAATTAGAAGAGATAGGGATGAATGTAGTTGACTGATGATGGCTGCATTTATATTGCTGTGAAAACAAAGTAGTATCATCTGCATACACAGCTGTAGAGATATGGGAATTTTCGGAAGATCGTAATTCCATATATTAAACAATCGGTGCTAAAATTGAGTATTGTGGTACTCCAGCTGTAATTGATCGAGTAGTTGATGTATAACCTACAATTCGCACTAGAAATTGGCTTTGTGAGAATGCTTTGAATTATCTTAATTAAATAGTTAGGATTTCCAATTCTATATGGATTTAACAGTAGACAAGTAGACCAAGTCGCAAGTCGAGAAAAACAGCGACAGTGTATTGTTTTGCTTCAAAGCCTTTTCTGATGCATTCAGTAAATCTTATAAATTGGTGAACAGTTGATTGTTGTGGACGAAAACCAAACTTAAATGCTGGAATGCTATTATTTTCATGGTAGTCGTTTGAGTACAACGTTTTCAAATAATTTTGATTACATAGGAAGCAGACTAATTGGTTGATAGCTAGATGGCACGTATTTTGGCTTCTTTGGTTTCTGAAACAGAGTAGTTTCAGCCAGTTCCACGATCGACCAAGATAGCAAATTGTTAATGAGACGTTGAAAATTCCAGTTAATCGTACAAGTGCCTTCTTGGTAATTTTTTTTAGAACAATGTTAGGTTATATCATGACCTGGAAGTTTTTGAACGAGGAATATCAATTAATGTGGATATATATTTGATATCCTGTTCGAGTCAGTTGGTTTGTGAATGTTTTCATATAGTTCATTTTCCCATCGTTGCGAACTTTGTTGGGAGCTTGTTTCTTCATGGTAGGTAGCAAAAACATAACACTTAGATGGAGAATCGGTGTATACATCGGTGTACACTTGGAGAGCAGGGATGTAGTTGTCTCTCGTAAGATCCATTTTGTTGTTTGCCAGAGGGAGTTATCTGAAGGGGAAAGAGAGAATGGACAGGGTTGATACGGATTAAGACGATGCTGTTCGACTTTAGTCCTATCTGTATAGAGTCCATTGAGTCTTCTTCGCTGCTATGATTGCCTGTCCGTTGCCATTCTCTTCTAACCTTGTGTTGTTTTTTTTGTTTTGTTTTTTGTTTTGTATTACTTTGATAATATCTTAAGGTAGCAAAAAAGGCTATCCTCAACGATGTAGGGGTTTGTTGACTTTTTGATGCTTCTGCAGATGGTGTCTGTAAAATGCTCGATATCCTTATCAATTTCCTCTGCTGTTGCTAGATGGTATGCGGAAGTTAATGCGGTGTCCAAATTAGATTGAAATATTTCCCTGTTAACAAATCCATTTATTAGACGAGGTTTATGGACTGTTGGAATAAGCTGTAATTTAAAAGTAACCAGAACTGGGCAATGGTATGAGTCAAGTTCAGTCAAGCATGTGGTGAAAATTGGAAAATGCATATTTTTGTGTAATGTTATGTCGAATGTCAGCAGAAACTGTTGGATTATAGGGGTAATACGTTGGTTCATTTGGTGCCAGAATGTGTACGTTTTTGTGTGCATTAAGTCATAAAGAAAACGTCCATTTGGATTGGTTGTTCGACAGCCCCATGCTGTATGTTTACAGCTTAGATCGCCCAATAAGAGTACTGAACCAATATCAAGACAGAGTAGTGACAGGTAAGAGACATTCGGTGAGTATGATGGAGGTTTGTAAGCACAAAGAAGAGCGATGTCACTGCAGTTGTTGCTGGATTGAATCTTAATGCCTATAATTTCTAATTTTTTGATGTTGGGAAGCAGTGTTTCATCGTGTACTATTCGCCTATAATTTTCTGCAGTTCACATGTTAATTAAAACATCATTTAACTTTAAAATGCGTAACTGTAGATAACATGTCTCTCTGCAAAGAAGCAGATTGTCCCACTTTCGTATGGAAATTGTACAGATCTGAAGACAGTAAGTAATGCTACGCTTACGGCTTAACACTTTGGATATAGGAATATCACGGAAACCCACTTTATATCCAACGAAACATTTAATATTCCAGGCTATACAATTCACCTAAAAGATAGAATTTGTGACACGGCTTCTGGTGAGTAGCTACATCAATCATTGACAGATAATGGGAAATACATACTTTAGTGATATTCTTAAGATATTGGGGCCAATATTCAAGTAACTGCCACTTAGAATTACGCTGAAATTTGAATAGATTGAATAAATAAGATGATCATAAGTGGAGTGGCTTAGGTTTGCAACCTTCCCACGTATAAATATACTTATTTAAAAATTCTTGTCTCGAATTTAGCTTTAAAAAGTAACAGTATGCAAATGGGAGACCAATAGGTGCAAAGAATAATTCGATATTTAGTAGAGAAAAATGCGCATAAAGCATAAGAGTTATTTGTACATTTGTGTATTTGTCCTCTTACTAATAATATTATCATAAATGAAGCGCAAATTTCATGGTCTAATATGTTTTGAACAGCCCTGAGCTCTATCTCTTCTGTGTTTACATACATCATTCCACCTATAGTCGGGCTGGAAAAAGGGTAGAGAGCATAGTAGGGTCAACCGTGTATCATATTAGGTGAAAACTGAACGTCTGAGATAGAGAAAATAGCCATCCTAAAAACATCGTGAGATTTTCCCCGAAAACATAATTTTTTAAAAAATAGCGAAAAAACTGCAAATACTGGATCATCATATCGTCTTCAAACGCTGATACAAATATTCGCATTTATTCACCTCCCATCCTGTATTTATGCTACCTATTAATTATCTGTCTACATATATTCAAATGTGCTCTTTATCCTAATAATATTTGGCATATTGTTAGTGAATGGCACATATAAACACAAAATAAACAAATATAATCCACGTCTAAACAGAATGGAAATTTACCTATTGGATAGATAAATAAATACAGTATTTAGAAATGCGCACTTCTGTGTAAATGTTTAGTAATTCCGTTTGAATTTAATCAATTTTGAAGGTTGAAAAGTACTTCGGCTGTGGATTTAAAAGTAATATACGTCTCTTTTTTTTTTTTTTTCTTTTTTTTTTAATCTGGAAGTTTCGCCCACCATCGTGGAAATTACTTTCAATGTTGCGGATCATTTCCTTTTTGTGATGCTACAGATACAACAGGCATATGTGCAGTGGTGTCTCTAAACAAAGTGCATTCTAATTTCTAGGAGAGGATCAACAATTTACAAATTCATAACTTCCACTATATACCTACAATTACCAATTTTACGGACAGAACATCTGCACATGCAGTTTTTCTAAATACCTATAAACTTTAATCATTTTGCATTTGTCACAATTTATTATGTCTAGAAATATTATCAAACAGACAATGTAACACAATATTATTAGAGAAATTCGGAGGCAAGCAACAGTTTTCTCTGTTGTGGGCTCATATAGAAGAAAGAAATTATCCGTCATTTTCAAATGCGTTACACAAACTGCGCACTGAAATTCAGCTCAAATCTGGAAAATCTAAACTTAAAACTAGCAAAACTATTAAATTATGATTAAAGTCACTAGCACATGTTTAACCTATTTTTCAAATCAACAGTTAACAAGAAAAGTTTTCAAATTTTGAATACTGGAGGGTGAATTGGCAATAGCGCAGGTCATCATTCTTATGATACAAAGATCGCACCGCTCTCTGAAGTTTCCATTTTTTATTTTTGTAATTTTCTTGTTTTTTTATAAATAACCCTTTTTCACCTATTTTACGCTCGCTACGAAGTACTTTGTACGTGCATAGGCGGAGAAGGTATTGAATCCCATTAAAATAGATATCGAAATTTCACCGGCATTACAGGTTTTGAGAGCCTCTGGATAAAAAGGAACATTTTTAGAAGACTCGTGCTCGCGCGTGCGGGTGTGTGTTGTGTGTATGCGTGTGTGGATAGCATAACTCAAAAGCGAAAAGTCCGTCAAATATCAAACATAGCATTTAAGTTTAGTATCTTCCAAGGATGCAACACGAAGATTTTGGAGAAAATCCCCCCCCCCCGTGCTAACTGTCCTTTACATAGAAGAACTTTAGGAATTTTCGATTTTCTCTAAAAGTGCTGTAATGATTTTCACTAAAAAGCCATATATTCTACACGTTTACATAACAAATAAAATGTATCTCCTGAATTTCTTGAAAATGGCTTCTGAAGTTCTCTTTACTCTAGATGAGTTTTGCACAACCGATAAAACGTAAGAGATGGACAAAAACTTACCAAACAAAAAATATAGATCTCACTAAAACACAGAATAGTGTCACATACAGCTTTTGTAGAGCTAATCATTTTCGAGATACTCCTTATTATTTGATTGTGAAATTTCGAATACTTAACACTTTTCTCAAATGGGAAGTCATAATCCAATGTTATCTTACTGGTCATGCAAAGCTAATGAAATTTCAATGGAGCACATAGCTACCGGTTTTTATAAGATTCGACTAGTGTATTCCCTTTTCCCCTTCTATTTAAATGGATTTAAGTAATAAAACTATTTCGGAATGTTTATTTCGATTAGCATGAGATAGAACAATAAGTTTTTGTGAGACTAATTTGTTGCAGAATAGGTAGAGAAAGTAATGTGAGTGGAGAAATCAGATTTTTATTCTTTAGAAACTTCAATTGTGTTTATTAGTACCATTCTGGAACCTGTGGGATTTATGGTGGACAAAGCGGTGCAGGGCCGAGGTTTCTGCCACTATCGCATTCCACCGGTGCTCCATCTTCATTCCAAGTATCATCAGTGTGATCGGCTGCGGTGCCATAGGTAGTAAAAGCGGACGCTAGACACTAAAAACCTGCAATGATGAAAGGTAACGCGAAAAAAACGAGATGTTTCTTGTTATTCGACAAATTAACATAATTCGTGTTACTTGTTCATTATACTTATTTAAAAAGGTCAAGTTATTTTGAAATCTGAATTTTTGGGCAAATGAAATGTAATTGCAGTTGCTATCCTAAAGACGCAGTGCATCAGGTTAAAGTTGTGACTCAGGTCACAACTAGTAAATTAATTACCCAGTTGGAGGGCTGTTTCTGCCAGTTTGCACATCAGTTGTGTGGTGAGTTATTAAGTTTATGCTCTGTGCCGAAGAATGGTTGCTTACCCATAGACATGTTTCAATTCATGGCCTCTTTAATTTCTCTGACGCATATGCACAATGTATATAGCAGGTAAAGTATAAATTCTATTCCACTAAAAAATTTGGCACCGAGATTTTACCCAAAGTATATGTTTTGAAGACGCCTGAATTCAAAAGAAACATATTTACAGAAAAAGGCCAGTTTGCGCGCGCGCGTGCGTGTGTGTGTATATATATGGAGGGAGAGAGAGGGAGGGAGGATAGTATTACTCAAAAACGAAAAGTCGGTTAAATACCAAATTAGGTATTTATGTTTAGTATCTTTCAAGAATGCGACACGAAGATTTTCAGAAGAACTCCCCACCCTAAACTACCGTTTATATGGAACATTTTTTTTTTTTTCAAATTTCAATTTTCCAAAAAATGGCCGTAACTTTTTACATTGCAAATAAAATTATATCCTGAATATATATCTTTTTTGACAGAGCTAACCAATTCAGATTTATTTCCTGTTATTGGTTTCAAATTTAAAAACTTAAAGCTTTTCGCAAACGGAAAACCCTCATGCGTGTCATATCTCTTTTGCTTTATTCCCGACATGGAAAGAGAACCTAATTTCAATGACAATCGCATAGCGACAGCTTTTAAAAGATTTGGCTGTTGCTTTAGCTAATGTGTTCCTTTATTTCCCTTCTAATTACAAGTAATAAGCCAATTTCTGTTAATGTTTATCTCGATTAACATGCAGTAGATAGAAGAATATTTTTATTCTTTATTTAATTTTCTTTTAGCTTAACGCCCTTTAGCCTGGCAAGTCATATCGGACGATGAATGAAATCTATGAAATGATGCTCAAATAATCTCGGGGTCCGTGGAGCATAATGCTACTCCATCTTTGTCTTTTCAGGGTACCTAAAAAACCTTATCCGGGTAACTCACTCCAAGCGAGATTCAAATTCGTGACCTCTTGAATGTGAGGCAGACACACCACCGCCACACTACTGAGGCGGACAAATACGCTTTTGTAAGGATATTTTATCACAGAATAGGTAGAGGACGTAATGTGAATGGAAAACATCAGATTCTTCAAATGAAGACTTAAAAATCAAAATGAAAAAATATTATTATAGAATGTGTGCTATTTGCAACGCAACGTTAAACAGTCACATCGTGTGAGGTTCACATTCGGAAGGTGGTGGTTTCGATTCCCGACGACGCCCACTTTGTCCATGGGGTTTTTCGTGTTTTTTCCCTGGCTGCCAAGGCGAATGCGGAGTGGGGTATTCCACCTCATTTCTCCTTTCCCTCATTCAGTTTTATTTCGTTTGATCATTCCCCTTTCGTGTTTCAGAAGTGCTGCAGTGTCGGTGGTGCCCGGCAGATGGTGCAGTTGCTTGAGCTCTGAAAAGTTTTCTCATCGTGAACGCCCGAGAGTGCTGTTTCGGCTTCCAGGTTCACTGCGCCGCCCTTCTGCGCATGGGTGAAAAGTTTTCTCATCGTGAACGCCCGAGAGTGCTGTTTCGGCTTCCAGGTTCACTGCGCCGCCCTTCTGCGCATGGGTGTTCAGCCTTGGAAACGTCATGACTTCTGCGCGCCTCTGTGAACTGTCTGCCTGCTCCCATCTATGTCTCCTTCACTTCATCCGTTCCTCAAGGAGCTGTAACTACAGTACGTCCACTATGGTGATGCAGTGTGCGAGGTGTTCCCCGTTAAATACTTAAATATCCTAATCCTACCATAAGCAACCAGATGGAAGAAAACTTGACAAATCCTTCTTTTTTTTTTTTTTTCCTCGTAAGGGGTTGGTAACTTTTTTTCAATAGATTTAAAAGAGTTTTAGCTCAGGTAAAAGCAATGTGCCATTTTATTTGATTTATTTATGTATTTATTTATTTTTGTTATTTATGGGCAGTTTTTCTTAAAAAATAGAAATATTTTCATTCCTGCATTGTATAAACTATACATAAAATAAGTATTTTGAATGTCCGCAAAAGCCCATGGCTGTTAAGCTCAAATACTCAAGAGTTTGCCCAAGTAGTGGTGATTCACAATCGTACCAATAGTATGATATTTCAGTAAACACAATTTCATTATATCCCACAAGAGAACACAAAGGACAGGAGCAAAATGGAGCACATTTCCAATGACTTCATTCAACAGTGTCGCTGATTCATGAACTTGTATGACTTATTATGTATTTACATTTTATTACTGTTTTTTATCAGTATTCTGTATATTTTTCTGTATTGCGATATGACCTTATCAGTTTGTTCTGTTTGTCTGTGTGTTACTTTGATCTATATTAATTTAAATAAAACATTTATTTATGCATTTTTATCTCACTACCAACCCTTTACAAATGTAACCTTAATTTCATATTAATGTTTTAAAGGATACTTAGCTGTTTGCTAGAGAAACTTAAACTTTAAGTTTTTCTTTAAAATGCTATAAAATGCTAAACTGCAAGTATATAAAAGAAAAAAAAAATGCTAAATGTACAAATGAAAATCCAAAATTTCTGATTTCTAAATGTTAAACGTCACCACCCCTAATGATAACACAACAATTTTTCCTTGATACAAATTGAGTGGTTTAATGAGCTCTGTATTTAATCGTGTTAATGTCTCGTCTAATCATTTATGCGTTCCCAATTGCATAAAATCCATTGGGAACGAATTCGCTGTTGAATGATGACGTGTTGTGTAACCTTATGATATTTTATAAGAAGTATTTTTCGTATCAAAGAATGATGAATCATACCCTGAGAGTCTTAAATATACATAGGTGGCTTTAATCAACAAAAATAATACAAACGAAAGCCAGTCGTACACAGTAAGTTAACGTAACACGGTCTGCATTATTACTTGTGCTTCTTAGTGAACATGCGCTTACACAATTGACACTGATTAATGATTCAGATTATGCTCTTTGATAAGTGCTGTCGCCTTGGCCTTGAAGCCATTTCATCCAGAAGCAAAGAAATATAGTAATAATAATTATAATTATAATCGCATGCCGCTACTGTCCTTGCTACCATCCCGACTGCTGGTCTCAGGCCCACTTACGCACGGCATAGGTGGACGATCTCCCTACCGATACGGGGAGGTGATGTGGCTCACCATCACGCATCTCTCAGCCGGAATGTTGGCTATTGTGGCCAGGATCGCTGCCTATCGCAGCTTATGACTTTCCTCACGATGCTGAGTGGGCACCAGTGCTGTGGGTGCGGATTTTAAGTTCCGTGCGCATTTCCTGGCCGGGAACCAGAACACCACTCTCCAGCGCACTGCGCCATGTCGCAGGACAATATAAAAGTCTAGTAAAGAAAAAAAAATGTTTTTTATTTATATACTTCACCCCCATCATCTTGCGGGTTCAAACCCGGCGGAGGACGATGGATTTTTTCGGGCGTCAAAATCCTTAGCATGGCTTCCTTCGGAAGGGAAGTAAAGCCGTTGGTCCCGTGTCGTAGATTTATGGCACGTAAAAGAACCTCAAGCCTGATAGAGAGGCTCTGAGCAAAATTAAGCGGTCTTTCTCGCCCAGAATAGAAGGGGACACTGAGAACCACAGCAGTTATAGAGCGTGCATAAATAACACGCCATTTCCATTTGCTTGCAGAATAACCGAGGTATATATTATTTGTTGTATCAATTCCTAAACTGATACAAAACATTCCCAACCACTTTCAAGGAAATATATGAGTATATATATATATATATATATATATATATATATATATATATATATATATATATATAATACGTACTGTGTATTTTGGAGTAGAGGAATTCTGCAAAAATGTACCTACACTTTGCAGTCTTAAACATGGTTCAATTAATTAAAAGGTTGGCTTTTATTCGACGGCACAATTTTAGTTATCCTCAGGCGTAGGAATTTCTAAGCACTAAAGTCAGGGAGGAAGGAAATAATGTGGAACGTCACTGGACTATAGGTAGGGAGGACGGAGCAAACAAACCTCGTCCCTCATAATCTTTAGGTGTTTGCAGACAGAACTCGCGCCAGTTTTACCTGCCTGTCAACGATCCTTGGCCTTTGCTATCTACACTCAAATCATTATCACCGCAGGATTATTTGTGCCATAACGTTGGTGTCTGTAATTTTAAGCCAATTGCTTAAACATTCCTATACCTGGTTCTGTTGTTCACCGGTAGACATAAAATGGCATAAGACATAAGACGTGTGGATTTTCTACAGCAAAGTCCGATTTTACATTCTCTACCACGTAGAATAAGTAGGTGCATTACTATATTTGTATTGTTTCACTTATATAGCCCCCTTTAACGTCTATCTTCATACCGGGGGCTTTGCTTTTGAAATGACTACTAATGATAACACAAAAACAAAACATCGGTTTAGAACCAAAATTGGTATTAAATTCAAAAATCAAAATTTAAAATTATTTGTTTGTTAACGACACTGTCAATTGCCAAGATAATATCAGCGGCGCTCGTGTGCCAGAATTCGGTCCCGCAGGAGTTTTTTAACATTCAAGTAAATGTACTGACATGGAGCTGTCGTTCTTAAGCACACTTAAAAATCATTGGTCGGCGGGTTTGAGACCGCGACCTTGAGATCAGAAGGCCAGAGCCTAACCAATAGAGCTACCTAGACCGAAGGGTATTACGTTGGGAATCTTCCAAGGATGCGATATGGAAATTAATATACATATTTATGTATGTATGTATATATATATATATATTTCCCGTCCTAAACTACCCTTTACAGGGAACCTTTTTCGACATTTTCGACTGCCTAAGAAATGGCTCTAACGATTTTGATTAAATTCCACAATTTAATATACTTGTATCAGATACAACATATCTGGAACTTTAAAATAATATGTTTTCTTCATTCGGAGGGCATTTTTTAAAATTTTCTTATAACTGGTAAACCGTAAGACAGACAAAATCTTACTGAGCAAAACATGTAGATCTCGTTACGCGCAGAGCTTATATTTAGCATTTTTGTAGAGTTAACAGTTTTCGAGGTATTCCTTGTTATTAGTTAATAATTATATTTTTTAAAATTGAGAAGTCCAATTTTCTGTCTTTCGTTTATCTTTCTTTTATTTTTCTTTCTCTCTTGGCAATGCAAAGAGAACGGAGGCTCAAAGCCATCATAGAGCGATCCGGTTTAGAAGGTTTTGACTATCGCTTAGAGTCTACTGGATTCACTTTATCCCAAAAGCAATTTCTGTTTATAGTGAATTAACTTGAACAAGATATATGATCAACGGTCTGTAAAAATATTTTGCACGAAAGAAAGTAGAGAAGATCACGTGAATGCAACAGAGCCGATTTTATTGTGGTTACCTTTGTGATGGAGCCTCAAAAAGTGAATTTATGGTGAATTCACGATATTGCATTTTTGAATGAAAAATAAAACTTTTGCGTGTTAGGTAAGGGGCATAGAAAGTAGTAATTTTATTTGATATCAACACTTGGTGCACAAAAATGTTTTTGGAAGAGTAAGCAAAGATACATTAAAAGAGGTTACATGCTTTTAATTTAAATAATTAAATAATGTATGCACACATAGTGTTAGAAACTTAGATTTTTCTTCCAATAAAAGAAACATAATATAATCACAAATAAAAGTGAGAAGTGAGGAAATACGAAATGAATGGCAGTTATATCCCTTATTTAGTTACGTTCTATATGGTACGAAACTATACAAAGATTTATTTGGTTTAATAAATATATCTACAACTTAGGTCTTTCTTTACAATTTACGGTATTATTATTTTCCAGAAATATAACACCAAGAACTATAAACATACTGATTTCTTGTTTTAAATCCATAACTAGATAACTTATTACACTGTTATACAGATTATGCCAAGTTGACTCCTCTGAACATGAGTACACGCGCGCACTCAGCCAAAATACTCGGAGGAGTGTTGGAATGGGAATGTGGTAGCCAATAAGTCACTGGGGAAAGTTTATACCATAGTACTTGTGTCATGCCACTTCATTTAGAACACCTGATTCAGCCGTGACGATAGCTTACCCTCAATCCTGTTCCGAATAGCATGTTGCAGACAGACAGACCCCTTTGACTCGCGAATTACTCGTTGCTCTTTTGGCGCGCACACAAGCTGGAAAAAACTTGCCGTTATGTGTATGTACCTACTAGGCATTTAAAACAGCAATATAGGTACCACAATATGATCGGAGGTTATAAATCATATGTCACCTCTGCAAATGATTGCGTTACTACCAAGTGGCCCAACTGCCCCACATTTGACGTGTGCAGATTTCCCTTGATGACTTAAAAGACTTGCAGAACTTAACGGGGCTAACCTGCGAGAGTAATCTTCGCTTTGCACGTCTTGATATCAGAGGAGACTATGAGCGGGTTGCGCTCATTGCGAGTAGTAAAACGAAGGTCGCTTTTACCCAGCTCCCTACTGGCAAACTTTAATTTGAAATAGCCCTGATGCATTCTGCAACTCTTTTAACACAGCACGGGATATCTGCACTCGCCAAATACGCAGTAGTTGGACCACGTGGTGTATCATATCACCTACGCAAAATGGTTGAAAATATATGCTTCAATAGATAGTTCAACCTGTTTATGTAATTACATAAATACGTATGGGTATTTGTCATCAGATTTCCTACTGTGAAATAATCTTAAGTTTATCGCTGCAAAAGAAAAAACAAACAAACAAACAATTAAAGAAAAAGAAAGAAAGAAGAGCGCACTGCAAAAAGCACGCAAAGATGTGTAAAACACAAAGCAGAGAATCAAAGGATAAAATGACAAAATGAAAGTATAAAGCAAGAAGCCATTTGTGGAATACGAGCATGTTTATCACGAACAAGAATAGACAGTAACAAAGGGGCATATGTTAAGAGAGCTTTCAGGAAGATTGCTTCTCGCGACTGCAGTAATTATTTGTGAAATGGTTTCTTCAGGAGCGAGCTTATTTTTTCTTTGCAATTGCCATGTCGTTACGACGAGATTTCCCACATTTACAAATGGTGCATTATCCCTATATTTATCGATGCGTGGCACTACCATGGTTGCACTTAAGTCATTATTTAGTGCTTATTATCCAGTGGTGACTTAGTGTTGTGTATCTCTAAAACATTGGGTGTAAAAATAAATACAGTGTGTGAAATAATTCACATACTTTAGAATACAGCTCTAAATAATGCTGCTTATCTGTTATGTACACAGGGTCCAAATTGTATAGTGTATTGCTTTTTAAATTCTCTACCAAGTACCTGCACATACATAGTATGTAGAGAACGTATTGTATTCCAATCAAAACTTCAATACCGAGATTTCACTGGAAATACATGTTTTAGGGCCCCTTGAATCCAAAAAGAAAAGTATTTAAAAAAAAAAGGTCCATATGTGTATGTGTGTCTGTGGACATCTTAGCTTAAAAACGAAAATTCGGGTAAATACCAAACTTATATCTTGTCTTGTAAATACTAAACTTATACTAAATACCCCTATATATATATATATATATATATATATATATATATATATATATATATATGTGTGTGTGTGTGTGTGTATTTAGTATAAGTTATATATACACACACACACACACACTTGTATGTTCCAAGGATGTGACACGAAGATTTTCGGGCAAATTGCCTCACAGCCAAATTGCCTTTAATTACCCTTAACACGGAACAATTTCCGAAAATTTTTATTATAATTAAAATGCCACATGTTTAAGATATTATCATGACAAACGAAATGTATTCCCCGAATTTTCTGGGCATAACCTCTGGATTACTTCTAACTGGTAAACCGTAAGAGATAGACAAGACTACACAGCGTAGATCTCCTTAAAACACACAGTTTATTACATATACAATTTTTTTTGTAGAGTTAACCGTTTGCGTTATATTATTTTATATTTACTTGCCGATAAGCACGGAGCGGTCGACAAGGTTCTTACAGTTTTATCAAAACTTTATTTTACACTCAGGATCTAGTTTGTTTTATTTCTCCTGGTATTACGATTTTGGTTTTAGCTACTTTTATCCCTTTTTACGCTACATTGTTCAAAATGGTTTTGTAGATTCATTATAGTTTCAGCAATATATAACTTTACACTACATTTTATGTTCTTATTTTAGCTCACATTTTATCCCAGCTGACTTTTAACATGATTTTAGTTCTGGTCTCTTGCCACGTTTAGCTTTATGAAGCTGCCAATACCCTAGTAATTGAACGCTTTTAAATCCCAATCATCATAATTCAACTTTCCTTCTGCGGAAAGTCAATTTTCGTTTCATCTCTTTTGTTTTACCCGGGAATTCAAAAGAGAACTGAATTTCATTTGTTTCACATGTTGAAGAGCTTTTAAAAGATTTGACTGTCGTTTTAGTCTAGTGTATTCCCCTATTTCCGCCTTACTTACAAGGAAGCAAGTAACAAGACCAATTCTGCTTATTATTTATTTCGATTAGCAATACGCAGATAAAAGAATAATCCTTGGTAAGGAAAGTTTGTTTGTGGAACTGGTAGAAATAGTCATGTGAATAGAACACATTAGATTTTTTTATGTCATTGCTGTATGCAGGAGTTTGCGTTGCAGGCAGGCTTTTGCGGGAACTGAGAGAGTGTGCACGTGAAATTTCTAGGACACTTTAGCGAACTAGACGTCAGCATAACGTTTAAAAGCTCTCTTCAAATGGGTAAAGGCAAATGTAAAGGTAAAGGTAAAGTTTGATTTTTCTTTAGCGCTTTGTATACACCATTGTTTGAAAAATTGAATTATTTTTCTGATACTCCTGCAGATGGGAAAATGTCTACAAAGCATTACTGAGGTTACTGGTACTTAGTAAAGTAATGATAAAACGAAGGAATAATATAAATACCTACGGAAAATTTGTCTCTTGTGTCGGTATAACAAAGAGGCGAAACAATGGACAAAAATCTGATGTGTTCCATTCACATGACTTTCTCTATGTCTCTGTCACAAATTTTACTAATGCTAAAAAGCTTATTCTTCCAAGTACTTCATGCTGATAGAGATAACATTAGCAGAAAATGTCTTATTACTTGCTTCTTTTTAAGCAGAAGGTAAATAAAGGAATATACTTGATTAAAGCGATAGTCAATACTTTTAATATTTGGTTCTTATGGGAATGAAGCACGTTTTTTTGTATGATCAGGAGTTGACAAATTTCCATATGAAAAAAGTATAAGTATTTTAAAGCTGAAGCCAATAACAAGGAATGTCTCTGAAACGACCAACTCCTCAAAAAAGATGCATATGATGTAAATTATGTTTTAATGACATCATTAAATAAATAATGATAATATTTTTTGTGTTGTAAGCTTTTGTCTTTCTTTTACGGTTTTCGAGTTATGCAAAATTCAGAAAAATCTTCCAGAATAAAGAGGCTATGCCCAGAAAATTAAAAATATGCATTTTATTTGCAATATAAATATTTTTAATATAGTATATTTTAATCAAATCGTTCGAGCCATTTTTTGAAAAAATAAAAATTTTCGAAAATTTTTGCATGAAAAGGGTAGTTTGAGGTGAAAGGACTTTGTCATAAATTTTTCTGTCGTATTCTTGGGAGATAGTAAACTTAAATACCAAATTTGGCATTTGACTGACTTTTCGTTTTTAGCTATGCTGCCCACAGGCACACAGGGAGTCTCAAAACATGTATTTCCGGTGAAAACTCGTTAGAGAAGTTTTGGGTGAAACACAATACCTTCTCTATGATGTGTATAATTCGTGTAGAGAAAGTAAAAGTTTATGGAAAGGTGTCAAACAGATATCAGCCCCAGGAAATTAAATTGCGTTTTAAAACTAAATTTTCTCTAGCTCTAGCAAACGAAACAAAACTGAATTGGGGTGAAGAGTCGCGTAAACTTCACCTAGGAAGAAAGGAAAGATCAGGAGGCTGCGAGGTTTGAGGACACAGAAAATGACACACAATTCTAGTAGGAGAATCTGCCCATTCTGTGGTTTCAATGATGACTGGGTACATATTTTGGCGGAAAGGGAACAGTGGGATGTGTTCCATTCACACGACTTTCTCTACATCTCTGTAACAAATTATTCTTAAAAAGCTTATTCTTCTATTTACTTCATTCTAATCGAGATAAACATCAGCAGATATGACCATATTACGTACTTCCTTAAAAGTATATAAAGGAAATAAGGGTATATATTAGGCTAAAGCGATAGTCAAATCTTTTTAAAACTGGTTACTATGGGATTGAAATTCGTTTCTTTGCATGGTCAGGAGTTGATAGGTTCTTGTATGAAAAAAGTTAAAGTAATTTAAAACTAAAATTAATAACAAGGAATAACTCGGAAATGGTCAACACCCACTGTGTATTTTACCGAGATCTACATTTTTGTGTAGTAAATTTTCGTCTATCTCCTACGGTTTACCAGTTATGCAAAATTCAGCAAAATACATCCAGAATGAACAGGTCTTCATAGATTATTCTCAGAATATTCCAGATATACATTGTATTTATCGTGTAAGTTATCTTTAATATACAGAGCGGTTAAAAAATAATTTTACAAAGTTTAGGGGCCTCTGGAACTCTCTGTATTTAGCCTTACATTCATTAAGTTTGGCACATATTGTACTGATAGATCCTTACAGTCGCCATCGGAAATAGCCTTTCAAAATATAGGCACTGAATTCCATCGACAGCTGCATATCCGCACTGTACTTTTTGCTCATTTAGCATTCGTCTGTTCCAGTACATGGGATTGCAATATCTAATTCCTCTGCATAGCTTCAATCCTGTAAGGTTGTAGCTGAACTAGTTAATTTCATGTTCCTTCATCACCTCAGAGCGTGTCAGCGTGCACTTTTTTTTAATGCCGGTCCCCATGGCCGTGCTTGCTAAAGTGCCATGTTTTGGTGCTTCGTGGGGCTGGGGATCGTGGGTTCGAAGCCCACCTTGGGCATGGGTGTTTATATATTTGTTAAGCGTATGTATGTCAGCAGAAAAAACAAGCAGTAAGTAAACAGAGTAAATGTTAGGAAAATTAAAAAAAGGGTAAAGGGAATAGAGTGCCGGAATTCCGACCAGACTCCGGAATAATAATAATAAAAAAAATAGGTTCACTGTAACGCTGAATATAAGAGTATTTTTCAGCCCTGCAAGTTTCAGAAATGGTCACTAAAGCGTATAAATTTTGGGTAAGATGTTCAAAACATATACCCCTGCTCGACTGCCGACGCTGGAAGGTTTAAAATCATACCTCGTAATACGTAAAGTAGATGACGCGTGTCTGGTGCGAGTATTTGAAGTCTAAACTCTCAATCCCTGTGGTGAGGACATGCATTTCAAACCAGGTTTTCCACGGGGCACAACTAAAAGTGAACACCAAATAGTTACAAGGTGAGAATTCTACATTTTCACTCATGATTCACGTTATATACCAAGTGGTACAACTGCCCCGTATTTGGCATATGCAGATATTCCTTAGTGCGTTAAAAGAGTTGGAGAACTCAACGGGGGTATTTCAAGTTAAAACCGATAATTGGGGAACTGGCCTAGCGACCGTCGTTTTACCCTCTTGCTTATCGTGGAGACGGTGAGGCGAATCGCTCTTATTGAGAGGGGAAAACGAAAGTTCTCACTGGCCGATTTTAACTTGAAATAGCCCCGTTCAGTTTTGCAGTTGTTTTAGCGCACGCAGGAGTATTTGCACACGCCAAATACGGGCCAGTTGAGCCATCTGGTATAAAACTACAATTTTTGCGTAGTTTGCTCTCTCTAATGCCTGAGGCTTCCTAGTGCCAATTAAGAATGGCGGCCCTATGAAGGGGAGCAGGCATCAACTTCTGCTCTAATGAAGTGATCCGTCTCAGGTTGAGAAGTGTGATGCGAACTTTTTCTTTTTTTTACAATTACTGTAATAAAAGTAAATTAATTGGTCGCGTGAAATGTTCCTAACTAAGTGTGCTCTTGCTGACGATAATACGGTGTTGATGGACTTAATTAAAGAAAATGTATTACTATATAGAAGTTCGCTAGTTAAACAAAGGAGTTATGCTCAAGCTTTTTTATAGTATATTAAATGAGGTGCCAGTTTTCATGGACATGAACAGTCTGCAGCACAGTTAGTTAGTGTATGACCTCACACCTCCTTGTGTGTATTACGGCTGCTAGAATGATACGAATAATCTAAAGGAAAATAGTATCAAAATATCTATTTTGGTGTATATTTTGTAAAGCAAAATTACTAATCAGTTACCTCAAAATTATGTGCGCTTCAAGTATTTATCTGCATTTTTTCGATTATCAGCACTTAAACCTCACTTTCTCGTAACTTTATTTTAATGCAAACGTTTCGTATTTGCTTATTTATACTATTATATGAGTTACTTTTCTGTTACAATCCATGTTTTATGGAGAGCTATTGCTCAATAATATGTAGTATCATATAACAGTAATGTAATAAACAAATCACATTTAAAACTCTTGGCTGTCTTCACTGAATATAGCTATTAAACTCTTATAAGATGGTATAGATTCTTACTGTGGCCGCGAGGTCTCTATGATTGTCCCACTCCTGTTATTCTAAACTCCATTCAAGCGAGTTCTTTGTAACAGGCATCTTTTGTGCACGCCTGGCTGTACATGCTTGTATCTAAAATTGCGGGGTTTAGCAGAAATTTCCCTCTCTTTTATTGTTTTATTGCCTTCTTGTGATATTTTTTGTACCTGTGAGGGCGCTTCTTGAACTCTATTGATTTTCCGTCACTGAAGACAACAATTATATTTCAGTTAAGCACTAACACAGCTGTGCTATGCAGTAGTGCGAATATTATGATTTCTTACATTATTAAACTATTTATTCTATTTTCTATTACAGTGTTATTAAAGTATTATTATTATTATTATTATTATTATCATTATTATTATTATTATTATTATTATTATTATTATTATTATTATTATTATTATTATTATTATTATTATTATTATTATTATTATTATTATTATTATTATTATTATTATTATTATTATATGGGCTAGTTCCTTATCCGGAGTGGTTCGTCCTCGAGGGCAAGTAGAGAAACCATGGAGCCCGAAAAAAGGAGACAGAAAGTAGTTTATCAATAATATAGTGATAATTATTTATCTTCCGTTTTCTCTGTGATAAAATATGCCCAGTCCCCGACGGAAATGGTTCCCGGTAAACTGAAATGCCATTTGTCAAAACAAATCCTCTGTGTTAAATATAAATGTGCATTACTTTTCTCGGCTGTTGGAACAATAAAAAAATCTCCTGTGTTTCATTCATATTACTCTCTCTCTCTCTCTCTCTCTCTCTCTCTCTCTCTCTACAATCCGTTGTTACAAACTATAATTCTTTTATCTACATCTTGCTAATCGAGGTTAATAGTAACAGAAATGGTCTTATTACCTAGTTTCTTATAAAGAGAAGGGGAATAGGGGAATATATTAAGCTAAAGCGAGAGTCAAATATTTTTAAAGCTCGTCGCAATGTGAGACAATTGAAATTCGGTTCTCTTTACATGCCCAGGTGTAAAAAAAAAAAAAAAATATGAAACGAAAGATAAATTTCCGTTTGAAGAAGGTTAGTAGTTTCAAACTGAAACCAATAGCATGGCATATCTCGGAAATCGTTAACTCTGCAATGTTTATGACATAAATTGTGTGTCTTAACGATATTTATATCTTTGTGTAGTAAGTTATTGTTTATCTATTATGGTTTATCAGTTATTAAAAATCGTTCAGAATGAAGAGGTCTTCAGAGGTTATTCCCAGCAAATTCAAGGTATACATTTCGTTTGTCATGAAGATGTCTTAAACATAATGTATTTTAATAAAAGTCACCAGAGTCATTTTTGAGAAAATCAACATTTTCGAAAAATTACCCATATAAAGGATGGTTAGGGGTGGGGAGATATTTTGGAAATCTTCCTGTCGCATCCATGGCAGATGCTGAACTTAAGTACCAAGTTTGGTATTTAACCGACATTTTGTTTTTTAGTTAGGCTATCCATAGGCACACACAAATGGACCTTTTTCTTAAAATATTTTTTTTATTAAGGCTGTTTCAAAACAGGTATTTCCGGTGAAATCGTGGTATCGAATTTTGAGTGGAATACATCTACCTACTCGGTACATTGTACAGAGTACTCGTTGGAGAAAGAAACAAGTGACATTCATGATAACGTCAGTACGTGTTTAGTAAAAAATACAGTAAGATAAGATAACTATAAGGCGACCGAGCTTTCAAAGGCCAAAAAGTCACACAGAATAGTAGAAACATTGTCAATGCTCGCGTGCAAAGAAACGGTAAACATGGTCTTAGGCTTAGAAGCTGCTGCTGGAATTCCAAAAATTCTCTCTCCCTCTCTCTCTGCTGACAAAATCAGCCGCTGAGATAGCGATATCCAATGACATCGAAGACATTATAAATCAGAAAATAAAGAGCAGTAGAAAGCTTTCATTTGGGATGACGAGTCCATCGACACTAGTGGTCACACACAACTTCTTTCATGCATAAGGTGTGTTGATGGGGATGTAATTGGAAGAATTACATAGATATGTAGTTTTTATTTTGGAACTAATTGTTTTTTTCTGCAAAGAACTATCCAAACGAGTAATCTGAGAAGGATTATTTCGTACGGCCAGTGATTATGTCATCCACAATGAATTAACATGGCAGGATTGCGTTAGTTTGTTTACAGATGGAGCCGCTTGACAGGTCAATAGAAAGGATTCGTGGGTGAAGTAAGCGAAGTAATTCCTAACTTATGAAGCAAAGCGATCGTTGTCTCGTTTACTGCAAAGTCTTGCCGTCCCCTCTGAAAGCTGTGATGGACGAAGTCGTGAACATTATCCCCCAGAAGCGGATTTTTAACGTTTTGTATCAAGTAATGGGATCAGAGTATAAGACACTTCTACTAAACACAGAAGTACGGTGGTTTCTCGAGGTAAAGTGCTGACGCGAATGTTTGAACTTAAGGAGGAGGTACTTACACATTTTTAACATTGAGGGAATAAGATGTGGATTTATTTTCAGATGATACATTGGTATCTAAGTTGGCATACATATCCGACATTTCCGTGCACCTGAAAGAACTAAACCGAAAAATGCAAAGTAGAAATGAAAATATCATGACTAGGACAAGATTCAAGGGTTTGTTATTCAATTTATGGATACACACAATTGAAAATGGATCATGTGAGTTATTTATAGCTGTATGCTGACTATAATAAGCTGTTGATTGACTGCAAAGTACATTTAGTATTGTTGCAACAGAATTTCAAAGCATATTTTGGAGAGAGTGTTGAAGATTTTGACGGGTTCGAGATACATTCACTACGGATTTGAAACATCTTACAAGAGGAACTGGCTAAAAGCAGGCAGTATATTCAAATTAAAATTTTTAGAATGGTTGGGAAATATTTGAATTGTCACTACGCAGTTAATACCGGGTTATGTCCGAGTTGGTAGCTAATGTGTTATTATCACTTTCAACTACATGTTTTTCTGAACTGAGCTTCTCGACGTTGACTGAAATGAAAATATCAGGAGAGAGAGAGAGAGAGAACGAGAGAGAGAGACAGAGAGAGAAGAGAGACTGAAATTCAGCGCTTGCTTTGTCAATGATTCCGCAACGAGTCACCCAATTGTGTGCACCTAAGAAGGCTAAAAATCACATTGAAGGTAAAAGTAGAAGTGAAGTTATTTAATACAAATGTGTATTTTCTACAGCAAATTAAAGGTAATAAATAAATGCGTATTCTGATTTATACTACTACTACTACTACTACTACTACTACTACTACTACTACTACTACTACTACTACTACTACTACTACTACTACTACTATTACTACTTTTTAAATTGGAAGGTGTTGGATGATGAATTGGTTAGTGGTCATAGCCCCATATACTTTGAGGTGAGAGTAGAGGAAAAGAAGAAGGGAGACAAAGAAAGTCAGAAAATAATGTTTGATAAAGAAATTTTTCAGCAAGAATTGGAAGAAAAAACTAATAATCTAAAAGGAAAAGAAAAAGTGAGTGTACCCCACTGTATGGAAGTTCTTAGTCAGACGTATAGACAAAGTTTGTCAGTACATGGAAAATATCAAAACCGGAAAGTTCCTCTTTGGTGGAATGAAGAAATCGAGACAAATCGGAAAGAATGCTTCGCAATTAGGAGGAAGCTAACACGACGTAGAGGAAGGGCGGATATAAATGACTTAGAGATTAAAGAAATAACTAGAGAATACAAAGAAAAGAGGAAAAAACTAAAAAAGAATATAATAAGAGCCAAAATAAAAAATTGGAAAGACCTCTGCAATGAATTGGAAGGTAATTAATGGGGAAACGGTTATAAAATTGCTCTAAAACACCTGAAAAGTCCGACAATGCCTTATAACTTATGTAAAGAACGAAAGATTGATATGGTTCTGCCCTTTTTCCAAATAAAGTGGACTATTGGAAAAGGGGAAATATTGATAAAAGTGCAAAACCTTTTACTAAAGAGGAACTTAATACGGCAGGGGAAAGGATCAAATGTGGAAAAGCACCCGGGCCTGATAATATACCACCCGAGGCAGTTAAAATAATGACCAAAATGGTCCCTGATTTTTTATTAGCAACGTTTAATAATTTGTTGCGGACACAAGAATTCCCAGTAAGATAGAAAATTGCACGAGTATGTTTATTATGGAAAAAAGGAAAACCTTTGGAGGCCAATAATGCATTTAGGCCAATGTGCCTTTTAGACACTATGGGTAAGCTGTTGGAATTTCTGCTAAGTTAGAAGATAAGGGAGGTTTTTCGGAATACCAGTTCGGTTTTAGAAGGGGAATGTCAACAGTACAAGCTGTGGAAAAAGTGATCGACATTGTTAAAAGGTCAAGGCATTAGATATAAGAAATGCTTTTAATACTGTGACTTGGAGTCTTATTATTAAAGAACTAAAAAAAGCGACAAATATCTACATATTTGGTGAATTTTATTGAAAGTTATTTTACTAATAGAAAACTCAGTATTGCAGGCATAGAGAAAGATATGCAAATGGGAGTTCCTCAGGGATCAGTGTTTGGACCAACTTTATGGAACGTTGCCTATGACGGAATATTAGGTCTTCACCTTGGAGAAAATATTAGAGCTATAGCTTATGCTGATGATTTAGCTATAGTAGCAGCAGCACAAGAAGAGTACCTTATTCTTAGAACTAATGAGGCACTGAAGAGAATCGACAGGTGGCTTACATTAAATGCTTTACAGTTGGCCCCTGAAAAGAGAGAAGCTGTTATCCTGAAAGGAAAGAGAAATTTGGAAAGTATTACTTTTGAGTAAAGGGTACAAAAATAACTCCAATTAATGCATTAAAATATTTGGGGATAGTCTTGGGAAGTCATTTAAAGTTTGGACAACATATTAATGCAGTGACCAAAAAGGCAGATGAAAAAACTGAAGCACTATCTAGAATAACGCCAAATATAAGTGGACCTCAATATTACAAGAGGCTAGTTCTTAGTGGAGTTCTGCATTCAATACTATCGTATGGCTGTCCGGTATGGCAAGAAGTTTTGGAAATCAAGAGATATAAACAAAAAATAGAGAAGTCACAAAGAAAAATACTTTTAAGGGTCGCAAGTGCGTACAAGACTGCGTCTACTGTGGCGTTACAAGTAATTACTGGTATTCTTCCTATTGAGCTACAGATTCGTGAAAGAGCAAATTTATTTAAAGTTGAAGGTGACAGAAAAGAGGCGAAATTAAAGGAGCGAGAAATTATGAAGAATCAGTGGCAGCAGACGTGGGAGGAAAATATTGACTGAAAGATTAATTCCAAAAATAGACAAGTGGATAACATGTAAACACAGGAATATAAATTATTTTATGACACAGGTACTTACAGGACACGGGTCTTTTAATACCTATTTAAAGAGGATCGGAGTACGAGAAAATGACCAGAGTGACTATTGTGATGATGTGGATACAGTGGAACATACCTTATTTTGCTGCAAACGATGGCAAAGGCAGAGAGAAAACACCTACATGAGTTTGGGTATTGAGCTACATACAGATAATATGACTGATATTATGGCTCACACTCGGCACCATTGGAAATTAATACACTCAATGTTCACAGAGATAATTAGTATTAAGGAAGCAGAGAGAAATGAAAGACAAAAATATAATACACTATAAGGTCTCAGGTTTCCTAATTGATGTGTTACCTATTTTTAGGTAGTTCCAAGTAGGATTCCAACAGAAAAGAGGGTTTATTTTAGTCGGTAAGAGTCCGGCTCATCACGGCTATCTTCCATGATGCCCATGAGGGTTTTTCCCCCCTTTACAAAAAAAAAAAAAAAAACTACTACAATTACTGCTACTACTACCATTACTACTACTACTACTACTACTACTACTACTACTACTACTACTACTACTACTACTACTACTACTACTACTAATACTACTACCAACACCACCACCACTACCTCTACTGCTACTTCTACTACTACTACTACTACTACTACTACTACTACTACTACTACTACTAATACTACTACCAACACCACCACCACTACCTCTACTGCTACTTCTACTACTACTACTACTACTACTACCAACACCACCACCACTACCTCTACTGGTACTTCTACTACTACTTACACTATTATTATTATTATTATTATTACTACTACTACTGCTAATACTACTACCAACACCACCACCACTACCTCTACTGCTACTTCTACTACTACTACTACTACTACTACTACCACTACTAATACTAATACTACTACCAACACCACCACCACTACCTCTACTGCTACTTCTACTACTACTACTACTACTACTACTACTACTACTAATACTACTACCAACACCGCCACCACTACCTCTACTGCTACTTCTACTACTACTACTACTACTACTACTACTACTACTTACACTACTATTATTATTATTATTATTATTATTACTACTACTACTACTACTGCTACCACCATCACCACCAGCATCACCACATCTACCGCTACGGCCACCACCACTACCACTACTACCACTACTATTACTACTACTGCTACTACTACTATACTACTACCACCGCCACCATGTACACTAGCTCTACTACTACTACTACTACTACTACTACTACTACTACTACTACTACTACTACTACTACTACTACTACTACTACTAATAGTACTACCACGACCACTACCTCTACTACTACTACTTACTCTACTAGTAATTTTACTACTACTACTACTACTACTACTACCACCACCACTACCTCTACTACTACTACTACTATTACACTACTAGTAATTCTTCTACTACTACTACTACTACTACTACTACTACTACTCTCACTACTACTACTATTACTTCTTCTCTCACTACTACTCTCACTACTACTCTCACTACTATTACTACTACTACTCTCACTACTACTCTGACTACTACTACTACTACTACTACTACTACTCTCACTACTACTCTCACTACTACTCTCACTACTACTACTACTCTCACTACTACTACTACTCTCACTACTACTACTACTCTCACTACTACTACTACTACTACTACTCTCACTACTACTACTACTCTCACTACTACTACTACTCTCACTACTACTACTACTACTCTCACTACTACTCTCACTACTACTCTCACTACTACTCTCACTACTACTACTACTCTCACTACTACTACTACTACTACTTCTACTCTCATTACTACTCTCACTACTACTCTCACTACTACTACTACTACTACTACTCTCACTACTACTACTTCTACTCTCACTACTACTCTCACTACTACTACTACTACTCTCACTACTACTACTACTACTACTTCTACTCTCACTACTACTCTCACTACTACTACTACTACTACTCTCACTACTACTGCTCTCACTACTACTACTACTACTACTACTACTCTCACTACTACTGCTCTCACTACTACTCTCACTACTACTCTCACTACTACTCTCACTACTACTACTACTACTCTCACTACTACTACTCTCACTACTACTACTACTCTCACTACTACTACTACTACTACTACTCTCACTACTACTACTCTCACTACTACTACTACTCTCACTACTACTACTCTCACTACTACTACTACTACTACTACTACTCTCACTACTACTACTACTACTACTACTACTACTACTTCAACTCTCACTACTACTCTCACTACTACTACTACTACTACCCTCACTACTACTCTCACTACTACTCTCACTACTACTCTCACTACTACTACTATTCTCACTACTACTACTACTCTCACTACTACTCTCACTACTACTACTCTCACTACTACTCTCACTACTACTACTACTCTCACTACTACTCTCACTACTACTACTCTCACTACTACTCTCACTACTACTACTACTACTACTACTACTACTACTCTCACTACTACTACTCTCACTACTACTCTCACTACTACTCTCACTACTACTACTCTCACTACTATTCTCACTACTACTACTCTCACTACTACTCTCACTACTACTCTCACTACTACTACTCTCACTACTACTCTCACTACTACTACTCTCACTACTACTCTCACTACTACTCTCACTACTACTCTCACTACTACTACTCTCACTACTACTCTCACTACTACTACTCTCCCTACTACTCTCACTACTACTCTCACTACTACTATTCTCACTACTACTCTCACTACTACTCTCACTACTACTACTACTCTCACTACTACTCTCACTACTACTCTCACTACTACTCTCACTACTACTACTCTCACTACTACTCTCACTACTACTCTCACTACTACTACTCTCACTACTACTCTCACTACTACTCTCACTACTACTCTCACTACTACTACTCTCACTACTACTCTCACTACTACTCTCACTACTACTCTCACTACTACTACTACTCTCACTACTACTGCTCTCACTACTACTCTCACTACTACTACTCTCACTACTACTCTCACTACTACTCTCACTACTACTCTCACTACTACTGCTCTCACTACTACTCTCACTACTACTACTCTCACTACTACTCTCACTACTACTCTCACTACTACTACTCTCACTACTACTCTCACTACTACTACTCTCACTACTACTCTCACTACTACTACTCTCACTACTACTACTCTCACTACTACTACTCTCACTACTACTCTCACTACTACTACTCTCACTACTACTACTCTCACTACTACTCTCACTACTACTCTCACTACTACTACTCTCACTACTACTACTCTCACTACTACTACTCTCACTACTACTCTCACTACTACTACTCTCACTACTACTCTCACTACTACTCTCACTACTATTACTCTCACTACTACTCTCACTACTACTCTCACTACTACTACTCTCACTACTACTCTCACTACTACTACTCTCACTACTATTCTCACTACTACTACTACTACTACTACTCTCACTACTACTACTCCCACTACTACTCTCACTACTACTACTACTACTACTACTCCCACTACTACTCTCACTACTACTACTACTACTACTCTCACTTCTACTACTCCCACTACTACTCTCACTACTACTACTACTACTCTCACTACTACTACTACTAATACTCTCACTACTACTACTCCCACTACTACTCTCACTACTACTACTACTCTCGCTACTACTACTACTACTACTCTCACTACTACTCTCACTACTACTACTTTCACTACTACTCTCACTACTACTCTCACTACTACTACTACTACTACTACTACTCTCACTACTACTCTCACTACTACTACTACTACTGTCACTACTACTCTCACTACTACTACTCTCACTACTACTGCTCTCACTACTACTCTCACTACTACTCTCACTACTACTGCTCTCACTACTACTCTCACTACTACTCTCACTACTACTCTCACTACTACTCTCACTACTACTACTCTCACTACTACTCTCACTACTACTCTCACTACTACTACTACTACTACTCTCACTACTACTACTCTCACTACTACTGCTCTCACTACTACTCTCACTACTACTACTCTCACTACTACTCTCACTACTACTCTCACTACTACTCTCACTACTACTACTCTCACTACTACTGCTCTCACTACTACTCTCACTACTACTACTCTCACTACTATTCTCACTACTACTCTCACTACTACTACTCTCACTACTACTCTCACTACTACTACTCTCACTACTACTCTCACTACTACTCTCACTACTACTACTCTCACTACTACTCTCACTACTACTCTCACTACTACTACTCTCACTACTACTCTCACTACTACTCTCACTACTACTACTCTCACTACTACTCTCACTACTACTACTCTCACTACTACTACTACTCTCACTACTACTCTCACTACTACTCTCACTACTACTACTCTCACTACTACTCTCACTACTACTCTCACTACTACTCTCACTACTACTACTACTACTACTACTCTCACTACTACTACTCCCACTACTACTCTCACTACTACTACTGCTACTACTACTACTACTCTCACTACTTCTACTACTACTCTCACTACTACTACTCCCACTACTACTCTCACTACTACTACTCTCACTACTACTCTCACTACTACTACTCTCACTACTACTACTACTCTCACTACTACTACTCTCACTACTACTCTCACTACTACTACTCCCACTACTACTCTCACTACTACTACTACTACTACTACTACTCTCACTACTACTACTACTACTACTACTACTACTACTACTACTACTACTCTCACTACTACTCTCACTACTACTACTCTCACTACTACTCTCACTACTACTCTCACTACTACTACTACTACTACTACTACTCTCACTACTACTCTCACTACTACTACTAATACTGCTACTACTACTGCTACTACTACGGTTGCGACTGCGTCTACTACTGCTACTAACCCAAGAATTGAATGCCTAGTATTAATATTAGTGCTAAAATTGCTCACGGATAAATGGTTAAAGTATTTTTGATAAACTCAACCTTAGAATATAACATTAGAATCAAGTCGTTATGAAAACTCTTTAGAATATACATTAAATCCTGTTTAATTGCTTTTGTAACTTGTATTTATAACATAGGCTTGCAAATCAACCTTGTAAAGAACTAGGTGAGTGCAGTGTCACTCCCATGCATGTTTGTCTTGAAACTAAGCACCTTCTGGCACCCATGGTGGATACCGTATTTTCACAGTACCGGGATAAAGATTGCAAATTATTAAATTAGCATCTGAATTACGAAACATTTTTGAACCTCTACTGACGGTCGCTGCGGCAGACATCCTCAGTAGATCAATCGACGAAATTATCCACTAAGGCTCCAGGAGCACGAAGACTGCACAGGTAATTTCAATAAAGAAGAGATGAGAGGGCATAAAGCAGATCACGTGATAGCACTAAAGAAAGGATAGCAACCTGACAACACCAAACACTAACTTGTGGTATGGTGAACTGCGCAAAAATAAACTCTTTTCACTGCACACTTATTTGAGGAAAGGAATTGTTTATCTGATGTTTACACCAGTGCTGGTGCTATTTTTGTAAATATTAAGGTACAATGTAGGTTAAAACCAGGAATCACAAAAACAAAAAACAAAACAAAAAAGACTTGGTCACCTGCTCCTTAAATTGTCTAAGCGAACATTGTGGTTTCTCTCTGGTTGTGGTCTACTTGATGACAAAGTTAATGGGTTTCGAGTTGGGGATGACAAGTTGTACCACCAAGCTGATGCACCATTACTCAACACAGAGTGATAAATGGTGCGATATGTGCCGACAAGGCGATGCCAGCTCTACCCAACTAATTTCATCTGCTTATTAAGCATTAGCTGTTTGCTGACGCAATATGCTGCCAAAAACAATTATCTCGGATATTCCCGCTTTTGCACACTGACCTGCCGATACGTTTTAATGGCTAATTAAAGCCACATGCACTATGCAAGCTCTTCCTGGATACAATAGATCATGTTCACAACATGTGTATGTTGCATTTACATTAGCTGTATATCAACGCGCACCAAAGAAGGACATTGAGAACATGATGCCAGAAAAGCCGCTGGCAGCAATGTACTGAAAATATGATTTAAAATGTCCTTCTGAAATTTAATAATATTCTGATATACGTTCTATATTATTTAAATCTGTACCAGTTATTACAAGCATTACCAGTAGCATTTCTATCATGTTTCACATGACTGTCTCATGTGGCTTTTTTAAGAATTAATCGTTTATCTGCATTTCAGAATGCTACAAAGGGGAATTTAATGACGCTTCATTAAATATTTATTCTACATTTAATTAACACATAAGTTCCCTGTGACATAAGGCTGTTTTTAACGTTAAATGATTATAGGAAAATAATCTAATAGTTTACTATATACTAAACAACGCAAAATCTTTAATTTTTATATATTAATGCCCCTTTCCTGAAAATTAAACACTTTCTTTTTAAACTGGTTTATCTTTCCTATTAATTGATCCCTTGCAAGCTATAATGTCACTTCAGAATCTAGAAAATGTTACATCTTATGAGACATCTTCAATATGGGAAATTACTGAGAAAAAATAAAACATTGCGAGAAAACAGGATTTAACGTTTTATATGGTTGTCAATGTAGGTTGAATGACAGAGCACGACATGCTGTATGTGCAGAAAATTATGCTTTCCCCTAAATTGTTAAGACCGCAATGCCATTTTATTGCGGAGAATTGGAATTTGGGACTTTTTTTAAGTATTTAATCAAATGTCACAACACTCCGAAGCTTTCATCTGTGTCTATTTTGAAACCTATAATCGCAATGTTTGGATATGGATTAAAAACCGAGGAGAATTTCAGCCTGCAATCACAGTTAGATCTATTGTGCTTACTTAACCTCTAGAAGGAAGGAATGAGGCAAGAGAGTTGTCAGATTTGATGGCAGTAGGCACAGGTCGGAGAGGCCGTTTCAAGACTGAATATTTCCTGTCGCCCCTTGAGTATCCCCTATCCTCAATGGCAGGAGGATGCATACCAGGGGAGAACCAATTCTGTCCTCGAAGTACATCCATCATACCCTGCGCCTACCCTGCTTGCTACCCTGAAAGGGGAAATTGGGAGCAGGAACACTTCAGGTAGCAAATAATCTACCCCAGCATTCGCCTACCGAAGTAGAAAACCATCCAAGGTTAAGATCATACAATGGAAATAATTCTCCCACCAGAACCGTTCTACCTGACTGAGGTGTTTCATTCCTCATACTGGCAAATGCCGGGGAGTTAAGCTAAACATATTCTGGAACGTTCCCTTTCCAAACTTCTTTTCTTATCATCATTTCACTTCATATCTCACCAGTGTTCACCAACTGTGGTGGCATATCTGCAAAACAGATATTTAACACTTACAAAAGGAATCCAGACAGGTATCTGCCAAAAACAAGTCTCAGATATTACCGTCTGAACCATCTCCCACGGTAGTAGCGTTATTAATGTGATGTAGATTATTATTTTTTTTTCGGACGAAGCTGCTTCACAGCATACTGCATACATCGCGAGAATTATTGAAAATTGACAGGACATTAAATGAATGATTAAGTATTGATAGGACAGGATACGGTAGGGAGTTTTCGGATGGGACTCAGTACCTGGTCCGTGAGAGTATTGTACCTAGATCACCAAAGGGCGCTCTCTTGACGGAGGGATGAGAGGAGAGGAGACAGCGGGCGTCTGGAACAGGGAGTGACAGCACGCAACGACAGTTTTCCCGACCCCCAACACCCCTCCCAAGGGGGCGATCTGTATTCTCCGGCAACCAGCCAAAGATTGAGGGATAAAGAAGGTTCCCAGAGAAAACCTTATACCCTGTCACGCTGCGCCGAAACTCTCTCGCCGACACTTCCAATCCTGAAACAGACCAAATGGGGTGAAGGATGAATGAAATGATTAATGGAAGGATATGTAGAGGCAGGAAATTCGTATATGAAAGAAATCACTCCAATATTCGTCTGATGACACGAGAGAACTGCCAAAAAGTCCCATGGGAGTCGCATGCACTACTCAGGCCAGCTTGCTCGGTGATTAAGCTTACTGAACTATTTAAACCATTAATAACCGATATCTCTAAAATGGGTTATAGTACCAAAGTTATTTGTAATAAACTGGGTGCTGAAACTTACATTTTATATGTACGATAAGTATTATTCCTGTATCGCACATTAACCATACCAGTTATGAAGCATTACATAAATTTTCTTCCGAATGAAAAGGACTTCACAAGCTATCCCCCTCCCCCCCAAATTCAAAATAATGCACTTTATATGCCTTGTAAATGTCTTCAGTATAGATTTCTTGAATCAAAACCACCATAGCCATTTTATTCCAGGAAATAAAAACTTTCGAAAAATTTTTGATGTAAAGGAGAGTTTGATGTGAGGATTTTCTTGAATTTCCTGTGGTCAAATATTAAGTTTGGTATTTATCCGACATTTCGCTTTTGAGTTATGCTGTTCACCGAAACATAACTGTCACAGACACTGACAAGCACACACACACACACACACACACACACACACGGGCGCTTTTCTACTTTTTTGGATTCAGGGTGCCTCAAAGCAGGTATTTCCGGTGAAATCTCTATATTCAATTTTTGCGTAGATTGTAATACCTTATTTACCTAATATTTGCATGCTAGAGAAAGTAAAACATCTCTTTTATTACATTTACAAGTTTTTCTCTGCGTTCTCACTTTTATTAGTGGGTAAACAAATTATTCGTGCGAAAGTTTATATTCCCAACTACTCTTCTTTAATTCAGACAAATTTTAGTAACACTCCGTTATAGATACAAAGGGAAAAGCGAAATGTTTAAGAACTAGACACTATATTCAGGCCTTTAATTTCCACATTTTCCATACAATCACGAGAAACAACTGAACATAGAAAATAATGAAAAAATGACCAAGTATTGAACAATTCGAACAATTAATATCGCATATCTCAGAAATGAGTTAAGCCACAACATTTTAATCGTGAATAAATTGTATATTTTAAAGAGAGCTACAGCTTTTGTGCAGTATATTTTCGTCTATGCTTACGTTATACAAAATGCCTTCAGGTGAAGAGAAACTCATAGGCTGTTCTAACAAAAAAATTAAGCTATACACTTTATTTTTCATGTAAATATCTTTAATATGTGATATTTTAGTCAATATATTTAGATCCATCTTGAGTACATAGAAAATTTCGATACCTCTTTCATGTTAAGGGTATTTTGGCGTGGAAGGATTTTGTTGAAAATGTTCGTGTCATATCTTTAGAAGATAGTAATCTTAAGGTATGCATTCACATTTGTAAAGAAGTTCCATAGTTTTAGTAAGAAGTCTAAGAAATTGTCGTGGTAAAAACAACCAAGATAAACTAAACACCTAGGACTTCCATTCATATGACTTGCTCTATCTGTCCTGAAAACAAACTGTTCTTACACAAGATTATTTTTTTACCTACATCATGCTAATCGTAATAAACATTAGCAGACATGTTCTTATTACTTGACTCCTTGTAAGTAGAAGGGGAAAAACGAAATACACTAGCCTAATGCCACAGTCAAATCCTTTAAATGATGTCACTATGAGATTGGCATTGAAATTCGGCCCTCTTTCCATGACCAGGAGTAAAACAAAAGAGATGAAATGGATGAGGACTTCCCGTTTGGAAAAGTGTATTTCAGAATATATACCAATAACAGGGAATATCTCGAAAATTATAACCCTACAAAAATATATATTCGACATAAATGTGTGTTTTAACGGATCTACATGTTTTTTTGTTTTTTTTTGTGTGTGTGTAGTAAGTTTTTGTCTGTCTCTTACGGCTTACCAGTTATACAAAAGTTATCCAGAATGAAAAGATCTTCAGAGGCTATTTCCATAAAATTCAACTTATATACTTCATTTGTCATGAAAATATCTTAATCATATGGCATTTTAATAAAAACCCTTATGGCAATTTTTGAGAAAATCTAAATACGATTCGAAAAAGTTTACATGTAGGATTTTCTTGAAAATGTTTGTGTCGCATCCTTAAAATATGCTACACTTAAATAAAAGGTGGCACTTTTTGAGTTATCGTGTTTACAGTCACACGAACACATACACGGGTTTTTTATAAAAAAAAAACATTGAATTCCATTCAAGGACTTTTTTTATCAGTTCGGCAAACATACCGTTCTAACAAAATATTATTCTTTTGTCTACATATATAATGCTATTACTTATGAGTAGAAGAGAAACAAGTGTTTTAACTGAGTTAAAGCGATAGTCGAATCTTTAAAAGATACCGCTATGCGATTGTCATTGAGTGTGATTCCCTTTCTATAGCCAGGAGTAAAACAAAAGTGATATGAAATGAATGGCCTCGCGTTTGAGAAAAATGTTTTAAAATTGAAATCAGTAGCTGGGAATATCTCTGAAATGATTAGCTCGACCAAAAAAAAGTGTATGGCAAATGTTGTGTTTTAATAATATCTGTGGTTTTTGCACAGTAAGGATTTGTCTCTCTCTTACGATTTACCATTTATGCAAAAGTCATTCATAATGAAGAGGAGTTCAGAGGCTATACCTAAAGAACTTCAGAATATAGCTTTTATTTGCCATGTAAACATCTTTAATATACGTAATTTCGATCTAAGTCGTTAGCCACTTGTTATAAAACGGAAAATTTCGAAAAACATTGAATGTAAAGAGTAGTTTGAGGTGGGGGGTTTTCCTGAAGTTTTATGTCGAATCCTTGGAGGATACTAAACTTAGATATCAAGTTTGGTATTCAATGAATTTTCATTTTTGAGTTGTGCTCTCCACAGACACACAGGCACACACGCGCACACACGCACATATGGACTAAAAGTGCTGTTTTTTTGTTGGATTCATCAGATGATGGAATGAAATATCTTCTCTATGTACTATGTGTAATGTACATGTGCTAGAGAGTATAGAGTCTGCTGTGTAATATGGATATGAATCTCTTTATCATATATCGTTAATTAGGGAGTATATAAACTATTCTTACGAAAACTTATTTTTCTATCTGCTTCACTTTAATTAAGGTAAACCTTTGCAGAAATAGCTACATTACATATTTCGTTATAGGTACAAAGGGAATAGTAAAATGTTTCAGAACTCTACGCTATACGCTGACCTTAATATGCCATACTCCTATGTAATCGTAAGAAACAAATAAATATCGAAGGAACTTGTCTAAGTATTGAACAGTTCGAAGTTATTAATGGGCATCTCGGAAATGGCTGATGCCAAAATAATTTTATTTTGAAATAAACTGTATCTTTAAAAAAAGGTCTACATTTCTTGTTTAGCACGTTTCGTCTATCGCTTTACCCGTTGTACAAGATTATACGTACATAATTTCCTCTGAATAAAGATGACTTCACAGGCTTTTCCAGAAAATACAACATTTTCATTATACTTGTGCAAATATCTATAATGTATTGCATTTTAATTACAATTGTTGGAGCTGTTTTGAGAAAATAAACCTTTTCTAAAAAATGTTCCATCTAAAGAGTAGCTGTTGTTGCGAGGATTTTCTTGAAAATAGCTATGTCGCATCTTTAGAAGGTACTGAACTATGTACCAAGTTTGGTACTTATTCGACTTTTCGTTTTTGATTTATGATTTTCACAGAAACACAAACACGCATTCACACACTGACATTTCTCTATAAATATTTTCATTGGGATCAGTGGGCCTCTGTGTATTTCTGGTGAAATTTGGAAATCAATTTTTTTTGGGTATAGCACAATACTTCCCCATTTTTACTACACGTACATAGCAGAGAATGTAAAATATACAAAAATAAATTTTACTCAGGCGGTGTACTTTCAGAAAGAAATGGGGTAAAAATACGACTGCTAGATTTTGAGTATGTGAGTATTTGCTGATCTTCTCCTTAGTAGGTAATGGAGGGCCGCAGTAGTATCCGCTACCCTTACCCGTTATCTAATGGTAGTGCCGTCTCAACTTAATTATTCCCCTCTCATTGAGCTACACGGATGCCTTCCTTACAAAATCCCAAGCTCGGTGATGGTTATCTGTACCCTTTATTATGAAACGAGGTCAGTGCTGTATTTAGGGATGTTCTGCGCTGGTCAGTTTAATTAAGACTAAGGCCGCGTTACATTTTGCTGGTTCTATGTGGATATTAACATGTGTGACGAGTTTGTTCAGAGGCCGGCAAAAATCAGTTGTAATATATGCCACATATTTAGCATTGTTAAGCAGCATCTATTAACTAAGTTGAAAACAACGATAAACCACGTCAACATTGTTCCCTTGATATTAAGTTGTATCATTCAGAAGCTAATGACGCCTTCCATTCCCTCTCTCATATTGAACCATTGTGACAATCACGTTCGTAATCTCTCTTTCTCCCTGTTTCTCTTTTGTTCATAAATAAAAGAAAACCCTTACCTGCTTGCGAAACACACAAGGAAAACCTTAACTTTTCATTTCACTCTTTTTTGGAGTTCTAAAGAAGCACTAATTTGCAAACAGGAGATGTATTGTGACTACAGCAGTGGGGAAGGGTGGTTGTGCTAGAGCAGGCTGTTAAAGCTAGAATATATGCCAATGAGCAGCTGAGCACTCATACCTCATATGAGTATGCCTACACTATGCAATACAGCTAGTCATTGGGGCAGGCTATCGTCACGGCTAAATGATGTAAGATCGCTCCGCTCTCTGAAGTTTCCATTGTTTTTTAATTTTATTATTTTTCTAAAAGAGGTGCATAATTTGACCACCACTAATACGCTTAGTTGATATTTTTGAAGTCAAGAAGTTAAGCCCTTCAGAGCAAATCACTTTCAAAAGACTGTGAGTGAAATCTATGTAGTGTTCAATATTACAGGCAGTAATTGTTTGTCAATGCAATAGAGCACCTAGGTTTGTTGAAAATATTTATGTTATGTGTGCTTTGAAACTTAAAAACTAAACTATTATGTAAGCGGTGGAATAAACAAATTCTGCAATTTCTAGGTTTCGAATAGAGGTGCTTTGCTTTTGTATAGGTATTATGTCGTTCTAATCACTAGAACTACTGTGTCATACGCGGTTGTCTTTCTGAAAATATTGTCTACTGCCTACACGTCACTGTTGTGCGAACCATGAAGTGTTAAACATTATATCCATATTGTAAAAATACACACGTTATATGTAAGAAAATAAATTGTTCCAACAAGGTGCGAAACGAGACTGATATCCCAAGATAGTCTAAGCTACGAACTGCTAAGATCATGTGCTCTTTGGTGACAGGTAGTACCATTGCGCATGCATAAGGTACCCATAAAATTAACCCTGTTACAGGTTTAATTTTTAAAATTCCTAAACTTTTCTCAAACGGCAAATTCTTATTCATTTCATATATACGAAATTGTATTTTGTTTTGTGTTTTGTTTTGCTCCTTGACAGTCCTTCAAAGATGTCCCAATGTTATGTTGATCTAATAAATATGAATGGTTGGCATATTGCTACAATACTAAACGATGGAAATGCAACAAATAATTAAGTGTATACTGCTTATTAATTCTCACAATTAAAGCCATCGCAGTGATCCAAGCAATAGCGAATCAATCCTCATATTGCACGTAACTGTAAACTTTACTTCAGGGTTGTTATATACACGCTCTACAGTACTGCTTAAGAGTCGTTCATTTGAAAGCGAATACGCAAAATTAGTACAAAGTAGTTACTTTTTATTGCATCATCTGCTGTTCAAAATTCCTGCCATTGTCTTACTTGTGCAGATCCAGATATCGCTTAGGCCAGTGTATTCCATTATTTCTTCTTTGCTTACATGGAAGCAAGTAATTAGACTATTTCTGGTACTGCTTATCTTGATTAGCATGTAGTAGTTAAAATAATAATCTTTTGTAGGAAGAGCTTATTTGCAGAACAGATAGTAAAGTAATGTGAATAAAACTCATAAGATTTTTCTTATTAAACTTCTGATTTAATTTTTTACTTTCTCTAGCACGCATGTGCAATGTGCATAGTGGATAGAGAAGAACACTCCATACGGAGATTTCACCGGACGGTATGTGTATGTGTGTGTGTGTGTGTGCCTGTGGGCAGCATAGCTCAAAAACGAAAACTCAGTTAAATACCAAAGCTTGATATTTTAGTTCAGTATCTGCCAAAAATGCGACACGAAGATTTTCAGGAATATCTCCCACCCCTAACTACCCTTTACACGGAACATTTTTGAAGTTTTTTATTTTCTCAAAAATGGCTCTCACTCATTTGATTAAAATGCTATAAGTTTAAGATATTTTCATGACAAACTATTTATATCTTGAATTTTGTGGAAATAGCCTCTGAAGACCTCTTCATTCTACACTTCGTAAAATTATGCCGTAACAGATAGACAAAAACTTACTACACAAAAAATGTAGATCTCATTAAAACACAATTTATGCCATATACATTTTTTGTGAATCTAAGCGTTTTTGAGATACTCCGAGTTGTTTGTTTTCGTGTCAAGCTACTTAAATTTTTCTCATACGGTAAAATATCGGTCCTTCGTCTGCCTTTTGTTTACTCCTAGCAAGCAAAGAGAATCGAATATCAATAGTTTCTCATATCGATCGGCTTTTGAAATATTAGCCTATCGTTTTAGCCTAGTGTATTCCCTTGATTCCTTTCTACTTACAAAGAAGCAAGTAATAAGATCAATTCTGCCAATGTCTATCCTAGCATAATGTAGATAAAAGATAATATTTTGTGAGAAACGTTTGTTTGTGGAACAGCTAGAGAAAGCTATGTGAATGGAACACATCAGCTTTTTTTCGGATCTGGCAACACTAAGTCAATGATACCGAAATACAACATACAGAAACAGCTATCATTAGAAACACAGGCAATCTAAATTGCTAAACGTAAGAGAATATATCGTACCATGCACACGCAGGACTTGCTAACGCGGTAATTATAAAGTCATTTGAGTGTGGCAGCTCCAGCACACACACAATCTCTATGGCCTATATTACCTGTGCTTATGTTAACCCATTAAGTAGACTTAGTTGAAATTAGCTGCATGATTTCTGATATGGCGCTCTCCTTCTTGCTATGATAACAGGATATTTCTGGCTACAGCATATTTTACTGTTTCCTAGGAAAGCTTAAGGAAGCAGCAACGAAATTATCTTGGTGGGTTTCGGCGCTCTTCTCCAGCCAGGAATGCGGAGGTATTTGTGGCAGCAGGGGCGTATAATGACCATATTTGGCTTTCCAAACGGTTTCAGCTCTACCTAACGCTTCATCAATTCATTGCTTTAGAGTTTAAATTAGTGCTATTTGGAAAATAAAACGTTTAGGTTAATTGAACTGGATAACGTAGGTTGACATAATTTATTACTTTAATTTTTATGTATGTATTATACCTATGATTTTTTTGTGATTCAAAGTATCCAAGGTTTACTGAGTGCTTGAAATATTGGAAGTTTTAAAGAAATTTAAAAAAAAAATGTATGTGTTTTTAAAATTATTCGCTACAATATGTATGTACCTACTAAAGATTTTAGCGTGCCTCGGTTTTGTGTGTGCCTTAGCGATATAATAACCTGGTCAACAGATTGCAATTAAGGTTTATTTATGGACGCTCCTTAACTGCTGTGGTTTTCAGCCTAGCACTCAATATTGGGCGTGAAATACCATTTAATTTTGTTCAGAAACTCCTATCAGGCTTGAAGTTCTTTTAAGAGCTGTAAATCTAGGACGCAGGACCAGCGGCTTTACTTCCCTTCCGAAGGATACCATGCTTAAAAACGTTATGCCCGAAAAAATCTAAGACCCTCCGCCAGATTTAAGCCTGCAACCTTGGGGACCAGAAGCCAGTATATTACCTCTATATCACGGAGAAATAACTCACTCGCCATCAGCAGTGAACATGTGACTTTTTATACTAATAGCAGCAGGTATTACCTATGGTAGTGCTCTGCTGAAGATACTGTTTTGATTCAAAAACCCACTCCCCAAGTGGAACCTATATTGTGTTTGGCTATAAAAGCAAATGTCACAAATATTCATCCATGATATGCTCCGCTAAATATATGGTGATTCAATAACCAACGTCCCAAGTGGAACCCACATTCTGTATTTTATCCATAGAATCACATATTCCCCATGATAGTGCTATGATACAAACAACTGATAAAGAAGAAAAACTACAAATATTCATTTATACACTAAATACAATAATAAAATCTTATAATTTTATTATATCTATGAAAAGACAAAGACTCTAGCATTCAGAGAGAAAGAATAAATACGATCTAAAATAGTATTGGATAACCACATTTGGGCACAGACATTACATTTTAAATATCTAAGCTGTGGTATATGTTTTGATTATGATAATAAAATAGAAATGAAACTGAATAGGTTTCAACCAATTTACAGGCAATTCAAAGAAGTTTAAAATAAACTAAGAAAGGAAACTAAATGAATTTTAAAGTAAAAGTGGTGCCGACATTGCTAATTAGAAGTGAAATCTGGCTACCAACTCAGAAACAATAAAGTAAAATAGCCTGCTGAAATTAAATTCCTAAGAAGTGTAAAAGACTGCATAAGAATGGCGAGGATAAGAAATGAAGATATACAAGAAGAATTAACAATAGAATCATTAAATAATAAAATAATTAATCAAAGGCAAAAATTGATAAACCACTTAGAAGGGGAGTAAATATTCGAAAGCAGCATTTGAATATTCACCGAGAGGCAAAAGAAAAGGAGGAATGCTCAGGAAACGATGCAGTAATCTATCAAGCCGGAACGGGGTAGTAAGTCTGAGTCATGAACTGGAGAAGAAGAAGAAGAAGAAGAAGAAGAAGAAGATAGTGTTATGCTGAAGATATGTGGATGCAATAACCCACTCGGCACATGGAGCCCATATTGTGAATTTTAACCATAGAAGCTTAACCCATCATAATGTTCCGCAAAACAAACAAAGGCGATACAATAAGCCACTCGGCCAATATTGTGTTTTTGTATCTATAGAAGTAAACATCACCAAAATTCACTTGTAACAGTGCTCTACTGATGTTAAGAGTATACAGCTATACACTATTAACATTCAACAGTAAAACTGAATTTCTTCAGTCAAAATGTACTATAGTTTCCATATATTTTGCTCATTCCTCCTCATCTCTTACAAATATAACCTGTGTGAATGAGGGAGACACGCATTCAGAAGCTATATTAGGTTGCAGACTCTACAGAATATTTTCAGTCTTCACTCAGATGTATAACAAACGGTATGGTTTTCAGCACAGAAAACCAAATCATTTGTTTTATTCAAACATACATTTTAATGCAGCCTATGAAACGTTGACACCAGAAAAATAGTAGGACTTCCATTAAGCTATTGGCAGATGATTTAAGAACATTTACAGTAAAATTAAACAATTTGAAACCAAGCCAAGTGACTCAGTCAGTTTCGTCTGTAACTGGTGGGTGGGCCAAGTCCGATTCCCTGCGACCGTGCAATCTAGCGCTAGGTATTTTCATGGTTTCCCGGGACGCCAAGCCGGATGCTGGAGTGCTTTTCAATTACCACGGATCTTTTCCCTTCCTTCTCTCATTTCATTTCATTTTCTTCAACTTACAGGTCTGGTTGTTGACAGTTCGGTAACCTGAGGGCAGACGGCACATATTCGTACGCTCAGTGAAAAATTCTTCACCGGCCGAGCTTGGAGCTTCAGGCTGGGGCAGCAAGGATTGCTTCGTCACCCTCGCTCGACGCTGTAGTTCACGGCAGTATGCCTGGGCGTTCAAATTGGAACTGTTAAGGAGCTCCTTACCCTCTTTCATTGGTCTCACCGATTCTTAGGTGCCGGTCGCCTCTCCCCCATCGACCAGGGTAATTTCGGACCGCAGTGAGCGAGATGCCCCTCTTCTGTACAACCCTATACCCCCTACAAACTGTTTGCACTTGTTCCTTTTTTTCTGAAAGATTTAAAATTACACGCTTATATAGTAACGTGACATGTTTACATTTATCTACATGCACATCGTCTCTGTTGAATATTGACGTTGTACGTTCTCTTCCACCTGCATATATAAACCCCAATAGGATCAGCAAAACGGATTTGTGATTCCAACTGCTGAGTGCTGTTTACGGATCTTGCATGTAGTACGTAACGCAGTTCATTGCTTAACCTGAAATCATGTCTAAACCCTGTTTCGTATAGGACTAGGATTAGGATACGGACGATCGGGACACGCACATGGTTATTGTACCTATCACGAAGGGGAGCCTCCGGAAGGGATGATGACGAGGCCGGAACCAGAAGCAACGCCACAACAATTACGGTGTCCCTACAGTTTCCAGATTGACAGGGTCCAACGCCCTTGGTAAGGACGGCTCTCATTCCGAACCAGCCAAAATCGGGGGACGGAGATAATTACAATGAGCATCGCTTTTCCCTGCCACGCTGCACCGAGCTCCATCGTCGACTCTTCCATCCCAACGGGATGAAGCAAATGACAATGGAAATAACATGGAGGAACAGGAAATTTTGGGGGCGGTAGAAGCCTCCGAGCATTCGCCTGACGACATGGGAAAGCCCTTCAAAAAAGTCTGTGCGTCAGGTAGGCCGGCAATGGGGATCGAACTCGGGATCTCTCAAATGCACCAGACGAAACTTCCTGACCCATCCCGCTCGGTCTGTTCCACATAACTTTGCCCCGCACCTCTTAAGTGCCTTGTGCGCTAATTATTTCTAATTGACTACTGTCGTGGAATAAGTTATTGTGCGATACAACATCGTTTGTTATTTAGCATGAATATTTCCCTCACACATTCGAAGAAAAAGATCAAATTTACATTTGTTGCATTGCGCAAGCTCATTTGTCATATACATCGCCACTCAAAGTTATCAGGGGAAAGGGAGCGTGGAAGAATATATGTTGATACGGCAAGGAAATAAGCAGATCCAAGGAGTTGAGGCATTTATTTTGCACAAAATAGGCAGGTACAAACACGCTTAAAATGCCATAAATAGGCAGTAGTTTAATTAAACAATCTTGTGTGTTCCAATCACATGAATTTCTCTATCCGCTCCGCAAACAAACTACTCTTAAAAAAAGATTATTTTACCTACAGCGTCCTAATCAAGACAAACATTAGCAGACATTGTGTTATTACTTGTTCCTTGTAAGTACGAGGGAACTATGGGAATGCACTAGGCTAAAACGATAGCTTAATCGTTTAAAAGACGGTCGTAAAGCAATTGAAATTCGGTTCTCTTTGCTTGCTAGGAGTGATCAAAAGACAGACGAAAGAAAAATTTCTTCCTGTTTGAGAAAAATTTAAGTAGCTTAAAGCGGAAATAATAACCCGGAGTACCTCGAAAACGTTTAATTCTACAAAAAGAAAATATATGACAAATTGTGTGTTTTAATGAGATCTACATTGTTTGCGTAGTAAGTGTTTGTCGGTCTGTTACGGCTTACTAGTTATGCACATTATACAAATGATATCCAGAAATAAGAAATCTTTGGAGGCTATTCCCAAAAAATTCAAGATATACACAACTTATCATGAAAATATTGTGCATGGCCTGGAGCAGAACGAAATAGATATGAAATAAATGATGCATTCTCCTTAGAGAAAAACTTAAATAGTATAAAATAGAAACCAATAACAAAAAGCATCTTAAAAACGGCTAACTATACAAATGTATATGCCATGAATAGTTGTTTTAGCGAAATCTACATTTTTGTATAGGTAGTAAGTTTTGTATAATTCTTACGATTTACCATTATACAAAAGTCATCCAGAATGAAGCGGTCTTCAGAGGCTATTCCCAGAAAATTCAAGATATACATATCTTAAAATATCTTAAAATATTGCATTTTAATCAATAGAGCCATTTTTAATAAAATCACAAATTTCCAAAAATGTTCCATTTAAAGGGTAGTTGGGGTGTGAGAATCTTCCTAAACACCTTCGTGTCTTCCATGGAAGATACTGAACTTAAATACCAAGTTTGTATTCAACGGACTTTTTGTTTATGAGTTACGCTGTCCACAGATACACACGGGCATTTTTCTGAAGTGCTTTTTTGGATTTAGGGGGTCTCAAAACATATTTCGTTAAAATCTCGGTATCGAATATTTGATTTGAATACAATACCTTCTCTACCTACTACGTACGTTGTACATACGTAGTCGAGAAAGTAAAAAAGGGTTTATTAAATGTGAAAACAGAGTAATCCTATTCCTTATAAATGAATACAGCTACATGAAATTAATAACTAACTGCTTACTCTTATTTTACCAGATTACAAGCAACAACAATAAGTTTTTCAAGGTATCAACTGTCAGAGAGAACGTTTTTCATCGTAGAAAACCAACGTTCTACTTCCACTAAAGTGACATATTTAAAACCAGCTAACTAAATTAAGACGAACTTTAGTTATGGACACTCTTTAACCGTTGTGGTTCTCAGTGTCCACGTGAAAGACGGCTTCAATTTGCTCAGAGGCCTCCTTATCGGCCTTGAGATACTTTTATGTGCGGGAATAGCAACGTTACTTCCCTTCCGAAGTAAGCCATGCTAAGGAGTTCTACGCCCCACCAAAAACTTCATCGCCCTTCGCTGGGGTTTAACTCGCGATCTCGGGAACTAGAAGCTAGCATGTTATCCCTAGACAGTTATTTGGAAGGACTCACATCAGTTAGAAGAGACATTTTATAGTGTGTAATACCCGCCTTTACTACTCAGGCACCGCAGGCAATGACACTGATGTCACATAGAATGAAGATGGAGTACCAATGGCAGGAGAATCCAGAGAAAACCCGCCCCTGCGTTTTGTCCAAAACAAATCTCACATGCGGTCGCTTGCGATCGAACCCGGGCTACCTAGGTAAGAGGCAAGTGGTCTAACCACTCGGCCACGACGAGGTCTATAAGAGAATGTTGATCTTTCCGGACATCACCAATGACCTTAAGTCTTTCTAGGCCCACATTATCACTCATAACACGTTTGCACTTTTCACTAAAACATTTTCCTTTTTCTCCTGGTATATGCAGTAGTTAATTTATTGCATCTTCAAATATCGCATTGGATGACACTGTCGCTTCATCTTATTTCTCAAACTTCAAGATTGCTTATATAATGTGTTGCTACAAACGCCCGATCTTGCGAAGTTTTTCTTTGTAAAACAACTTCTTTTCCTTCTTTTGATTGAGTATCAAATGGGTGGCATAAATTTCCCAAATTGTTGGTGTAATATACAGTTACAGAGTTCCGGCTACCTCATTTGATGAGAATTGGTTCTGGAGGTAAAGCGAACTCTGTGACCATTTACTTCAATACTGGCATGCGAGAGACTGATTTTAGGAATATTTCTTGGTGTTCGAAACAAACTTATCCACAAGACAATACAAACTTCTTACTTCTTTGGCAATTCTGTGCAATCCGTAGGATAGATACGTGAGATAGAGCCACTTTGGGAAATAGAACCTTCAAGGTTTTAGCTGTTTTTATGGTGCCCCATTCTGACAAAAAGAAAGACATCGTCACATTATTTTAGGTCATGTACTAAGGAATTGGCGAAAAAATGTGCCACTGTGGAACTATTTGGTCTCTCCATCTCCTCAATTATCAAAATAAACACTGCAGGGTCACTGTGCGCTGCTTCAATATTTCTGATAATGATAATGGCTATGTAATATCCCAATGGATCAGTTGCTTTATTAATGGAGATCCTGACTTTCTTTTTCACACATTTGAATCTTTTCCAGAGCCTCTTCAGAACAGACATGTAAGTAAGCTTTCCTTAGTGTAGATTCTGACGGAATCTATTTTTTTAGTTTACATCTGCAGAAACGTTCTAAAGGGTTAGTTTTCAAGCATCTAGAACGACTTCTTGAGTCCAAGAAAGCCCTCCATAGATTCAGGGAAATTTGACATTTTGTGCTGGATGTTGCAACCGCCATTAATATTAAAGTGGTCTTAAACCCTGCCATTTAAAAAAACAAAACAAAAATCCAACGTTTGTGTTTTTCTGTTGCGATATTCTATGTTGTACGTATATTTTCTCTTAATAAATAGACTTTTTACAGATTAAAAGAAAAGTGTTTTTCTCTTAGTAGAAAGTACGTTTGAACAGAATTCGCGAACGAAGCTGTGTAATCTGCTACTCAACGAAAGAACTCACTTTCGGAATGAAAAATAAATCAGCACGAGTACACAACTTTCCTTTAAAATCACGTTAATAATTAAAAGTAAGCACAGACGCAGCATAAGCACAAGACTTTGCAACCATGTTATACAGGGTTACTACAAAAGAAATAGACAACTTCAACTGCCTGTAAAACAAAAACTATTTTGTTTTACAGGCAACCTTATTATTTTGGAGGTATGTTGAGAAACTCTCAAAGTTTCGTTTGTTACTATTGGTAACGCTGTAGTGTTTTGTTTGTTGTTGCAGAAGCTGAAATGGCGGAAAATCCTGTGGAAAAGGCATATTGCGTGTTGGAATTTGCTAGAACGCAATCAGCAACTGTTGTCCAACGACATTTTAGAACACGTTACCACAAAACGCCACCGACTAGTCAGTCAATCTACGACTGGTATAGAAAATTCGAGACAGCGGGATGTTTGTGCAAAGGGAAGAGCTCGGGAAGACCAAGAGTTTCGGAAGAAAACGTTGAACGTGTTCGTTCTGCCTACATAAGAAGTCCACAGAAATCGACATCTAGGGCAAGCATGCAATTACAAATTCCACAGCAAACTGTATGGAAAATCTTGCGGAAGCGGCTGCACATGATGCCTTACAGATTACAGATGTTGCAGTTTCTAAGTGAAGAAGATAAGGTCATACGGCGTGACTTTTGCATCGACATGTTGCGACATGATGAAGACGATGCTGGTTTTTGTGAGCGCATCATTTCATTTTTGTGGTAACGTGTTCTAAAATGTCGTTGGACAACAGTTGCTGATTGCGTTATAGCAAATTCCAACACGCAATATGCCTTTTCCACAGGATTTTCCGCCATTTCAGCTTCTGCAACAACAAACAAAACACTACAGCGTTACCAATAGTAACAAACGAAACTTTGAGAGTTTCTCAACATACCTCTAAAATAATTAGGTTGCTATCTCTAATAGTTTTTGTTTTACAGGCAGTTGAAGTTGTCTATTTCTTTTGTAGTAACCCTGTATAATGGAAGCATTCACAAGAGTCTCGTGACACGCTATGTAACGGAAAAATTTCTCAACTACAAAGTTTTAACTCATGTTGCATGCATAGAGAAAGTATTCTACATTTCTTTCTCCATACATTGCCAACTTCCGAACAATACGTTTACGATTCGAGATTTTTAGGCACAGTGCTCCTCTAGTTGGTCGTGTCTTGCCATCTTAATTGGTGAATCCAGATACTGATCTTATGTGTGATTGATACAATACTCCTTTATGTCTTATGCATTAATAAAATTTGGATGAATAATCATTTTGAATATTATTGGATATGTTATTTGGTTTGAAATTTGCGTTACGTTCAGAAGGTTTCCGCATGTAATTTACGGATCTGAAAACCAGTGCCAATTTCTAGCGTTACGGCAACGGCTGCATTGTGAGTGGTCGTACCTGCGCTTATATTGTATTGAGTTAGGGCTGCTTCGTTGTGAATGCAGCTTAGCAGGTTAAACTGCAGACTAACAGTTTGTTTATGTAATTTGTTTACCTATTGGGAGAATTGATTGCATTCCTATCTCTGAAGCAGATAATTTAACTTTTTTGAAATTGGGGAGGGGAGGGGGAGAACCACGTATCGTCAGCGTCACAAAAAGAAGCATGAGAGGAACAGTCACTCCGGAACCTAACCAACTTCCCTCTACCTGTCTTTGTCATGGTATGTCCGGAGTACCTGTATCCTTTCATAGGTTCTCTTACTTAAAGTGTGAAACATTACTATTCACATTAAACATACTATTCTATTAAATAACCAAATTACCCTAGACGCTGAAATTGTTCTAAGATATAAACAAAATTCGCAAAGAAATCCATGATTGTTCGTGGAGGTAAGTTCTTTACTGCTTGAAAACAACTAAATATATTTATTGGGAACAAAATCCCCAATAAATATTTATGTAACCTAACTTTGTGATGTCATTATTTTAACCTTTGTATTTACTTTCATACTTTCCTAAATTGAAAGTGTCTTTTAAATTGTGTAAGTAATTAATCACCGAACAAAACTATAACTATCCAAAATAGGCAGAAAATACTTTAAACTTTAAAATTAGCAATGCAGGCAGTACAGACCTTCCTAAAGTGTATCGAAACATTTTATCTTTATTTAACTCACTAATATAGCCACACAAATAGAAAATAAATGTTGTTTAACTTCCGCGCACTAGTAATAAGAAATAGACTTTAGGTCAATATTTTTGTCGCGATTGATGCAACGCGGCTAGAGCAATCACCGTTTGTGTGAATGCCGTAACATTTAAAGAATACTTTTTTAATGGAATGCCTTGAGAACGTTACGAACTACACTCTTTCCTTGATACTCAAACGGAATAATCATCTCCCTCTCAGTACCCTCGGACACTCAGATCAGTTTGTGCCTCTTGAAAAACGCGAGTTAGTAGTTTGAAATGAAAGAATATTTGCTAACACTTTCAGCAAATCCAAAAACACAGTTTTGAGTCGAGAAAGAAAAGCATTTGTGACACTGGAGTGATTTAATGTTTCTACCAATTGATAAGGCCCAAGGAACCTTAACAATGAACAGTTTGTGATTTTTTTTTTAAAAAAAACTGTAGACTAATTCGAACGGATCACTTTCCTCGAGTTTTTCAGCCTATACCTGGCTTTCATGTTGAATTTGTCCTAAACATGTACAACATGTTTGACTCAATTTTTCGTTTTGGAAGAATGAACACAAATAAACGAATATTTATTTGTGCTCATTACGTTCTCATTAGTTTCGTCTAGCTGAAGCTAGAGGAAAAATAAAACAAGCAATATGTAGTTGATTAAACATTACATTCATGCAGACAAAATAGGAAACAAAAGAACACTAAGGGCTTATAACTTATCACTGGCCTAAACCGCTACTGTAAGGTCATGATTCGTTTAGTGGTTCAGTTTTTATTTAATAGTCCGATCCAGAAGAGCATATGCACTTGGCTGGAAATCTGAATGAGAAGAAGGTGCTTTCTAAGAAATGCACAGGAAATAACGGTGAACGAGAAAACAGAACAGAAACATAAGAAATTATATTGTTAAGATAAATGTTTCAAATTGGGATACAAAGAGGACGACAAAATAAAAGGAAAAATGTTATGTGTTACACTCATATGACATTCTCTTCCTATTTTGCAACAAACTGTACTTTAAAAAACTGTATTCGTCTAACGTAAAAAATGTCATCCAGAGTTAAGAGCTCAAAGGCTATCCTCAGGAAATTCAAACATATATTTCATTTTCATAAAACTATCTTAAACATATTGGATTTTAATCAAACTCATTAGTCATTTTTGAGAGAGTCGATTATTTCCAAAAATCTTCGATATAAAGTGTATTTTTGGTAGCGGATATTCCCGAAAATCTCCGTGTCACATCCTTTGAAAATGCTGAACTTAAGTAACAAGTTTAGTGTTTAACCAACTTCTCGCTTTTGAGTCATGCTGTCCACACAAATTCACCCAGAAGTGGACCATTTTCTAAGATGCTTTTATGGATTCAGGGGTCCTCAATCTAGGTATTTCTGGTAAAATCTTGGTATGGAATTTTTGGGTGGAATATAATACCTTCTCTACCTACTATGTAAATTGTACATAAGTGTTAGAAAAATAAAAATAGTGTAAGGAATGAATGTGTTGGATTTGGGCAAAAATCGAAGATGGGCTGATTCAAGTATTGTGAGGCCGGTCAGAATGTAATAATCATTAACAACTAAAACCCACCATGTTTCGAATGATGCTGATGTATACTATATACTAGCACTGCCCAATGATGCTATAAAAAGATTTAACATTTTAGAATTAGTGGCTTTAGGCTAAAGAATGTTTTTGAGTGAAAGATTCAGACGGATTTCCAATTTTAGAACATAAACTTTTTTCGATTAATTTAAAGTGCCTATAATGAAACGAGTACTTTTTTGTGTCACATATTTTTCTGCAAGCATTTTTCTCCTTAGCGGCCGCTTTAAACCTACGTATTCAGTTCACGTAACAATAGAGGCGTGCGCCTCTGTATGCTCACTCTATTCTGAGTGGGAATACGCGTTTCTGTCAGCCTCTCTGATGGCTCCTTTCACTCCATTTTTCCTGCTTTTAATGGTCTTCTGTATCCACACTTACTTCAGCAGAAGACTACCTACCACAGTTCCAGACTTCCAAATTGCTTTAGCGAATGTGTACCTGTTTTTTCTTCATTTCCATGTGCAGCATTTGATCTCGTGCTGAAGCTAAAACTGCCTGCTAACTTCCTATATATACTGACTGGTATGAGGCTGGTGGCCGTTAGGAAAAAATGTTAGTGTAAAAGCTTCGTTTCATTCACACATACCCTAACCGATCATTATGAACTTTGTGTTATAACGTACTTTAGGAAATAGCCTAAATTGTATAAGAAGGTGGGCATTAATGGATGACAAAATATAAACGCCAGGATATCTCGCTTAGTGTTGAACTTTTTTTCTTTATTTATTTCTTTCTTTTTAAATAAAGCATTATGTGTTATGTGACAAAGAGTTTTAAGTATAATACCCCTGAAAAGTCTTTAATTGCAACATTTGAGCAGAGTAGATATGTATTAACAATTTATTCCAGTTTTTCATTATGACTGTGATAAAACACTATCGCCAAAAACAGTATAGTTCCAATCGTATATCAAATATGAGGTGCAGGAATAAGTTTGTATACTATTGAAACTTATAATCAGATTTCACCCCAGATGGGGCTGTATTTTTCATTTTCAAAACTTCAATAACATGTCTGTTGGGCGGAGAGAGAAGTTTGAAGAGCAACGAAGGGGAATAGAGAGGCTACGTGCCGTTTTAACTGCTTTGTGTATCACGGCTGCACAGTTGCTCTGAACCATGGCGCACGTATGTTCGTTTGCTGAGCTCGCTGAGAAGGATTTGATTTATGGGGAAACAAGAAGTCATGGATCTGTAGTTGAACATCTATATAGGGGTCGATTTCCAGACAGACTTCATCCTCATAGGCGAGCCTTCTAGAATGTACGTCGGCGTTTCCGGAAAGCTGGAACCCTAATGCTACACAGACCGGGTGACAGTGCGAGACGAAGACGCCCTATTCCAGCATTTGAGGAAGAGAACCTCTTGCCAGGGTCTCAGCACAACTTTCCACCAGCATACGTGCATTGTCAGTAAGTCTAGCATGCATCGAGTGCTGCAAGAATAAGGTTATACCCTTATAGTGCTCGAAAATGGTTAGCTCTCTAAAAAACTGTATATGGTATAAATTGTGTGCTTTAACGAGGTATTATTTTTTTGCCTCCTTTGAGTAGAAGGGAATACACTGGGCTAAAACGAGGTCTACATTTTCTGTGTAGTAAGTTTTTGTTTATCGCTTACGGTTGATCAGTTATCCCTGTCATTCAGAGAAAACAGGTCTTCAGGGGCTATTCCCAAGCACGTAAATGTCTCTAATATAAATCTATTAATAAAAATCGCCATTCATTTCTGAAAATATCTAAACTTTCGAAAAATGCTAAATGTGAAAGGATAGTTTGGGATGGGGGATTTTCCTGAATACATTCTTGTAGCATTCTTGGAAGATATTGAACTTAAATACCAAGTTTGGTATTTTGAGTTATGCTGTTCACACACTCTACACATATTCGCGCACTCGCACACACATACATACAAACATACACACAAGGACATCTTTCTAAACATGTTTTTTGGATACAAGGGTTCTGAAAACATGCATTTCCGGTGCAATTTCAGTATGGAATTTTTGGGTGCAAATCATTGTCATTTCTATACATTGCGCATACGTGGTTGAGAAAGTAAAATGTTGGAAGGCTGCAGGAAAAATCCGTATTTTATAATTGTGATGTAAAAGTGCTTTAAAACTGCTTCAATAGTGCTATAACAAATATTTATCGCAAATACATAAAATTCCTGAAATAGCGCATTTAACTTATAAAAAGCTTTTATCCATATCTCATTAATATCGCTTCGAACATATTACTTTTAGATGTGCGTGCGTCTGTGTACAGCAGACCTCAAAAATGAAAATTCGATTAGATAATAAAGTCGGCATTTAAGTTTTGTATCCCCCAAGGAAACGACAAGAAGATTTTCACGAAAATTCCCCCATCCCAAACTATCCTTTACGTGAATCATTTTTTCAAAACTATAAATTTTCTGAAAAGTGACTCAAAAGATTTTGATTAAAATGTTGTATACTAAAGATATTCATATCGCAAATAAAGTGCATATCCTGAATTTCTTTTGAATAACCCCTGAAATATCTTCATTTTAATGATTTTGCATAATTTAATTGGAAAATATAGAGAGAACCTTACTACACAAAAATACAGATCTCGTTAAAACACACAACTTATGTTATATACAGTTTTGTTGTAGATCTAACCATTTCTGAGATATTCCGTGTAATTGGTTTTAATATTAAGGTACATAAACTTATCTCAAATGGGAAATTCTCATCCACGTCATATCTCTTCTGCTTTACTCCTGCCCATGATAAAGAATCGCATATGAATGACAAACGTAGAGCAACAGCTTTAAAAAATGACAATCTATTTAGCCTTTATTTCCCTTCTACCTATAACGAACTAAATTTTATCTTGATTAGCACGAAGTAGAGAGAAGAATAATATTTTGTAAGAATAATCTGTTGCAGACTAGCTAGAGAAAGTCATGTGAATGGAGCACATAGAGGCTCTACTGCAGCTTGAGCGTAGGCTCCTGGTCGACACAAGAAAATGGATGTTGCAGTTGTATTATTGCGATGAAAATGTGTGAAAGGTTGTGTCTACATTTAGGTTAGCAACATTTGCATGTCTCACAACAGTGAATTTCTTTCTGTGGAATGGGATGAAATCACTCGCCTACGAGATTGTGGGTGAACGCAGAAGCAATGTGCATGGAGAAGATAATTAATTATAGGTGGCGTGAGGGAGGAGCCCGGCATGTCATTTCCACCACAATAGTCTAGCGTGCAAAATCCTGGAGTTGCGCAAGTAAGTCAATGGCAGGAATTCTGAACAGCAGAAAGTACAATAAAAATAACCACTTTCTACTAAATTGACGCATTCACTTTTAAATTAACGATTCTTCAGTAGAACTGTAGATCACATAAATGACAACACTCAAGTAAATTTTACATCTACATGCAATATGTGGATTGATTCGCTATTGCTCCAAAAACTTCAATCACTGTACCAGCTTTAATTTTTTTATAGAATTAATAAGCAGTATGCACTTAAATAATTGCATTAAATTTTCATCCTTTGGTATTGTAACAATGCCCTTATCGTATATATTTATTACATCTAAATACCCTTGGGGCAACTCACAGCACAACATGAAACGTCTGCAGGTGTTCTCTAAAGCACAGGGTTACCGCTTTATAACATACGGCACCGAGCCAGGTGGCTCAGGCATTTTGTCTGGACCTGACATTCGGGAAGTTGTGGGTTAGATTCCCGTGGCCGACCTCTCTGACCCATGAGTTTCTCGGAGGTTTCCCGAATCATTAGGCGAATGCTCGGGAGGTTTCTTAATTCCCCGAACTTCCCATCCCTTCATTTCATTCCAACCGGCCTCTTTCAGGATTGTAAGTGTCGGCGAAGACTGCAGTGGTGGTGAATGCGCTTTAGAAACACAGCTTTCGAGGTGGGGTGGTATTGGAGTTGTCTGTAGGGCCCAGGGTGTTCAGTCAGCCCTGGGGCGCGGGCTTCTATAGCTTCCCGCAACGAGATAAACTGCTTGAAACTACTTGGAGCACCAGCCTGGCTCATTTCCCACAGTCCGGTTTTGGCCGCCCGTCGATAATACTCTCATGTTATCCTATTCTCCTTAGGTATGATGCAGAATAAACCCATGGTGGCTGCAGTGTGAATCTCTGAAATATACCAACCAACCAACATAGGGTGTCAGTCTCCTGTTTTGTCTTCCTCTTATCGCCAGTTTCGTGTGTTGCGCGTAATTGAACTGTAGGACGACGCTGTACTGACATAGTGGGAACCTTGGGACAGTAGGCAAAATCAAATTTTCTCCTCTCCGGCCGAAACTATACTATTAGAATCATTGTCTATAAAATACTAAAACGAATAAATCTGATTGTCATTATTGTTACATGATTAGGTGACTTTTACAATTTTACAATTAAAACTGCTCTATAATTGAACAAGAATAGAGTAACTTGCTTTAGATTATTAACGCTATACTATTTTCGCTTTAAATATTCTTTACCAACCAAGTGGCTCCGTGGTAACGTGTAAGGCTCGTATTTGGGAAGTCCCGGGTTCGATTACCGCCGACCGCCTTTCTATGATTTCTTCTGGTTGTGAGACAATACGTGTCTTGTCCCGGGGGGAAAGAATTATTAAGAAGAGAAATATAAATCATAGCCAAGAATATAAATTATATCACGAAGGAAGATAAAATATAAATGTACAATGAAAATGGGAAGGGTAGAAAAACTTTTAACACGTATGAGTCACGAGCCCAGGGTACAAGATCCTGTTACCTGCCGTGTATTGAACCGAAGGGGTGAATATGAATGGACCCTGCCCGAGGCGACTAACGGGACATAAGACAATGATTCCCGCTGGTCAGGCGACAGTGTAAGGTACTTGGTGAAGGACCTCCGAACAACCAAAATGTGAAATTTAGAATTCGTGATGGAGCCGAACAGGCGACATTTTAAGGCACTTGACGAAGAACCCCCGCACGACCAAGATGTGGTATTTGAGCGCGTGGTGTAATCCTTAGTTGTGACGGAAGTAAGTGATTTTAAGACCGATCATAGTACGTAATAAATCACGGCCTCAACATTAATAAACAATAACATTAGCGGGCGAGTAAAGTGTAACGTCACAGTAAAAAATTAAGGAGTATATGCGAGTGTTCTACGGCGGAAAAAGGCCGGACTCAGTTAATAAAGTACTTGTGTGTCACCACAACCTGAAAGAGCCTCCATGCTAATAAAAACCCTGAGCAAAGCCAAACCATAATTCCACACCAATCCAATACATATTACCTGCGCCCGGGACACGAACCTGTTACCGCTGCAGTCGGTAGGCGAATGCTGTGGAGGTTTTTCTTCTACCATTTCTCTCCCGTTCCTCATTCCTTGTACATATAATTTCCTTCACCATTATGTGTTTCAGGGTTGATTGACCAGGCAATGTTGCCCGGCGAGTTGCGACAGGGCATGGAACAGCTCTTTCTTTTCTGGCGTTGTCGAGCTGCTCAAGGACTCACCTCCATGTACTCTTGGAGCAGATTCTCATTCAGGGGACCTCCGGGGTTTAGGTACTCATGGGTGGGCTTGTACGGCGTTGAATGTGGAAAACTTCGGAATGGGTCCTTGCTTGCGTACGTTGTCTCCCGCATCTGGTCGCCCTTTGGGGCTGTCCTCTCATTCCTCCCTCCCTGGTGGTTACGTTCGAGGCTCAAAGGGGCATATGTACCTACTACATGCGATGCTCTGCCCCGGTTTCGGGGGCCTTATAGGTATCCTTTACCTAATGCTTATTGAGTAAAATCAATACTTTGTAGCATCTGTGCTCGCTCGGTAATAAACCTGACGTTGTAGGAAAACAATGACAAATAACTGATGTGTTTGCTTGCATTGCATTGATTAAAAACTACAACGAACAAAGGTGTAGTCGTTGTTGCTCATATTCTATGTGATACGAAAATATGGTTTTCCGGAAATAAATATACATCAACAAAATGTATCATGGAAAGAGCAGTTTTGGCTATTACCCAGGAACAAAACCGTGTGCATTACCCATGGCATAGGAAGTTACGCACTTATGTTGGCAAGCACTGAATTGCGTGCTTTAGCAGCATTTTCGTAAACATACTGATATGCTGCACAAAGGTTAGCCAACATTAAGAGATTGTTTGACTTACGAATCCCCATGAACTATATGTAATAGCTATATACTTTTAGTTATTTATTTATTTTTCCAACACACAGTTTCATCATAATAGATAATGAATGAAAGGAGCTTATCGAGAAAATAATCTAGTACACATGCACCGCTAATACTATCGTTTAGAGGAAATTTAGGATTAGTGATCTTGGGGATGGAGGAAAGGAGATGATAAAGACAAAAGAGGCAAGACTACTATCAGAATAATACAAATGGTTGTGGATAAAAAGAAATCCCTTTTCAGTGATAAAATGTTATTTTACCGTCTTTAACTCGTAATACTAATCTTAATACTTGTACAATTGACAGCAAGTTCTTTTTTATATTTACAGTAGGTTGCTGAGAGTTTACTATTAGGATAGTTACATAGTTATTAGGATAATAAGCACAATATACTGGTGATTGGGGCAAAATACTATGTTTCGCATTCACGACCAAAATCAAAAAAGTCAGTCATAAGTGTATTTTGAATAGATCGCTGTCCTTTGTCTTTTTACCTGGAAGCTAGGACAGATTTGCTGATAACGAACAAGGAGAAACCCGTTTGTTTTCATGACACGTGCTTGACAAGAGCACTCTCTGAGGTGTGAGTCCATGGTTATCATACACTAGTGTATGATGCGCTGCCTGGTGTAATAATTATGTATTTCTAAATGTTATTCAAAAAATATCTAAAATAGCTTTGAGCCGCGACATCAAACCTTGAACTATTTAAGGTACACTAGGAATGAAATTTCAAACTTCTATATTTTTGTACAGATGTTTATGAACATTTTAATCTGAGATCATTGCTATCATGTTAATATTAATACTAAATTTCATTCAAATTGATTAATAATCTTGCAAGATACAAATTATTTCATAAATTTTATCATGTAAATATATTACATAATTGAATAGTTCCACTGAACTGGAGCTTTGAACCGAGCAATAAACTCTAAACAGTAATATTTCAGTAACTTTGAACACAAAATTATTATAATTTTTTAATCGTATAGAAATGTTAATCTCTAGATATTAATATTTTTTATTCAAATATAATTTTAAAAAAAAAATATTATTGGGGTTAGGATAATTTTGCGCTTTGTAATATTACAATAGATACTTCTGCATCCTGGGAATTTTAAATGTATTTAAACAAAAACTAAAACGCGTAGATCATTTTGAAAACGTGAAAATGGGGTTTTGAGAAATAGTAGTACACTAGAAAACAAATGTGTTATACGATTTTTAAATGGATTAGAGTCCAAAGTAAGGGAACATCAGCAAAGTCTTAATTCTCTATAGATACCCAAAGGCTCCAACAACCATTTGTTATAAAAAAAAATTATATTTTTTTGATCGATTATAGTAAAAGTTTCACTCTCACTGTCCCTTAAAGTATAAGCTACCTGACTGTTTTTATTCGTTCCGGTCGTTTTGAAACAGCTTGTATTCATTTCACACATAAAATGTTCTTGTGCATCCGAGTAGAAACTTATTGCAACATTCAAGTAAATAACTCGGAACATCTACAAACTGACACATAAAAGAAGCGACGTCACGTCTAAGTTTGTCGTCTATGTGCGGTATGAAGATTCGAGCTCCCATCTTGTTGTTGTCTCACAACGGAAGTGCCCATAGTTCAGGCGCTCCCTTGTCCCGTGGCCTAGTTCCGGTCTTGGAGGAATGTCATCTTCAAGTTGGGCTTCTTGTCTTCAAAACTGAGACCAATTAACCCCGTTTCTAACACGGGGTATCTGAAGAAACAAGGGAAAACAGGTGTCCTCTTTTCGTTTCATTTTATTTTATCATTTTACATGCATTAAGTATATTTTTGAATGTTTGATTAACTTTGCAATAGAGTATTCAGATATCTATTCGGCTTTATATCTAATTTCCTTTAGGATAATCAATTTCCTGCCGTCAATTGGTGACTTTATTAAATACACCTTTATATCTACTACTAATCTGTAGTTACTCATTTACTTATTATTTCTATAGAATGATTATTTAGTAGTCTTGAGTCTGCATGTAAAACATTGTCAACCATATCGAAGGCTATAGATATGCATACTATAATCTTAGTAGTAATTTGTGTATACTATTTTATTTGATAATGTCGAATGTTATAATCTTTAATAAATAAACATTAAAGTATTGAAGTAGTTGTATCTACGCACTACGCTACTTGCGGGGACATCAATAGTGTTGATTGACGGAAAGGCTGAAACGATATTTAGATGGACAGAACTTTACCAACCTTATAAATGTGATGAAATACAGAGAATTTGTCCATTTATTTATATCGGATACTCACTTGCTTACTATAAAGTAACCTGGAAGAAAATAAGGAGCAGTATTGGTCCATACAGTTTCTATTACTACCTTATCCTGCTTACTTGTGTGTGTGTGTGCGTGCGTGCGCGCGCGTGCGTTACGCAGGAATATTCCTCATTGCAGCCGTAGTCTTATTGTACGTCAGACTCCTGGAGGAAGGATGAGTGTAATTTCAGAGGGGGGCCGACATCCGGTCAGTGAGAGAGCCGTCGTTGGGTGTTCGTAACAGTTCACAAGCATTTCATCTCAATGCGGGAGCATTAGGTGCCATCACTCAGTTCCGGATAGACCACTAGAGTCCGCAGACGGCAACTAGTACCATCCTGACGCCGAGCAGTATATTACCAAGGCGCAGTCACCTCCACGAAATTATGCCTCGGCTGCAATCCTCGTGGACACTTACATACCTGAAAGAGACCGGTTGAAATGAAATGATGGAACGTAAAGAGTGCTCTTCAGCATTAGCCTAGTGACCCCAGGTAAACCCTCAAAAAATCCATGGGTCATAGAAGTCGGCCGCTGGGATCCCATCCCACACCCTCCCGAATGTCAGTCCCAGAAGAAATGTCTGAACCACCTGGCTCGGTCTGCTTACTTGTAAAATTACTATAGTCTGTCTCATTCAAGAACGATTCTGTTGGCCTTATCTCGCCACGTGTTTAACGTTGCATTAATGTAGATGCGTTTTGCAACACTAGCCGCAGCGGCGCTAACTTCTTGACAATACATCCAGTAAGACTGTAAGACATTGCCAAAGACGTATTAAATTTATGTGTTACAGAATTAATATTATTTTATGGTTGTACAATGGTCACCTTCGGTATATTTTTCTTTGTTTCTTAAGCACCACGAAACAATTTGCAATCATTTGCCTCTCGCCACTTCTTAAGCTTTGCCTCGGTTATGGTTTTTCTTCTTCGAAGATTGACAGGCTCACTCCACGATGATATGCTGATTGGTTTTAAATTGCATACCAGTGTTGTAAGCATCTGAGGTATTTGAGATAAGGTATTAAATATACCTTATACGATGAACAATAGCATCGAGTTAACATTCACCAACTTTGTTTCGAGAACATCCGTACGGTATAGGAATACAACTTATTACACAACTGTTTCTGTAGCAATGCAAAGCAAGACTACAGATTATTTAATAATAATAATAATAATAATAATAATAATAATAATAATAATATTGTACAACTGCGCCTGTATTCCTTTTAATCTATATTCCTGTGCGTATCTAATTTTAAAAACATTCCTTACAGAATTTACATGCCAACTTATCTAAGGTGTATATGCGGGATACAGAAAAATGAACCTAAACATTTGCATAATTTTCACTCCCCGAAACTAATTCGCGCTGAGCAATGATTAGAAAACGATTTGAAGAGCTGTCTGTAATCTCCCCCCCTCTCTAGCTACCTCTTCCATCTTATACGTTTATATTGGGATTGTTCTTGTTTGAGGCAGATTATGATCAAGTTTGTCACATTTAAGGTCATTCATTTATATTGGTGAAATTGACTTTCCTGTTGAGAACATCGCAGTACTGTTTACGACATTGTAGTTTAAAATGAAATATATGCTGAAAAAAAAGCATATTCAATACAGTACGTTTTTTTATATCCGATTTTACCATTATACTAGTAGTATTTTAGTGGCTAAAATGTTTCCATAACCTCTAAGCTAATCACATCCTAAACTGCTTTTACGTAAGTGAACAAAAATCCTGTTTCATTGCTCTTTTATGTTTGCGATACTTAATCTGTGACAACTAACAAATAGACAAGGTCTCAAAAACTAGGCGTGCTACAGTTTGCATATAGATTGTGAACCATACTGGCGTTGCTTTGGACACAGAGCAAGGGAACACCAGAGCAGGCATGTCCAAACGGAAGGATCAGAAGGGAAGATACAAATATTCATTCTATTCCGTGTGACGTATTGGCGGATTCCGGTATGCAGCGTAATGGAATGTTTGTAAACCCAAGGCCTTCCTCATCTGCATCAAGTACTGTCTTCTTGAAAGAAAAAAAGAAAGAAAAAGAATTATGACTTTCCATTTTATTATTATAAAATTGAAACGAATAAAAGGAATTCTCAAAAATGAATAAATCGAAAAGAATTGTTGCAATAAACTCTGTGTTTAACGAGATCTACATTTTTTGTGTAGTAACATTTTTTTTTTTATTTCTTAAGGTTTACCATCATGCAAAACTTATTTAGATTGAGGAGGATTCAGAGGTTATTCCCAAAAACTTCAAGATATACATTTTATTTTAAATCTATGATATTTTTATCAAAATAATTAGAGCCCTTTTTGAGTAATACAAGATTTTCTAAAATGTTTCCATATAAAGGATACATTGGTGTGGGGGATTTTCTTGAAAATCTTCATGTGACATTCTTGAAAGACGCTGAACTTAAATACTAAATTTGGTATTTAATGGACTTTTCGTTTATGAGTTTTGTTGTTCACACACACACACACACACACAAATACACACCGTTGAACGTATATTTGACAGTATGTGTGACTCACGACACTTCCCGGGCTTGACTGAGGTAGGAAAAGTCGACGTTGTGATGTCAATAATGCAACAGTTACATTTGGATATGCCTGTACTAAAAGAACGGAGATAATATTTCTGTGTCTACCACATGCAAGACAAGTTTTTTCAGAAATTATAACAAATTTTGTCTTGAGTAGCGATCAAAGCATCTCTCTTTTCTTTTTAATGTTTAACGCCCGCTTTTACTACCATGGCACCGCAGGCGACAAAACGTCTCTGTACATAAGGGTTAGCTTAACTGCGTATGTTTTATGATGTTATTTTATATAAATGCATTTAATTTTAACGACTATGTTATTATTGTTGTTGTGTTGAAGAAAGAAAAAGTTGTAAAAGGGGACTAGATCGCATGTCATTTTCTTAAACAATGGAAAACAAACATTTGATATAAGAACTAGGAAAACTATATTTGGGAAGTAAGGACGAAACTTGTGCCACAGTAAAAAAGTTCTCCAAAAAAGAAAAGAGCACGAGATGGTAAACTGCGATACAGGTCTTCGTCAAACGAGAAAGAGGTTTGAAAAGTCGAGACGAATTAACTTTCGAGCTTCTGCAATGGGCATAACGCATTTGTATTGCATAGGAATTATTTTTTCGAGGTGGTGATTATCAGAAGAATTTACGAGATAAATTAATCAGTCAGTTGTTTGAAATTAGTAAGGCTCTAGAACTGATGATCGATTACTCTCGCCTGCTAGTGTTGAACAAGCCATTCAACAAATGAAGGTGAAATGGCTGCTTGTGCCTAACGTATTATAGATATTTGATTGCTGCATAAATATAATCGCAAGTAAATCTCATCAAATGAAGGGATGTAAACACGATAAGATTTAAATTGTATTCAGAGGCAAGACTTTGTGTTGAAACATATTTTAAAGATAGGCGTTAATAATTTTAATCAGGGATGTCTGTGAGGAATATTCTACATAAATTCACATTAATTTCATGCTAACCTTTTGGGCAAAAGAAATGAAATTTGATAGGCAATTAAAATTGCATTAATGTTAGAACCCATTTTCCCGAATTCAGAACATTTTTTTTAATTGTTTTATTTATATAGCCCCCTTTAACATCTAAGGTCATATTGGGTGCTTTGCACTTGAAACAACTCGTTGTCAGTAGCTTTAAATCATTTTGTTTTCTTAAAGCACACACACATACACTCCATACACATACATACTTCCAGACTCTGAGGGGGATAGGGAATAATTCTGGCTAAAAAAAAATTCCCCCGCCCCAGCCAGGAATCGAAACCGGGACCTCTGGGTGAGAAGTCAGCTCGCTGACCACTAGACCACGGAGGCAGTCTCACAACATTTTATTTCAAATCAATGTCATGAATAGAATCACATACCACTTATCAGACATCACCAAACTGCAACGTACAATAAGTTTTATAGTTGTTCTGTCTGTTACAACTGAGTTATACTCAGAGAAAAATCTGTTGTTTTCCATTCACATGACATTCTCTAGCTGATATTTTCATGACAAATGAAACGTTTATCCTGAATTTTCTGGGAATAGCGTTCTTCCATTTCGGAAAATGTTCCATCATGTTAAGGATAGTTTTGAGTGGTAGGACTTTCCCGAAAATCTTCGTGTCGAATCTATGGAAGATATTGAACATAAATACCAAGCTTCGTTTTTAGTTACTATGTTCACAGACACAGACACAGACACACACGCGCGGAGCTTTTCCTAAAAATACTTTTCTTTTGGATTGAGCGGACCCAAACACATGCATTTATGGTGAAATACGGTATTGAATTTTTGGATGGAATACATTTGTAAATACCAATTGCATTGTACGTAGGTACATACGTACTAGAGAAAGTAAAAGTTACTTGCTGTCAGCATTTAATATCGCTAGCCAAAGCATTGAAGGAGTATTTCACAGAAAACTTGGTAAGACTCAGCATTTACTTTGAATGCCAAGAATGCTGTTAGGGCATCCAATTTGTTACCGTGTCCACCATGGATTAGCTTGTTAAGAATGGCACAAAGTTCTATGTAACAAAAAAAAAAAAATCCGTTTTAATACACCTAATTTTAAAAGCATTTAGTTGATTAAATACTGCCATTATACTGCTTAGTTCACCGATAGGTACATGTACTCAGGGGCTAGCTCTGAAGGCTCACTCAAATGACTAGCGTTTTTATTGTTATTATTTGATCAATTTAGTTTGCCATAATGGCAACAATTTTAAGTTCATACGACAGAAAACTGTATGTTTAAATTGTGTTCTATTGTATATGAAACATTGGGATCCATGCGCTTTGTACATTTATTACAATAATAAATGTATTATTATTATTTAAGCTCTAGTTCGCTTAGTACAAATATTCACGCATCCCCAGCTCTCTAACATTTCCAGTAATTTAAATTGAACCGTTATTCGCGTTAGTTTTCATTTTGTGTGCACAATTGTTATATCTGCTTAATTACCTTTGCGGTACTCTTAAAGCTGTTAATGGCAACCATTAATACAAATAACAGTTTATACCCTGGTAAAGTTATTAGCAGCCACGCGTTCACCAGGCAGTGAAAATTAGCCGATTCATTTATTTTAACATAATTATACATTCATGCGTAACTGACAAAGAACAGCAGCTGCGCTACGAAGTATTATGACCAGGGATTATTTACGTTCAACTGGAATATTAAAATTTGGCGAAAAGTTCGGTGACCTGGAATTCCTGCAATTTTAGTAAATACTATGCAACATGCCAAATGTAAACCAGATTGTTTGAATAACCAAACATTTAAGACTAAGGATGCACAGAAAGAGATGCGTCATTATACGCTTAAACTGTAACCCCGAATTGCTCTCTAGTCCGGTTGTTTCAACTCTACTCGTCTAAGTCGGAGTGACCATATTCAACCGTAAACCTCTGAGTCCGGTTAAAGGTGATAACCAATAGGTAAATGGGTGAAGGTCACAGCACAATGCTTTCGCTTGTTTTCAAACATATGATTCAGCCGTGATGAGATGTATTGCATACTACAGGCATATGCCTGTGAGTTAGTGAGTTACTCGATACCCTTTGGTGCACAGCCAAGCTAGATGGTCTGGATGGCTCGGCTTTTTAGGCACTGGCCTTATGATCTCAAGATCTCGGGTTCAAACTCAGTCGAGTCCATTGCGACAGTCTCATGTCAGTAGATTTACTGGGAAGTAATAGAACCCCTGCGAGACAAAATTCCGGCACCTCGATGGCGCTGGTATGATCCTGTCAATTGACTGCGTTGTTAAGAGAGTACTTAAATATTTTTGAACAAGATATAATACACACCTTCGACCAAAATAAATTATTCATTACACTTTATAATCTACCTAGTTGGTAGAGGAAGACTTTTATTCCATCCAAAAGTTTCAGATCGTGATTTCAGAGGAGACAAATGTTTTAAGCATCTCAATCCGGAACACATTTTAAAAAAAAATGTTCAGATGTCTCTGTCTGGAGCAGCATAATTTAAAAATGAAGTGTTGGATAAATACTAATCTTTATATAAGTTTGGTGCTTTCCAAAGGTGCAACATGAATATTGTTTAAGAAAAAATGCTCCGTACTTGACTAATGTTTTATGAAAAGTATTTCGTTATTTTGTGTTCTCATAACTAACGATTTAGATTAATAGGAAAATATCTTAAACATTCTGGAAATAGTCTATGAAGCCCTCTTTACTGTGATTTTTTAATTGTGTGTAACTGCAAAAATATTAGAGATAAACAGAAGCTTACGACACAAATATTTCTTTAAAACGCAGAATGTATTTCAAATACAGTTCTGTGGATTGAGGTATTTCCGAGATCCGTTCTTACTAAGTTGAATTTTGTGCTACTTCATTATTTTTAAGGTTATTATTCAGCTGTTTCTCATAATGTCATGCAATGGTTATGGAATTTAAAGAACAGTATATAGCGACCCGTTATTATACTTTTGGCTATATCTCGGTTTGTTGTATCCCTCTTGTACCTACAACGAAATGTGACTAAGTCGGCCTGGATTCAATCCCAAGCGACCGCATGTAGAATTTGTGGTGCATAAAACGGCTCAGGGGTGGGTTTTCCCCGGGTTCTCCGTTTCCCCCGCCACCGCATTCCCCCGGTGCTCCCTCTTCGTTCCACATATCATCGGTGTCATCGCCTGCGGTGCCATAGTAGTAAAAGCGGGCATTAAACACTATCAATAAAGCAAACGAAATGTGGAACGAAATGTCTGCAAACGTTTATCTCTATCGCATCGCCCAACAGCCCCGTATTTGACGTGTGCGGATATCCCTTCGTCCATTAAAGGTGTTGCAGAACTCAAAGGGGCCATTTAAAGTTAAAATCCGCCAGAGGGGAACTGGCGCTAGGACTAGTTCCTCACTGACGGGGTATAATTAGAAATTGCCTCGTTGAGATCTGCAGCTCTTCAAATGCACAAAGGGGTATTTACACATGTCAAATACGGGGGAATTGAGTCACCTGGTATTTAACATAAAGTAGATAGAAAACTAAGATTTACAACTTCGTACAACCTGATACACCAGTGTTAGTTTTGAATTTAATTGCATAATTTTTTCCTTAATCTGTTGACATTTATAATGTTCTGAAGCAGAGCTTCTCGTTTTGTTTTTCAATATTTGCAGCCTTTATATACCTATTATACTATATTTATGTAGCGGATTACAAAATTGGTTGTAATTTTGTGCTCAAATTGCTGTCTCGACCGTTCTGCGGAGGAACATTTCCTGTTTTATTTTGATAATTATTATGTAAAGGTGCAAGGGCGGGTTTTCACCAGTTTTCCGATTTTCCCCCACCATCGCATTCCAACGGTACTCCATCTTCATTCCATGTATCACCAGTGTCATCGCCTCAGGTGCCATAAGTAGTAAAAGCGGGCGTTAAACTCTCCAAAAAAAACTTGCACATTCCGGCGTTTCCTCATTCATGGTTTCCCCTGCCTTTTCATCTTTATTTTTTCTTCTCTTCTCTCTATTACTTCCAATCAGGTTTCACAAGAATGGATGAATATGATGTTCACACCAATGGAGGGCCTTGCATGGGTGTAAAGCTATATATTGTAGGTTTTCGGCCGGTTTACTACCAAGGTCGTTATGGACACCGTATTTATTACATTGATGCCATGCAGCTTTCGGCACAATGCATTACAACCTTGACTCGGCAACCCGTTTGCAGCCTCTCCGATACCGATGCTAAAAACTCCAGTTTTGCCTGCATGATCTGTATTGCACAAGCACCCTCCTCCAATGTTTTGCGGTGTCTAGGAGGGAGAGCAGAACGAAAACTGCAGGATGCAGCTAGGCTGGTCTCCAATTGAGAAGTTGCTGTGGGTGCATCTACAGGTACAATCGTGAGTGGAGAGACAACAACGAGAATATCTAGGATCCAGCCGGGAAGTTCTTATCCCCATCACAGAGTATATTAGTAGGTGTATCAACAGGTACAACCGTGAGTGGAGAGACAACAACGGGAATATCTATGATCCAGCTGGGAGGTTCTTAACCTCATCACAGAATATGTTAGCAGATGTATTTACAGGTACAATCGTGAGTGGAGAGACAACAACGGGAATATCTATGATCCAGCCGGGAGGTTCTTATCCTCATCACAGAATATGTTAGCAGATGTATTTACAGGTACAACCGTGAGTGGAGAGAAAACAACGGGAATATCTATGATCCAGCCGGGAGGTTCTTATCCTCATCACAGAATATGTTAGCAGATGTATTTACAGGTACAATCGTGAGTGGAGAGACAACAACGGGAATATCTATTATCCAGCCGGGAGGTTCTTATCACTATCACAAAATATGTTAGTAGATGTATCTGCGGGAGTGAGTGGAGAGACAAAAACGGGAATGTCTATGATCCAGCCGGGAGGTTCTTAACCTCATCACAGAATATGTTAGCAGATGTATTTACAGGTACAATCGTGAGTGGAGAGACAACAACGGGAATATCTATTATCCAGCCGGGAGGTTCTTATCACTATCACAGAATATGTTAGTAGGTGTATCTGCGGGAACAATCGTGAGTGGAGAGACAACAACGAAAATATCTAGAATCCAGCCTGGAGGTTCTTATCTCTATCACAGAATATGTTAGTGGATGTATCTACAGGTAGTGAGTGGAGAGACAAAAACGGGAATGTCTATGATCCAGCCGGGACGTTCTTATCCCCATCACAGAATATGTTAGTAGGTGTATCTACAGGTACAATCGTGAGTGGAGCGACAACAACCAGCATATCTGTGATCCAACCGGGAAGTCCATTACTCTAACACAGAATATCTCAATAGGTATAACGGTGATTGGAGATGCCTATCAGTGGTCCTTATCTCTTTTTCAGAATATGTAAGCAAGTGTATCTACAGCTACAAGCGTGAGCGGAGATACACTACGAGCATGTGGCTATGATCCATCCGGGAGGTGTTTATCTCTATCTCTATTACAGAATATGATATCAGGTGTATCTAAAGGTACAGTCGCGAGTGGAGAGACCAGAATGAGCATATCTATTGTTCAGCCGGGAGGTCCTTATCTCTATTACAGAATATATTTTCAGGTGTATCTAAAAGCGCAATCGTGAGTGGAGAGACTGGAATGGGCATATTGTGTTATGCAATTGGGAGGTCCTTATCTTCATTGCACCCTATGTAAGCGGGTGTATCTACAGGTGCACTTGTGAGTGGAGAGAACAGGATTGCCATGTGTCCAACGCCTATTGTGTAAGTGAGTGTCTGCTTAGATGCACTCATGGGCAGAGAGAGAGAGAGAGAGAGAGAGAGAGAGAGAGAGAGAGAGAGAGCGGAACAGGTCTCTTATAATGCAGCAGGGATGTTGTTTCCCTCATTACACGAGATGTAATTGTGCATACAGATACACTCATGAGCAGAGAGAGCAGAACGAGTATATGGTAATATAACGCAGCTGGTAGGTGTTTTCCCAATTACACGAGATGTATTTGTGTATATCTAGAGATACACTCGTAAGTAAAGATAGCAGAACAAGCATCTTGTGTGATGTACAGGGGGGATGCTCCTTGGCTACATTGCACGAGATATAAACATTTATATTTACAGATACACTCACAAGTGGGGAGTGAAAAACCAGTTATATGCTGTAGCCTGGACGTTGTTGTGTTCATTACCTGATTTATGCACCGGCTTAGAGAGCAAGTGTATATTTTGCATATAATCCGCGTTCTGGTATGCTTAGAGCTAATATTTTACAATGCTTCATATTATGTAACGAAGATACGTATTAACCTAATGCTCCCTCTTACCATAAATATTAAATACCACTTACAGTCTTAATTCTAATGAAATATGTTATCTCAAAATAATGTGTCATATTTTACTATTAATCAATATTCCTGTAGGCTACGCAAACGAATACAGTAAGTGACTCAATAGGAGTAAATGTGTGATTAAGCATGAACCTATAATAAAAGGTGTTTTAAGTGTTAAAACTGAATCCTAATGAAATTATATGGGTATTTAAAATAATTATAACAATAGTAATAATAACACTAATAATACGGAATTCCAACTAAACATTCATAACACGGCGCTGTTATTCCATCGAGCTAATGATGGAAACTCGTTGTTTTCTTAGCTAAAAGGGAACCAGAAGTAATGTGAACATACTTGGAAGTTTCACACTGCCCAAATAATTTTTTTTGACGTGTGTCTACCTTCAAAAACGATTCCATGTTATGTTTAATAACTCAGTATAAAGTGATTATGCAAACAATAATAAAACTTTTGTGATATATTCACATAGAAGAGTGAGTAATTGCAATTTCTTTAAAATTTGTGCCCGAATGCCTGATGTTTGAAACAGAAATTTTTGGAATAAAATTTTCTCTAGGATTTTATGTTATACTGTGTAATTATCAGGCCTTTGGACCCTAGGCACACATTACCCGTTCTTAATTCACTCATTGTAACGAGCCTTGTGAAGTTATTAAGGAAATTAGGTGTATCATCACCCTCAATATCTTCTTTCTCAAAAAAGAAAAATATCCCTTGAATAAAGCCTTCTAAGATATATACTTTTAGATATTTTATCACTTCTAGTATACATAAATATTACTAATCTTACCTCAGAATAGATAAGATAAATTAGAACAGCATCATGAACGGTGTCTTCCTGTAGTCATGAATGAGATTGTGGAGGGAGAGAAGACAATGAAAGAAATAATAAAAAGAAAGAGATGGTGCCTGTGCTTTCTATGTCAGTTCACAAGCAGAAGGTGAGATGCAAAATTGGCATGTTCCGAACTACGGAATTAAACAAAACAATGATGAGGTGGAGAAGTTCGGTATGAAGTAAGCAAAATAAAAAGGACCTTCTTGAAAAGGAGGAGGTTCTAAAGTACGAAGGAACGGAGCAGGAAGAAGGAACTTCGAGAAAATAAAGGGAGTATTCATTAAGAAAGCAAGGGGAAAAACGGCTTTCTAACAGCAGAAAATTGTGAGTGAATGTCCATATCGTGCTTGCTCGGTATTGATGAGTTAGACTTTTCCTTAAAGCCGTCTTCAAACAACTTCACGATTTATTGTACACTGACTCCACAAACGCCATTTTGAAGCGAGAAAAGGGTGGGCTCTGGCGCATAATGCTTTTATTTACGAATTTCGACTTGGGGTGTTGTCTTTTTTCTTCTCTTCATTTTACTTAGGTAGAGTAAGGAAAATATGCGATTTCATTTTGGCATTCTGAGAATGAGATTTTCTATCGTTTATAGTTTGCAAAAATAAAGTCTCATGTTTAAATCCCTACTGCATGAATTGTTTTGCTACATATGTCATTCTTGTTCTAGTTGCTAAACCAGTTTAAATGTCCCTGTCACAGACATCTTGAAGCAAATGATACTAATAGCCGTGATCGTTAGAGCGAGTTGAAGTGGACTGACCATTAATTCAAGGCCGAATGCCGCAGCTCCAATTCCAGTGACTGCAGTTAAATTTTCCAATGATTAAAGATGGGGACGGTCCACCTAAAATATCCGGTGTGATACCAAGAGTGAATGACAACAGTGTTATATTTTACTTCAGTTGTAACCTAGACTTTTCTTTTTATTCTAAACCACTACAATAATACTGAAAGATTAATATAACTTGTGTATAACTACAGATACCCGTATTTTATTGTTAAACAGCAGTACAACATGGAAAAAACAACGCTTAAAATATTCAAAGCGTTTGACTTTTGACTGACGGCTACAATATCCAGCAGAAGTAAATTCTTTGTTTTACACTATTTCGATAACACTTAATATTTTACAAACAAATACCTCATTTTTAAAGAAATTTAACTTTTTTGGTTTTTAGAAATGCACTGTATTCCATTGTCTCTTGGTAAATTACAACGCTTAGTATCCCTGTGAAAGCTTAAGATCTGCTAATTGGTTAGTATAGTTCGTTAGGAACCAATTTTTCGTATTCTTATATCCAGAAAAGTCAAATTCCAGAATATTAATAATTTCAGATAAAACACTTTTTCAGCTTGAAGTTTCATTCCATTCTATCAAAACAAAAATAAATTAAATATTACAAAACTTACATGATTTTCACGGCTATAAAATTGGAAATGTTTTATGGGTATAATAAATCTTTGACTCTAAAATACTGGCGTTGAATTTGTATAATGCCAACGTATATTAATTTCTATGTGTAATTTATTAATATAAATCCGAATTTTGCCGTAGGTGTGTAATTTCCTTTACTCTTAAGCCATCAAACGATTGTCTTGGGCCCTCATTAGTTTAAAAAATGCGTTGTTATTTGTCTTTGCATTCCACTTGACACCAAAACTGTAGATGTGTTTGTCAGAAGGTAAAACGATTATCGTAAATATCGTGTGGCTGTAAGCACAGTTTTGTTCTTCCTTAATATTTCCCTGATTTTGGATTATGTTCTTGAACTACGTAGATGTTTAAGCACTCAATATGTATTTATTGTTTACAATCGAGTACACTGCAGGTGCCGACACCTTTGGTTTGCTAAAATGCCTTCTCGTATTTAATGTTGGCAGAAACTCCTTACCATCTGTGTTCCACACTGTGTTCCTAGGTGAGCCTATCTCTTAATGGTCGGAGTTTAAGAAAGACACACACGAATTTGATATGAAAAAATGCCAGACCTTCGAAAGCAAAGCAGTGCGGAAACAAATGACCTGAGTGGCTGGAAGCCATGCATCCCAATGGCGGCCCATATCTGCCCTTAAATGAATTCGTTTCGTGTTGGTTTGGTCTTAAATGTCTGATAAAAATAAATACATAACCTATTTAAAATGCAAAATTGACTCATAATGTGTCTTACATTGAAAGGTCAAATGATAAGTGCAAAGCTGCTTGGAATATTGAAATTCTGTAAGTAATGTAATTCTACCAATTATTATGTGTCAGTGCATTCTGAGATATTTAAAAAACTATTTTACTAATGCAGTTGAAGATGCATGTAATGCAACAAATATACTTTTGGTTGTATCTGGTGCATTGCCTGATAACTTACTGGGAAATGATAACATTAGTTATACTGATAACAAGCAAACTGATACCAATGGGAACCACATGGAACCAAGGATTAAATTTCAGTTGTAACCAGTTACTGAGAATGACATTCTGCAAATTGTAGATAAACTTCAACAACAGAGATTCAACAACATGCACATTTATGACTTAAACAGTTCTCTGATATATATATATATATATATATATATATATATATATATATATATATATATATATATATATATATATAGACATATCCCTATACTGGATGCGTAGGCTTCCACGACCTGTGTCTTGACGTGCCTTCTTAGCTTCCGGAGAAGGCCGCGTTATCTTGCATTGGAGTGCCGACGTTTCGCTCATCTTGCCGTGAGCTTCTTCTGGGCTCTTGTGCGGTGGTTGTTTTTTTTTGGGGGGAACAGGAATAAAGGTTATAAGGATAACAGGTATATAGGGTATTTGGGAAGGAAATAAGGAAAGGGGAGAGAGTGGTGTCACTATTTATTGGGGCATCAGTGGTATCATGGGGCCCAGTACCGCCGAAGCAAACCGAGTGATTGCGAGTAACTGTATTGAGAAGCGTGGGGTGTAGGGGCAAACGACATGGCGCAATGCCCTGACGTCGACCTACAAAAATTGAGGTGCATAATTTTACCAAGAAAGCATGTTATTGGGGTGATAGAGCTCTTCCCAGGTGAGTTCTGGGTGACGTTGCCATAGCTCCAAAGCTTAGCGCGTTTGGTCGATGATGTATTGCTCAGGTTAGTTGCTGAGTCATATCTTGCAGTCTTATTGTCAGTCCTCGAGTCTGTTGTTGAAGCAGCTCATCGAGCTGCTTGTGGACCTTGTAGATTCGGGAATTGTTGATGTAGCTCCTGTTGAAGTGGTCTCGCAAGGCGGCGTTCTCCCGGTGTACTTCCTGGGGTGTAGACTGAAGGTTGCGGGCGGTTGCCTGAAGCTCCGCCAGAGAGCGGATCAGTGCTTCCTACCACGTGGCGATACGTTCGGTTATGGTGTTGACTGCAAGACGGAGATTTTGGAGTTCGACTGTGTTGGTCGCAAGGTCATTTTGGAGCTGGATGAGTGGAGGTCTGCGTTTGCTGTTCTGTCTGCGAGGAAGTGATGATGGGAGCTGGCGGGTGAGAGATTGGCTGTGGTGGTGCTGCGTGCGGCTGATGAGAGACTGGTTGTGGTGGCGCGGCGTGCGGCTGGTGAATGGCTGGGATCTGTCTGCGTGGGTGCTGTGGGCACACCGCTTGACCCGTGTAGTGACCTGCGCTCTTGCAAGTAGCACAGTACACGGGCCGGCGTCTCAAATCATGGTAGGTGCAGGCGGAGGTGATACATCCGGCGCCACAGTAGTGGCAACGAGCGGAGGCAGTGCCCGTACTGGCAGCACCGGCGACACGGGAAGGCACGGACGCTTCAGCTAAGGCGGCGCGGTAGTCTGCCTCGTTCCAGAATTCCAGCCTGACAAGTGGTGACGGGCCTCTTTCTGTGTGAATTCTTGTGGCTTTCATCAGAGAAGGGCAACGAAGACGGCCAGCGTTGAGTACTAGACCGTCCGGTAGCTGCCGGTGAACTCCACGCACCACTGCGCAGAAGCGCGGCAGCGAGGAGAGGTCAAGTAATGGTGACGTCGTAGGTGGAGTAGGCGGTGTGTTGTCAGTTGTGATGTTCAGCGGGGATTGTAAGGCTTCGGCGGCGGGTGATGCGGCGTGACTTTCCGTGCTGGCTGGTTCAGGCTCGGCGGAGGTTGTAGGCTGGGAGACTGGGTCAGCGTTGGCGGTGACGGTCTCCGGCGGCTCCTCGGTTGGCTCTTGGGCGGCAGCGGCAGGCTTGCGGCGTTTCCCTCCCATGCTCACTCTGTGAAGGCAGAGAGCGAAGTGTGCGGTGGTTGTTTTCTTTTCTTTTTTTTTTTGTTTTTTTTTTTTTAGTTTCGAGTGGAGGGGAAAAATCCACCTTTTGGACTAACCCGGGCAAGCCCGGAGTGTCGGGGTCTCCCATGTGGGCATACCGACTAAAAAACCCCTCCACCGGTATTAGAAGGAAGAAAGTAGAGGCGGTACCGCATGATTGCACCCGCGGATTCAAGGCGATAGTTTAACTGACTGCAGGGTGCAGACAGAGGGGTGAAATGAGGGCCGGGAGGCAGACTTGACCAAGGCCTAGACTGCCACCTCGGAGTTTTCGGGGAGAGGAATGAAGAAATTCTAGAGTGAAGGATGGAGTTAGTGCTGGTTGACTCTGTTGAGCCAGTCGTCGTATCCTGGGATGTTTTCGAGCCTAAGCCCTTGGCGTCTATCTTGGATGTTAAACTTGGAAGCTTGAGGTGCCGACTTCTTCAGTAGAGCTCTCACCTCCTCCCTGAAGATGAGTCGGATGTCGGTGACTGCTGTTGCTATTGCTTGGTGAACTGGAGGTCCTGAATGGCCTCACTTAGGCCCTGGATTTCCTTCTGCAGGTTGGTTGGTGTTGGTTATACGGTCTGCGGAGATAGCTGTGTAGATAATGGTGTCCGGGCTGGTTTAGGCGATGAGTGTCTGCTCTTTGGGTAGCTGGGGCACTGGCCTTGCCCGGTGAAATGTTCCGTACCACCACAGGTGGCACAGAACCGGCGACGGCGGCAGAGGTCGTGCCCAGTGCACTCCGAAGTAAATGCGTTAGTGGCACAGTAGTGGCACTTCGGCGGCGAAGAGCAGTCTTCTTGGCTGTGCCCGTAGGCACAGCAGCGACGGCAGGGCCGGTGTCTTTCCTGTCTGCTTGCCTCAACGTGCAGAAGCCGCCCTAATAAGGAGGGCAACCCTGACTCCAAGGCAGCCTCCAGGTCTGATCGGTCCTGTAGCTCCACCCTAACTAGTGGTGTCGGGCCCCGGTCACAGATAATTCTAGTGGCCCTCAAACATGAAGGCCATCTAGATTGTGCAGCCGCGAGGAGGTGCCGGGTGGAGAGATCCCGAAGGACCCCTCTAACCACGGCACTGTACCGGGGCGGCGACGGCGTGGAGCTCAGCGGTGGCGGCGATGAAGTGTTGGCTGCCGGTGAAGCAGCGGCGGTCGGCGGCGGTGGTGATGGTGAGCGCGGCAAAGGTGCAGCGCTCACTGCCGGTGTAACGGCAGGTGGCTGAGATGCCGGCGAGCACTTCCTACCGGCGGATGCCGGAGAAGCGGTGGCTGCTGGTCTGCGTTGGTGCTTCCTCTTTGGTATCTCGAAGCATAGAGATTTTCAAAGAAAAGAAGAACATCAACAGGGAAAACATCTCCACAACATCTGGAAAACTCTGCTCACAAGGAGAGCCATAATAGGCCGGCCTCCAGCCAAATAGAGGCAAGGGGCGGAGACATGCGGCATTCTAGAAACGGATGGCAATCCACGACAGCATTTACTTAAAGAAGATCCAAACCACAGTCTAGAACAAGAAATAAGACAAAAAGGAAACAAAAACCTGGAAAAAGAAAGCGCAAAGCAACTCCAACATCACGAGGAAAGAGCGGCGCCAGCATCCACGCCAATTGGCAGGCAACTAGCCAACCAGAAGAGAGAGGGCGGGGCAACCTCCACCGCACTGCCACTATATAAGCGAGCGCAAATAAGCAACCACCGCACAAGAGCCCAGAAGAAGCTCACGGCAAGATGAGCGAAACGTCGGCACTCCAATGCAAGATAACGCGGCCTTCTCCGGAAGTTAAGAAGACACATTATATCCCTATAGTGCCTTTTTCAGAAAAATATTTTAGTCTGTCATATTTCTAGAGATGAAAAATATTTTGAAAGTTCAACCCAATTTGGTTTTAGTTCTGAAAAAAGCCTTGTGATGCCACCGATAATCTTTTACACATGGCATTTACTGCTCTTGAAAAAGGAGATGATGCTTGTGTTATTCTGAACGATCTAAGCAAAGTTTCTGGCTACTTATCCGCACGACCTGCTAATAATGAAATTAAATTGCAATGAGTAGTTCACACAGACTGAGTCCCTTTTAAAATCAAATTTGAAAGACCGAACCTGCATTTTTGGACTAAATGGAGAAAGAGATACAGATTGCATTATCAAATTTGGTGTTTACAAAGGATTTACTTTAGGCCCGTTTTTATTTTTAAACATGGTTAGAGATCTTGTTTCTAATGTGACTATTACAGTTTTACATTATACTGATAACTCAATTTTATTAATTTCAAATAACAATCCTATACAAATTGAATACTTGTTTCACAAATTGTTCAAACCATTAAGAAATGGCTGACTATAAATGGTTTTAAAGTTAACGAGGCGAAAAGTCAAAGAAATGTTTTATTCATTTTCAAATATATTATCATCTTTTTAAGTCACAATGTATGTATTATTGATAGTTTTATTTAATTACTTTATTAATTCTTAATAATTCTTTGCCATTTATTTATATATGGATAAATTTATATTTATTCGACATATATTTATTATTTTAATTTTTCTCTTTCTTTCTTTCTTCTCCCTTACTCTCTCCTCATAACTAACTATACTTATTTTATTGATAAACAGTAAACAATAACTGGTGACCTGCCATACGTTAACAATTTTATCTAACTCTACATTATTAGCTAAATGCCCCCGGATGTCGTCGACATACTATCTGAACTTGTATCCAACACTTAAAAATATTCCTACCATAAAAATACAATTTATAATTTTATATATTCTCAATATTGCCTTATATATTAATTATTCCTTTTAAAGTATATACATAATTACTTAGCCCATGTTGTAATCAATAGTTAGCTATATTATGGATCCTGGGTCTTGAAGTGTTTACAACATTGTAAGTCGCCATTGCGGTTGTCATCTCAAAATAATTTGAGATCACCTTGTGGTTTACCGGGAAACATGCGAGTCAGTTGAGAAATTCAGTGCTATGCCGGCATGTTGCCATGGTTGAGCAACCGGCTAGAGACCGGGAGATCCCTGGTTCAAATCCCGGCAATGGCTTCGAATTTTTCAGTCTGATTCTACCTACCCAACCCCTGCTTTACACGCGGTTTTTGTGAGAAAACAATGAAATTATGAAAAATAAGAATGTTTACGTATAGATATGAAATAAAAATTAAGGAAATAACTGCAAAGGTGTATCATGTACTGAATTTTAGGGCCTTGCGTAAAGCAATTTATCGGGTTTGTCTCCAAATACAAAAAGTTTCGCTTCGTTTGAAAAATGCAATGTCGATTTTCCTTCTATTGCGTACGATTTGAGATGGTTAGCCATTAGTGGTGTTAACTCCAGCTTTTTAGTCCACAATTTCAGAATACGAAAAGGTTAGATAAATTCAAAAAGGTGCTCTGGAGTGCAGTATTACAGCGTAGCCATTAAAGAAAACAAAACGTTTCTTGAAAAGATCAGTTACTACTGCTACGGCTTTTCTCTCTAAATAATTATGCGGTGTCCCACTTTTCCGCGTGAACAATCACTAAGTAGCGGAATTGAGTGAAGCTGGGTACAAAGGGCTACTAAAAGAGTTTTAACAGTTTAAACTCTCGTTCCATGGGCGCGGAAACATTTAACTGCTACAGACCAATGAATGCAAATGTAAAATTATTTCACTTCTACATCAAAGCAAAAACAAACGTCTCCACTTTTAATAGCAAAGGTAAACACGAATGTCTCATCCACGTGTAAATACTAGTAACTGATGTCTTAGAAATCTAAGAAAATAAACTGCAAATGTGTAAAAAATTATAACGTAATACATAAAAGTGTTGATCGCCGTCGGGAAACAAGGGTGTAAAACGGCCGCTTGAAAGTACTATTTATACAGCACAGAAAATACACGGTGTTAAGCGTGAATTTTTACTTCTCTAAGATGGAAGGTATACTGATGTTCACTCCAAAGTGGCTAAGAAGTTGACAGATTAATTATTATTCCCTTAAACACATGAAACGATACTTTTGCTTTCCACAGTACCACGTTGTATACCTTGAAATTTGTAAGATGTAAGCAAAATGACTTATATTTATGGCTTTACTTTGTCAGAGAAATGATTGAAGCAAAACATTCTAAGAAAGAAGGAAAGCATAATTCTTTAGGTAGTTCAGAATATGAGCAAACGTCAATCCAAAACAACATTCAGGCTCAAATTGCAAATAAAACACTGTTAGCCATAAATCTCACAACAATGTTGGTGTAAATGCTAGAGGATTTTGCTGTAAACCGTCAAACAAAAAGCCCCACAGTTTCCTAGAGAGAATAAACGGACATTTTAGTTTTGTGTGGGTAAAATGTGTGCAATAATCTCATATATTTCCAGGATATTCTTGTTCTATGAAAATGATGGTTTTCTTTTCTGGTACATGAAATGAAAAACTTCAAAATGTAGAATTAAAATATGTATATATTTAAAAACACTGTATACTTAAAATTTTCTGATTTATGACAACAATAGGATCTTAATATGCAAACGAGTTTATTAAAAATATGTGGCTAGAAAGAGTTGCTTACGTTTTTTATTGGTTTCTTAATTTTAAACCAACAAAGAAAGTCTTTAAGCATGCACCAACATGAGAGAACGAGAAAGATTGCAGAAGAGAATAACCATAGCAGTAGGGGAAATTGTCTTCTCCTTTCTTTCTCGCTTCTCAGGCAGCTTTTATCTAAAGCAATGCAGTATACATGTAGAAAAACATTGTAGCTGTCTCACTGAACGCAGGTTCTTCTTAAGCACCGCATTCAATAACTATCGGACAATTACTAATGGAAAAGTAATTCTGTTTATACACTGCGAAACATATCGAAAGATACATCATAGCGAAAAGCTACACGACAGATCTTAGAGAACGCAACTCTTAAAGTTTAAACTATCGGGTGCGTTCTCTTGCTAAGTGGACTGGAGTGGGACTGTTTATGCACTTGCACGATACTTATATCGTTGATAGTCCTGAATAGTCTTTCCGGCCAGAGATAAGGCGATGGAGCTAGTAGAAGACCTTGGAGCATTCTCAAATTTTGCTGTTTTGCAGAACAAATTATGGCCCAATATGCCGACGTAAAACTCTTACGTTGGGCTTAACCATCAATTTTAATCTGTGTATAATATCCTCATGCTAGACGAAGAGGAAGTATGTCAAAGAATATGCAAGAAATCTCTCTTTCATCTAGCTGAACTTCAGAGGCGATTTGAAGCTCTGAAAGCTTATATTTTGTATAAGTTTAGTTTTGTTATCGGCTTACCCTTCCCATATTTGTAGGACTGACAAGCCTAGGACTTACAAGCCAATGCCTAGGGGTCAGCAGCCTGTCGGCATGAAACCACAGAATGGAGAACCTGTTACGAGGGGTTGGCCCTAGCCAGGCATGAACATAAGGAAGTGGATGATATAAGATGTAAGCGAAATTGATGATGGAAAGGATAATGGAGCAACTGGTGGAATGAGTGAGGGGTACCGGAGGTCCCGGAGAAAACCCGCCCAGACGCCGCTTCGTCCACCACGAATCCTACATCGGGCGCTTGGGATCAAACCCGGGTCGCCAAATGGAGGTGAGCGGTCTAACCACTCATCCACGGGGCCGCGGTTTGTATAAGTAATACAAGAAAATCTTATGTGTTTCATTGACATGACTTTCTCTACTTCTCTAACAAATTATTGTTAAAAAACTTATTCTTCTATCTACTTCATGCTAAACAAGATAAAATTAACACAAATGGCCTTATTGCTTGCTTGCCTACAGGGAGAGGGGAAATAAGGGAGCACCATAGGCTAAAGCGATAGTCAAATGTCTTAAAACTGGTTGCTATGTGATTGGCATTACTTTGTAGGACCAGGAGTCGACAAGTTCTCCTATGAGAAAAGGAGAAGTGTTTTAAAGCTGAAACCAATAACATGGAATATCTCAGAAGTCAGTTCTACAAAAAAGTATATATAGTATAAATTATGTGTTTTAACCAGATCTACATTTTCTGTAGTAAGTTTTTTTCTATCTCTTACGATTTACCAGTTGTGCAAAATTCAGCAAAATTCATCCAGAATAAAGAGGTCTTCAGAGGCTATTCCCAGAAAATTCAAGTTATACATATTATTACTCATGTAAATATCTCTAATATACAATGCTTTAATCAAGATCGTTACAGCCATTTTTGAGAAAATCAAAGTTTTCGAAAATTAATCCATAAAAAGAATATGTAGTTTGGGATGGGGGGGTTCTTGTGTTGTATCCTTGGAAGATAATAAACGCACACAACAAGATTGGTATTTAACGTTCTATTAGTTTTTGAGCTATGCTGTCCATAGCTACGCATACGCAGACACTCACGCGTATCTTTTTCTGATTTTTGCCAGAGGACCTCAAAACATATATTTCCGGTGAAATATCGGTATCGAGTTTTTGGGTGGATCACAATACCTTCTCTATACACTACGTACATAGTACATGTAGAGAAGGTAAACATTGACTGACACAAAAGGTAAAACATGGAACAAATTAAGCTTTTGCGGTTCAGACCTGTCATTTTCACAAAAGACATGTTACAACCTTTGACCCTAAAGTAATGCATGTTAATTAATTTTGTTTTCGTCCACGGAAAAGTAAACAGAAGCCACAATCACCATTTCCAGTGAGAGGAAAGCACTCCCAGTACTTGCTCAAATCCAATTCATTTTCATAGTTATTAAGATAATAGTTTAAACTGACTTAATCCAATATCTGTTTTCTAAATTACGTAATCAAGATACATGTTGGTAGGACCTTTAGACGCTGAAGACGTTCCCAGCTCCAAGTGCCAACAATCTACCATTTGTTCTTCCTTCAACGCCTGTTGTACTCAGCTGCTGTACTTGCAACCTCCAAGCTGATAAATAGATGCCTACCATATGTCACAAACAGTGATAAGGGTGTTTAACCAATTGCATTGGAGAAGCAGGTATAGCCTACGTATTCTCCGGTTGCAACCCCTTACAGCTTTTAACTTGGTCGCAATAAGAAAGAAGCCGTCATAATACTGGGATTATTATTAACATGACTTAACTTAACACAATCTAAAGTGAAAGTCTGTCATATTGTATTAAATGGAGCTATTTAGGGTTAACTTAATGAGACGTAACTTAAAAGTTTAGTAATACAAAAACAAAATCAACCCCCACCCCCCAAAACCGAGGTCTTGCCCTACAACAAGACTTCGCCTCCTTGGCTTTTTTAGCCTGGGTTCTCTTTCATATCCCAGGCTGTGTGAAATCTTTCCTTCCCGTTACATTGAGTTCATGACAATTATCATCAATAGGCGTGAAGCAGTATCACGAAATAATAGAAACTACCAATCAAGAGTAATTACTATAATGTTAAGTTAAAGCGTATCCTAATAGATCTTCAGTTGAGGAGCATTTCTTAACTTTGTTACGTTCCGTCACATAAAGAAGGTTCACCATAATCCCAGCTCAACCAGACATGTTCAAAGGTAACTCATGCGAGGCGTTAGAGCTCGTTTGCACCGACTTTAATCAAGGCGGAAAAATGTTGGTGAGTCACCATACTGTCGTATACAAATACAGCGCTTAGTAGTAAATGTGCTGTCTTTGAGCAAACATAAACAGAGTATCAGCTTCGAAATGTAGGAAGTATCATTTTCACAGGCTCCAAAGGAACTGCAAATGGAATTACGTGCTCTACAAAATTGTACATACATAAAATGTTCAAAATAAAGAGGTTGGGGGTTATTTAAATCATTACCTAAGGCTTTATTTTCAAAATTGCGATTATTTGCATCACATTTAATCAAAATTTTTAGATCCACGTACGTTTGCAAGCAAATCTTCTGAACTAATGAATTATATTAAAAACCAGTGTCGCCGTAGGCTACGCGACTATCATTTGTTTGATCTATTAAATCACTGTACATTATCCCTAGCAGAAGATACGATGGACATGTCCAAAATAAAATATATCACCGAAAAAAGATAGCACTAGATGCATATGAGGAAGGCCTTGTATTTACAAACATTCCATTACGTCGCATAGCTGCATGCCTCAATGCTTCACACGGAGTGGAAAGAGTTACTGAGCCTTCCCCTCTGCTGCTTTAATTTGGAGATGCCTGTTCATAACGATTGATGCTGTTTTATATGCAGATTAACTCCGAACTTTAGGGTATTCCCTACACTCTAAAAACAATCGGCATTTAGAACCCAACAACCATCAAGTAAAATACTGCAAAACATGATCGACAAATGATATTAATGATTTATTTTGAGATAGAATCAAAGTGTATCTCTATATTGCACATTTATCTTGCATTTTCATAGTAATATTGTGTTATGGAATTCCGATTAACTATTAGTCATTTATTAGTTCTTAGAGTACTCGAATTGCTATGAAGCTTTGGTCGGTTTTGTTGAAACTACCAAACCTAAGCTATTTTTCACACAATGTGTTGGGCTGAATAATAGCGTAGTGCAGTCCACCAACAGCATTGTATCTTACTCTCTAAAGCATCTTGTACTCAACATGCCCATAATTGAGTTAATGAGACTCCAGAGGAAAATTAAGGGACTATAAAATTTAATAACAAACACAACGGGGTCCAATTTCCTTTAATGTTGCTTCATGATATATTGCCTTTACACGAGCGCTACAAACAGGCTATTAAGAGTGTTTCAGGCTATCTCTACCTCAAGAAAATGCTTAATTTTTAATCACGAAGAATTTGTATTAAATAATAATACCTTACCTTTCCTAACTCTGTGGACCGTCAAATATGTCACATAATACTTGTAATGAAATATTTCCTTGAAATATATTTATTCAAATTCTTTGGTGAAAAACAAAGAGCAATCAAATGCATGCATTCTGTGAATTTACAATATTGTTGTGCCATTATATAAAAGTGTTATAAACATTTATCGTACTACTACAACAAAAAAGAACTGCTACAACTACTACTATTACCATTCAACTATTGTTATTATTATTATTATTATTATTATTATTATTATTATAGCTATACCACTGAGAGTATTACTGATATTACCAATATTGATATTACTACATGATACTACTGTTATTACAGTTATTATTACTTATAATTTTACTAACACTTCTATTACTACTATAACTATTACATCTATTATCACTAATAGTATTAGCACTACTACCACGTTCTACTATTATTACTGTTACTACTACCTTACTACTACTACTACAAAAACTATTACTACATTCCTCCTATTACTATTAATAATACTATTACTACCACATTGACGAACGGAATAAAGGATAGATGGATGGATGGACCGACGGGTAGGCGAACGGACGGATGGACGTATGGATGAATGAATATCCTTAATCTTTGGAATTCAATATTTCCTGAAGTTGTCAGTAAGCTGTATATTCATTTGTTACAATTTAGATCTAACATCAACATCGTTAAGACAACTTAACTCTTTAGTCTATAAGATTCATCAATAACATACAACATTACGGTGGCCGAGGGGTTAAGAAGGCCCTGCTTCCACTCATAAGTTCCTAGGTTCAAATATATGCCGGTCCCCATGACCACGCTCGCTAAGGCGTCTCGCTTTGGTGCTTCATGGGCAGAGGATCGTGGGTTCGAGTCCCACCTTGACCATGGGTGTTATATGTTTGTGTAAAGGAACAATTATCATACAGCAAACACAGTCACTCATAAGTTCCTAGGTTCAAATATATGCCGGTCCCCATGGCCACACTCGCTAAGGCGTCTCGCTTTGGTGCTTCGTGGGCAGGGGATCGTGGGTTCGAGTCCCACCTTGGCCATGAATATTATATGTTTGTGTAAAGGAACAATAATCATACAGCAAACACAGTCAATTTAAGAGTGGGGGAATGTAAACAGGGGTATACAGCGCCGGGGTCCTGACCAGACTCCGGGACTGTATTTAAAAAAAAAAAATACAGAATTCATCATCAATGACACTTGGTCCTGCTCTTGAATGCATGAGGTGAAAGATTCCTTATATGCAAAGTAATGCTGTTAAAAGCCTTAATGAAATGTGATAAAGTTGTTTTCACGTATACTGCATTCACTCTTGGTGTACATGTGTGTGTGCGCGCGCGTGTATCAGGAGACCAAACAACGCCTATTTCATACGCGTAGATGTCCGTCCTTTCGTTAAAAGAGCTGCAGAACTTAACAGAACAATTAAAGTAATCACACGTTAGAGGGTATTAGCGTGTGCGACCTTCTTTCTATACCTCTTACTTATCAGTGAACAGGAAGAGCGGTCCGTACTCATAGAGAGACCTTTCCCATTCTTCCACCAGAGTGTACAGTCCATGACGATAGACAAGAACAGTATAAACATACCGAAAACGTCCACCTCGGTTCAGAGGCTTTGTTTTCTAGGATACAAATTCACTTTTAGCTTGAGAAGTAATTATCATGTGAATATTGAACTGATCAGTGCTCACCCATAGTTATTTTTACTTTCTCTACCACCAACCTATAGCTGGCAGGAGGAAGTTTTGTATTCCACTAACATTTTTGATTTTCAGAATTCAACGGATACACCGGTTTTGAGATTCCCTGAATCCCCACTTTAAAAATAAGTTTTAGAAAAAGGTCTATGTAAAAATTTGTGTATCTACATATTTGTATACGTCTACAGCATAACTCAAAACTGAAAAGTCGGTTAAATTCCAAACTTTTTATTTAAGTTCAGCAACTTCAAAGAATGCAACATGAAGATTATATGGTTTTCGTTACGACACCTTATGCTTTGATTTAACTCTACAGAGTGCATAGTCTCTTATATTATATAAGAACAGTGTAAACATCATTATAAAATCATCTATAGTGCTTCTACCAAAAAAGTCAATACCGTAATTTCACTGGAAATATATGTTTTGAGGTCCCCTGAGTCCAAAAATGCATTGTTAGAAAAAGATCCATGTGTATATGTGGCAAGCATAGCTCAAAAACTAAAATACTGTTAAATTCCAAACTTGGTATTTAGGTTTGGTATCTTCCAAGGATGCGACAGGAAGATTGTTAAGAAAATCTCCCCACCCCAAACTACCCTTTACATGGAAAAATTTTGGAAATGTTTGTTTTTCTCAAAAATGGCTGTAACGATTTTGATTAAAACACCATATATTAAAGCTATTTATATAACAAATAAAATGTACATCTTGAATTTTCTGGGAATAGTTCTTGAAAACCGGTTCATTCTGTATGAATTTTACATATCTGATAAACCGTAAGAGATACATAAAAGCTTACGGCAGAAAAAAAAATGTAGATCTCATTAAAACACACAATTTATGTCATATACAATTATTTTGTTGCCGAGGTGACCGTTTCCGAGATATTCGTTGTTATTGGCTTCAGCTTTAAATTAGGCATCTTATCAAATGGGGTCGCCTTTTGTTTCAATCTCTCTTGTGTTTTTCTGGAAATGTAAAGCCAACCGAGCTTCATTTGATCACACATCGATCGGATTTTAAAAGATTTGATTATCACTTTAGCCGGGAATATTGCCTTATTTCCCTTCTGCTTATAAGGATCTAAGTAGTAAGACCAATTGCGTTAATGTTCATCTCGTCTTGCATGCTGCAGATAGAAAAATACTATTTTGTAAGAATAGTTTGTTTGCAGAATAGATAGAGAGTCACCTGAATGCAACACATCAGATTTTTCATCTATTTCTACCATAAAACGTGCAGAGTAATTGTTCTAAGACAAACTACGGGCAGCCCCTTTTCAACATGAATCAATACTTAAGCACTGTCATTTACTATGCTAAGGACCTAAAAGGTATTTAAAACGTGGCCATACACTTGGGACGAAGAAGAAGCTTGCTGCATCGCCTAGACCAAGAGATGGCTCGAGTGTCCCATTCTTGTCGCTCCCACGTGTACATTAATTCACATTTTTGTTGTATACCACTAGCAGGTTGAAAAGTGCAACCCTGCCACTCAACGGTGCTCTGAATATAATTGGTGACATTTCTGGGGAAGAAATACCTGGGCCAGAGGGGAGGAAACTGCAGAAGTTTCTTCAAAGCAATCATGGTTTTGAAGACATCAATTTGGTATTACACGGAGCAAAATAAAGAAGAAAATTACCGCTAGAACCTACTGAATTTGTATATATAATATCCCTCCAATAGTACAACCAATTCTCCGTGTGTTTTGATGGACATCTTTGATAATGCAATCTATTGTGAGAAAATGTTCATAAATAAATGCCAAAAAGCTAAGAAAAGCGGAAAATTATTGGTATGTTTTTTTTTTTTTTTTTTTTTTTTTTTTTAGCTTAACGTCCTTTAACCTGATTGGTCACATCGGGCGAGTTTACTGGTATTGTACTGATCCACGAATCAAACCCTAAAACACCATCTTTAAGCTCACGAGAAATTTAAAATGGGAGTTTATGTCACCCTAAAGTGTACGTTGAGTCATGACCTGTAGTGTGAGGAACACACGAATGGTTACTGGGTTGATTAGGCAGTGTTAATAAGTAAGTGCGCTAGAATGTATTTCTTTCTGAACCGTAATCTGCCAAAGTAGCATATGTGTTTCTATGAGAGCGACCTGTGCGCAAAACAAAAGCTCGTCATCTATGAAATAAACAGGAGATCCTTAGCTGTAATAGGGATACTGAACAGTATAGTTTAGCAACAATTGATAACGCTGTTTGCATTACTAGAATTATAAACTACGTAGGCACTTCTTTGCTTCGTAACTGTTTCTACTTGTTTGCCTATAACTTATGGCGCAGTTAAAGTGCTTTTGGTTTACTCTACTGTGAGCTTAGTGAGTAACAATAAAAACAATAATAATGATGATGATGATACTACTACTACTACTACTACTACTACTACTACTACTACTACTAATAATAATAATAATAATAATAATAATAACAACAACGTTTGCTTGATTTTCTTACGGGGCGTTATTGCTTTAATTTAACTCTACAATGCGTATAGCCCATATTGTTAGACAAGAACATTAAAAAACATTAAAGAACTCTTTTAAGAAATATGTGTTTCTCTCACATGACTTTCTCTGCCTATTCTACAACAAACTATTCTTACAAAAGATTATTCTTCTATCTAATTCATGCCAATTGAAATAAACATTAGCAGAAGTATATTTATTATATACATATTTCATTACAGGTCCGAGGGGGTTAAGGAAATCCACTAGGCTAGTGCGTTTGTCAAATGTTTTAAGAGCAGGTCGCTATGTGATTATATCGAAGTGTCTCGTTGCATGAACAGGAAGAAAAAGCGAATAACGACTTCCAATTTGAGAAAATTATAAGTTTGGGAAATTTGAACCAACAGTATGGAATATCTTGAAATTATTAACTACACAAAAACATATGTTTGATATAAATTGTGTGCTTTAGCGAGATATACTTTTTTGTGTAATAAGATTTTGTCTATGTCTTAGTTTTACCAGTTGTACAAAAGTCCATTCGTCATGGAAATCTCTTAAGCTTATCGTTGGTATGTTAATCATTATCACTAGAGCCATTTTTGAGGACATCAAAGGGTAGTATGTAGTAGTTAGGGGATATTCTTGAAAATCTTCGTGTTGCATGTTTGGAAGGTACTACGTATACATCCCCAATGTAATATTTATCCAATTTTTCTTTTTTGAGTTATGCTGCTCAAGAGTATACACACGCAGATATACACGAGTGCTTTTCTTAAAATGCCTTATTTTGTTTGGGGCCCTCAAAACATATTTCGGATGAAATCTCGGTATTGAATTTTTGGGTAGAATGCAATAGTTTCCCTATTTACTATACGTGTTAGAGAAAAGAAACATAGCAATAAGCAGATACAATATAAATAACGGCATTTTAATTGTCAATTCCCTCGAGAATGAAAGCATTGTAATTAGAGTGGAAAACATTATAAGACCTTTGTGGTCTATTTCGACTGTTCTTACCTATCAACATGGACTGCAATTCTAATGAAAGACTGGGAATTGCCTCTCAATGAGCGCGATCCGCTCATTGTCTTCGCTGCTAAGCAACAGGAGTAGAACGAAGGTCTGTCATACTAATAATCAGTTCCCCACTGACCTATGTTCATTTGCGATTGCCCCGTTAAGTTTTACAACTATTTTAACGAACAAAGGTATACGACCACACGTAAAATACGGCACTGTTGCTATAGCTTCTGCATGTATGTAAATATGTACAGAGGACCAAATTGTAAACTCATTTTTTTTTCGCATATATTAGAAAGGTCAGAACATATATCGCGGGTAAGCTGAACACACCTGATTGAATAAAACATGGTTTATTAAGGAACCTAGACATATCGTTCCCAATCCCTCTTTTGCAGTTTGAAAATATGCGATGTGGAAGTATGGTTACCCCTAAATAAAATTCCATAGTTCAATAATAATAATAATAATAATAGTAATAATAATAGTAGTAGTAATAATAATAATAATAATAATAATAATAATAATAATAATAATAATGTAAGACTTGAAGCTTTCACGGCGAATGTTATTCATTGTGGCTTCACGGCTGATCACCCGTAAAGTCATAATGAATAATAATAATAACAAAAATAGTAAAATAATTTTATTATTTAGTTATTATGCTGCATATGGTTAAATCAGACTAGCTGTAAATGTTTCATAGTTTAATATATCACACGCTTGGAATAAAGCTGTTGCTGGTACTTTAACAATAACAATCAAAATATAAATCATTAAATTCACTCACACTACAACATTAAAGCGATCGGGAAGGAAAACTGCAAACTCTTTCTTTAACTAAGTTGGAATTCAGATTCCTAAAATTCTGGCAGTCCTTGCAGTAGCATGAAGAAAGGGAGCGGTTGATTTAAAAATGCACGTAAATACTGAAATTCCAAATACTGAAAACGTAGCGTTGGCTAGACTCACGTTCATTTACCCGTTCAGGCGATTTAACAACCTACGAATACCTATTTACCGTGAGTGTCATTAGCAGTAAAAGTAAGGTTATTGACGATAATATATTTACTGTGTATGTTTATTATCATAGCTATTTCGGTATATTACAATTATTTGCTTAATTGTGCAAATACTATATATCAATGTCATAATTATTTCTAAATTATATGTATTTAAATATTACGTTACACGTTACCATTATTATTATTATTATTATTATTATTATTATTATTATTATTATTATTATTATTATTACTGTTACCTTTGTTTTTTCACAAGGAGTTTTAGCATCGTTACCATCACCATCATGGAAGATCACAAATTGATATCCCTTTAGAATCCTCAAATTATATTAAGCAATATAAACGGAGGAAAGCAAGTTCAGACTTTAAATTACATTAACCAATCTGAATTATTATACAGCGCTTCATTCAAACTGGTGGTTATAGATGTTAACAGAATGTGATATTCTTTGACATCACCTTGCATTCTTCCAAACCTCCATGACATTGTTCGAAAGGGCAGTACCGTGACAAGCAATGACCTGACTACTCAGGTATACGTGCAACCCAGGGAACATGTCCGTGAGGCTTTTCATTAGTACGGTACCTATTTTATACACCGGTCCCCTTTGTGAGCAAGGACGGAAGTGGTTACGCCACTTATACACGTCAATCCCTGAGGGGAAGACTATCGAAGATCTCAGTGGAGGCGACCTTTAACAGTTTGGGTCTATTCATCGGTTATTGGTGTAGGACATTAAGGCGTCTGACAACCCCGCCCAGACGTACCCAGGCTCCCACGGGTGTTTGGCCACTGCCGCGTCGAGTCCAACCCAATCCGAATACTCCCTTCGGGAGGGCCTTTGGTGTGCAGCCTCACTAATTCTAGTAACGTCAGAAGTACCACGGGTGCTCGGAGTCCGCAGCGCTTTCACCGGATCAACTGAAGAGCTCGGAACCTCCACCCTACGAGGGGTTCGAAATGGCTATACTTCATTCTTTTTGGTTATCCCTTCTCGAAAAATTATGTTTCATATATGCTCTATCACTTTAAACGTGAGATTAGCCGGCCTAGGAGGTATTAAAACTTCAGGGCGATCATGCCTTGGTGATACTTGAGGTTTGGACGCTGCTGTTATTGTGCATTATACTATTTGGGACAAATCCTTCGGTAATATCTGCCGCAGTTCCCCTACACCAAGAAACATCTAGCCCCACAATGCTGCACTGATTCTTCCATTCCTCTTGGTAGCTCGACACCATTGTGAATATTTTTTGGTCGTCAAAGTACCAACCAGTCGTTAAAATTCTACACTTCCAAACTATGCAACATATTAATTTTTGCTGTGCAGTGGAGGCATCAAACTTACAAGAAATTAGATGCCCTATATAGCGAAAAATTAATCTTTTCTCTCATATAATGGTGATAACAAAATCTAAAAAAAAAAAAAAAAAAAAAAAAAAAAAAAAAAAAAAAAAAAAAAAAAAAAAAAAAACTCCAGAATAGCTGAAAATTCTACACTACAAGTGGTAGTATCAAGGTATACAAAAAAAATCACCTGGTATAACAGCACATTCCTCACTTCTGCTGTATGGTGGTGATATCAAGTTGTACAATAAATTATACGCCTGGTATAATATATTCTTCACATGTTCGATGTGGTGATTTTTTTTTGGTAGTGTTTAACGCCCGCTTTAACTACCAATGGCACCGCAGGCGGTGACACTATGATACATGAATGATGATGGAGCACCGGTGGAATGCGATGGCGGGGGAAACCGGAAAACCCGGAGAAAACCCGCCCCAGCGCCGTTTTGTCCACCACAAATCTCACATGCGGTCGCTTGGGTTCGATGTGGTGATGGCTTCACATTGTAGTACAAGGGAAAATCGCCTGCAGTAGCGGCAAATTCGTCACTTCCGGCGTATGGTGGTTGTGTTAAGCTGTGCAAAGAATTATGCACGTGGTATAGGAGCCCATTCTTCAGTTCTACTCTATAGTGATAATACATTTTATAAGAGATTAAGCGCATTGTATAGCGGCAAATTCCTTACATCTTTCGTGTCGTGGTGACATCGCACTGTAGAGGACTTTAAGCGCCTGCTTTAGGGTTAAAATCCTCTCTACTGTCAAAGATATTGTTATAAAACTCTACAAGACAAATTCTCTTCACTAGCAGAAAGTTCGTTAATTCTATTTATGCAGTGGTATCAAAGTTCACTAGAGAAAAACCTGAAATAGCGGCAAATTAGTAATTTTTGACGGATGGTGTTCATACCAAACTGTGAAGAAATTAAGCACCTGACATAGTGGCAAAATGAAAACTTCTATCATACGATGGTGGTATCAAACTGTACAAGAGAAACTTCCTAGGAATAGCAGCATATACTCACTTCTGTCTATGTGGGGTATTAAAGTTTACGAGAGAGATGCCTGAATTAGTTGATTTTGTTTTTATTTTTGACATATGGTGGGGGTATTGAACTGGAAGAGATTAAGTGCCTGGTAAGGTATCAAATTAATCACTTCTGTGGTAAGGCGGTGATATTTAAACTGTAAAAGAGATTATCTGCCTGGAATAGCAGAAAATTCGTCACTTCTGTAGTTACACGTGGTATCAGGCGTATAGGAGATTAAGTGCCTGAAATAGCAAAACAATTTGTTACGTCTGTAGTATGGTGATGGTATCAAACTGTGCAAGAAATTAAATGTCTGGAATAGCCACAAATTCTCCACTTCTGTAGTATACAGTCACCCTCGTGGTGTAGTGGTTATTATGCTAGCCTAATATACCCAAGGTCGCGGGTTCAAACTCTGCGGAGGACGATGGAGTTTTTCGGATGTAAAAACCCTCAGCATGGCTTCCTTTGGAAGGGAAGGGTTCGTCCCATGTCATAGATTTTCGGGACGTAAAAGAACCTCAAGTCTAATAAAGAGGACTCTGAGCAAAATTAAGTGAGAAACTCCAGTTAAACAGCGTTCCTAAATAAAACTCCATTTACATTTTATTTCTGGAGCATAGTGGTGGTATCAAACTGCACAAGAGATCAAGTGTGCCTGCTAAAGCACCAGATTCCTAACTTCTGTAGTAGGTAGGTAGTGGTATTAAACTGTACAAGAGAATACGTGCCTGACAAAGGAACAAATCCGTCACTTCCACAGTATGATGGTGGTATCAAACTATACAAGAAATTTAAGTGTGCCTGGTAAAGCACCAAATTCACAATTTCTGTCATACGGTAGTGGTATTAAACTGTACAAGAGAATAAGTGCCTGGAAAAGGAATAAATTCGTCACTTCCATAGTATGATGGTATCAAACTATGCAAGAGATTAAGTGTGCCTGGTAAAGCACCAAATTCGTGACTTCTGTCGTGCGGTAGTGGTGTTAAACTGTACAACAAATGAAATGCCTGGCAACGGAACAAATTTATTACTGTCATAGTATGATGGTGGTATCAAACTATACAAGAGTTTAAGTGTACCTGGTAAAGCACAAAATTCCTAACTGCTGGTGCGGTAGTGCAAGAGAATAAGTGCCAGGCAAAGGAACAAAGTCGTCACTTCTATGGTATGATGGTGGTGGTGTCAAACTGTACAAGAGATTAGGTGCCTGATAAAGGAACAAATTCGTCACTACCATTGTATGTTGGCGGTATCATATTGTACAAGAGATCAAGTGACTGGAATAGCAAACAATTCGCCACTTATGTTGTATGATGGTGGTATCAAACGGTACAAACATTTAACTGTCACCCACAAATTCGTCACTTGTGTAGTATGGTAGTGGTATAAACTGTACAAGAGATCAAGTGACTAGAATAGCAAAGAATTCGTCACTTATGTTGTATGACAGTGGTATCAAACGGTACAAGAATTTAACTGTCACCCACAAATTCGTCATTTGTATAGTATGGTGGTGGTATAAACTGTACAAGAGATCAAGTGACTGGAATAGCAAAGAATTCGTCACTTATGTTGTATGATGGTGGTATCAAACGGTTCAAGAGGATACGTGCTTGATAAAGGAACAAATTTGTCACTCCCATAGTATGATGGTGCTATCGCACTGTACAAGAGATCAAGTAACTGGAATAGCAACAAATTACCATAGTATAATGGTGGTATCGAACTGTTCAAGAGATCAAGTAACTGGAATAGCAACAAACTCCCATAGTATGATGGTGGTATCGAACTGTTCAAGAGGTCAAGTAACTGGAATAGCAACAAACTCCCATAGTATGATGGTGGTATCGAACTGTACAAGAGATCAAGTAACTGGAATAGTAAAACATTCATTACTTATCTTGTATGATGGTGATATCAAACGGTACAGGAGATTACGTGTCTGGTAAAGCAACAAATTCGCCACTTCTGTAATATGATGGTGGTATAAAATTCTATAAGGTGCCTGGTAAAACAAAAAAATTCGTCACTGCAGGCGTAAGGTATCAGACTTTTCAAGCGAAAGCTTGCTTGATATACGAGGCAGTAAATTATTATTCACTTTAGTCGTACAGAGAGAGTCGTCTCCTTAGGTGGTAGCGCGGCTGCTTGCCAAGCGGGAGACCTGGGTTCGATTCCCGGATTTTCTTCGCTATGCTATTTGGTATTTAAGTACTAGAGATTAAGCGCCTAGTAAAGCGGCAACTTCTTCGCTATGTAATGTTGTGTTGGTATCAAATATACTAGATATTTAGCGCCTGATATAGCGACAAATTCTTCACTATGCCATTTGGTGTGGTATCAAACGGTAAAGAGATAAAGGGCCTGGTATAGCGACAACCTCTTCGCTATGTTATTCAGTGGTGGCATCAAACTGTACTAGAGATTTAGCACCTGATATGGCAGCAATCTCCTCGCTATGCCATTTGGTGGTGATATCAATCTGTACAAGAGATAAAAGCGCCTGATATAGCGGCAAATTCTTCCTAAGCCTTTTGGTGTTGGTATAAAGCTGTACAAGAGATAAAAGCGCCTGATATAGCAGTAATTCCTTCGATATGTGAATTGGCGGTAATGTCCAACTCGACTAGATATTTAGTGCCTGATATATCGGCAATTCTGCACTATGTTATTTGGTAGTGGTGTCAAACTGTACTAGAAATGAAGCGCCTGGTATAGCGCAATTCCCTCGCTATATGATTTGGTGGTGAAATCAAACTCGACTAAATATTTAGCGCCTGATATATCGGCAATTTCTTCGCTATTTCATTTGTTTTTAACTAAAATACAGCCCCGGAGGCTTGTCAGGACTCCGGCGCTGTATTCATTTTTTACCTCTTTTTTCTAGTTTCTAAATTTCCTTAGTTGACCTATTCGTTTTTCCTTTTTATATATACATACACAAACACATACACATTTACAAACACAGAAACACACATGCCCTAGGCGGGACTCGAACCCACGATCCCGTGCGCCGCGAAGCACCAAAGCGAGACACTTTAGCGAGCGCGGCTACGGGGACCGGCATTTGGTGGTGGTATCAAACTCGCCGATCCTCATGGCCGCGCTCGCCAAAGCGTCTCGCTTTGGTGTTTCGCAGCACAGGGTATCGTGGGTTCGAGTACCGCCTTGGGCATGGGTGTTATATGTTTGTGTATGTGTGTGTAAAAAGTAAAACAGAAATTCAGTAATCAAAGTAAACAAATTAGGTAAATAAAAAGCAGGGTATACAGCGCCCGATCAGACTCCGGAACTGTATTTAAAAAGAAAGAAAAAAAAGTGGCTTAAAGAGTGTTACTACCGAATATCAGAGTGGTCTGCAGGTGGATCAAGTCCCATTAAAAAAAAAAAAAAAAAAGATAAAAAAAAACTCGAGTAGATATTTAGCGCCTGATATATCGGCAATTTCTTCACTATGCTATTTGGTGATGATATCAAACTCTACTAGAGATTAAGAGCCTGGTATATCGGCAATTTCTTCACTAGACCATTTGGTGGTGGTATCAAACTCGACTAGATATTTAGCGCCTGGTATATCGGCAATTTCTTCACTAGGTCATTTGGTGATGATATCAAACTACTAGAGATTAAGAGCCTGGTATGTCGGCAATTTCTTCACTAGGCCATTTGGTGGTGGTATCAAACTCTGCTAGACATTTAGTGCCTGGTATATCGGCAATTTCTTCACTAGGCCATTTGGTGGTGGTATCAAACTCTGCTAGACATTTAGTGCCTGGTATATCGGCAATTTCTTCACTAGGCCATTTGGTGGTGGTATCAAACTCTGCTAGACATTTAGTGCCTGGTATATCGGCAATTTCTTCACTAGGCCATTTGGTGGTGGTATCAAACTCTGCTAGACATTTAGTGCCTGGTATATCGGCAATTTCTTCACTAGGCCATTTGGTGGTGGTATCAAACTCTGCTAGACATTTAGTGCCTGGTATATCGGCAATTTCTTCACTAGGCCATTTGGTGGTGGTATCATACTCTGCTAGACATTTAGTGCCTGGTATATCGGCAATTTCTTCACTAGGTCATTTGGTGGTGGTATCAAACTCTACTACAGATTTAGTGCCTGGTATATAGGTAATTTCTTCGCTATTTCATTTGGTGGTGATATAAAACTGTATAAGAGATTAAGCACCTGATAGAGCGGCAATTTTTTCGCTATATTATTTATTTTGCCGATGATGTTAAATTGTACTAGAAAGTTGGCGTCTGGCATGGCGCAAACTTTTCCTAAAAAATGCGCCTAGAATTACACATAACGTGTCGAGTAGTTTTCTCTATGTCCAACTACTTCCTGCTGTTGCTTGTGAGTTGAATATGGCACAGAGAGATGGTAAGGTAATAAGGGGTATTGGTTTGCATTAAAGAAACGGAGAGTTTCGAATCAGCACTTCGTTTTTTATCCATTTGCATACATTCGCCAATCCCATTTGGTGACGCATTGCCTGCTCTCGCATTATTGGCATGCGGCAGGCGGGTATACGATTACTAAAACTGAAAATGCTGTAAATAGGAAGCAGGATGTCATAGAATATTTGCACAAATGTAATTACGTGGTCGGAAAAGGGAAAAAGAACGGCCAGAGCTAGGCCAGTTGATATATTCACCTGAAGAGTAGACGAATCCAATATAGCGTAAAATAAAATCCATTCCATGCAGCTACAGGTATTTTGACAGAATTATATAAACCGATAAAAGCATAGGTAGAGGGTATTTGGCATTTAATTATATTTCTCCAAGGTTAATAAAAATACACGAATTAAAACATTCTAGATAGCCCACTCATTCAGTTTTATAATAAAAAAGGTATATCACCATACTCTATTTGTTCAATATTTCCGGGGTGTTTTATTATTTATATATTTTGAACATAAGAATATTTTAGTTCCGTTATGTTCGTGTACTACAACATTGTTAGTTAAAATATTCTTCAGTTGTATGCTGGTTCTAATCGGAAACTGTGCTAATGCGAATATCGATATCTATAAGATGTTTCCGTCTTACGTTGCGAGAGAAGATTGGAATTTGTATTAAGCTCTTTGTCCGACTGTATTCAGCGGGCCCTCTTGCTCATTATGCTAATGCTCGACAGCTGCAGGGTTTTAAATTAATTTGATAATGGCATTCATTGTCTGGTGTGGCCCCTAAGCTAAACGAATGATTAACTTCCAAAAGACAAAACAAAAAGGCAGTAAAGAAACCCTATAACTAAAAAATATCAATTTCTGCGAAATAACGCAGGAAAATAAACATATGAATAATGACATTTTGCAAGCAGAGTATACATAATTATCTGATGTACACTAAATGTAAAACCTTTAATTGTAATTCATAGTATGCTTTGTCTTATATGTAATGAGCGTTTAATAAACTCATTTTCATTCTATACTCCCCAAAAAGGTATTAGTGTTAATAATATTTAATTATAATGTTATCACATACTGAAAAATAGGAAATTACACAAAGAAGGGCACAGAAATTGAAACTGAAGAGACAGTATAACAAATAATGGTATGGTAGTAGCACACATTTCCTCTGTCCACATTTCATAAGAACTTATGTGGTCTTATCAGCTCAAACGAGCGTAAAATGTTCAGTTCTTATCATAAAACAAGTAAACTTGCTGATTTGGCAAACAAAGTGATTGTACCACGCGGCGTCACATTCAGAGTTACACCACACTGAATAGTCATGTTATCCAAGGGTAAAAGGAATGGGTATGAAAAGTAACTTGCGACAACCGAAGTTCTGAGTTGTTACGAGCACTTGGTCAGACTATAAGCCGCATCTCTCACCCATACAAAACTGCGCTAATCTTTTATCTGCGCTGCACACAAAAGCTCAAATTCAAAGGTGATTCGGTAATTTAGTTGAAAATATTTACAGTTTACGCGGTTTCTAGTCTTATGAGGATTTTTATTGGTGGCAATCTGGATCAATATATCTGGTGAGTACAAACAGGCAAATGTAATTGGGCAATTCATCCCTTCTTCCTTCAGCCACGCTCGGCGCTCCCTCAGTACAAATTGGATATTATAGGGGGTAGTGTTACTTAAGTTCACTACCAGTACACTGACGTGTGGACCATAATGGATCTTAGCTGATTATTTTGGTAATGAAATTGTAGTTCCACTCGTTTACAGATTGAGCTGTTCTGCTCCTAGTCGGTGAATTGGCAAAGAACTTTCACTCCCCAAATTCTGGCGAATGCCCAGAGGTAACACGACAAACTACTTGACATGAACTCACTGTGCTTCGCTGAATTTATGCGCAAAAATAGAACGCAGTATAAATAAGCACTACCATTCTTGTTCTCCTCGTCTCCATTTCGCTGATGAAAGCTCTCATATAAATGTCACAGCTTAACAGGGGAAGCAAACAATGCCTCACGCCTTCCTATAAAACGCCGAATTATGTCCTATTGTTCTGGCGTTGTACCAATCGTGGAGAAATTGTATCATACAGGTGGTATCTGGGGTTGCACGGGCCATTTGTTCTAAAGGCTCAGTAGAAGACTAACAATACAGACAGCTAGGTAAGTGGGCCGGCATGTGCTCTTGTCGGCGTGGCTACCTGGCAGCTTCGTGCACGTCGTCACGATGTAGTACAATAAAAGCGTAGCAATAACCAAAAACAACTTTTTGTCTTCCTCGCCATTAAGAAGATGACAAGGTAGCAGAAAAATGCATGCTTCAAATGCGTTACAAGAACAAAATACTAGAAGTTGGTAAACTTCGTCTTCATTTTCATACTTTTATTGTTATGTTATATCATATTATACCATAGTATATAATATATTTTAATTATATGTACCATATTATATGATATTACATTCTAGTATATGATATGTTTTGTCCTTCAGTTCAAATAAGCATTGCATCAACGTACTCCATTAGTGCGAACGTGGTCAACTAGTTGTAATATTACCCTTGGACGGCTCGAAAATATTTCGTGGAAGGTGAAGTAAACTGCCAATAATCAATTCCGAAATCATCAGTGTTCAAAGTGCTGAAATACACCTTGACGGAGCATGCATATCATTTGCAAGCGTTACACCAACTTCATAATTGAATTTGCAATTGACCTGAAAGACAAGGTTCAGATTTAGGAATCCGTTCAATTGACTCCCTTATTGCGTCTGTGTCAGCTACGCTTGTGGAAGGTCGACCTGGTTAAGATTCGTGAGTAACAGTGCCTATTCGTTCAAAAGTACATAGTAATTTCCATATAGTATTAATCGTTGGTCTAGCCTTTCTGAATTTCCGTTGAAACCGTCGTCGCAGCTCACCGCACGGAACACCCTGTAGACGCCATGTGTCAACGACAATATGTTCAGGTATAGTCAATAGTGATCAACCTATAACAAGACATTGGTAAGTTACCTCAATCATGAAATGGTTACTTATTTTGTGGACACCTGTATAGATCTTCTAAAATTATACACGGATTTGAGATGGCACACTTCAAGTGTATAACAGCTTACCAGAAGGCATAAGCAACTCTCGCTAATTGTGTTTAAAATAGTCAGTTTAACTTTGATGTCAAATCTCTTATACAGTCTAGATAGATTCAATAGTAATCTAAGATTTTAAATTATACCATATTTCACGTAATGCCGTTGCTATACATTCTTATGCTCAAAAACTACAGTGGTGGTGGTGGTGGTGGTGGTGGTAGTAGCAGTAGTAGTAGTAGTAGTAGTAGTAGTAGTAGTAGTAGTAGTAGTAGTAGTAGTAGTAGTAGTAGTAGTAGTAGTAGTAGTAGTAATAGTGGTAGTGGTAGTGGTGATAATGATGATGATGATGATGATGATGATAATAATAATAATGATAATAATAATAATTCTGAAAGACCTAATTATTTTTTTTAAAAGCTTTTCCGTATTAAAAATAATCAGTTATAAAAATAGTTCCACTCTATAAGATGTTTAAAACCATTTTAATAGGAAACAAAGTAACTTAATTTTCGTTAACTTTTGCTTAACCTTTCCTAAGACTTGAACCTTTGAATTTTGGATAACGAAACTAGAAAATATATCACCACAACAAGCAGCGGTCTGCTAACTTGAACAGTTGAGAATGAAAGGAAATTCGACATGAGCATACAAATGAAACAGTTTTGTAAACGGTATTGATAGGCTACAGTCAGCTGGCTTGTCAGAGAAATTGACGGAGTGTGTGGAGAAATATCAAGATTCGTCTTTCTGATATCGAAGGTAGCAAGTACTTGCGCAAGGCATGGATAAGGATTCTTTGGAAGAACATTCTAGGCTGAAATCTTAGGGAGTTAAAAGCAATACATCAAAACAGACGTCAATCTCATTAGACGGGCTCGCATGGCTTAGGCTCAGATAAAAGTAAAATAAATAAATAGAAACCAAAATAAAAATTGATTATATCGTGTGTTGAATGGACGTATTTCTCCCCGTCTACTCCTGCTGCAAGCAAGTAAACAATGAGTAGAGATAACAGTACTGGTATTAATGCAGCACATCGCTGTAAAAGCTGCAACAAAGTTAATTATAGTAAATGCCAAGTATGTCAATCTTTTTATCATCCAAGTTGTGCTAAACTGAATAAAGATATTAAATTTGTATGTGACGGTGAAATAATATACTATGATGTGAGTGAACAACTTCGGAGTCAAATAGTGCAGTGACTCAATGAGAATTATCCTTTCTAATGCCACGCCGCACCGAGGACCATCGCCAATACTTCTAAACCTGAAAGAAACCAACAGAATGAAGTATGAATGAAATTGCGATGGAAACGACATGGAGGGACGAGAATTCCTTGGAATGGTAGAGACCTATCCCACATTCACATGGTGACACGGGGACACCCCGAAAAAAACAGGGTCAGAGTCAGTTAAGCCGCTGTGTGGATCGAACCTGCGAACTTGGAATGCAGGCCACAGACCAAAGTGCCTGAACCACCCCGCTCGGTTGCTTCTGTAATAAGCTGTGAGTGTTTTCTCTCAGGATATACGTGATTGGGGGGAGGGGAGAATGGATACATCCAGTTAAATTTACTGAGAGTATTTAACGAGACAGTAGCTAATTGTATGGAAGGAGTTTCCGGTTGTTAAAGACGAATAATCCGTTGTTCCTCAACCTAAGCACCTGACATTTTAACAGCGTCGTATTAAATCTTCTAATATCTAGAGCATGGGTGCACAAACAGCGCTCTTTGAGCGGGAACGCTCGATAGGGGCGGGCGAGGCACAATGACAGCTCATAGAGCGCTGACTGTGATAGAGAAGAGTGACGTAGGGCAGTTTTAAAGCAGTTGTCCGGTGGACTGTGTGTTGCGTGCAGCCGGTTGCTAGCGCTCCCTGCTTACGTATTCCTCGATAGTGAAGGAATCTAAAAGGCGGAAAAGTGACCATTAGGCAAATACTTTCAACGTTGCGTGGGAAAGCGATTACTTTTTCATAGCAGCTGGAACAAATTCTCAGTGCCTTATATGTCAGAAAATTTTGAAAGGTAGAAAAAAGCGTAATATAATGCGTCACTACGTCCAAACACATAACGACGTTTACAGTGAAGATCGCAGTGAAAAGGTTCAGGAGTTGAAGGCTGCGTTATTACCTGAGGTAGGTTGGAATTTATAATAATTTATTACTAGTGGAGTTAGTTTCCATGTTTATAGTATCACGAAAACATGGAAAATTGTGAATGTGAATATGTATTTATTATTTACAGGAGTGTGGCGAACCAACAGTTTAATGAGTCGATGCTGCGGAGAGTTACAAACTGCCATATGATATTGCAGCAGCAGCAGGTAAACCATTTACTGAAGGCGACCTTATAAAACAATGTATGATTAATGCTGCAGAACTATTGTGTCCTAACGAAGTGTATCAGTTTGAAGCGATCCCACGCTCACGTACCACAGTTGCTCGCCGCATCAGAGACATCGCTCAAGACCTGCAGCTTCAACTCATACAAATGGCAACACAGTTCGTGGCTACTCTTTGGCACTCGGTGAGTCAACAGTTACGTCTGATACGCCCCATATACCTATATTCGTGCGCGGTGTAGACAGCAATCTCCACGTTACAGAAGCATTGTTAGACTTTGTCCCATTAAAACACACTACTACAGGTGCAGACATTTTTCACAGTGTTGAGGATTCTTTAAACGCCATTGCACTACCCTGGGATCGCCTGGTATCCTTAACAACGGATGGAGCTCCGGCAATGTGTGGCCAACGTTCAGGGTTTGTAAGTTTCGTTCGGGAAAAGGATAAAAATGCTGGTGGCTCTGATGTGATTGGAGTCCACTGTCTCATTCATCAACACGTTCTCTGTTCCAAAGCAGCGAAGCTTGGTACTGTAAAGGAAGCAGTGGTAAAGCATATTCATAATTTCAAATCACACGGACTCACACACCGACAGTTTCAAGAACTTCTCCGTGATGTCGATGCAGAGTATGGAGATATTCTCTGTTATTGTGCAGTCCGGAGTCTAATCAGAGACAAGATGTTAGAAAGATGTTACCATCTTCGTGACGTCATTTGTAAATTTCTTGAAATGAAGGGGAAACCCGCACCAGAACTCGGTGATTTCATCTGGGTAACCAACCTTGTATTTCTTGTGGATATTACTGGACACCTCAACGGACTAAATATTTCTCTTCAAGGAAAGAACCAGCTCATTCTCGATATGATGAATGAATTACGGGTTTTTCGTCTCAAACTTATACTTTTCATAAGTCAGTTACGTTGTGGCAACATGGCTCACTTTTCAACCTTACAAAGTGCTTGTGATGGAGCAGTATTCGTTGATAACGTAGAAGTATTAATTAAAATTGAAAATGAATTCGATTCAAGATTTCAAACCCTTGATTCACTTGAGAAGGAATTTCAAATTCTTGCAATTCCTTTCTCAACATCAGTTGAAACGGTGTCTCATGATTTGCAGCTTGAACTTATTGATCTTCAGTGTGATATAAGAGCTTGATTTTTACAAGACTGTATCTCAACAAAAATATCCGCGAACACACAGGCTGGCTGCAAAAATGATCTCAATGTTTGGTTCGATATACGCCCGTGAACAACTGTTTTCTATCATGAACATTAGTAAAAACAGGTATCGAACATCTATGGCTGACGTTTCATTAAGGTCAGTACATTTTCTTTCAGCTGCCAATCACATAAACCCACGTTTTGATGTATTGGTAAAGAGACATAACATATAACTACTTTGTACGCGGATTTAATCTGCTATAAAAGGCAATAATTTGTTTAAAATAAATATTTTTCTTAAACCATAAACTAGTAAAATAATATTTTGAAATATCATTTATGAAAGCTTGCACTTCTTTTCATGTACGTACTGTACGATCCCTCTCCTCTCTGTCCATACGTGAACAAGAGCGGCGAACTGCGAGCCGGCTTCGGGAGCGCAAACCATGTGCAGGGCTGATCTAGGGTATTAAACTTAATGCTATAGGCAAAGGTTGTTTCCGTAGCAAAGTAACAATCTTAACTTGTGTTTTAATGAAATCGTTTATGGGGAATTTCTTAACGATGTCACAGTAGTAGTGTGATAAGTGTTAAATGTAACTGTTACCAGTGACGATTAAGCTATTTGTTATAATGATCATCACGTTCGAAGTTACATTACATTAAGCGGCTAACAGTAACGGTTTCTAGCAACGATTCATTTATTTCCTTTAATCATTATCACGTTCACAGTTAAATTGTAATAATTGTTACTAGGAACAATACCAAAACCATGAAATGTTGTCCAGTTTTGTCAACACTATGGTGATTTATAATTGAAAAATCCGTTCTCACTTGCAAATACATTCCTTCACATGTGCACCTACCTACCTATACCTACCTACCTATACCTACCTATACCTACCTATCTATACCTACCTACCTATACCTACCTATACCTACCTATACCTACCTACCTATACCTACCTACCTACCTATACCTACCTATACCTACCTACCTACCTATACCTACCTACCTACCTACACCTATACCTACCTACCTACCTATATCTACCTACCTATACCTACCTACCTACCTACCTACCTATACCTACCTACCTATACCTACCTACCTACCTACCTACACCTACCTACCTATACCTACCTACCTACCTATACCTACCTACCTATACCTACCTATACCTACCTACCTACCTACCTACACCTACCTACCTATACCTACCTACCTATCTATACCTACCTACCTATACCTACCTACCTATACCTACCTACCTACCTACACCCACCTACCTATACCTACCTACCTATACCTACCAACCTACCTACACCTACCTACCTACGATTTTACGGATCACCCAATTGCACTCGCTATATTGACTTTCTCCCTACATAGTTGTTTTACGTCGGCGCTTAACTTGCCTATAATGATCCTTACATAGTAACAGAATCGTATAACTTGTGCTTTCATTTTACATTATTTCTTTATTTTAATATGTGATATGACTTCTCTGTTTCCCCATTATTTCTTTGTAAAATAACTATTAATTTAATACAATAACTCCGATATCACAATTTCAGACGTGCTGCTTTGAAATTATTGTTTAGACTGAAGGATATACTAATTAAAGCATTTTATGACAAAATTAACATTTTAAATGACAAAACCAAATTATTAAACATGGCAATATATTTAAAAAAGACAAAAAAAAAAAAATGACACCAGAGTGAACTTTGATCTGCAAACTTATAATAATATATACTACTAGGTGTGGTGCTAATTATAAAGAATCTGCATTATTTCCCAAGGAATCTGAAATATAAAATAATGTGTCTACTGACGCAAGTGGCCAAAAACCTAACCTTGATAGTGATAGATGTAAAAAGAAGAGTGGAGTGCTAACGATGGACAAAAAGTACAGTGATGTGGTTAAAAGAACAAAATTGTTCAGATTTACTATTGTCGTGTGTAAAAATAAGTTTAATGTAAAATCAAACGATATTAGTGGTGTCCCTTTTCTAAAACAGAAAAATCAAGATAACAAAAATTATATAACAGAAACTACTGTTAAATGTAATTTGAATGTAGTGGAGAAACAAACCTTTCTATTTATACCCGGATTGCACCGTTCAGTAGATAGAGTGCAATGACATATAGGACTATTTAACACAGTAAGGCTGGGAATTACGTTGTAGAGAAACTAAAAGCACGTTATCCGGGCTACTTTTCTTTTAGCCAATGCTAACTCTGATTGGCATTTATTCACCAGATATTGGAAGCGAGAGATTGACACAACGCACATTCCATTAGATAAGCTGCGTCAAGTAATGAGGAAAACGCTTTAATTTCAAGCTGAACCTGAAGTATTAACATAAAAATGAAAGGTACAAATCTCCTATAAGAAGAAAAAACAGAAGATCTTAGGTGCAGTCACTCCTTGCCAAGCGAAGTATTACTATTGGTTAATATAAAATGCGCTCTTAAAATATCATACGAGCGTGTACCCACCTCTGCGGTGCGGGTATCTGTTTCTCATGAGAAGTCCCGAGTTCGATTCTTGGTCAGGGTGACTCACCTGAATATTTCTTCAGTGACCTTACCTTATCCCAAGAAGACAAATATTGGATAAATGTGTGCATCATTTCACTCATATCATTCATTTATCATCCAATGGTTATAACCTACCAAGTTAAAGGATCTTAAATCATAATAAAATAAAAAAAGAGTGTGTAATAGCAATTGTGATATGTAATGTATTTCCACTGATCCATTCATACGAATTTAAAACATGATGTTATTGTGTATATTAACCCAACATTTTAAGCATTTTATATGATAATCTCTTTTTTAGCGTGCTAACCCGGTAGGTCTTATCGGATGATGAATGTAAATGGATGAAATGATGCTCAAATGAGCCCAGGGTCCAAAGAGGTTAGAATTAGCCAGCATTCCTTTTCTCAGAAGTAGAAAAAAATCCGGATAACTCGCCCTAACCGAAATTCAAACCCGAGAAACAGACACACTACCACCACTCTACAGAGGTGGGTTCTGATAATCTTTATTTTAAATAGATAGGTAATAGATTTTAACACGAAGGTCATGTATTATAGTGATGGAAAAAATTCCCGTTTTCTTTAGATTTTGTTTCTGTGTCTGTGCTACATTTCTACTGAAGAGTGGAACTTTGAAACTGGCATTTGCATCCCCTCGAATAAAGAATGGACAGTACATTAACTTTAATCCTATTTTTACGCAGCCCGGGCATTATCAACGCTTGCGATGACCAGGAACTGTAAATATATCGCTTGTTTACTCTGTGGTGAAATATAAACATCAGGAATTGTTAACATTTACAATATTGACATAATGAATAATAAAGGGAAACTGGGAGTGAAATTTCATTATATTTTTGTAAAGATACTTTTTATATTCTATAGATATTTTTGTGCACATATTTCTTAAAGTTTTATTGTGATTTCTTTGCTGCTATGTTAATACAAATCCAAAATTGCATTCAAATTTAATAAGTACTTTGCAGGATATAAATTACTTCATACGTTTTATTACGTAAATATACTGCAGAACCATAATGTTCCATGCGCTTCAAAATTGGAGAAAATTTGTATAATTGTATAATTATGGATATGGATATTTTAAAGGTTATAATGGTGTTAGGATACTTGTCCCTTCAGAAATATTACAATAGATACTGCTGCACATTCTGGGAAATTGTAGTTGTATTTAAAGAAACAAAAATGTGAAAATAGAGTTTTGAGAAAAGCACTGCTTTATTAAACAGTAAATGTTAGGAAACAAGTGTATGGTGCGATATTTAAATGGCTGTGGAGCCCGAGGCAAGAGACGACAGTTAAATTTTGATTCTCTATTGACATCCAAAGGTTCCAACAACTATTTCCCTCATAAAGCAATTTTCCATTTTTTGACCAATCGTAGTAAAAATTTCATTCCCAGTGTCCCGTAAGGAGTTACTTAGATCAACTTCATTTCTTGCGTTCGGGCACCAAAGCATTTGTGAAGAATCCTGCTGTGTTCCGGATACAGTGTAAAACACCGTAGCTCCAAACGACATAAAAGCGAGTTCGGTTGCTGGCGCAGAGATAGCGAGCGAGAGATAGGGGGAGAAGCAAGGAAGGAGACAGTGGAGAGCAGAGAAAAGGGTGGAGGAGAAACTAAAAGGGAGACTGGGATATAATAGGGAGGACAGTTGGGCAGGGTGACGGAAGTTGGGGTAGAAACGTATTAGAGGAAGGGGGAGGGAGGGAGAGAGTTGGAGGAAGATTGGAATCTCCGCAGTTGACGCAACAACGCATGTAGAGTTGTGAGAGTCGCTAGTACAGTACAAAGCTGCAAATAAATTTATTCCGATGATTTTCGACTGTATAGATAACTGCTTACACTGACGCCAAAGAAAGAAGAAAAGCCTGATTTTAAATCTGTGTGTGCGCTATGTTTTTACGGCTGTGCTGTTTCGGCGTGCGTAATGCAGACATTTGGTTTATATGTACACTAATGTGCATAAAAAGTGCCCCATGGCTCTAGATCAGGTCGGCTCCTTAGCACGGTGGTAGCCTTGTTGCTTGCCAAGCGGGAGACCTGGGTTCGATTCCCAGTACCGGCGTGGGGATTTTTAACCCGCTGGGAGACCTGGTCCGGTGCACTCAGCCTCGTGTGGTCCCTGGGGGGGGGGGCAATTGAGGAGCTACTTGATGGAGAAGTAGCGGCTCCAGGTCGTGAAGGCCGCAATAACTGGCCGGGGGGGGGGATCGAAGCGCTGACCACGTCTCATCCCCCAATACTGCACTCCATCCATGACGTCTGTAATGGACCGAGATGGGAGACGTAGCGGCCGGGCGGTAGGCCAAGGCTCTTAGTGAGCTGTGCCAAGGAGGCTCTAAAATTTCCACCAACTTCTGGCTCCACCCAACCGCTATCAGTTGTATTTGTGACCGGTATAAAAACAATTCAGGTAGATAAAAAGGAGTCAGTAAACGATATTTATCATCGTAAAATAAAGGGGTGTTTCGGATACCGCTACTCTGAAGAAGTTGCGCTTCGATTGGTACATAAGGAAAGCCTGAACCAATAACCACATAATTCGGTCTTCTAGAGGAAAAGGTGAAGTATTACTTCCATGCATGATTGACCTGTTCGACGCTACAACATTTATATTAGAGCTTTTAATCAGCGATATACGAAAAAAGGAAAAAGCAATTCCTGCTAATAAACGATAATAGAAAAGCAACATTAAGAAGACGGTCGTGTAGCATGAAAATATAAGGTTTAAATTATAAAGTTATTCTGCGGCAGTACATAATTGGGGGAGGTAAAGTAACGTACCAATCCAGAGCCTGGAATTCTGCTCGGCTTACCAGGGTGGTCACGCTGATAAATGATGGAGCGGGGTATTATCAGTATCAACGTAAACAGCTCCTTTCCACTAAACGCCATATCAGTATACATATATATGTATACATGTACGTCGGCCGTACCGTGGCAGAGTGGTTAGGTCACTCGCCTCTCCCCTAGACGGCCCGGGTTTGATTGCAAGCGAAAGCCTGTGAGATTTGTGGTAGACATAGCGGCGTATGGCAGGGTTTTCTCCGGGTTCTCCAGTTTCCCCCGCCATCGCATTCCACCGGTGCTCCATCGTTTGTCGGGTTTGAACCCGTGACCTTAGGATCAGAACTCTAACGCCTAAAAATTGAGCCCGTTGACCGACGATTGTGTGTGTGTGTGTGTGTGTGTGTGTGTGTGTGTGTGAGTGTGTAAACCGCAATCCTACGTCTGCTTGTTTATTCAGAATGGTGTAACGGTTTATTTTCTTTACTATTTTCAGTTTCCTTTCTTTTCCTTACTTTTTGTTTTTAATTTCTAGAAAAATACAGCGTAAAATGTTATTACGAAGTTTCACACAAATGTTACTTTTTCTAAGGCTTCAACAGAATTAATATTTTAGAATATATAGGTATACGTAGGTACCTCTTTTTGTTACATGGAACTCTGTAATGTGTGACAATGCATTAGACAGGCTGGAAGGGAACTTATATAAAATTTCTTCTAATATTTATTTCAACTTCACAGAGGTTACAAATAAAAAGAATCTAATGTGTTACACTCACATGACTTTCTCTAGCTTCTCTACAAACAAACTTTTTTCAAAAGATTATTCTTCTTTCTACACAATGCTAATCGAGATAAACATTAGCAGAATGTTCTTATTACTCTGTTCCTTTTAAGTAAAAGGGAACTAAGGGAATGCACTAAGCTAAAGCGACAGATAAATGTTTTAAAAGCTGTCGTTATGCAATTGTCATTTCAAATCGCTTTTTTGCTTTGCCAGGAGTAGAAGAAGAGGAAAACGGACACTTCCTATCTGAGAAAAGTGTTAAGTACTTTACAATTGAAAGCAATAACAAGCAATATCTCGGAAACGGCTACCTCCACAACAAAAACGTAAAGGACATAAATTGTGTGTTTTGACGAGATCTACATTTTTGTGCAGTAACTTTTTGTTTATCTCTTATGGTTTAGCAGTTAACCAAAATTTGGCAAATTCTTCCAGATTAAAGGTCTTCAGAGGTTATTCCCATAAAATTCAAGCTTTAGATTTTATTTGGGATAATAAAAATATATTAATAATATATTTCATATACTCTATTTTAATCAAAATCGTTAGAGCCATTTTTAAGAAAATTAAAATTTTCGAATTTTTTTCCATGTAAAGGATAATTTGTGGTAGGGCGATTTTCTTGAAAATCTTCATGTCGCATCTCTGGAAGATACTTAATCTAAATACCAAGTTTGGTTTTTAACGGTTTTTTCGTTTTTCAGCTATGCTGTCCAAAGACACACACACATATACACACGAAAATCTCTACATCGAATTTGTGGATGGAATACAATATCTTCTCTATCCACTATGTATATTGTATATGCAGGCTAGAGAAAGTAAAACTAGTATAATTTTGTACTGAGATAAGCCGTTGTCGAAAAAAACTGTTGTTTTTCAAAATTAGATTGTGCATTCTTAGAGAATAAATAAAGATATATTTGTTACTAGTGAGATGTGAGAGTAACCTATTTCTGATCTAGAGTAGGTAGTTTTTTTTTTTGGTAATGTTTAACGCCCTCTTTAACTACTTGTGGCACCGCAGGCGATGACACTGATGATACATGAAGATGGAGCACCAGTGGAATGCGATGGCGGGGGAAACCGAAGAGCCCGGAGAAAACCCGCCCCTGCGCCGCCTTGTTCACCACAAATCTCACATGCGGTCACTTGGGATTGAGCCTGGGCCGTCTAGGTGAGAGGCAAATGGTCTAACCACTCGTCTACGGCGCGACCTATGTCGGTAGTAACTACATATGTCACATCAGAGTTTTGAAATAATTAACATCTTCCGAAAACGGTTTAGCAGGCTTATGTCGCTGAAGACATAAATAGTGTCGCTAAGTCAAGGTAGATCAGTGTGAGAACCAGTTCATTGACGTAAACGAAACATCATGTTATATATTTCGGGCTAGGCAGTCCTACCTGTTTCGAAACCAAGGAACTCACAACTGATATTTTCATCTTCTTCTAGGACGTCCAATGTGTCTTTTCCCTTGGGTTTTATATTTACAAAGTTCTTTAGGAATGTAAACAGTCTCCATTTGTGTCACCTGCTCAGTCGCTCCTGTATTGGATTAAAAATGATATTCTCGGCGTTGAGGTGACGTTGTGGTCGCTGTCATCTTATCGGCTGCGACTTTGGTGACATCCTTGTTGGTGGCTGCACGGCAGATCATGTCGCTGGGATGAAAAGCTTTCAGCCACTAAGTTAGGGACTTTTTCGTGTCTCTGCAGCCTATCTGCTGCTAGCCTTTGATCATTAAAGTTCCCTCGCTTCCCTCCTTCCTCCTCGGGGGGGGGGGGGGAGTAGCGCGCAATACATTACATCTCCATAGGTAGTAGTGTGTGAGGTGTCCACCATTATTCCCGACCCTTTACCTACACCAGTCTTCCCAGGTCTCAGCTTTCTCGCTTTAAGTAGAACTTTACAAGTCCCCTCCGCGTCCTCTCTGCCTGCCAGTAGCGTCCAACTCGTCCCTAACTGTCCATTAAAAGTGGTAATGGAACACAATAGACCTTTTCCCCTCCATTCCTCTGTACCCCTACAGCTCGCCAAAATGTTTATCCTTGTAAATGAGGAAAATTGTCATACCATTTTCATGGTAGGTAGGTAGCTAGGTAGATAGGAAGGCCGGTAGGTCGGTCGGTGGGTAAGTGGGTAGGTAGGATGGATGGGTAGGTGGGTAGTTGGGTAGATGGATATTTGAGTAGGTAGGCATATAGTTTATTGCATATAATTTATTGCTAGCAATATTTACATGTCTAGCAACGACGGGGGAAAGATACACAATTTAAAAATTTAAATTAGAAATATCATCTACTGTATACAGGGTTAGACGTAAAAGTTGCTACGATTGTCCATATAACGACGTTAATGTAAGAGTTCTAAAATGAGGTGAAATAAAAATGAAAAATGCCATTGGTAATATTTGTGCAAATTATATATTTATTATATTGATGTAAATATTCAGACTGTTTATAGTAAATTAATTGTGCATACAAGAACACTGTTTATAATTATTAATCTTTCTTTCATATAAGTAGACAACTCAAGACAAACATTGACGCCAGCGTTAGTATATAAAGTTCAATAAAAGGCGGTCGAGTTTGAGACCTGGATGGTATACCACAAAATATTCACTGCTCTCTTTTCTTATAAAAGAAACTCAGACCCTGAAGTACTGTCATCCTAGAGAATTGTTTCATAAATAAGATGTAGGTATTATGTTCAATAAGGATTTAATGCTTTATTTTCTTTGAGAATTTTGTAGACTAAAACTCCCGTTACCTATTTTAGTACTATTTATTTATTTATTTGTTTGTTATTTATATATTTATAGAGTCAATACGCCTTTGCCAAATTTGCCCAATTCCAAAGTAATGTCCATCAAGTTTGCTGATCTCCTAAAATTGGAAGCAATGTGACTAAGGGAAAAATGTTTGTTTTATATTTAAGCTAAGATTTCATAAAAATGTCATTGCTCCATCTTTTTGTTATCTGAGATGTTTGCTGAAAGTATTGATTTAAAGATTTACTCCCATATAAAATAGACTTTGGGACATAGATCCTTACAACAAATATAACTGTTCCTAAAATAAATCCCAGGATTCCCATATTTCATAAATTTAAATTCAGATATAATTGCATTAAAATAAAAACTTGCATATATAATAATGAAGTAAGAATAAATAATTTTAGGCAACACTATTTACTGTCGTCTCCTTAGCGCGGTGGTAGCGCAGCTGCTTACCAAGCGGGAGACCTGGGTTCGATCCCCAGTACCGGCGTGGGGATTTTTCCCCCGCTGGGAGACTTGCCCCGGGGTGCACTCAGACTCGTAAGGTCCCTGGGGTGGGGCCAGGTCATGAGGGGGGCTCGAGGCATTGACAACGCCTCACTCTCCAATACTCCATGACGCCTGTAGTGGACCGAGATGGGGGACGCAGCGGCAGGGTGGTAGGCTAAGGTTCCCCGTGAGCTGTAGTGCTATGGCGTTATTAACACTATTTATACTACATCCATAGAATTCCAATTTCTTAACAATAAGTTCTAGACAAATGCCTTCGACAGATTATAAAACCTGCTGTGTTCCATTCACATGACTTTCAATACCTGCTTTACTAACTTCTTACAACAGATTATTCTTCTTCCTACTGCATGCCAATCGAGATAAACATTAGAAATAGAAGGACACTAGTCTAATTCAATGTCGTCATGCGATTGTTATTGAAATTCGCGTCTTTACATGTCTGAGAAAAGCACGAGTATTTTAGAATTGAAGGAACATCTCGGAAATGGTTAGTTCTACAGCAGAAATGCATATCATAAGCTGTGCATTTCGACGAGATCTATATTTTTGAGTAGTAAGTTTTGTCTATGCCAGGGTCATTCTGAATGCCAGGAAATCCGAGATATACGTTTTATTTTTCATGTAAATATGTTTAATGCACAATAGTTTAATAAAAAATTAAGATGTAAAGAGTAGTTTGTGGTGAAGGAGTTTTCTTGAAAATATTTATGTCGTATCCTTGAGAAGCACTAAACTTAAATACTAAGTATGATATTAATGGATCTTTTTGTTTGTTTTTGAGTTATGTTGCTCAGAGAAACCTACATACACACAGAACGTTTTTTTTTAAAAAAAAGAATAGTTTTGTGTATTCAGGAACCTCAAAACGTATATTTCAGGGGAAATCTCGGTATCGAATTTTTGGGTAGAATGCAATACCTTCTCCACTTACTACATATATTGCATACATGCTAGAGAAAGCAAAAATCAACTAGTTACAGTGAGTTCATTTTCGAGCTGATGTAGGGAGTGTTTAATAAAATCAATGACTGCACCAGTAGTACAAAAACAGATCTTAAAGCACATTGGCAATCTGGCAATGTACAATTTCATTTAAAGTAAGTGGTAGTTTGTTTATTTATACAAATTTCATAGGCTTTCAAAACAGCTGGTATAATTAAAATGGCTTCAGTTGCCATATTTCTGTCTGATTTAAATATGGGTAACATCTTCTTACATTAAAATATAACTGTATCTGTACAGTCAACAGAATAAATAAAAACGTGGACTAATTACTCGCATATAAAATAAACAACTAGTTTTAAAATATACCTACATCTAAGCATTTACTATTACTTAATAAAATAACAGAATAAACGTATAGTATAACAGCTAAAGTCTAAATCGAGCATTTTGATTTATTTAAAACTTGATACCATGAATACTACTTACAGGGAGACCTGACATAATGTCATCAACTCTATTTATAAGGAAGTGCTTACATAAATTTGCATTTAACTGTTTGTCTAAGAGCTGCTTTAAGTTATTCTACCTTGTAATTGCCCCGTTTGTTTAGAGAACTATGAATAAAATTAGAGTTACTTGATGCGACAGTCTATCTACAAAATGCCTTAATTTCAAGACATGATGTTCATAAAGTTTACAATAAGAAACATATTTTTATTGTAGACAATATAGCTTTTCAGTGTATCATCTGCAATTTGCTACCCTCTTTACTAGTCTACAGTGTACACATATATTGTAATGAAAATGTATGATCAGTAATATTAATATATAAAAAGAAGGTTCTGCTTTTACATTCACATTAGCACTGTTGAACAGACCAAACCGGTTTATCTGCGTAAAAAATAAATAAAATATATGTAATTCAGTAATATGACGTATGTGTTTCATTAAAATACTGTTATTTCTGGATTTAATATTATAGCATGTGGTAGCACTGTTGAAAGTACTTTAGCTGAACACCTTTCCATTTCAGCAGTAGTTAAGCTAGGCCGAGTTGAGATACTAACAGCTGATCTTAAACCAAAGCTTTCAAAAAGATGTCACTGTTTACTAGACAATTCATATTAAAATCAGCTATTAAAACAATTGTGTTACTTAGCTCTATAAAAGTTCTTTATAAATCTTTAATGGTTCGATAAAAAACATCAAATACAATTTTATTCTTATTTGGGATCCAGTAAAGGCAAAGAGAATTAAAATTAAAACCCTTAATCAGTAAATAACTGTTCATAGGGCATAACTATTAATCCTCTTTTTACAAACACGTCAGACCCTTAATAATACTGCTAGTTTGCCTAGAGTAACTATCAGTGAGCTCAAACTCAGAAATTTTAATTACAGGGATGTCGTTGGAAGCAACCCAATGATGCATGAAGCATAAAACGTCAACGTTTAGTTCACTTATGAATTGATTTACATAAGCTGGTTTATTAACCAAACTTTAAACACTCCAAATCCAGAATGATTGTTATTTTACTACCATTAAAATGTTCACTATCTTTTAAAATCCTGTCTTTATTCAGTTTTGCGCTAATTTACACGTCTCATCTTTCTGTTCTACTATCTCCAAGTTTAAAGAATTTCTCGGAAATCTAAATTTAGATATAAATGTCAACATGGAACATTTTTCCAACATTTTGATTTTCTCAAAAATGGCTGTGACGATTTTGATTAAAATAGCGTATGTTTAAGGTATTTTGTGACAAATGAAATGTATATCTTAGATTTTCTGGGAATAACCATTGAAAACCATTTAATTCTGGATGAATTTTGTATAACTGGCAAACCGTAAGAGGCTTACCTACAAAAACAAAAAAATGTGTTACCTATATCTCATAGAAACACACAATTTGTGTCAAATACATTTTTTTTGTAGAGTTAAACGTTTTCGAGATATTCCGGATTATCATTATCAATTTTAGCCACTTAAACTTTTCTCAAACGGGAAGACATCTTTCTTCTCGTTTCTCGTTTGTTTATGGAAAGCAAAAAAGTTAGAATTTCAATTATTTATATAGCGACCGACTTTTAAAGGACGAGACAGTCACTTTAGCCTGTGCATTTTCGCATTTCCCTTCTACCTACAGGGAGCTACTAATAAGAGTAATTCTGCTTATGTTAATTTTGATTAGCATGCTGTGGATAACCGATTAATCTTTTGAATAACTGGTTTGTTTCCCGAACAGCTAGCGAACACCGTGAATATGGAACATTAGATTTTCCCCCCTTCTAGTTACAAGGGATCTAATAATTCCTGCTAATGTTTTTCTCGATTAACATGATGTAGATAGAAGAATAAGCTTTTTAACAATAATTTGTTACAGAGATGCAGAAAAAGTCATGTGACTGTAGCACATCAGATTTTTACGTTCTCCATACGCACTATGTACATAATGTACAGAGAAAGTATTGCACTCCACCAAAAATTCGATACCGAGATTTCACCGGAAATATATGTTTTAGGGTCCCCAATATCCAAAAAAAGCATTTTCACAAAAAGGTCCGTGTGTGTGGTGTGTGTGTCCGTGTGTCTGTGAACACGATAACTCAAAAACGAAAAGTCGGTAAAATACTAAACTTGGTATTTAAGTTTAGTATCTTCCAGGGATGCGACACGAAGATTTTGAGAAAAATCCCCCCACCCCCAACTACCCTTTACATGGAACTTTTTTCGAAAATTTTGATTTTCTCAAAAATGGCTCTATCGATTTTGATTAAAATTTCAGATATTAAACATATTTACCTGACAAATGAAATGTATATCTTGAATTTTCTGGGAATAGCCTCTGAAGAGTAGTTTATTCTGGATGAATTTTACTAAATTTCGAATTACTGCTAAACGGTAAGAGATGGACAAAAACTTACTACACAGAAAATGTAGAGTACTTTAAAACACACAATTTATGTTATACACATTTTTTTCGTGGAGTTCGTCGTTTTTGTGACATTCCTTATTTTTGGTTTCCGCTATGAAAAACGTATGCTTTTCTCATACAGGAACTTGTCAACTCCTATCCAAATAAACAAAGGAGCTTCATTGACATGGCAACCAGCTTTTGACTATCACTTTAACCTACGGTTGTCCCTTATTTCGCTCCTACTTACAAGGAAGCGAGTAATGACTATTTCTGCTAATTTTTTCTGATTAGCATAAAGTAAATAGAAGTATAAGCTTTTTAAGAATTATTTGTTGCAGGGATATGGAGAAAGTCATGTGAATGGTACACATCAGATTTTTTTCTGTCTTTCATTTACAATGGTAACGCGACATATGTATACTATCGATTGAAAAGCTACATATACATACGCCCATCTTGCATGAATCTTCCCTCTGTCACACAGAAGCGTATTATATTCTCTGACATATGAAACAGAAAGCAAGACATTATTTACCCAACTGAACAGAACCGGACGAAGAGGGAAAGAAAATCAAAATTATCTCTCAGCATTATTGTTATGATATCCCTTTGCATTGCTGTTTCCAGGCTCTACTCAAGAGATGGCAGCAGTGTTGACCTCTCCCACCGCCAATCACGTGATTCGATTGACAAGTCGAGGCCCCGCCTACCAAAAGCTGGAGTTGCTGAATGGAGCGACCAGAAAGAGACAGTTGGGTGCAGGCTGCAGAGAAACGCGAGGGAAATTGTGTGCGTCTCCAGGCAACCTCGTGTGTTCTTGTGTCTGTGTCGTGAGTTAGTGCTCTCTGTGTATGTTCATCCTCACATTCATCGTTCTCAAGGCGAGGTCACAAGTGATCTACCAGCACGCCGCGAGATGATGGAGAACACGAGTTCGAGCGAAGTTTTGGAAGATATCGACTGCAAGATCGTCCTTGTGGGTGACACCAAGTGCGGCAAAACCTCCCTAGTCCAAAGGTTCGTCACCGACAAGTTTATCGAGGTAGGTGCTTGCCCTTTTTTACTTCAGAATGCATTGATGGTCGGGGGGGGAGGGGCAGCCTGGAAACAATAGGGAATAATTTCGGGGTACTTTTTCACTAGAAATTAATATGTATTACATGATCAGTGTGATGTCGATTGTGTGTGTTTGGGGGGGGGGGGGTCGGGTGTAAAGAAAATCTTAAACTTTTGAAGTTTTTATTACCACATTTTGGAATTTGTTTCCTAAAATGTAATGACAGCATATAATGTTTTACTTCAATTGTGAGGTTTAAAATGCATTATGAGTAAACTATTTCACGTGTATTTATTTACCCTTTGCGGACCTATGTTCGGAATGTTTGCATATAGTTAGTTATATCTAATTAATGAATATATTTTTGGAATGTTTTATTTTGTAAAAATATACACTTAGGTTGAATTAGGTTGAATTTCAGATACCGTAAACTTCTTCGAAGCGCGTTGTAGTGAAGATCCTATGGGGAAAGAAGCTTCGACAAGTAAACATATTTTAAAATATGTTTGTAGGTAATGTAATATTTGGAAGCCTGGGTTTTCCCAAACACTGTAAGTGTATTATTGTTTGCTAAGGTGGAGGCATTGGTTTGCATTTCTCACAATTAATCGAAATCTGCAAGTTTGGTGCCGTTTAGGGAATCGAAATTCCTTCGGAATTCATTAGTGTTTCATTATAAAAGCTATGGTTGTTTCAGAAATGTTATGAGTAGCCTTTAAAGTGCTATGTTTGGAACTTGGCTTTTTCACCACAGAAAAGACGACTAAAGCTGTTATATTTTGGAATAGCGAATATCGCAATGCTGCAGTACAATTACTAGCGAATACCTCTCGGCAGACCAACATAACCGCGCCCCACTCAGCTGTTCCGTAGCCTCCCCGAGAAACACAGCAACTGGTAAACAAGGTCATTGTGCTCCGTTACAGCAAAGGAATCTGGCCCCTACCAAACTAAATGCAATTATCACGTTTAATTATTCCAATTCGTGTTTGTATTAAAATTCTAAACTACTTGCTAAAATCGGAACGCTATTTAGAAACCAATGAAAGAAGGTTATAACCGTGACAGTATTGCTCTACCCTATCTTCACGTTAGTTAAAAGAAATTACGTAGTATTTAAAATACATACCACGTTGAAAATTGCTTGTTTTTTTTTTCTGGTTACATATGTATACTAGACCTTCAGGCATAATCTACTTGGCCACCAGGACATAGTGACTTAGCACAGAAACAGCACTAAAACGAGATTCGAATCCGCGACCCCTTCGCGGCAAAACGGGGTTGTATTCTCAGCACTATATAATTCAAATCATAGAATAGGACAATGCGCTCACTACCAAAATCTGAATGCCTTTAGATTTGATAGACATAAAAACACCTCGGTTGGATAACCGTAAGGTATTTTTTAGTGAATTAGCACTAGTAAACAGTAGCAGCAAATGAAGAGATACTTCAGGCTAGTTAAAAATCTAGTTGAACAATCGACATATAGATTATTACTCCGCACTGTATCAGTCTGTGATCTTTTCTCTTTCTCTCTCTTTCATTCTGCTATTCTCTGTTGGGTACTAAATTTAAATATTTCTAGCGCTGTCAATAAAAAGCATTTGGGACCGAACCATTAAAGTAATGGTTAAATTCATTTCTGCTTTGTAGGGAAATATCTAATTTTCTTCTTAAATCAGCATTAAAATACCCTTATAAATTAGGCCTTCGGTATAAAACCTAACCGCTCGCACGCAGTTTTACGTCTCGGCAACAGAAATGCTAAAGCCGGCCGCGCAGTATTCTATTTTCGCTACATCTATATTTTTCTAAACCTTTACATAAAATTTCTTTTTCTTCTTCTTCTTCTTCTTATTATTATTATTATTACTCACTTGCTTACCCTCTTCATATGGAGGACTTACACCCCAGGACTTATAAGCCAATGGCAGGTCAGTTGCTTGTTAAGGAAAAGACTGATTCTGGATCAGAGAGAGTAGTCAGGATGGGGTGATCGGTCTAATACCTGGTATGAAATGTAACTGAAATGTATTGATAGGAAAGATGATGATGGGGCAATTGATGGAATGGTTGGCGTGGAGAGCCGGAGAAAACTTGCTTCGTGAACCACAAATCCCACCTGCGGTCCCCTAGAATCGCACCCGGACCACCTAGGTGGCAGGCGAGCGGTCTAACCACTCTGCCACGGCTAGATATAAATATAATAAAATTAAGTCATACTTAATAGAAAATGCTGAAAATGCTCTTCCGTAGCTAAACAAACATTGTACCAAGTAAATACATTTAAAATCATAAACTTTAGTACGGCCACTGTTTCGTAGTTCATCAAAGATCTGAAGCTTTCCCGACGTTGATCATTCATTATGGTTCCTCGGGTTAACTGCCAGGTGTTCCCCTGAGGATGGGAGCACAGTCAGTCGCCGAAAGCTTGAGCAGCTATTTAAATATCACCTGAACTGTTATGTTAGCCCGAGAAACCATAGTCAATTTCATATTCCTGTTTGTATGTTTTCTTTAAGTTCCTCCAATATGTGGGAGATTTTCTTGGTAAATGTTCCAGATTTTCTGAAATTTCGTCTAATTTTTCTTCTGTTATCACTGTACTTCTGCACATGTTTTTGCACTGAACGAGTTGTCTTAAAAGTTATTCACAAGAGCGTGCAATGAAGTTCCGAAAGAAGTAATTGTGCAGGAAACTTCAAAATGAATTTCATCACGAACACGACGAGCCGATTTGTATTTAAAACAAAATTTACATATAAATATACGTTGTAATAACGTTACGACTGTTAAATTTTTTACTATTCTCACAAATGAAGAGGAAATACTAACGCTAATGACTACATGGCAACTGAAGGACAGAAAGCCTGTCGAGAGTGCGGTGTGGGGGGAGGGGTGAAGCCAGCTAGCAGTAGCTCTGACGTATAATATCGTGCGAAGCTTCGTGTTTATACCCAAGATCCTATAGGTATATGCTAGGTTTAAACACAAACAGGGAAGAAATACATATGAATTGTTCAGTAACTAAAACAACAAAGGAGTTTACTAATTTTCTTTGAGAAAAATAAATATAAATGCTCCAAACGTGAATATACTTCTATAAGATTCGCTGAAAAGTAGGATATAACGTGAAATAAAAAATGCTCCTCACAGTTACGAAAGTATTCCCCACTAATTGGCTTAACCGATGTTCTTCCGTGGGCTTTTTAAATACCAATGGCGAATTAATTTAATTTGTCTTCCTCCCGTTATTAATGAAATGATTGTAAATAATCTGGGTAATACCTATATGTATCCTTGACGCCGTGGATTGCTATGTGTCAAGCGGTTTTCACTCCACCCCTTCTTGTTTGTTGCTTAAAACACAAACAGTCGTCTAACCCAGTGGCGGAACACTGCTGTAGGATGAAATTAGAGATGCATTCCAGAAAAATTGTTCGGACGGAATACCGAGCTAGGTGGCTCAGGAGTTTCGTCTGGAAGTTCGGGAGGTTCTGGGATCAGTTCCCCGTGGCTCTCTCTGACCTATGGATTTTAGGGAATTTTCCCGAGTCACTAGGCGAATGCTGGGGAGGTTTCTCCGTTCCTCCGAAATTCCTGTCCCTTCATTTTATCTCCATTTCATCCAAACTGTAAGTGTCGGCGAGTACTGCGATTGTGGCGACTTCTCGCGGAGGTGTCTACGCTTTTGAAATTCAGCTCTCTGTGGCGGAATGCGTTGGAAGCCGTCTGTAGACTCAGGGGTGTTTGGTCAGACCTCGGGTACGGGCTCCTGGCGTAGACCGCGTTGAGATGAACTGCTTTGAAACTGTTAGGGATTCTCCATGGTGGCTTCCTTCCGCCATCTAGTTCGGCTGCCTGCTGTGATTACTCTCGTCTCATTCTATCCTCCTGGGGTCTGATGTGCAAAACACCAATAAGTAGCTGAAGTGTGGAATCCCCTCCAGCGCACTACACTAGTTAAGAATGGGCATTTCATATTTAAGAGCACAAAAAGATGCTGTAATGTAGTGTGTGGATTAAATATGATTACATTTTATTTCATTATTCTTTAAGGGAGTTTAGACGCTATAATACATGAATTACTATAGGATCAATAATAAATATAATTTACTGCTGTCATATTCCAGCATTTGTTTCAGATTTCAGGTTTCCCAACTGGAGACTGCCATAAACAAAGTCTACTAAACAACAAAAGTATGTAAACATACAAGAAAATGTAAACAATGTAAATAACTGTTTGCAAAGTTACAACTATATAAAACTGCGTGATAATAATTATAATGTACAAATTTAAATGTGGGAATGATTATTATATATAGAATCGTTAAATTATAAGGTTGCCCCTCTCACGGCCTCTCTCCTCTGCGCCAGCGGAACTAGAGTCGCCGGGAAAGTGGTGCCGGTGATGTCGCATTAACATCTTTACCTTAAGACAAATGGAAAACGTTACCATCGGGGCCCAAACAGGCAGCATATCTTGAAAAAAAATGCTCTCGCTCACTGGTTAAACTTAGCAGCAGGAAGCGTTACGATTTTTTGCATGATGTTATCACTATGTTCCGTTAGATTATTGGGTTACAGATTGTTTTGATTCAATCATGATATCTGTGTTCTTTTTGGAGAATTTCACTTATATTGGTGTTGTGTTTAGTGCAGTCGACAATCGTTCCTATGGTTTCTAAAATGGCCCTCGAGCCCTTACAAGTTAGAAATCTGTTCTAGATTGGAAAGGATAGGGAATAATCTTGATCGGATAAGAATTCCATCCGGGAATTGAACCTGGGACCCTTCGCATAACAGGCAGGTGGTCTACTGACTGAGCTAAGGACCAAAATTTCTATTCTATCTGCTTTCTCTGGCACATAACTACAATGTACCTCATAGTGGATAGAGATGGTACTGTGTTCCACCCAAAATTCGATGCCGAGATTTCACCGTACATGTTTGGAAACCCTCTGAATAAAAAAAAAACATTCTGAGAAACATGTCCGTGTGTGTGTGTGTGTGCGCGCGTGCGCGGGCAGCATAGCTCAAAAACCAAAAGTCTGCTACATGCCAAACTTGGTATTTAAATTCAACAAACCAAGGATGCAACACGAAGATTTTTTAAGAAAATCCCCCAGCCCCAATTACACTTTACATGGAACATTTTACGAAATTTTCGATTTTCTCAGAAATGGGTCTAACGATTTTGATTAAAATACCAGGATAGCTTCATGACAAACGAAGTGTGTATTTTGAATTTTCTGGGATTACCCTTGATGATCTCCTAATTCTGGATAACTTCTGTAACTTGTATATAACTGGTAGACCGTAAGAGAGAAACAGAAATTAACTGCACAAAACTTTTAGAGATAGTTAAAACACACAATTTAGGTCATACACGCTTTTCTGTCGTTTTCGAGATATTTCGAAGTACTTTAAACTTTTCTCGAACGGGAAGTATCTTTCTTTTCGTCTCTTTTGTTTACTCCTAACAAGCTAAGAGCGTGTGTGTGTGTGTGTGTATATATATATATGTATGTATGTATGTACAGTAGGCGCTGTAAAATATCGCATTCCAATCGTCTACTGTTGACAGCAGGCAACGCAGTGAGAACCTGGGCGAATAAGGGCATTTATGGTGAGAAATACGCCACGCATTCGTGAACGAAGCCGTCTGACAAAGATGATAAAATAATTTGGTGCACGTTAGGACTGAGTTGGCAGCCTTTCAGCATCACATAAACTTGATTATGCGTGTAAGAAGCCACAATTTCGCTTTAAAAGAATAAGCATATACTTTTCTGTCGGTTTATTGTGCATTAAAGCACTTATATTGCTAATCTTGCCCGTCATTATTTCACATGTACAATAAAATTCCTTCCCCTTCATGGCACGAGTTTCAGCATGTTAGGAAGTGCTTTTGTATTACCCCAGTATTGTGTGTTTATGGTGAAGGGCGGAAAAATTTAAATTGCTCTGTGGGCTGCTCTGCTGTAATCCCTGGCCGAGGCGGACTAATAACACGCATCTTACTCTTCCTTTGCACAATGCAGTGTGCTGTGTATACTGTTACCATCGGGGAATGATGTTTTTATTAGGCAAGTAAATGTGTATTATTTTTGTATATAAATGTCTATTATTTACCTACATACCCAGGCAATATTTTGTGTTGACTGTTACTTTAAAGATTCACATCAATTTTAATTGGTAGTGTTTTGATTTGAATGCGTTAATATTACATTCGTATTAACTTCCTGCTGATTTTTGGCAGAGTTAATGAAAATTGACAGATAACAAAGGTAGCACTTACGTATTTTAGAATCCCTTACTTCCAAATTGAGTACCCTTTATTTCAAATCAATATCATGCATAGAACCAAATATCACATACCAGAAACCACCAAACTGCGGCATACAACAAGCTGTCCTTCTGTCTGTTACTCTTAGGGTATACATAGAGAAAAACCTCTCATTGTCAGCATTTGATATCGCTAGTCAAAGGCTTGAAGGGACTTTCCACAGAAAATGTGGTAAGACTCACATTTTGCTTTCAATCCCAAGAGTGGTTTTATGATATATTTTTTTTTTTAACTGGAAGTCTGGTCGGGACCCCGGCGCTATAGGCCCATTTCCGCTTTTTTCATTCTCTAACATTTATTGTGTTTTCTATTTGATTACCATTTGTTTTTTTGCTAATACACACACGCATTTTACAAACATGCTCAAGGCGGTACTTGAACTCACGATCCTCTGCGCCACGAAGCCCCAAAGTGAGGCACTTTAGTTTTGCGGCTTGGGGACCGGCTCTCTTAATTTGCTACCGTTGCCAACGTGGCTCAAAGTTCCTTATAACAAAGAAGCAAATCAAATTTAATACAATAGTTTTAAATGCATTTAATTAATAAATGCTGCCATTGTATTATTTACATTAACTATACTTGATTTACTAACTTGAAGGCTCAGATGAAGCGTTAATTGTCATCGGTGCCATAATGGAGACCAAGTCATACGGCAGAAATGTTTTAAATTGTTTTCTACTGCATCCATAACATTGGGATACATGCGTTCTGCAAGTACACTTACTGTGCTTCCAAAGCTACCATGCTATTTTACGTATAGCTTTCGCGAGTTAATATGGGATAAAACAAGATGGACTACAATTTTTTTTTAGATTATTGTATCTGTTGCCAACTGCAATTTTCAAAGAAAAAAACTTTTCTTGCATGGTGCCTTATTTTAGTAGATATCTGGTAAGTATTGCAATTGGTAACTTCTTTTCGTTGAACTTCTAAACATTATTTCACAACCTTTAGCTTCAAAGTATGAAGACGTAAATGGTAAGTTTAAGTTTTACTTTTGTAACCTGAAATAACTGCATATTTTTCTATGCAAAATTAAAACAAAAACGTTTCTGATTTATATTTATATAATAAGGTATTCTGTAAAATATGACGGATTATAGACATTCGCGAAAAAGATGAGGTTTATATATAATTTCAAGGTTATGTCAAATGCATACAAAACTTTGTTTTTAAATTGAAACGCGTTCTCATATCGCGTTAAAAACAAAGCCTACGGAATACATCTATAGTTTGACTACCAGCTTTATATATGTTTATTTCGGGTGCCTACCATAGGATTGAGAAGCTATTCCAAGTAGGCTCGTCCGAGTCAGTGTACATGCCCTTACTTAACCATGGTGTTAGTTTCCTTAGGTCGCGGGTTTGAACCAGGCGGAGGTCGATGCATTTTTTTGGGATAACATCCTTAGCACATCTTCTTTCAGAACGGAAGTACAGCCGTTGGTTCCTTGTCGTAGATTTGCGACACGTAAAAGAACGTCTGAGGAAGGAGACCTCTGAGGAAAACTAAGCGGTATTTCACTTCAAATATAAAATGAGATCATGAAAACTGCACTAGTTAAAGGGCATCCATAAAAAAATGCTCAATTTAATTTACTTAACCAAACAACTCGGATTAGAGCCAGAAGTTGAGTATTATGATTAACACGTCACTGGGAAAAGGTCATACCACACACTTGTTTGCCACTTAATTTCCAACAGTCGTGACGACAGTTTACCTAATTGCTGCGGCGTATTGTATTTTGCAGATAGACCCCTGCGAGTCGCGTGTTACTCGCCGCTTTTTGGCGAGCACCCAAGTTGGAACACCCTTATACAGGGGAAGATTTACAAAATTACACTATTTGTCATTTTAACTTACAAAGCTTAGCTGAATGTACAAGAAGAATGAGAGCACTCCTGAAGCTGTGATGGTTTTCCGCTTGCTTTGTCTACTGCACTGTGGCGGAGACACTCGATCCATCTTATTATTGAAAACTTTTCTGCATTGATAAAGCATACTGAAGGCGATTTATTGAAATAAACGTGGATTTTAAGGATTCTAATTTTTAAACGATTTCTCTAATTAGTCAGGTTAGATTAATGACATTAAATTCACGTTCACATTCCGCATTATGTATCGGGCTAATATCGATTGATTTCACAAGTTATTTCAATGGAGTGTACTACCTTTCAGAATGTTCTTATTGAAAACGAGTATTAACACAACCAACGGCTGAAAAAAGATTCTTTTGGAATATTTGAAGTATACTATAATTATCTCATGACGCTTCTTCGAATAGTTTTCTCTGCAATTCATATAGGGGAGTTTTCAAGCCATTTCTCACGAATGTTAAATTAGCTATGTTAAAGACCTTTTGACATAGAAATATGAACTTTTCACATGAAGTTTGTCCAGTCTGAGCACATTAATTTGTCTTTACTATTAAGATACTGATTAGAAAAAAAATATGACCTCTTTATGAACCTCTTAACGTTTTCAATAACGTTTCCGACATTTTACTTTTAAACAAACAATTGGAACAACTTCAACTAAAGCAGTTCCATGTGGTCATGGAATTATTTGAAATATGTGGTAAACGCTTTATGCCGCTATACGCCTTCAGTAAAAGCAACTCATTTACATTGAAAGGTGTTGTTTTGTGAAATTCACATCTGAAGTATGAAATACGAATAAAACTCATTTAATTGTAGAAGAGTCTATAATTTTTGTTTCACATTAACTTCATTTTGCGCTGTAGTTGCAATTGTTTTTGAACTTTTACTATTTTTCTGTTTGTTTGCTTAAAAATTTGGTTTAGTCGTGAAAATCACAAAATTGTAAAAACACACGTACCAGACAGAGTGTATACAAATTAAAACTGTTTTAACGGTTTAGTCGTATTGGAAATCCACTTCAGCCCAACACTAGAAGCTGTAAATTGTTAGTAAAAGAAGCCAAACTGCTGCGTTATAAGTTAAATTGTTCCCGAGATATTTTTCTTTGAAATTTCCAACAATATTTATCTGTAACCAAAGTGCAAAAATATTTTTGTACATTCATTTTTAATAATCAATATTTTAATATTTAAGGAAACGCTAACTTAAGTAGCATTAAAACATCTTAATGTGTAAACGTTGATGGATGGGTGAGGTACGTACAGCGCCTTCGTTTTATGATTTGCGGAGCGCGCGAATGCTTGCTCCACACACAGCCTACTTAGACTGCGGAGTTTTCCGTTCCGTAGCTCCCGTGTTACTTACTCATGAGTGTTAATAACATATATGTAATGAGTACTAACCTTGTTATAAGTGTTATTGGCAGTGGTGTCCATCTGATAAAAGACATTCTTGACATTGATTAAATTACCATGCATACGCATAAGTTCCCCTTGCGTTAGATTCATAATGTTTGCACGATGTCGCACAGTAGGGGTTCAGTTTTAAAAGCTCATTATCTCTATGAACAGAGGTTTATAACATACCCACTTGCTGTACAACACGACTGAGAGACTACTTAGGTGAACGTTCGAATACAGCACCACTTTCGTCTAGCTTTTCCTCCGTTAGAACAGGTCGTCTTCAGTTCTTTAATCTAGCGTTTAACGATTCAGTTCTAAATTTATTGAACAAACATCTCAGTATCTTTACCCTAACTGGATAACCAGAAAATTGCTACGGAAATTGTTTACACACCTGTAAATATGATTCAGTTTTCACTCGTGTATCATACACATAAGTACGCTGTTCACCGTGAATTAGTTGCCAGGCATTTCCATGGACTAATAAGGGAATAACATTTATAAGTAAATCACACACGACACACTATTGTCGAAAAACTTCACAATACGAAGCAGCGACTGAGGTAGCTCCCAGCTGATAAACGTACCCTTGACACGTCCTGCTCCGCTTTTGCGCAGTGACATAATACCAAGGTCACTTCCGCCCCGGTGGATATGCATATAAAGCGGTTGTGGCTTTGGCGTAAGGTGAAGGCACGGTATATTCCTTATAGACTTCAACACCGTTGCATTTATTTCGACCAAACTTGACACAGATACATTTTGACACAAGTTAAAAGTCACTGCCTGGCTGAGGGTTCAAAATTCCGCTGAATATTTCACACGATTAATTATCTAGTTTTGTCTGATACCTACAACAGCTCACCAAGGCCATCTGTATGCTTCTCAACGATAATCGTAACAGTTCGACTATTACCAACATACTACTACTACTACTGCTGCTGCTGCGACGACGACGACGACACATCAATAACTTCAATGCTTTGTATTGTTTTCTTTTGTTTTGTCTTTCTTGTGCTGTAAATGTGTCTCTAAATGTGTGTTGATTACTCATAATAAATAAGGCCATATTCCGTTCCCGAACTATTTTCTCTATAAATAGCGACGAGGCAGCCCTTATGTGACAAGGATGTGGGCTGCATTCACGAGAAACCTTGTGGTATCCGTGTTGTTTTACATAGAGTTTTCTCAGTGTTTTTATTTTTAGAGTTCTAAGAGTTTTAATTCTTAAAGTATCTTCAGTAATAATTCTTAAATGCCGCAAAAAAAAAAACAGAAAAAAAAGAGAAAAAAAAAAACAAAAACGCAAGGCCCATGTGCAAGTGCAAGCAAAGACCAAAATGATGGAATTGTGACGTTCAGATAAGAGCAATACTTACTTTGAATTTTTACTTTCTCTACTCTATATAGTCAGTATTGAAGGTTTTGCATTCTATCCAAAAATCCATGTTGAAATTTCACCAGAAATAGACATTTTTGAGGCTCCTTGAATTAAAAAAGAAATTTCAGCATAAGCTTCGCGCGTACATGTGTGTGAATAACAAAACTCAAAAACGAAAATTCCGTTAAATATCAAACGTAGTATTCAAATTCTGTATATTTTACAATGCGATACGAAGATTTTAAAAATAATCCCTTTAGATGAATATTTTTCAAAAATTTAATTTTCTCAAAAATGACTCTAAACTATTTTAGTTGAAATACCAATGTTTCGGGTATTTTTATGACAGACACAAATTGTTATTTAGGTTAAAATTGGAGATTCCATCCCATTTATTTCGATTAATTGTTTAATTTTATATGATACCTATAAAAACTCACAAGACCATTCATATATTTCTCAACGATAATCGTAATAACTCAAGCACTACATAAGAATATTATATTTGTTAATTTTTGTCCTTCTTTTATTTTTGCCTTTCTTTGTATTTTCTTATTAGTTAGTGTGTGTTGACTCCTCATGAGAAACACGGTTATGGTGATGCTACCGAACTATTTTCTCTATAAGCAGCGACGAGTCAGCCCGAATATGAACTCGTGGATATCGGCTACTTTCACGAGAAATTACTATAGACTGCGGCATTTTGTTGTCTTGCATAGTGTTTTCTCAGTGTTTTAAATTTACATTGTCTTGAGAATTTTCATTTTTATATGCCTTTTGTAATAATTCTTTAGTTATTCCAAAAAAGAGAAAGCTATTTGGCAGGTGCAAACTAAGGCTAAAACAATAAAATTGCAACTTTCAGGTAAGAACAACAATGACTTTTGAATGTTATCTTTCTCTAATACGCACTGTAACAATAGGGGAACTATTATATTTGACCAAAAAATTCTATTCCGAGATTTCAATGGAAATATACACTTTGAGGTCCGCTGAATAAAGGAAAAAAAAATTAGAAACAGTTCTCGTGTACCGGTACAATTCTGTTAAATATCAAACTTAGTATTTCAATTCTCCATCTTCCAACGATGCGAACGGAATTTTTCTAGAAAATTCCGTAACCCCAAACCACCCTTTAGATGGAAATCTACTCGGTGAAGTTTCCGGCGTTGTCCGTGGAATTTTTCTAGAAAATTCCGTAAACCCCAAACCGACCTTTAGATGGAAATCTACTCGGTGAAGTTTCCGGCGTTGTCCGTGGAATTCTTCTAGAAAATTCCGTAACCCCAAACCACCCTTTAGATGGAAATCTACTTGGTGAAGTTCCGGCGTTGTCCGTGGATTTAAGGTGTATACCTACAACATTGTGTAATTTAACAAAATAATCCAGAATAAAGACCTATTCATGCGAAAAATGTAAACATTGCCTCCAATCAAGCATTTTGTAGCCCTCTTCCATTAGGGTAGTTTGGAGTTTCTATTCCTTAAATAACGAAGAAAACACCATATCCCTATTTAGTAAAACATTTATAAAACAAGCCTTTTCGTGCAGAAAAGTTTCCAGATTGCCTCCCTCCGAGCATTTTTCAACCTACTCTTCCGTTTGGGCAGGACTATTGTTCCGCTCCTAAAATGAACAACAGAAAAAGAAAACAACTTCCTTTGATTGCTAATTAGGAAAAGTATTGATTAAGCAGTGTCATTTCGTAGTTAAGTCTCCCAGTTACCTCTCTTAACATTTTTCTAGCGCTACTCTTATCCCGAACTTTGACTTCCGAATTGGATCGAAACATGCAACGATGTAGAAGTTTAAGGAAGATACAAGCATGCACACGTACATACGTACATACATACATACATACATACATACATACATCTTTTATAAACGTAGGTAAACAAAATTTGAAATATTATTTCTTTTCTAAACCGTAATACACAGGACAACGCCGGGAATTTCAGCTAGTATTTGCGTAAAATATGGAAAAAAAAAGTTTTTAACCTTTGGTTTGATGATTTCCATTAATATGTGGTGAATAATGTGGCTTCATGTTTTAAGTTTTAACAGTAACGTCAATTTTTTGTTTTGCTTTAAAAACTGAAGAACTTCTGTTTTGTATAAAGAATAATAGGACTTTGAGAATTTCTAGGACTTCATAAACAAAAACTAATCAACCACTTTGTGAGATGTTTTACATGCTTTAGATTTAAACCTTTCTCGAGTTGGTTAGGAACAACCAGACTCATCTTTCCAAAAAATATGGACAAGAAAACTAGCTTTCAAGAAGAGCTCGTATAGCATAACATTATCAAGCAACCCCAACGTACATAAAAATGGCTTACATTTCACAATTGCGAGTTCAAATCTTGCGAAACATTCTGTAGCAGTTGGTGCACCTAAAAATGGCTTCTTACTACGCCATATTTAGTGCTATACCTTTCAAGATGGCTAACCCTTTATCGCGAATATCTTCCGCTGCCACACGTTCTAATTTAGCAGTATCATAAAGTAATCGCAAACCAATCCTCACTGGTCAAATGTACAAGTAGTAAAGTAGGTTTTAAACCGAGTCAAATGGCTCCGCAGTAACGTATGAGATTGACTTCGGGATTTCCCGGATTCGATTGCTGTCGATTGGAATCATGTGGTTCTCCCTGGTTGGTAGACGAATATCCGGGTGGTTTCTCATCTACCACGATTTCTTTTGCATCATTTCTTTTTCGTTTCGTTTCCTTCTCATTTTCAGGTATGCTTTTAGGTTTCGTAGCATTTGGCGGTGCGAAACAGATGACGCGAATGCTTGCCCAAAGGAACTAGTACTGCTATTGGACACTAGAGGCTTCTTGTTTGATGGGTCCTTCATCGCCCTCTCCAGGTATCTGCAGCAGTGGCACGGGTCCTCGAGCCTAGAACTGTTAGGAACTAACTGCGTCTCTGCGGCCTGTAGTCTCCTGTGGTTCTTCACTTCAAATCTTCATTCTTGGTGGTGGAAGCAATATTAGATCTTGCACGTCGTTGTGCGCGAGGAGACCCTTCCATTGTGTAATAACTAGGGAACGGATTTTTAGGTGCTAAACATTAAATGCATGTATTTTTTGTCCATTAAAATTAAGAAAACATTTGTTAAAACGTTCATAATGCTTCACAGAAGAACGTGAAACAAAGATATGTTTGTTGCCGAGTAAATACTGCGTTACTTAGGAGCGTTGATCGGCTCTTATAGACTTTCCACAAGGCTGGCCATATAGAATTTTTTCATCTGTGCTGAATGCACCTGAGCATTATTTTAGCATATTGCTGCAACCGAAAACTTTCACTGCATTTTACCTTCGACATTTTGGTAGCAGTCATACACGAACCACTCAACACGTATAATAAGCATGGCCCAGCACTTCTGAACTGAAGCAACAAGAATACAATAACAACTCGAGCGCCTATTCGTGTTGAGTTAAAGTGCATGGTGCAGTACTCTGACATGTGAAACTTCCTTTCTGCGTGTTACGTGTATATGTTTGTGTTGCAGTGAGCTGTTGACCACAAGTAATCGAATATAAGGCTACAGGATATGCAGAAGATTGCACAGCTTAAACATTGAAAATGTGTTCGGTATATTGGTAAAAAGGTGCATAAAATATATACTAATAACTCAGTTGTACAAAATATTCAATTACACATTTTAGTTCTAAAATTATGCATTTTTATGTGAAATAAACTTTTTATTTGTGGTTGTGGCGGTATATTCAGTATTCGTAGTAAGTTTCGTGCTTGTAACTGCAAAAAGAAAAAAATGTATTTAACTAAAGGTCGGTTCCCAAGTAATATCTTATACTTCTACCTAGGAACAGGTAGGTGTTAATGCAAATCGTTGTGCTTTCATCCATCATGATACTCGAGTAACGGTTTGAAGAGATTTCTGAGCGCGGCTGAGACGTGGTGGTTACTGTACGTGCATTTTCTGACGACGTGCATGAATAGTTAGTACCTCTCGGTATAAAAGAGCCCTTACGAGAGACGAAATTTCAGAGCTCATTTTCAGATATGATGGTTCGACTGTCCTTGGTGTCATTGTTTCGCTGACATATTGAAAAGTTGGAATATACGGGGTGCTTCAAAACGACACCGAACCAAGTTAGGGATGTTATTGCTCAGATCCTAAGTGATACAAAAATATAATTTTCGACACCAATAGAGGTACAACAACAAACCTCATGGTCGGAGTGTATTAGGTAGTTGCACAGGAACAAAGCTGCACGCCAGGCCCTCGGTAGAGGAAGTAACGAAGTTAGTACTGAAAGCTCCGAGTCGCTGCAGAGTCGTTAGCTAATTCTACCTTACGAAACCCCTCTAAAAACCTGCACATTTATTTATTTATTCTTACAACATGTTTTATCATAACAGATAATGAAAGAAAATGAATGGGAAAAATAAACTGATATATGTACACCTATAATACTATATTTTAAATGCAATTTACCGTTAGTGATGTTGAGGATGGAGATAAGGAACTGATTAGGACAATAAGAGTCTAGGATACTAACAAAATTTTACCAAAAGATTTTAGATAATATTAAACTATAATATATTCCTTTTGCAAAGAGACAAGAAAGTTGTTTTACTCTCGTTAACTCGTAACTCTGAACGAAACATTTTTACATTTATCAGCAAGTTCATGTTGATATTTACAGTACAGAAGTTGTCAGATTACTAATGGAATAATTACAATATGATTAGAATAATGAGTACAAGATACTCGTGGTTAAGGCAAAATACGAATGTTTTGCATTTAGCAGTCTCGAAATGATTAGCCTCATAATTGGTCTTTTGAGTAGTTAACTGTGCTTTGTCCATTTCCATGAAAGTTAGAAGAGGTTTTCTGACGACAAACAAGTTCTGCTGCGAAAGGGTCGCGGGTTCGAATCCCGCTATGTTCAACAAGCTCCCCCACCCCAAAATACCCTTTTCATGGAAGATGTTTCGAAATGTTTTATTTCCTCTAAAATGACTAATGATTTTGATTCAAATGTCGTATACTAAAGCGTTTGCATGACAAAGAAACTCTACATCCTGAATTTCTTGGAGCCTCTGAAGTCCTCTTCATTTTGGATGACTTTTGCATAATTGATAAACCGTAAAATATAGACAAAAACTTACTACATAAAAATGTAGATCTCGTTTAAAAACACATTGATACCATATTCGTTTTCTATCACAGAGTTAGCTATTTCTTAGACATTTCTTATTATTTCTATCAAATTTACAATACTTATGCATTTCTCAAACAAGAAGTTGCCATTCATTTTGTATCTTGTGTTTTATTGCTGGCCATGTAGAGAGAGCCGAATTTTGATTGTTACATATAGCGACCAGCTTTGAAAGGATTTGTCTATCGCTTTAACCTAATGTATTTCCTTATTTCCCTTCTACTTACAAGGAAGCAAGTAATAAGAATACTTCTTTTAATGTTCCTCTCGACTAGCATGATGTAAATAAAAGAAGAACATTTTGTAAGAACAGGTTTTTTTACAGAACAGGTAGAAATATTCATGTGAATGTGACACAAAATTTCTTTACATTATGCTGTGATTAAATAATACTATAGCTATCGATTTAAGTGAAAATTGTAATTAGGGAAACCTGTCATGTTCACAATAAATCAATTAAAAATCTGATGTGTTCCATTCACATGACCTTTTTACCTGTTCTACAATCAATCTTCTTACAAGAGATAACTCTTCTTTCTACCCCAAGCTAATCGAGATAAACATTAGCAGTAGGGAACTAAGGGAATACACTAAGGCGACAGTCAAATATTTAAAACCTATCACTATGCGGTTGCCATTGAAATTGGTTTCCTTTCTATGACTAGGAGTAAAACAAAAGAAACACGAATCACCTCCTGTTTGAAAAAAAATATGCTGTTTTGGATTCATGAGTTATCAAAACATGTATTTCCGGTGAATTCTTGGTATCGAGCTTTGGGTGGGATAGAATACCTTGTCTATCGGTTATATACACTGTACATACGTGATAGAGACAGTAAAAAGGTATAAGTAGGTATAGCATCCTGGGGACCTATAGCGGGACACATGCGCATACCAGTTGCATACCTATCGAGTAGATAGGAGATAGGTATGCGTTAGCGACTGCACGCGCCGTGTGTAAACAACCTGTAGTAACGCATTGGGGAACGTAGCTGTATACTGCTGTATATTAGAAAACTGTTTTAGAGGTAAATAATACCTTTGATGATGTGGATGCTTTTCAATCAAGATTGTAAAATATCTTGATTGAATGGCCTGCATGAATATTAGCAATTCACACAGAAGAACTTTGCACATATATCTACGACAATAACACATACTTGGAAACATTGAACATTGAAATGCCTCGAGCCCTGAAAGCTATGGATTAACTTGTGCAAGCAATTAATCAGAGACACGTGTCACCTGCTTTAAACCCTGTGAAAAAGAAAGTGAAGACAGTGTTTGGAAAAAAATGTCGCATTTTGAATAATGCGTGAAATGCGAAATGTGCTACGGAAATAATTGCGGTTGGAGTATGTTACCCAATAGTCGGCGATGTGTACTATTTCCGTTTTGCGTATTTTGTGATGTGAAACGAAGTTAATTCACAATGTAGAGTTTGTTTACGTGCCAATCGGAGATGATTCACATTTGAGACGTAACGAATGTATGTTATTGTGCATTGTAGTCTATATATCTTGAGAGAAAATGAAACGGATAATTATGCTGATGACTTGTTGCACAACAGCAATTGAATGTATGTAAATATTAAAATTGTTCCCGTAAATCAGTAGTATTTATGTTTACCACATACCTAAACTCAATCGCCTTCCACTGCTAATGAAAACATCAGTCTACCATGCAACCACTACCAGGCAACTGCCCCATGTTCCTTCTATTTTTTTTTTTTTTTTTAAAAACAGTAACGGAGTCTGATCAGGACTCCGGTACTGTATCCCTATTTACATTTCCCCCCGTAGGTTTTACTGATTACTGGTTTACTGGTTTTACTGTTTCTTTTACAAACATATACACATTGCACAAACATATAACACCCATGCCCAAGGTGAGACTCGAATCCACGATCCCCTGCGCTGCGAAACACCAAAGCGAGACGCTTTAGCGAGCGCGGCCATGGGGACCGGCCCTATTAGCACACATTGCATTATCAACACATCACAACTGTATACTATGCTGCGCTTACTTCGATTCTGTCCCGCTATCGGTCCCCAAGATTCTATCCCTAAGTATAAGTATTTTAAAACTGAAACCAATAACAAGGAATATTTCGGAAACGGTTACTCCACAACGAAAATGTAAATGTCACATCGTGTGCTTTGAAGAGATTTGCATTTTTGGTGCAGTAAGTTTCTGTCTATCACTTACGGTTTACCAGTTATGCAAAAGCCATTCAGAATGAAGATTTCAGAGGTTACTTCTAAGAAATTCAAAATATACATTTTGCCATGAAAGATCTGTAATACACGGCAGTTTAATCAACATCGTTGGACCCATTTTCGAGAGAATCAAAATTTCCATGTAAAGGGTGGTTTGGGGAGGGGAATTTTATTGAAAATCTTCGTCGCATCTTTGGGAGTTGCTGAACCAAAATACTAAGTTTGGTATTTCATGGACTTTTCGTTTTTGAGATATGCTGTCCACACACACACACACATACACCACAAGCTGACATTTTGCTCTAAAATGCTTTTATTTAATTTTGTTTTGGATTTAAGGGGCTTTAAAATATACATTTCCACTGAAATCTCGCTATCAGATTTTAGGTGAAATACAAGACCTTCTCTACCTACTATGTTCGTTGTACATACGTCCTAGAGAAAGAAAAAGGTTTTGAGAGCTCTTAGCAGCTTTTGATCATATAAATAATAATAACAACAATAATAATAATAGTAAATAGTACTTAATAGTAACTGTAGCTTTAAAAGATCCTGTGTAAGGAAATCATTCCGAAATTATCCGTATTTTTATTTGCACTTGTTTGTCATTCCAAAACGACAGAGCTAGCAGAAACCTGCAACGAAAAAGTTGGTTTGTGTGTATTTAATTTTGTTAATTTGTTTTATACTTTTACCATGTAGACCCTTCTCTCTTCTCAGGTTTGTGGTATACGAGACGCATTCTGTATTTTAGTTTCAACTACCATATATAAATATTGTTATTCTTTCTGAATTTATTGTGAATCATATAGATACATAAGCACACATAGAATCAAGTTCCAACACTATTTTTCACCAGAATTTAAAATTTTACGCCTTCTTGTTTCGTTGTTAAGCGAAACGATCTTCATTTTTCTTTGCAGCAATTATAAACAGAAATATCTGTGTTGCCGTGCGTTCATTCCAAGGCCGTGTAACGTATGTATGTTTTAGCAATGAACATAAGTGTAAGACTTTCCGCCTCTTTCTGTCATTGTTGCGATTGGGTCACGTCTCCAGCCAACACATTATAAACTTCTTTGCTTAAACCTTTTTGCATTAGAATGAACACACGTCTTACAAATATATTAATAACACCAGTGAAACAATTAGGCAATAACAATTCACACAAAAATTAGCAGTTAAATACATGCTTTAAGCTATTTAGCCAAATAAAATTCAAGTTAATGATAACATTACAAAAATAAAAACCTTATTTCTTGTGGCTTGTGGTCTTAATATTGTCACATACTATAACGTACTGTTATGAGGTTCTTTCAGATGGGATATACGAGCACATTACTATATCTTGCTACTGTACAAAGGAACCTGAACTGAAGGGTTGTTGAAAATGCTTCCAAAAGCATAATTTTGAGCTTTTAATGGATTGCGGATTTCCACACGTTGATGTGGTTTCCATGGATAACACAGGAAACTCTCCGTACCTACTTCAGAGAAACCAAAGTGGCTATTGGGCAGTACATTGAATAATAGCAATGCGGTAGCTGTAAATAGTCACACTGTTGTTGCACAGAGACCGGCCGAGCTGGACGGTTACACGACCTTCCCTTAAGCCGAGATAACGATGAACTTTACTTAACGTGACGGGACGTAAGATGAAGTTACAAAATGCTGATAAACTGAAGAACTAAGCGTTATAGAAATTGCACTTTATTGGTAGTTTTTATCAGTGCTCCACGCCAATTGGTGCAAATTATCATGTGACATCGTTTAAGTAACGGTAAGAAAAAGTTTAGCACTGTCAAACTCTTATGTTACGTCACGTTAAGTCAATCCTAAATAGCTCCAATTAATACAGTGTGTTAGACTCACTTTACGTCGGATTCTCTTCTGGTGGCCGGCCTATCTGACTCATATTTTTTGTTTCTTCGGGGGGTTTGCCCAGGTCTCCAGGCGAATACTGGGAGGTTTCTTTCATCTACAGATTTCCTGTCTCTCCATGTCGTTTTCACTGTCGTTTCTTTCATCCGTCATCCCGTTGATTTCATTCGGCTTTGGAAGTGTCTGCGAAAGTGCTCGTTGCGGTGTGGCAGGGGAAAAGGATGGTAAGTTACTATTTCCGTCCCCCAACTTCGGCTGGTTGCGCTCCTGGTTCCGGCAGCCTGGTGTCTCGTCTCACCTCATCCCTCCCTCTTGGAGGCGCCCCATCGTGGGGTATAGGTTCAATATCCTCAGGTTCGGTGCCCAGTCCTCTCCGACCGTATACTGTCCTTTTATCCTTCACGTTACGTCGCGTTAAGTTGAGTCACGTTATGTATAGTTCATTGTAATCGCGGCATTACTTTGCGAACTCTTCCCTAAATTATGCTCTTTTGTGAGTTGTTGAGGTTAAAAAGAAAAAATAAACTAATTCCTAGACACTTCACTATTTGAATAGCAGTATAACATTCCATTTGTATCAATCTGTTTCACTGTTACTGCCAGCAACTCCGACAACATAAACGCCACGCCCCTGGCTGGTACAAAATATTATACGGCCCTCACTTGAGCACCTAGACTAATATTTCGATTGGAGTGCTATGTGCGATGAATATTCTTCTGTCTTGCATACACAAGATCTGATATTTTCAACATCTGCTTGATGGCGAAGTAACACTTCAGTCTTGATGAATCCGTCGTAGCGCTTGGCGTGATGCAGTTGACATCTCCGATGTTTGGTTACCAAAGCCTCATTCATTTCGTACATTGATAAGGCCACCTATACCATCAGCAGCGCTTTCATTATGTAAACATGGCAAAATATACCTACCCACTCGGCATAGTCTTATTTCTGAAAAAAAAACAAAACAGTATAGGTGATGAATACTTATATTATTTTTCTTCTTCTTCTTCTTCTTATTATTATTATTATTATACGCATACTTAACATATGCGGTCTTCAGATTTATTCGGTCTTTACCTGCAGTCGCTTGTCCGGGCATGACGTCAATACTAGGTAGTGAGTTTATCCGCATTGCCTAGCGAACGATGGGTAGAAGGGCTCAACCATGCCAACGAATTCTGTGATCGGTGGTCATTTCCAACTCGCGTGAAAAGAACTCACAATATGCCCTGGTAAAAACAGGGCTGCACCGCCCAGTACATACATCAACCTGTTTACGAAGTCGGCAATGCTTGCAGTCCATGGTTCAATTCCCCACCTCCCCTTTGACACAAGGGGCTCACTGAACTAATAACGGTGTAATGCATTTAAATCCACTGACGCTAAAGGCCAAATAAATCTGAAGATCCGGCACATATAAGTGCTATGGCTCCAATGGAGCTTGCTAAAAGTCTAATGTGTTACATTCCCATGGCTTTTTCTACCCTCTATTGAGCATAAAAACTACTCTTACGAAAGTTTGCTTTGCTACATGCTTTATTTTAATGCAGATAACTCTTTTGAGAAAAAGTTACATTATGCATTTCGGTGTAGAAACAAATAGAAATGTCAAATGTTTAGAAACTGCAAACTATATGCTGGACTTTAAATTTCATGCTTTTCCAGACAATCGCGAAAATGGATGGATACAGGACTTAAAAAAAAGAATGGCTGAACAATTCGATCCATTAATAACAGATATTTCGGAAATAGCGTATGCCACACTACATATAAATACTCTGTGTTTTAAAGAGGTACGTTTTTGTGTATTAGGGTTTGGTTTATTCCGTAGTGTTTATGAGATACACAGAAATAAAAAAAAAATTTGTCCTGCATTTACACGACTTTCTCAAACAGACTTTTTTTGCAAAAGATTTTTCTATTATGTACATTATGCCAATTGAGATAAAATTATCAGAATTGGTCTTATTACTTACTTCTTTGTAAGTAGGAGGAAAGTAAGGGAATGCACTGAGCCAAAGCGATGGTCAACTCTTTTAAAAAACTGATCGCTATGTGAAACGATGCAAATTCGGTTCTCTTTGCTGGCTAGGAGTGAACATAGAAGACGAAAAAAGGATAACTTCCCGTTTGAGAAAAGTTTAAGTAACTTAAAACTGAAACGATAACATGGAATACCTCGGTAAAGGTTAAATATATCAAAAATGTGATAAATTGTGTGAGCTAACGAGATGTAAATTTTTTGTGTAGTAACTTTTTGTCTACCTCATGCAGTTTACCAAAATGTATACTAAAGTCATCTAGAATGAAGAGGTCTTCAAGAGGCTATTCGCAGAAAATTCAAGATATAACATTTCATTTGTCCTAAAAATATATTAAGCACATAGTATTTTAATCAATCGTTAGTAATGTTTTAGAAAATAACAATTTTCAAAAAAATGTTTCATATAAAAAGCAGGATTTTCCTGAAAATCTTCGTACATCCTTGGGATGCACTGAACTTATATATTAAGTTTGGTATTTAACCGACTTTTTTTTTTTTTTAGTTATCTCGTCCACAGTTACGCGCGCGCGCGGATCTTTTCCTATTTTTTTATTTAGAAGATCCTGAAACCTGTCTTTCCGGTGAAATTTCGGTATCGAATGTTTGGGTGGAATACAACACCTTCTCTATCTACTATGTATATATGTGCTAGAGATATAATTAATCACCCACCACAGAAGATAAACACAATTTAACCTTAATCACAAACCCAGGTTTTGGACACTTAAGCGATAAACAATGAAACGAACGTGCTAGAAAAAGTACAAATGTCCATGCCAATTTTTTTTTTTGGTAGTGTTTAACGCCCGCTTTTACTGCTCTGGCACCGCAGGCGACGACACTGATGATAGATGAAAATGGAGCCCCGGTGGAAAGAGATGGCGGGGGAAACCGGAGAACCCGGAGAAAACCCACTCCTGCGCCGCTTTGTCCACCACAAATCTCACAAGCGGTCGCTTGGGATCGAACCCGGGCCATCTAGGTGAGAGGCGAGTGTTCTGACGGCGCGGCCGTCCATGCCAATGAGGAGGACACAGGTTATTCCCAGAAATTTTGGTCAGTATTGTGATTAAAATGCTGATAAATTAATAATTAGTCGCCCACCACAACAGATAAACACAGTTTAATCTTATTCACGGTCGTCTCCTTAGCGCGGTGGTAGCGCAGCTGCCTACCAAGCGGGAGACCTGGGTTCGATCCCCAGTACCGGCGTGGGGATTTTTCCCCCGCTGGGAGACCTGGACCGGGGTGCACTCAGCCTCGTGAGGTCCCTGGGGGGCCAATTGAGGAGCTACTTGATGGAGAAGTAGCGGCTCCAGGTCGTGAGGACCGCATTAACCGGCCGGGAGGGGCTCGAGGCGCTGACCACGTCTCACCCTCCAATACTGCACCCCATCCATGACGTCTGTAGTGGACCGAGATGGGGGACGCAGCGGCCGGGCGGTAGGCCAAGGTTCCCCGTGAGCTGTCGTGCCATGGAGCTATAATCTTATTCACAAACCCGGATTGTGGATACTCAAGCGAAAAATAATGAAACGAACAAGTCAAATATGTGATCAACTGCAATATATAGATGCATATATTGATAATATGTTCATTTTAAAGATTTTTATTATATCGTCATTTATGAGAGAGTTATGTCAATGCGGGAACTGTTAAACCACCCAAAAGTTATTTTTAATCCTTGGGAAGTCCAAGGGAGAACTGTGTATATTCCCAGTTCGTCCGTTACAGTCCCCCTAGCTCTTTAGATTATCCACTAGGAACACGTCGTAACAGTTGGCTTAAAATTTGAGACGCGACATATCAAGTTTGACTTCACAGCATAAGTTCACAAAGTCTTTAAACGCGTGCACGGTAATAACGGAATATAATAGTTTCAGCTAGGTAGTTTCAGTAACTTAAGGTGTTAAACATTTCTGGAGATTTTGTTGCGTACCTGAAACAAATCTAAAAGCGAATCTTGTGTATGTATATAGGTTCCATCACCCGCTGCCAAGAGATACTTGTTCAAAGCATATATTTGAGCCGCTACCTGGATCATAATTAATCAATAATACCTAACCAAAGACCCACAAGAAAAGATAATTAGAGGCCCTTAGGCTCGGGTTCGAGTCCCGCCTTGGGCATGGATGTTATATGTTTGTGCAATGTGTATATGTTTGTAAAAGAAACAGTAAAACCAGTAAACCAGTAATCAGTAAAACCTACGGGGGGAAATGTAAATAGGGATACAGTACCGGAGTCCTGATCAGACTCCGTTACTGTTAAAAAAAAAAGGTATAGACTTTATTTCATATATGGTATTTTAATCCAAATTTTAGAGCCATTTTGGAGGGGGAGAATCTTAATTATGTTTCATGTAAAGTGTAACTTGGTTTCCTGAACATCTTTGTATTGCATCTTTGGAAGTTACTGAATTTAAATACCAAGTTTGGTATTTATCCGATCTTTCCTTTTTGCTTTCTCTTGTCCGTATGTACAATGTATAATGTCGAATGTTGTATTCGACCCAAAAATTCGATACCGAGATTTCACTGGAAATATATGTTTTGAGGCCCCATGAGTGCGGAAAAGTATTGTTAGAAAAATGTCCGTGTGTGCGTCTGTGCACAGTATAGCGCAGAAGCTGAAAGTCGGTTAGTAATCAAACTTGGTATTTTCAGGGGTGCGACACGAAGATATTACATGGACAATATTTCGAAAATTTTTATTTTCTCAAAAATGACTAATGATTTTTATCAAAATACTGTGTATTAAAGGTAGATCGCTTCACAAATGTAATGTATATTTTGAAATTTTTGGGAATAGTCTCTGAAGAGCTCTTTATTCTGGATGAGTTTTGTTGAATTTTGCATAACGATTAAACTGCATTCTCAACTTCAACTGTAAGGTATAGAAAAAAACAAAAACAAAAAACAAACCTTACTGCACAAAAATGTAGATGTCGTTAAAGCACATAATTTATGTCATATACGTTTTTCTTGTAGAGTTGACTGTTTTCGAGATATTCATTGTTATTGGTTTCAATTTTAAAACAACTTTTCTCAAACGGGACCATGCAAAGTGAACCGATCCTCAATTATTTCACATAGCGATGAGCTTTTTAAAGCTTTGACTGTCGCTTTAGGCTAGTATATTCCCTTATTTCCCTTCAAGGAAGCAATTGATACGGCCAATACTGCTAATGTTTATCTTGATTAGCATGATGTAGACAAAAGAATAATCTTTTGTAAGAAAAATTTGTTTGTGGAACAGCTAGAGAAAATCATGTGAATGGAATACATAATATTTTTTGAATTATGGTGTTCACATAAACATGCTCTTTTGGGTTCAGGGGAACTAAAAACATGTAGTTTTGGTGAAATATCGGGATTATGGGCGGAGTACAATGCACCTTCTCTAGCTACTCTAGTAAAAATGATACTCTATTGGTAGTAAAAGTAAAAATAGCGTAGATCATCCATAAAGTAAATGATGATTTGGCATAATTAAATAATAACACAGAACTTTATATACAAAGTTACAATGCCTTATTCTATTTCTCAGCATTAACGCCTTTGGTATTTATTGCAACCTGTGCCAATGTTATGCTCTTCTAGCATTTTGAGGAACTCTTTGCGCCCGAAAAAGACTTAAAAGGTGTCCAAAGTAAAAGGTCGCATTTCCCGATTTCTTCCATAATAATTGATCAACTACTTCTCCGGACTTCATCGTGCAGACTGATTCTTCCTTGATTTAACATTATGTGCCACTGAAGATATGTTCATTGACAAAGAATATTCTTCTTTCTACCTCATGCTAATCAAGATAAGCATTAGCAGAATGTACTTGCTTAGTTCCTCATAAATAGAAGGGAACTAAAGGAATGCTCTATACTAAGGCAATAGTCAAATGTTTTAAAAGCTATCCTTATGCGATTGTCATTCAAATTCGCTTCTTTGATTGACCAGAAGTAGAAGAAAAGAAAAACGGACACTTGCTGTCTGAGAAAAGTTAACGCATTTTCAAATTGAAACCAATAACAAGGAATATCTTGGAAACGGTCAACCCTACAACAAAAATGCATATGACATAAATTGTGTGTTTTAACGAGATCTACATATTTGTGTGGCAAGTTTTTGTTTATTTCTTGTAGTGTACTAGTTATGAAAAATTCAGAAAGCTATCCAGAATGGTATTGGGCGAGATACCAATACGTTCTCTATACGCTATGTATACAATTGGTGCCACGTGACAATAAATGCAGAGTGAGTACTGCAAATGCATTTACAACGTTTTTTGTTGATACCTTTCGTTATTATTTAGTTAGGTATGTAAAATCGTTCTTTACTCTCTGTACAACCCTTGTAAAATACAAGTATTAATAGTCCACACATTGAGTAACAAAAGATTGCTTAAAGATTCGTATTCATAGGATACAAAAATTCGTTTAGCGGATAAAAAAGTTTAATAAGGCCTTTTTCTTACTTTCTCTGGCACATACGTACAATTTATATTAGATAGAGAAGACATTGCATTCCCTTAAAATTTTGATGCCGAGATTTCAACAGAAATACATGTTTTGAGACCCCTGAATAAAAACAAATTAGAAAAACATCCGTGTGTGTGACTGTGAGCAGCATATCTCAAAATAAAGTCGACTAAACACCAAACGGCTTTATTGTAATGCTAAAATGACTCAATAACTCAATTTAAGACTTTACATCATATTAATCAATACTATACTATTATTATTATTATTATTATTATTATTATTATTATTATTATTATTATTATTATTTTAGTTTTGTGCCATTTATTTCTAATTTTTATGCAATTTTATTACTTTTTCTACACGAACTGTGTACATAGTAGGTATAGAAGGATTGTATTCCACCCAAAGATTCGATGCCAAGATTTCATCGGAAATATATATCTTGAAACCCCCTTAGTCAAAAAAAAAATGCGTATGTCTGGGTGTGTGAACAGCATAGTCCTAAAGCGAAAAGGTGGTTAAATACCAAACACGGTATTTAAGGTCAGTATCTTCCGAGAATGCGACACGATGATTTTCAGGAAAAGCCCCCCCCCCATACCCAATTACCCTTTACATGGAATATTTATTGAAAATTTTGATTTTATCGCAAAATGGCTCCAACGATTATGATTAAAGTGGAAACTATTTAAGATATTTCATGACACATGAAATGTATATATTGAATTTTCTGAGAATAGCCTCTGAAGAACTCTTCATTCTGGATGTTTTTGTATAACTACTAAACCGGAAGAGATAGACTAAAACATACTACACAAAAATGGTGACCTCGTTAAAAGACACAATTTATTCATATACATTTTTTTGTAGAGTTAATCGTTTCCGGAATATTCCTTGTTGTTGATTTCGATTTTGAACTGCTTAAAGTTCTCAAACAGATGGTTGTCTTTTGTTTCTTGTCTCTTTTGTGTTGCTCCTGACCATTTAAAGGGAACCGAATTTCAATTATTTCACATAGTGATCAGCTTATAAGAGATTTGACTATCGCTTTAGTATTAACGTATTCCTTTATATCCCGCCTACTTACAAGGAAGAAAGTAATAAAACCACTTCTGATAAAGTTTATATCAATTAGCATGATGTATATAAGAATAATTTTTGCAGAACAGGTAGAGAAAGTCATGTGAATGACACACTTCAGATTTTGCATTTTTAGTTTCTTTAGTACAATGCATAGATATAGTAAGTAGAGAGGGTATTGTGATCCACCCAAAAATTCAATTTGGATATTTCACAGGAATATATGTTTTGAGGTCTCCTGCATTAAAAAAAATTAAAAAAGGTGCGTATGTGTGCATATTTGTGAATGTGTCTGTGGAGAGCATAGCTCAAAAATAAAAAGTTGGGATACCAAATTTAGTATTTGGGTTTAGTATCTTCCAAGGGTGCAACATGAGGATTTTAAAGATTTTAAAATGTTTATCTTGAATCTTCTGGGAATAGCACCTTCATTCTGGTTGAATTTTTCATAACTGGTAAACCGAAGGAGATAGACAACAGCTTGCAGCACAAAATTGTGGATGCCGATAAAACATTGGGAGATTTAATATTTTCCTTGTTATTGATTGATTTAATATTTTCCTTGTTATTGATTAAAATTTTAAGCTATTTAAGCTTTAGTCAAACGGGAGGTCATCTTTCGCTTCATCTCCATTTTGTTTTACTCCTGGCCTTGCAAGCGAATTTCATTTGTTTCATCTAGTGACCGGTTTTTTAAAGAAGTTTGACTATCGATTTAGCCTAGTGTATTACCTTACTTGCCTTCCAATTAAAAGGAACAAATGTAATCATTCATACTAATGTTTATCTCGATTATTACAATGTGGATAAAGAATAATCCTTTGTAAGAATAGTTTTTGGAGGAATCTGTGTGAATACAACACATCAGTTTTTTCCATTGAGATTGCATTATATAATTATGTACACATATCGAGATCTCAATGTGCCGTATATTTTCGTTTACAAGTGAATGTTTAAGGTGAGAATTTAAGCAAAAATTGTGGAAAAAATAAAAAAAAAATTGTTTCACAATAAAATGGCATGCATAGAATATATATTATTTTCCCCATTTGGAGCACTTTTTGATGGGTAGAGGCATGCTTATAAATAAACACTTATTTTCTCGCAAACTTTTCTTCCAACACTTTTCCAAACTCGAAATGCTCCATACGCTGCAATTTCTCACTAATTTCTTTCAATATGTTTATACTCCCTCTCAAGAGCACATTAAAGGAAATGGTCATATTACTCTTTTGAAACAATGCTCCAATTTTGATAAATAGTTTTACATTTCGAAAAAATCAAGCGCTTTGGAGAGTACAAGTAATAATTGTTCCGTAATAATTAGGGCCAATATAAAAAATATAATATGCCAGATCTATTTTTAAACTCATTTGCTGTAAAACTGGATTTTTATATGAGAATATTTTTAAAACTGCATCACGTGGCTCATTTTTATTAGAACACTGATTTTACACACTAAAAAGTTATTATATAAATAACCATGTAAGCTAGAATTTTGGTACATGGCAAAAATATTGCTATTATTGTGTGTAATGACTAGTATAAATTACAACAGGAAATCTTGCATACTGTAGATTTGATTTGCTATACAGCTATTTATAAGCGAGCGGAATTTTTGAAAACATGAAGAGGGTAATCAAGAAGTTTATACAAACTCTCTTATACTCAACTGTAATGCAATTACCTTTCTTGAATACCCGTGGCAGTTCTCTTAGATTCACCGATAAGATTGCTGATTCTGGTGAATATGGCCTTTATGTTGCATCCTGTGTTCGGAGAATATTATCTCAAAGATCATATGTTGTCGTCATTGATATTTCCTTTGACCCTTGGCCAAGTATCATGTTATGTAATAATTAAAATATATTGATATAATTCCCAAAATCTAATATCTTACTTTAATGTGACTTTCTATGCCCTCTACCGTCATTATGAATGCTTGTTTATCTATCTACGTCAAATTTTTGTAGAAATAGCCACATTACACATTTCGCTACAGCTACAAAGAAAGCGGCTATAGTCAAAGTTCAAGAAATGAACGCCATACGCTGGCCTTAAAACTGCATACTCTGCTCATGCAAGTGCGAGAAACAACTGGAAATCCAGAGGACTTTAATGACGAATTTTTGAACAATTCTAATCCCTAATAACGGAAGTCTCAGAAATGGCTTATGCCCAGTTAACATTTTTATTAAGAAACTTTGTGTTTTAAAGATATCTATATTTATTGTGTAATACTATATATGACATTCGAACGAAAAGGGACAACCTATTCACTGCACTACCATTGAGTATCGATTGTGGCTGTACCTCCCGGGAGACAGGGATGAGGTAAAGGAGCCGGAGCAGTTCTCAGGTCTGCTGCAAAACACACCCACAGAAATGCTCAGACATCCCTCACAATTCCAGTGCTGACAGCCGCGCACCGTTAGAGAGCAATTCCAAGAGGGCGACGTAGCGACACCAGTGGGAGACACAACTCACTCTGGTATCCACGGAGCGACGTCGCTCCATTTCTTACAAGTAAGTTTTCGTCTATCGCTTAACATGTACAAATTATACAAGATTATACAAAATTCCTTGCAAAATTCATATCAGTAAACTTTTACTGATGAACAAAGTTACTTACATACGTTAAAATTCAACAGATTCGCATATTTCAGCTTGAATTCATGTATTACCTACTATAATCGCCATTGGAAATAACAATAAAATATTGTGTGCTTAAGTTTTCTTAGGGGAGCTTCCAGTGCTTTATTTGATAACAACGTTTTCGAGAAGAAAAATGGTTTCATCTTTTGTAGGAAAAAAAATTGCAGCAATAGTTTGGACTTTGTGTACATTGTAGATCCCATTTACTTAGATGGAGGAGTTTCATGCCTTTCCACCATGTTGTTTCTATGCCTTAACACAACAAATTTTGTCTCAAAAGGTGTTAAATTGAATTGTTCGTTTCTTCAAATATTCAATAAAACTTAGACTATTCCGTTCAGAGATTAAAACTTTGTCATACAGTAATATGCTGTCAATTTCTTCAATGTTTGCTTGATAGGTAAATGTTTGCCTTTGTTTTAAGTTCTATGGGACTTTTAGTATATATCTTGCGGATCGAGTGTGATGGATGCGCGGTAACGTGTGAGGCTCGCACTTTACCCCGGGTTCAATTACCGGTGGCGCTCACTTTGGCCATTGAGTTTTTCGTGGTTTTCCCTGGTCGCCAATGCGAATGTCAAAGTAGTGCATCTTTCACGATGTTGTCTTACCTTCCTTGTTTTATTTCCCTTTCATATTTTAGTTGTGCTTTCAGATCCTGCGGTACCGGGCATATGACAGATTTGCTTGTGCTATGGAAAGATTCCTTCTAGTGTACGCCAGAATAAGTGTCTCGATTGCTAGCGGCGGTGCGACACCCTCTTGGGATTGCCCTCTCTAATGGTTGCGGATGCTCGCACTGGAAATTTTGAACTCCTGTCCGTCTCTAGTCTCATCCTTGCCTCCCAGGAGGGAGGGGAAGTAGTCACAATCGATCCATAAAAGGGTGTCGCAGTGTAATTGGTCCTTTTACGTACCCTACGTCCTACATGTTTTAGGATACTGTGTTTAATTCAACTCTTTGCCTCGACAAGCATCCGCTACCATCGGGATTTTGTTGAGTTGAATGCGTAAACAAAAGAAATTTAATTTATACGTTTTTCGGTTTTACCGTGTAATGATGTTTTTTTTATAAATAATACACACATATGTACATATATAATAAGGCTTCAGTAAGATTTTCAGACATGATGAAAAGAAAATTGGAATTTTGTTAATTAAATTTAAAATGACCTTGAAAAATTCACTGATTTTTAATGTTGCTTTTCTTTCAAATAAACTACTTTTAGTAAACATCTAGAAAACCAACAAGAAAGTGGGAAGAAAAAAGATAAGTAATCCAAGTACTACCTCAGTGTTTCTAATGTGTATTCCAAAAGTACAATGTGTATTATACAAAAGCGTATTCCAAGTACATTTCTACTTCTGGAGATGGTTGTTATATACATAGTGTATGCAAAGACTGCTATAACCTTCCTTAAATTTGTAAATTTGTGTTATACTGTAGAATTAACTACTGTTGAGGTATGTATTTATAATCTATGACCTACTTACTATTTTAATTTGAGCTAGATACCAAACGAGAATTATCTGTCATTTGTTTTTGGAGCAATTATAGATTGAGAGGGGGAAGGGAGAGAGGGAGAGAGAGAGAGAGAGAGAGAGAGAGAGAGAGAGAGAGGGGGGTCAATAACTGTGCCAATCTAAAGCCTGTTTCACATCCAAAATGAGGAAACTAAACAATGGTAAGACAATACAGAAATGCAATTGATGTTCGAAGTTCATTGCTTCTGTATACATTTTCGTTTTGTTGTAATATTACAGAACTATTGGGGCGAAAAGTTTTTTCTGCTTTCCGTTAATCATGCTAATTGCTTGCCGGAAATCGTTGCATTTACGTAACACTCTGGATGCATTCTGTAAGTAAAAACATTCAGCATTTTAAGAAACAAGTGAGTAGTTATATACGTTGGTTTTCTTTCACACTGTAACCCCTTAACGGCTATTCGTATGCCGGTCACCACAGCTCGGACTCCTGCCGAAACAGTTATAATCTGGTTTATCCGCAATCACATAACGTTCTCATAGCTACAAACGCAATGATAATAAGCAAATACCTTATCATAAAATATGTTTGAAATTTGTTTTCTATCCGTACTTTTATTGCATCTCCTCAGAGCATTTTCACTCAGACTCGGGAGTTTAATATCCGAAAGTGAACGATTTTCTGGCCTAAGGTATTATTTTAGTGCTCCCAATGTATGGGTTTGTTGCAAACATTTTAGTTTTCCCATCATCAAAATGGTTAACTTTCTATAATTGGATTTTGCGAAATTCCAATGTAGAGTAATTGACCCTTGCTTAGTATTCTTTTCTGACGAAGCATGATTCCAATTATATGGTTAGTTTTCATCGTGAAAAAATAAAATATTGGAATACAGAGAAATCCGATTAAACACACATGATTCCCTTGTATGACGCGAAAATTGGCGTGCAGTTAATGCATACAGAATAACAGGACCCACATTTTTTTGACTAACAGTAAATATACAGAGATATAGGGATGTCATACACCATTTCTTGATAGATGATGGACGTTGTATGTCAGTCTGGATTTTTCCAACAAGACTGTCACCGCTGATACCACTGATGAGCCGTTAAATTTAATTCGGGAAATTTTTGCAGTTTACGACAATTAGTAAAGAACTATGGCCCTTGCTATCCCGTGATTAACTGCATGCAAGTTTTATCTGTTGGGTAAACTTGAAAGAAAGTGTATCAAACAAATTCCTATGTATTGAAAAAACTAAATAGCAGGCATGAAATTCATTCAAATTTGGATATTGAACTGCTGAATGTGAATGAAAAGTTCATGGGATATCAGAAATGTTTCGATAGAGGACACCTCCATCATATCTTATAATAAGCTATGACAGTATTGTTGTTATTTTTATTATTAACTATAACTAACAGAACTTAAACCGGTTGTGGGGATAGTATACCTCTTTCGGCGACAAATAGATAAAGCCCGAGGCGGCCGGAGTGCCAGCTGCCGAGCGGTGGGCGCAGTGTGAGGCAAAATCACTGTACCTTTTACAAATACGAGGGTCGGCTGACAAGTCCCGAACCTCACACAGATATGGCGCAAAGGCCAGTTAGACGGTAGCATCGTATAGTTTAGCTTTAGAACAGCTTGTATCCATAGTTGCAGGTCAATAGCTTGTTTAGTTTTCGAATGACATCATTTTAAACAAGACAACTTAGAGTTTTCACGAAAATGGAGGAAGGCGTTAAGCCTTTCCATTTGAAAGGCTTAACGCCTAAAGAAATCAAGGAGGAAATGGACAGTACATTGAAAGACCCTGCCCCTTCATATTCAATGATTAAAACGTAGGTTGCAGAGTTTAAAATTGGACGTATGATCACTAGTGACGAGTCTCACTCTGGACGCCGTGTAGAAGTGACAACTCCAAAGATCATTGTTTAGTACTGGAAGACCGCAGATTAAAGTTGTTTGAGACAGCAGAGGCTATAAACATATCATGTAAACGTGCAGGTAGTATTTTAAGTAATGTTTTGGGCTTTCACAAGGTCTGTGCAAGTTCGATGCCGCGTTTGTTGACACCTGATCAAACGTTGCAAAGAAAAATTGTTTCTGTTAAGAATGTGGAGCTCTACCGTAAATATCCCAGTGAATTTTTGAGACGGCTTTTTACCATGGATGAAACTTGGATACATCACTACACTCCAGAAAGTAGATCACAGTCAAAACAGTGGATTGCGTCAGGTGAACCAACTCCAAAAAAGGCAAAGTCAATTTTGTCAGCTAATAGGGTTATGGCGGGTGTTTTCTGGGATGCACATGGAATTATTTTTATTGATTTCTTGGAAAATGTTAAAAGTATCACTGGTGACTACTGCGCAAATTTACTGCAACGTTTGAGTGATGAGGTGAAAAGAAGCAGACCTCATTTGACCAAAAAAAAAAAAAAAAAAAAAATCTTGTTTCATCATGACAATGCTCCGGCCCATTGTTGAGTCATTGCAATGGGAAACCTCAAAAATGTCCTGGAGGACGAAGATTTCAAAGCAACGAGAAGGTCATTGATGCGGTAAACAGCTATTTTGATGACCTTGATAAATCGCACTACAGAGATGGTTTAATTGAATTATAACATCAATATGACAAATGTATTATCTTTTCTGGAGATAATATTGAGAAATAAAGCAAAAAACAATTTAAATGCTATTTTCATTGAGAGGCCCGCGACTTATCATACGACCCTTGTACATAATTACAGGGATGTCATACACCATATTTGTATAACCTGCTCAACGTTGAATATTAGGCAGGATTTTTACAACAAGACTGCTACCGCGTATACCGCTGATAGGTCGTTAAATTTAATTCCGGAAAGTTTTCAAGTTACGATAATTAGTAAAGAATGCAAAGAATGAAGTGCTGTGATATAGCTGTATGCCTTTTTATCTCTGGAGAACCTTGAAAAATTCAGTGAGTACAAAGAAGGGTAAATTAACAGTTTTTGACGTACTTCAAAAACGAGAAGACGTGAAAATTTCAGAAATGTTTAGTGAATAAACTTTGATTTCGCAACAATGTTTGACCTTCATTGATCTATTTTTCGCCATACTTGCGTTTATTTTTCTCTTATGACTTTATTCAATATAACCGAAGGAGATTTCAAGGGTTATTTACGGTATATATATATATATATATATATATATATATATATATATATATATATATATATATATATATATATATATATTCGTTTCTTTTATCATGCTTCTAAAACTTATAAGTTAAAATTGTCATAACTATAAAAGAAAAGAAAGAAGTAACTACCTTCTTTGCGTGTAAATGGTTTTTGTGGTTGTGGAACTCCTTAATAACTCTATCTGACCTCCCTAAAATATAGTGGATTAAACATACTTGTATGCTTATTTGACTTCATTTTTGAGTTGTAATCTTTGTAGACATGTCCTGGGAATCTCATAAATTTGCATTTCCGAGGAAACATCGATTTAAAGCTTTTGGCTCAAGTACGTACTTCCTGTATCTGATTTAAGTCATTGCAGAGAAAGTAAAGGTGGTTTGTAACACGATACACTCATTTTGCTTTCTTGAATGGAAAAATATTATATACGAGGTGGCGCAAATTTCCTACTGCATGAAGAATGTTCATGGAAATAATCATATGCGTCATATCGGTGCTCAGGAATCCACTATTTACCATAAACTCTAATAAAAGTCACCTTTCTTGGTGTTTAAGAGGGAATTAACCAATCTTGAGCTCCAACACCGTTATCTTCTGCTTATTTCTGAATACTATGTCGTTCAACACACGGTTCAGCTACTTCTCAAAGCTACTCGAAAGTTCACTGAGTCATATCAATTCATAAGTGGCAATAGGTTGGATGGCACATTCCTGAAGTTAGGAAACATGTGTTCTGCCCAAGTCAGTCCCCAGCTGTTGGTCGTCGTCAGCTGAAGCGTGCTCCAGATGTGGCATGCAATTTAGTGTTAGCAGACCGCCGTCGTGTTCACCTCCTGTGGAGTAGCAGAGTGACAAAAGACAAACGCTACGACATATGTGTTGCAGCGTCAAGCAGATTCAGCATGAAACGGAGACCATTATACAGATCGTTACTAGGGCGGGGGAGTTAACGTTGGGCAACCTGGGCTATACGAATCTGTGGGGTTTCTGCATTAGCAAGCAGAGGAGTGTAATATTGACTGACCCGAGCTATAAACTGCGTGAAATCTGGGATGTTGCTCATTTACAGGTAACAAACGGACCACACTCAAGTGCAAGCCAAATAAAACGTGAATGAGATCCATAAAGTAATGCATCTGTGAAATTTGAAACATCCAGAGCGTATGACAGTTATTATTGAAATTTGTACTAGATATCACACCTAACAGTAGTAATGCTTTTGTCATATTTCAAACTTTTAACTTCCATGGTAATTTAATACGCAATTTTACTGTGTAAATTTATCCCTGTAATGAAAATGCTGCATACGATGCGTTTTTCAAAATATTCACATGAAAGGTTCAGATTTTGTAACTAACAGGTTTACAAAATAATATTATAAACATTTTAATTTACTCCTAATTATTATACATTCGAAAATGTTTGATTTTCAAATTTCATTTTTTTATCAACATTGCAATATAATGTTAAAAAGTTATATGGTCATTTTCTTTATTATGCTTCTGAGATCCAGTAAGCATTTTTCAAAGAACTAAGCAAGGGTTTTTTTGGTGTGAAGCATTTTCAGCGTGGAACAATGCTGAAAAGTGGTTTGCGAGTAAAGAAGATAAAAAGTTGGGCATGACCATTAATAAGCACGCGCCTGACTATATGAAACTTCTGGTAATTAAAAAACGCTATCTTAAGGTTTAGAATTCATATTATTTTAGAACGAAAATTTGTTTTAATTTTTCATAATTTATGTTCAAAATGCGCAGATGCACCAATTTACATAAATAAGAAATTCTATGTTAAATTTGCATAACATTATTTTAGTACCTATACTCATTATCTCTAATGAATGCAGAGATTCTGTGACCTCATGTTTTATCCATTAATAGAGTAATAGTCTTTTGACCTCAAATGACCAAAGTTCCTAAACATTTTATTTTCTGTTAACTATGATGCACGAATGTTTAGGATTTAGAAGTAGGTATGTGCTGAAATCTTATTCCTATGGACTATCTTCAATTGGTGTGACACAGTCTGTGTAGCACTGGTGGAACACTATGCTGTAAACACATGGCACATTTTAAAACCTAACATACGTTAGTTCAAATGCAAATATTCTATGTTAAAGATTTGTATTTTCCGATTTGTTTGTTGGACAATCAGGAGCGAAGGGGTTGCTTGTTTCTTTGAGATCCGAAGGTCTTACTTTTGATTAATTCCGGGATTACAATGAACTTAACGTAACAGGATTTCACTTTTCACTGCGTAACATAAAAGTCCAATAAGAACTTGTATCCAAAGGAGCTATTGAGGATTGACTTAATGTGACTTAACGTGGTAGTGTCAACTTTTCCTTCCCGTTACGTTAAGTGATGTCACATCACTGTGGGTTCCCCTGAAGGCCCAGAAATACAGCCTTGCAGAGGTTGAGTGTGCAGCCAGGGTATACTTAAAGATGAATTGCACCGGCTTCAGTAATAGAATAAAAAACAGCTTTGCATATGAAGTAACTTTCAATGAAACTGCTGTATTTGTTCCCAGATTCTTTGTCGTTGATACGTATACGCTTTTTGTTTATTAGCAGGCTTATTCACATTGCTTATTCAGCTTTTAAGTTTAAATAACGAATTAATATAGTTTACCTCGCATCATTTATAGAATTATTCACAGTATTTTATGGTGAATCCTATTTGATAATTTCATTCAACCGCAGCCAATGCCGGATGAAAAACAAAACTGATATGTTTCATTTAAATGACATTGTCTACCTACTCTGTAACAGGCTATTCTTACAAAAGCGTATTCTTCTATCTACTTCATGCTTATCAAGATAAACATTAGCTGAAATCGTCTTCATCACGTGGTGCCTTTTAGGTAAGTAGAAGCGAAATAAGAAGATACACTAGTATAGAGCCATAGACAAATCTTTTTAAAACCGGTTTCTGTATGATTGAAATTTGGTTCTCTTTGCATGGCGAGGAGTAAAACAAAAGATTAAGGAGTGCAAATTTCTCGTTTCAATAATTTTTATAAAGTTGAAACCAATAACAAGGAATAGCTCGGAAATAATTAACTACGCAAAAAATGTATATGACATAAACTGTGTGTTCTAATGAGGTCTATATTTTTGTGTTGTAAATTTTTGTCTATCTCTTACTTTACTAGTTATTCAAAATTCAGCAAGAATGAAGAGGTCTTCGGGGGCTGTTTTCGAAAAATTGAAGATGTACATTTTATTTCCATGTAAATATCTTTAAAAGAAGGCATTTTAATTAAAATCGTTAGAGCTATTTTTGAGAACAACAAATTTTCAAAACTGTTTCCCTGTAAAGGGTAATTTGAAGCGGGGGGGATTTTCTTGTCTGTCTTTAGAAGATACTAAAGTTAAATACAAAGTTTTGTATTTAATAGACTTTGCTTTTGAGTTCTGCTGCCCAAACACTCACGCACACACAGAAGAAACACACCTGACCGTTTTCTAAAATGCATTTTTATTCAGGGGTCCTCAAAACACGTAATTCCGCTGAGATCTGGGTATCCAATGTTTGGGTGGAATGTAACATCTTCTATGCCTACCATGTATGCACATAGTATCTAGTAGATAAAGTAAAAATCTCTGATATTTATGCCAAAAACGAAGTGAAACAACGTCGGAATGTACAATATTTTACCTTCCCCCGACAACCTCCCAAGTTCAAGAAATGCTGCATAGTGTATTGCAGCGGAACTGTCATTGGTCGATCGATCAAATGCTTTTTAGATAGTTACAGCAGGTGAAATTTGAAATCACTGTACCTTCTCTTTGGTCCCAAATTTATTTAATAACATAAAAGTGTGTAGTCTCCACATAATGCAGACAGCCTTAACATATGCAGCCAAATAGAGGTGAAGCTGGTACTATTAAGGTTCTCCACTCCCAGGCCACCAAGTAAATCTGCTTGGAACCACCGAGAAAAATAGTATTCATATTTTTTCATAAATTATAAAATATGGGCTCACTAGTTTCTAATGCTAGAAATGGTCTCTCCTTGTACAATTACTTATCACGCTCTGCTAACAAACTTAAGCACAAGGTAAATAAAGCAAAATTTCCTGAAAAATTTCAAGCTATTGGTATCAATACAGCTGTTGAATTCATAGGTTTTGACACTTATTTCGTGCACCCACACGCACACACGCACACACACAGACACACTATTTGATGAAATAATAAATAGAGAATAAATATGTGATTCGTGCCGTTATAAATAGAATGGTTAGTGCTTTTAAGACTCTCTTCTGTTTACTTGAATGGGAGCTCATGATAATTTATATCCTCTCTTGGAATGCAATGTAACCCGGCTTTTGTTTTTATAGAGAACAACATCTATTTCCTACTCCAAGGTGCTCTCACTTCAGGATTTAGGATTTTTAAATACAATTCATGAACTGAAACTATAAGGCCTTTATTTCTTAGGAGTATTTTCTGCATAGTTCAACTAGCCGGCCATTTTCTTTTTCCAGCATCTAGTGTTTTGTTCCACAGCATTCTCAACGAAGGATTCACAAAATTCCTTCTTCGTGTTTAGGTGATTTATGAATTAATATTAGAAAGTGTTTTATAGCTCGTGTCCATCAGAAAAAAATGGGGGTTTCAGTGGCGGAAGATATCAAGATTGGTTGAATGGTTTTATAAATTACCCTACATACGCGTGCGCATACACACACACATATACATGATTTTCTCCCTTTGTTAATTCAGTATTTGTATAAATTCCCAGGTTTCCTCATTTAACACTCATTTCACGCAACTGCACAACATTAAAGATAGCTTTCGTTTACTTCCGATTCCCTTAGAATACAATAAAGTTGACATATGTACTTGAAACGAAACTGCTGCTTTCACAACATTGATATAATGCCAAATTTAAATGTTTGATCTTTCTGAAATTGAAATCAACTTTTGTATTTCTATCATATGGATTATATATCTGTAGCCGATATGTAAAAAGAAGTAAGGGGTGAGAAGCATTACAAAAATTAACCGTTAGGACTACAAAACATGCTCGAGAGCTCCTGAATTCACCACAAAGAAATTGGTTGGTCGTTATACAATGATACCGCCCTCTCCGCTCCATTTTAAGGTTAAAACGATATCACGGCTATATGGCTGATACGGTTACCATTGCTGAACGCTGTCTTTTCAACTCAGTTTAATTGTAACTTCGTTTGATAAGCAGGCATGCTTTTTTGTATAGCCCCATTTAACTGCTATGCTCATATCGAGGGCTTTTAACTGGTGAATCAGCTCTATATAAACTAGAGATTATTGACATTAGACTGATTATTTTCATGTCATTAAACGCACTCACATTCACTCCCACATTGATACTTCCAGACTCAGTGGGGATAGGGAGTAATTCCTGTTAAAGAAAAATTCCCCGCTCGAGCTGGGAATCCAACTTGGGACGCCAGGGGCAGACATGTTATTTAGTTTTAGGGACTGCATTCATGTATTCTATGCCAAATGGTACCTATTTATGCTGCATTAAGTTCGTAGCTAATCGCCTCGGGTTGTAAGGATACGGACCGAGGGGACTCGGCACCGAACCAATATGGTTATTTTACCTTCGCCCCATGAGCGGGCGAGGAGGGATGAGGTGATAGAATACACCGGGTGGCCGGATACTGGAGCGACGGCGCAGTAATGACAGGGTCCCTACAGTTTCCAGATTGAAACATCTCGATAATAGGACAGGCAGACTAGAGACCCCGCCCCAAACAGGGCCCAACGCCCCTGGCAAACAACAGAAATCGGGGACGGACAGAGTTCCCTGCTACGCTGCACCGAGCATCATGGCCTACACTACCCAACATGAAAGAAACCAACGGGATGGTGGATGAATGCAACGATAGTGAAAACATGTTGGGACAGGAAATTCGGGGGATGGAAGAAACCTAATCATAATTCGCCTGGTGACGTTGGGAAACCCCCAAAAAAATCCGTGGGGTAGGTAGGCCGGCAACGGGAAGCGAACCCGCAATCCCCCGAATGTGGGCCACAGACGAAACCGCCTGAGCCAACCCGCTCTGCTATGGGTAGGTGTAAAAGCCGCGCCATGGCCGAGTGGTTAGACCTTTCGTCTCTAGCCAAGGTTGCCCGGGTTCAATCCTAGACGACCGCCTGTGGGATTTGTGGTGGACAAAACGGCGCAGCGGCGGTTTTTCTTCGGGTTCCCCGGTTTCCCCCGCCATCGCATTCCACCGGTGCTCCATCTTCATCCCATGTATCATCAGCCTGCGATGTCATATTTAGTAAAAGTGGGCGTCAAGCGCTATAAAAATAAATAAATAAATATATATGGGTGTAAACAGGTGATTTCAAGAAAGAATTCCTAAATTTTAACATTCCAGATCGAAATGGACACTATCGGGAACCCTGCTAAAATATCAATTAAAAGTTGTCTTGTAGAGCAAATTTGTAGCCCTGTTGCTCTGTTCAAACTCTGAAACTAAAACCTGATAAAGTGGCCATAGTTTAACAGTGGATCTTAATCAGGATAATATAGCGTCCGGCATTAAATGTTGTCTGCATTTTTAACGGTATGGGTGGCGAGGAATTTTGATTTTGATTTGTAAATTGATGTAAAGCTATGATTTAACTGATTAAGGGGGCGAAATTTTTTCGCTGAAGCTCTCATGCAAGCGGAATTAAGTTGAAATCTATGTTTCAACCAACCTGACTGCGGTTTCTTAGGGTTTTTCCGAATCGCATAGGTGAATGCCAGAACTAAATTATTGTCCTACTTAAGGCTGGCTCCTACCTATCAAAAGCATAGCGAAGAGAAGCGAAGCTAATTTTGAAGACTCTACTTGTCGGAAGCAAAGGGAAGAGAAGCGAAGTGTACAAACCAAATGAATCACTTGATAGCATTAGCTTATTTTTGTGAGGAAGCAGAAAATGAAAAAGTGAACGCAAACAACAGAAGGAAATTCCGGTTTCATGAAATCTCTTGAACCAGGGATACACATGGCAAATTTTCGGTTTTACCGGACGTGGTGCCAATTAATTCACTAATTTCTTTCCAAGCATTCTCACGAGCAACATTATTGCAATAACGTTTATGACGTTTATCGTGCAGTAATGGATAATTTAGAGCTAAATTTGTCAATTTTTCTTCATCCAGGCCTACTAAAACAAATGTCTGGAGGTTATTTTACTACTCTATATTATGTTCATGTGACAAGAAAACAACGCGGAATTTCATAATCTATGTTTCTCTGGTTACTACCTAGAGCAAACGGTTACATCGCAACAGAAGTTCGCTCTCGCGTCGGAACAATATTCTAGCTCTAGAATTCTGTACGCGATGCTTTCGTTCGCGACGCTTCTGTGCGCCGGCAATGTTCTCTCCCATTTAAATACATTGTGAAGGAAATTCTCTTCGCGACATTTCCTATAAGTTTGATCGCGCCTTAAGTTATTCTCGAAGGAGATGATGCCCGCTCCCGAAACAATATATTTTGAAACAATCGACTTGTTGGAAGTCCGCTAAAATACATATTGTAGGAGCATGTTTTGTTACTATTGAATTCCATAACTATCACGCCCAATGTGGTAACAAACGACTAAATCCGCCGGACCCCATGGCCGCGCTCGCTAAAGTGTCTCGCTTTGGCACTTCGTGGCGCAGAGGATCGTCGGTTCGAGTCCCGGCTTGGGTATTGGTGGTTATATGTTTGTGAAATGTGTATATGAGTGTGTGTGTATTGGAACAGTAATCAAACAGAAAACACAGTACATTTAGGAAAATGTAAAAAGGGGTATAAATCACCGGAGTCCCGACCAGACACCGGAACTGTATTTAAAAAAACAAAAATAAAAAAAAAGGTGAACAGTCCTGAGAGAAGCCCTATCGCTAGTTACCGTCAACACAACAAAACAGACAGCACATAGGCAACTTTAAGGTATCCATACCTGGCACAGACAAATTACTGTGCACGTTTCAACACACGCGGTGACAGTCACATTAGTAAGAAGAGAAAATGGTTATTGTGCCTTTAGGGTCTGTTTAGATGAGACATCCAATACAGCAGTGCTGTAAAGCTCAACCTGTTTCTTGTAAAAACACTATTTTACTACAATCTAGTGAACCGTTAGCCGCGTTAGAGTAACAGGCGTTTTCTTTTAGGAAAACAGTTAAGTTAAAACGCCCCAATTTAAATGTTATACAAATCTAATCTTGGAAGGTTGCAAAATGTAAATTTCCAGCCGGATTTTGCAATGTTCGCGAAATGCTTGAAAATAACGTCATACTTGTTAGTAAGCTTCGAACCTTGATACACCTACACCATACGCGGAATTAGGCGATTACCGACGACATGAGTAGAGCGTGACGTCTCTGCGTGAGCATACTCGCAGCGAAACACAACTGGTCCCTCAGTACCTGCAGTTGATACCGTTTCTCTCTACTGTACGAACTAGTTTCACGGAAACAGACAAATGCCTCGAACACGAAAATCGAAATATTCACGTATTACTGAACTTGTGGAAGAATTTGGGTGTGAATATTTTACTTCAAATGGAGACAGGATTGAATATAAGTTATGCAAAGTAGAGATAAAAAGTAGTGTTAGACGAGTAATACAAGGGCTTTGCGATAGTAAAAAATATTTTCAGCATATTAAGGTTCTGTTCACTAAAGAGCAACCAAGAGACAAACTGCTGTCAAGTAGGCAATCTGAATTTTATGAAGATCTATGTGACATGTTGATAAAATCCTATATTCCATTTAACAAAGTGAACAACACTCACTTCAAAGGTGTTTTAGAACAATATACACACAAAGAAGTTCCTTCAGACAGCATACGTCGCCTGCGTTATTTAACTGTTATGAACAGGTATTATGTACCATACTGATAAGATGATTTGGATTTCAATAGATTAGACTACAGACACGTCACACAGATTTGTTGCAAACATAATTATTGGTATGCTATCTCCTGTGTGTCCCAATAATGCATATCTCTTGACATGTGAGCTGTTGGAATCGGTCAGTCATTCAACTATTATACATGTGTTTAATAAAGTCATGTCACTTCTTTTTGTGACAGATGCCGTCACCTATATGGTTAAAGTCGCAAAACATCTTAAATCTTCCTATCCTGGAATGGTTCGTGTAACGTGTCTCGCTCATGGATTGCACAGAGTGGCCGAAGAAATCAGATTCTCTTTTGACAATGTAGATAGCTTCGTATCCAATGTGAAAAAAGTATTTGTAAAAGCACCTTCCAGAATGCAGACTTTCGCAAGATGGCACCAGGAATTCCTGTCGTAACTCGATGGGGGACCTGGCTCGATGCAATCTTGTATTATACAAACAATTATAAAGCTATTGTATATGTTATACATTCACTGGATACCAATGATAGCACTGCAATTACGAAAGCACAATCTCTCATTTTAAATGAGCTATTTTGAGATCTGCAATACATAGAACAGAACTTCCATTGTTTATCGAAAGCAATAAAACGTCTGGAATCTTCCGTCTGATGCCGTCAGCTTGGTAGAGAAAACATTTAAAACAGTGAGGTACCTTAAAATCCATCTTCAGAGAACATCAAAACAAAATTCAAGATTGTCGTACGAAAAAACAGTGTATTTGCAGTTTTGTGTAATGTGAGGGATATGTTGCTAGAATATGAAAGAACACAAAAGACTGATAGTAATACTAATCACAAATATTTCAAGTATTTTAAGTTTGCGCCTATCACCTCAACTGACGTAGAAAGAACTTTTTCCAGGTATAAGAACAGTTTAAGTGATAACAGAAGAAGAATGACATTCTCTACATTGCGAATGTATATTGTTACTCATTGCAACCTCCTTGATGACTAAGGGCCAATTTCACCAACAACGTTGAATGTAGATTATAAAGGAGCATCACGCAAACGTTGGCATGGATGTACATATGTGTAAATTAAGATAAATGATACCATACTGTTATGCTTGTTCGCGACTCAATAAACTTAATACAACACTGTACGTACACGATGTAATCCTTGTACCTTCACCCGATTATACGGCAGCTCCTTCTTGTCATCACGTGATAGGCCACCCCCTCAACTTCCTATAGACCATGTTCACGCAACCTTCCTTAAGCTGTAAGAACGTGTGAACCCTGCTTATTAGTATCTCCTTGCCTACCTGATTTAAATGACTGCGATTAATACCATTCGTTGCATTTATACCCAGGCCATAGAACGCGCATATCTATAGTTCGCTTTCACTGCTGTGACCTTGAATTTTTCAGCAGCGCCCTAACGGCGAATGACGCGCTCAAGGCTGCGTTTATAAGTTATGTTATACCGTGTCAATTTATGCCTTCAGTTGGAGTTGTCTAGGTTAGATTTTGTACATTGTGCATTTAAAAGATCAAAATGTATTCAAGACAGTTGTGTTGTGTATGAATTGAATTAGATTATTCTTACCACCCCACTGAAATGATTACTGAAAATTCGTGCTTGAACAAGGAGTTTTTATGTACAATACATCGTAATATTCCAGTTGCAGGTATAAAAACTGCTAATGTCTGGTTAATAAATTGAAGACAGCGGGATCGCAACGATAAACCTAAGAAGCGAAAAAGAAGTGTTCTAACACAAGCAAAGTTGGCGAATGATACGAATCCTCTCTAAAGAGCTCTCTAACACCTGTTGCACAGAACGTGGGTATTTTAAAAACCTGGTTTCACTCGGCTGCTAAGACGTCATACAGAGTGACTATAGTTCATGAATTACAGCCTTCTGATGACGAATGATAGAAATATCTCATTGCAGACGAGCGGCTCTTTCATTACGGCTATACTCGAATCAATATTACCTTATTATGTAAAACCCATGCTACTACCGCTTACGAATAAGTAAATGGAAAGTTTTGGATGGAAACACCCCACCCAGTGCAATAATCAGTGCGCGGAGCATGCATACGGCCCGGTTATATTAAGGAACGCGCTGTATAGTTTAGGTAAGCTTAAGAGAGTTTTCCTTTGAGTGGCATGGGTGAGGGAATTATTTTGTGTTTCTTACTAATAATACAGGTAAAACTGTAGATAGTATTGCTGTGTAATGCACATGCCAATCACGTTATTTGTAATTGCAACATTAGCCAGGGATTGGGAAAATACTAGTGGGAAGTTTGGGATTAAAGTAAAATAACACTAAACTATAGGACATATGCTCAATTAGGTTAATTCTGCAATCTACCTCAGTTAGATAAAATGAGAAGATTAATTAATGGGTAATTAATTATTGAGAGTCCAATAGGACAATTAGATATGACGTTATTTTATATCGCTAAGGGAACGCAGATCGATTTCCATGTTATAATTTTATCATCCCACCTACGGCAAGCCCAAGCCCAGAAATTATCTTGCGCTTCTGTTAGCGTTGAACTAAAACACTGGGGCTGACTGATCTTGAACTACTAGAGGCAATATTTCTAGAAACTAATATTTATCACTGGTTATGGTAATTATGTAAATGTTACGCATGCTTCACTCGGTTTTGTGCTTAATAGCCAATTGGGACGCAAAATACATACATCACGAGAGAAACGACTGAACTAAAACAACTGGGGCTGACTGATCTTGAACTACTAGAGGCAATATTTCTAGAAACTAATATTTATCACTGGTTATGGTAATTATGTAAATGTTACGCATGCTTCACTCGGTTTTGTGCTTAATAGCCAATTGGGACGCAAAATACATACATCACGAGAGAAACGACTGAACTAAAACAACTGGGGCTGACTGATCTTGAACTACTAGAGGCAATATTTCTAGAAACTAATATTTATCACTGGTTATGGTAATTATGTAAATGTTACGCATGCTTCACTCGGTTTTGTGCTTAATAGCCAATTGGGACGCAAAATACATACATCACGAGAGAAAAGACTGGGTTAGGACAAATCAGGAGCATGCATGTTGAGATTAAAATAGGGCATTGTTGTATCCCTAATGCGCGGTTAAGGAGCAATATGAGGCACACGTGGTAAAGCTTTTCGGTATTACTTACTCGGGGATTCAAAGAAATAATTCCGGGTGTACTTCTCATATTTGGCAATCGGGTTCTCTATCAGTTTTGGCAGTTACAGGTTGCTAAAGAAGAAAAATAAACTTGGCAAAATCTAAGGGACCGATAGCGTGAAATACACTGTACTCAGGTGTACTAGTCCCCTTGACTATAGCCCAATATGCTGGAGTGAACCAAGTAGTGATGGACACTATTGCATACTTTCAACAATAAAATATATTAGATAATGAGAGATGAATATCGAATAAAAAAGCTCTCCTGCGACGCTATATGCAGTAAAAGCGGCGTTAAACATACAAAAAATGGAGAAATTGCCTTTTCATTCGGTTTTATATTGACAGCATAGACCACTTACTCTCTACTTTTTGTCTGTTCGGTTTTCAAAGCTGTTTATTTAGTTACACTTATGAAGTAATGGCAGCATTAATAACTTTCAATCTACTTTTAAGTCGGATTTAAAAGTTCCTCTTCATAGGCTTTCCAGCTTTGAGGTATTATAAATATAGCTTTAGTGCATATTACTTTGTAATAAAAAACCACTTAAACATTGCTAGAGTATTACTAAATAGAGCAAAAATTATTTCCATTAATATCGGATTGTGAATGTTTACGTGTTCTCAATCAGACTAGCACATGGAACTCTGTATTTTTTAAATAAAGATACATAAAGAAATATATTTCCCTTATTCAAGTTATCTACCTGTTTCTTAATTATGTGCCGTTATCCTCAAGTTCTTTTATGTTATTATACACATTATATCGTATTTATTTCGTTTTCACTCAATTTGAGTTTTAAATTTATTCACCCATTACATGAATAGGCGTAGATTTAGTAATTAGTTCTTACTCTGTATTTGCGCTGCTCGGTCCTAAATTTCGCTAAATGATATTTGGGGTTAAATTTAGTGCCGGTATAGCTGGCATTCTAAGTTCCATGTGCTTCTCGATTTTAAACCCCAAATAGGTTAGAAACTGCAATGTTTTTGTGTCTGTTAACTCAAAGCAGCAACATTACTTCAATTTTAATTTCTGCATTGTAAAAAGAGGTTGCCCTAAGGTTTAGATTTAATGTATGATATTTATTTACAACCACTATAACAATCGCCACCTCCCACCGGCAGTGCAACACCCGCCACAAAATGGCGACCTCTTCGGCAGTTTCACCAATATTAATGTACATATTTATAACAAACTGTATGCCCTAGTAGACTAATTGCATATTTATATTTCTCGCTGGCTATGTAGCATGTTTATAATATAGTTTGGAAAAAGATGTTAAATAAAGAACATACAACAGTAGATACTTTATACTCTCTGGTATGGGGTTGGCATCATATATGCAATGGTTCCTCACAGAAAGCTAATTAAAAAGTAATTGGGGATTATCGGCTAACAGCCAACAGTATACCAGGTGGCAACATCACCGTATTTCAAGTGCGCAGATACGCCCTCTAGGGCCACCTAGTAATAATATTGTAAAACCGAATGCTACACGAATACATGTTAATAATCGAATAACAGATAATTAGGCGACTATCCTACTTATAAAACAGCTACGGCGTAGAGGCGCGTGTAAACTTATTACAGGAAACAGAAAGAAAAGAGAAGAAAGAAACGTTAACGCAGCATATCGGCTAAGCACCATGATATGGAAGGAGTTAAATTCTTGGCTTGTGGATTGCCACTTAGGAACATAGAGGAGGGATACAAAGTCAGATACTCAGGCCGCACTTAATGATATAGAGATCTAGTTTTTCTTAAGAGTATTTCGGTAGCTTATTTTATAATGATTAAGGTAATAATATTAATATTAATTAATAATATTAATAATAATATTAAACATTATAATAGGTATGTGTTCGAACATCGGAATATGCCCACAGAATATATGGATGTTAATGCCGATTTACCTATTACTCTAAGTTACTAATGTTTTGTAATTTGTTCTTTTATGGCTCCAAGTTTTACCGCGCCTTTAAATGCATGTCCCAATCGGTGGCATTTGCCTTTGAAACTCATTGCCTTTCGGCATCGATGCTTACTCGTATACTATTGCTGTCTTTTGATTCCCGTTTATTTTTAATTTTTATCTCCAGGCTCTGGGGAGTATAGGGAATAATCTGGGTTAGAGAAGTATCCCTATCCCCACAGCTAGGAAATGAAATCGGGACGCCTCGCAGCAGGCAGGTGCTCAACCAAGTTATGGGGTCTGTTTTAATATTGTTTTAGCGCCATAGAACTTTGTAACCTGTGCGAATATATTGAATCCTTTTGTTTTATTTTATATCAATAAACCTACAATTAATATTGATATGAAGATAAATAAAATTATAATGATCAAGAAGTATTTTGTCTGGTTTGAGGTTTTTGCTGATATTACAGTTTAATATTTTCAATTTTTTTTCAATCTATCAACCATGAGCTTACTTCGCCTTTGCTTTGTTGAAGCACAATAGCTGTTGTAATTATTTGACAGCTTTATTACTCCAATATCCATTTCAGATATTAGATTAACGAATAATGTGTAAATTTTCTGTTCTTTGTTAGATTGTGTGGTCATGAAAGCCTAAGCACGTAATCAGTTTTCTTATATTGGCAATGTTCCAACTATTACGACAATCGCTGTACGCCTTACATGAAATCCAATACGTACGTACGTGCCCGCCCGCATACACCCACAAACATACACGTAGACTTTTATATAATATTAAAACGGCAAAGGGGGCGAGGGGTACGTTTCAAGGCGCTACATTAGCTTGGTATCAGTTCACTGGAACTGTGAAATACTACGCTACAATAGTTAATAGAGCACAAATGAAGCACTGTAAGCTGGATGTATCTTGCTATGAAGCGTTACGTGATTAATAATATACACACTGTAACTATACCGGTACATAATAGGAAAAATAACATAATGATTTTATTGCATTATATATCTACGTACATATTTATTGTACATATAATTAACTAAACATTACCTTCTCTAATTTTCATCATGTGAAAAAAAAATTAAGTGTATGACATACTCCTGACTTTTTTTTACCCCTATCGCTCGGATGTTATTGGGTATATGCATTATTCTTACGAAATTAATTTTCTTATCTACGTACTTAATTTTAATTAGGATATACTTTAATAATTATATTGCACATTTCGTTACGGGTACAAACGGAATAACGCCAGCCTCTGTAGTGTGCGTGGTAGCGTGTCTGACTCACATTCAAGAGGTCCCCAGTTCGAATCTCGGTCAGGACGAGTTGCCTGGATAACGTATTTCCATTAACCTGAGAAGAGAAATATCGAGTAACTGTCAAGCTCTATGGACCCCGGCTGCATTTCACCCTTTCCATTCATTTATCCTCCGTTATGACCTTCCAGGTTAATGGGCGTTTAACTATACAACAATTTTTTTGTTTTCCATATTCATGACTTTCTACACCTAGTCTTCAGCAAACTATTTTAGAAAAGCTTATTTTTCTGTCTAATTTATGCTAACCAAGATAAACATTAGCAGAAACGCCATATTACCTAGTTACTTATAAGTAGAAGGGAAATAAGGGGAAACATTAGGCTGAAGCGATAGTCAAATCTTTTAAACGCTAGTCGCTATGTGATTAAAAGTTCCTTCTCTTTCTATAGGCAGGAATAAAATAAAAGAAACAGAAATGATAAATTCTCGTTTGAAAAAAGCTTAAGCATTTTAAAACTGAAAGCCATATGTAGGAATATCTCGAAAATGATTTAACTCCACAAAAATGTGTATGACGAATTGTGTGTTTTACCGAGCTCTGTATGCTTTAGTAGTAAGTTTTGTCATCTTACGGTTTACCTGTTATGCAAAGTTCATCAAGAATGAAGCGCTATTTAGAAGCTATTTGCATTACATTTAAGATCTTCATTTTATTAATATCTTTATAACATAATGTTTTAATGAAAATCAATAGCGTCATTTTTTAGAAAGTAAAATTTTTCGAAACATTTTCCACGTAAAGACAGTTTGATTTGTCAGGATTTTCTTGATATTCAACCAAATTTGATGTCGAAATTTCACCGGAAATATTTTGAGGTCCCCTAAAAAAACAAGTAATTTTACTTTCTCTACACGTACCATGTAGATGGTGTTTAGAGAAGGTGTTGCATTCCCCCCCAAATTCAAATATATGTTTTAAGGTCTCCTGAATCCACAAAAGAATGCTTTTAGAAAAAGGTCCGTCTGTGTCCGTGAACACGATAGTTCAAAAACGAAAAGTTGGTTTAGTACCAAACTTTATATTTAAGTACAGCATCTGCCAAGGACATCACATAAAGACTTTCAAGAAAATTTCTCCCACCACAAGCTTCCCTTTACATAGAAACATTTAAAAATTTATTTTCTAAAAAAGGACTAACGATTTTAACTCAAACACCGCATATTAAGGATATTTGTTTAAAATAATGTGTATCTTGCATTTTCTGGAAATAGACTCTGAAGCCCTCTTCTTTCGTAATCTCTTTCATAAATATCAAACCATAAGAGATAGACAAAAACGTATTATACAAAAATGTAGATCTCATTTAAACACACAATTTATCATATTACGTTTTTTGTAGAGTTAATCGTTTCCAAGATATTCCATCTTAGTGATTTCAATTTTAAACTACTTAAACTTTTCTCAATCTGGATGTCCTCATCCGTTTATTACATCTTTTGTTTCACTCCTGACATTGGAAAGAGAACCGAGTTCAATGTCAGTATCAGGGCGACAACTTTTAAAATATTTGACTATCGCTTAAGCCTAAGGTATTCCCTTATTTTCCTTTTACTTAAAGAACTAACCGGCTATTTCTGCTAATGCTTATCTCGATTAAAATGAATCAGATAGAAGAATATCGCTTTGTAAGAATAGTTTGATTGCAGAACAGTTAGAGAAAAATCATGTGAATGAACATCTCAGATTCCTAGAAAAGGGTCCATGTGTGTCCGTGTGCTGTGAACGCGATAACTCAAAAACGAATAGTCGGTTAAATATCAAATTTGATATTTAAGTTCAGCATCATCCAATAATGCAACAGGAAGATTTGCAAGAACATTTTCCCACTTCAAACTAATCTTTACATGGAAAATATTTCGGAAACTTTTATTTCCTCAAAAACGCCTCTAAAGATTTTGATTAAAGTGCCGTATATTAAATCTACTTAGCATAGCAAATAAAATTCATATGTTGAAATCAATGAAAATAGCCCCTGAAGTCCACTTAATTCCGAGTGACCTTTCTATAATTAGTAAACCGTAAGAGATAGACAAAAAGTTACTCCGGAAAAAAATGTTGATCTCGTTAAAGTACACCATTTATGTGATTTTTTTTTTTTTTTTGCAGAGTTAACCGTTTCCGAGATATTCCTTGTTATTGGTTTCAGTTGTAAACAACTTAGTTTTTTTTTTTAAACAGCAACTCATCTCCGTTCCAATTGTCTTTATTTCACTTCTGACAATCTAAAGAGAATCGAATTCCAATTGTTTCACATAGCGAGCTGTTTTTAAAGGTCTGACTATTGCTTTAGGCTTACGTATTCCCCTATTTCCCTTCTGCTTAGAAGGAAGCACGTAATAAGAGAATTTCTGCTAATGTTTATCTTGATTAGAATGAAGTGCACAGGAATAAGCGTCGCCCTCCGTGGTGCAATGGTTACCATGCTGACTTCATATACCCAAGGTCGCGGGTTCAAACCCGGCGGAGGATGATGGATTTTTTCGGGTGTAAAATCCTTAGCATGGCTTCCTTCGGAAGGGAAGTAAAGCCGTTGGTCCCGTATCGTAGATTTACGGCACGTAAAAGAACATCAAGCCTGATAGGCCTCTGAGCAAAATTAAACGGTCTTTGACGCCCAATTTAGTACGGGACGCTGAGAACCACAGTAGTTAAAGAGCGTCCATAAATAACAAAAAGAAAAAAAAAATATTTTCTAAGAATAGTTTGTTTACAAAACCGGTAGAGAAAGGCACGTGAATGTAATACATACGATTTTAGAAACAGATCCCCGCGCGTGTGAACAGTAAAGCACAAACACGAAAATTCGGTTAATTATCAAACTTGATTTTTAAGTTCTATATTTCCTAATGATGCGAAATGACGATTTTAAAGAAAATCCTCCCCCACACCAAAAACAAAAAAAAAAACATGGAAAATTTTCGAAAATTTTGAGTTTCTCAAAAATAGCTCCACCCATTTTGATTAAAAGACCACATGTTCAAGATATTTTCTTAGAAATTGAACTATATATCTGGTAAACTGTAAGAGACAGACTAAACTTAAAACACAAAGATGTAGATCTCGTTAAATCACAGCATTTATTTGGTGCAGCTAACCTTTCCCGGGATACTCCTTGTTATTCCAACGTGGTTTGTCATCGGCTTCATCTCTCCTTTGTTTTATTCCCAGCTATGTAAAGAGAACTGAAGCACGATTGTATCATTTGCGCGATCCGCATTTAAAACATTTGATATCGCTTTAGCCTGGTGTATTGCCTTGTCTACCTTTACTTATAAGGAAATAAGTAATACGACCATTTCTAGTAACGTTTATCTCGAATAGCGTGATATAGATAGAAGAGGAGTCTCTTGTAACAATAGTTTGTTTGCAGAACAGACAGTTAAAGTCAAGTGAATGGAACACATCGTTTTTTTTTTTGTTTTTTTTAACGTCCTTTAACCTGGTAAGTCATATCGGACGAATGTTGAAATCGGTGAAATATGTTCAAATGAGCTCGGCATCAATGGGGCTTAAAGTTACTCGATATTCGTCTTCTGAGGATAAGGGAAAACCACGAAAAACCCTTATCCGAGTAACTCATGCTAACGGAGATTCGAACTCGGCAGCTTTTGAATGTGATGCTCTACCCCCACATTACACAGGCGGGCCACACACATACACATACAAGCGCATGTGGGCCTTTTTCTAATGTTTTTATCCAGGGGACCCCAAAACGTATATTTCCAGTGGAATCCCGGTATCGAATTTTTGGAAGAAATACCATACCTTCTCTACCTAAGTACTAGGCACAGAAATTAAAAACGGAATCGCGATAGTCATATTTTATAGAACTGGACGCTATCTGCTTGCATTAGAGTTGCATAGTGTTTCCATGACATCGCGAGAAGCAACTGAAAATCGACAGTAATTCAAAATAACCATTAAAATCGAATATTCTGGAAGTAGCTCAAAAAGTAATAAATAAATTGTGTATTTTGAATAGAGTTAAACTTTTTGTACAATGTGTTCTTGTCATTCGCCTAAAGTGTACCAGTTGCACAAAATTGTATAAATTTCCTCCCGACAGAAGAGGGCTTCATAAGCTATTACCACAAATTGGAGATATACATTTTATTTTTCCTGTGCATATTTTTAACATGTGGTATTTTGTTAAATCGTTATCCATTTTTTGAGAAAATAAAAAAAAAATCGAAAGATGTTCCATGCAAATAGTAGTTAGGGGTGTGAGGATATTCTTGAATTATCCATGTCAAAATTTGAAAGGTACTGAATTTAAATGCCAAGTTTGTATTTATCCAATACTCGTTTTTTGAGTTATGCTGTTCACACCTGTCGAAAAAACGCACATGGACGTTTTTCTAGAAATTTCATTTTTTTAATTCGGTGTCTAAAAGCTTGTATTTTCAGTGAAATCTGTGTATCAAAATTTTGGAGAAATGCAATGCCATCTCTGCCTACCATGTACATACGTGTAGAGAAAGTAAAATAAGGGAAACTTGAACTAAACTAGTCACTGATTTTTCTAGCTTTATAACAACTTCTGTACGTATTGTATAATATAACTAATTGCTTGGAGTATGTCCAATCCGTACAGCTGGAATCATTTCACGAGGTAATTTATTTAAGTGGTAAAGCTATAATGCTAAGAATGGCATTAGGAGGATCCGTTGAACCGCCACTGAAATACGCCTTACAGTTCACTATTCCTCGCTTACATTTCCGACAGAAATTATCAACCACCCAACTTCTTGTTCCAGCAGTCCATCTTTTTCGCAATAATCATCAGCATTCTTCTCGGTTGCAAAAGTTTTATGATGTGCCTCATCTCCCGCTGGCGATGAATAACATTTTGCCTTCATTATAACTTGATTGCTACTATTGCGTCTCCAGTGAGTGTACTGCAACCAACACGACCCTTCTTGTGAATGTCTTAACATTTTAGTGTTTAACATGTTTTCCGATGGGCCTGACCGCTTTGTCGGCTCTTGTAGGTATTGGAACTGCTTAACTTCTTTTCGTTCAAATCCAAAAATTGTTTTTCAAGTTCATGGTATGACGTAACTGTTAAATAAGTGTTTTATTTTTGTAACTTGAAATAAATTCACACCTTTTTATGTAATTTAAAAACATTTGTTTCTCATTTATTGCTGAAACTATTAATCTCAAAATATCAAAATTCTCAAAATGTTGCGCAAAAATCAGCCTATACTTCATTTAAAATGTTTGTCAAATCATGCAAAACATATATTTTAATTCAATGGCCTTTTCATTTATCGTCAAAAACAAGAAATCTTGCATCTGGTCATCAGGCCTGATTTCATGTACAGCAATTGGTACTGCGTACAAGCGCAGTAGATGGCGAAGAGTTTGTGAACTGTTTTCCATTTCATACCAGATTCTCTCGCTGCTTGATTTGTTCTCCGCATATTTTCTAAAACCTGTTCCTGAATACAACCATTTCCTTTGGAAACATTGCTGGTCACCGAAAACTGATTACACCGCTTCTTCATAATTTTGAAAGCTGGATGATTCCAAATGTACAGACGACGAAAGTTTCATTGCATTTGAGTAATTCATATTATTTCTGCATACCAGCGCAAAACCTGTGCATGCTTCTCTGGAACCTCCATTTTAGAAACGAATCTATTGTTGCAGCGTCACTTTGGCTATTGCGCGCACTAAAACATTACCAGTTCTGTTTGTGATCCTTCCGGAATCACAGCTGTGCAATCTGCAACGAAAAAATTTAGACTTTCAAATCGTTGGTCACTCACTGTGGTCAATCTGTATGTTTTAAACACCAAATGATCTCATTTCCAAAGTCTTGATACGATCCTGCTGAATAAAGTGGTTTTGGTCACCATTTTAACGACTAAAAAAGTAGTCGCTTACCGATCTGGCGAATGAAGGCACAGTGCAATGTGGATCGTCAGCTAAATAAACCTCATGTACACCTCAGTTAACAGAACAGATTATATTGGAATTTTTGTCCCTTTTCCTTTGTTTTGCATGTTTTCATTTAGATATAAAAGCCGGTGGAATGTTCAATTGATTCACAGACAGGAAATGCAGTGATGTGTGGAGAACAAATGCAACAATGGTTGACCTGGGTGGCGCAAGCTATGCAGTCATGTGAAACCCTATCCATACTGAACTCTTTTCGTTCTTTTCTAGAGCAAAGCGAAATAAAAATATCTTGCCAATAATAGTAAAAGTATCAACGATTTGTTTAAAAGTATTAGACATAATTCGATATCGCCGACTATGGAGGTGCCATTTCTAGAATCAAGCATACATAGCACACAATTTGATCTGCGTATGGGTAAATTGAAACATTTCAGTTAAGTACGGTTAAATATAAATAAATGTCGGTTGGGATAAAATCGCCATGTCCTCTGCATTAATATACATGTAACGCTAAAGTTGTAGCATGATCAAAGGCAGCGCATGTGCCGCGAAAATCGATGGGCCAGGGTCGATTATCAATGGGGTCGAGTTGCAAATTGTAACTGTGACCACAGTCACATGAAAATAATTAATTTATTTATTTAGTTTTATTTATAGGCTTCTCTGCCTTGAGCAGTTGAGTCTAGCTTTTTATGAAAACTTATGATTCTACTGAGTTGTTTATATATTTGGGTACTTTTAGGCTTCTAAAATTAATTAATTATTCACTGATCGAAAAACTGCCATAACTTGATCTGTTACGTAGTTTTTTTATCACTACAGAATACAGCTCAAGCCCAACATTTGTCAATTTAGGTCCACGGGCTCCTGTTCTCTTGCAGAACTGTAATGTACAGACGACATTTCTCTGTAATACGAGTTTTCTGCTTTGGTCATTCTATAAAGAAATGCTGGTTTGTAGCGTAAAATATTAGTTTAAAAGTTCATTTTTGCTTTTATTCCGAGGCAATTAATTATTCTAAGCTATCGTAGAGAATGTTTAAATTGAAAGAAAAAACCTGACGTGTTCCATTCTCATGACTCTCTCTGCCTTTTCTGCAAACGGAAGTTTCTTACGAAAGATATTGCTCATTATCCATATCACGCTAATCGAGGATAGTCAAATGCTTTGAAAACTGTCGCTATGCGATTGTCATTGAAATTTGCTTCTTTGCGTGACTGGAGTAAAACAAAAGAAATACGGACGACTTCCTGTTTGAGAAAAGCATAAGTGTTTTAAAATTGAAACAAATAACAAGGAATATATCGGAAATTGTTATTATATATAGTGAAGCGTTCTACCCCTACAGAATCATAGGGGAGAGTTGTCCTTTAGCATGCGGGAGGACAGAAGTAAAGGTTGAATTACAGAAATAACCAGTACTTTGCTGTGTTACATATTTAATATTTTTAAATCCTATTAAAAGTGTGAAAGTGAAACGGATGCGTTCAATCTCTTCTCAAGCAAAACATTCTTATAAACTTGGAAAAAAAAAAAAAAACACTACTGTTTAACAGGTCCAAACCATATGCAGCAAAATGCACTAAAAATACACTCCAGTTGTGTTTAGCAATTAACTCTAAAATTTACTAAAGGATTTGATAATAAGCAAGAGCGAATTGAATTTACAACAGAAAACTGTGAAAACTAAAATAGGATATAAATGAATAAGTGTACACTAATAATTGCATAATAAAAAAAAAACTGACCACTCTGAAGCTAGCTTTCGATAATGAACAGCACATAAACTTGTAACTTTAATTATTATAAGCTGCTTCTTCTTCGGACATACCGTCAGGAAAAAAACAACAACAAAAAACACAAAACACAATACCAGTAATCAGGGCCAAGATCTCCGACTAGTAAATAAATGAACAAAATTATCCCTAGTCAGAACGGTACACACAAGGCAAGGTTAAATTCACTTTAACTGAAACGCTAGAACGCCCCCCCCCAGATTTTGTAAAGACAAAACCGCAGATAGTGCCCAAATGTGGTTTAAAACACCAACACTATAACATTTAAATATGAATTTTTTTAAATGGTAACGGCTGTACCAGAATTTCTGTAATCAACTAAAGAGCTGTAACTTAGCTTTCTGAATGAAGACGCCAGAAAGCTATTTAAGTAAAATTACTTCACTTTAAACACACAGATCAAGGTATGTACAATTGTATCAAGCTTAACTTCTAAAATATAGTTTAAAAATAACCATTAGACTAGAATTATTTACACTGTAAAGGATAAATTAAGATAACTTTGGCTGAAGCACAAAGTAAACCAAAAAAAGATAATAGGCGAAAGCACCAAAAGTCTATTAATTCAAATAGAAACCCGAGGATGCGGAAATAAAACTAGAAGTTAAATTAAAGAAAAAAGGCATAATATTATTTCAACAGTTAGGCTAGCACGTAGTCGATTAACTTCAAGAGATACAAGAGCTCTAGAAACTATAAAATTGAACTGTAAATTGCTTCACTATTGAAACAACCATTCAGTAAGAAATTAAACTCCGTATTTAAATCAGAACTAACTACTACAAATTGGTAAAATTAAAATAAACTGCAAGCAACAATTTTTCACAGTATTGAGAGAAAATTTCGATAATTTCCACTAAAGCCCCCCAAAATAATTCAACAATTTTATACTAGGGGAAAAGGCACTAATCAAGTATGATTTGAACTCAAGCACTAGTCTGTACAATTTGGACTAAAATTTAAAATAAATAAAAAGCAGCGAGTAATAATTCTGTATTCAGGACTGGTGAACTATAAATTTATATAATTCCAAAGCAAAAAAGTTCAAGTCTTACTACAAGCTACTTTCCCCTTTGAACACACAGCCAGGAAGCCAGCAGCTACAGCAAATAACTCATAAGGAATAATTACACAAACCCAACTAGAATTATCGGAACTACACAGAAAATAATCAGGTTAACTTAAACCAAACACTTAACGAATGAAACATTTTGTAATTAAAAAAAATCAAGGAAACTATAAATTTGGTTTAAAATACACAGAATAGGACTGTATTATTGTAGAAATGAAAGAAAGTATCCCAAGGTTCCTATGCTCGGAAAACTGATTAAAGTGAAAGTAACTCTGAAAGGCTTCCCTTTTAAACACATAGTTGGGAAGGAACAAAAAGCGAAATTTACTTTCCGAAATATGGTAGCAAACAATTCAATTACCCAAACTCAGTAGGATCGCTGATGGCTATAGTAAAAAAAAAAAAAAAAAAAAACCTGCTAGAATTAAGCACTATCAAAGCAAGAAAAGTATATATAATATAATTTGCGTAGCCTGGGTTCAGGATGCGAAACATAAAACACATTTAAAGAAATTTTAAACTGAATTGCCAAGATTATATGGAATTATGAATAACTTCGTAGTTCAGCCAATTATAATTTACACTGTACATATTAACCCACAGTGTGTAAGTGAAAATCCGAAAGACTCAATTTTCCTACAAATTCATGTACCCAAACTAGTAGCGTGAAGAGTACGTTGAATGGGGAAAGATATAGAAAGCATCAGGTTTTAATATATGACATAAGATTGACATAAGAGGCAGAAATAATTGAGTCAGTAAAACAAAAATTTTACCACCGCAACTGGAGTTTTACAAAGAAGAAATATAAAAGCTTGAACTTAAAATAAAGCTTGCACATTTAACAATAACATTCCGTACTTCGAATTTCTATAAAGAAATCTTCTCACAAAATGTGGCGTTACAGTCTTATTTTAAATAGTATAAAACATAAAATACATATTCAATGTAATAAATGTGACAGGCGTATTCGTAAAAATATTCTAATCACATATGGCCAATCCCGAAGAAAATCTGGCGATTTTATGCCCATCTAACCGTGGGGGAAGCCAGCAGTCAGAATTCTGAAAAGCTTTACATAATAATATAGAAATTCAAGTTTGTATATCACAGCATTCGTCAAACGAGGTATCCCTCACTCTTTCGCACTCGTCTCCTCCCTTTCCCAGCACAATCTCTTTTCCTCCTCCAAACCAACCATTTCGCCAGCGCAGCTTTCCCCAACAACCCCAACACCCCTCTAACAAAGGAGGCAAGGGAAAGACGACCTGGACGCCGGAGTGGAGGATAAACGAACCGCTAGGAGCCCACACCGAAACAAGCCACGTAATTTTGGAAAACAAACTTTTCAATAGGAATAGCGTCTTGGGAACCTATAGCGGGACACATGCGAATACCAGTTGCATATCTACCGAGTAGAGACCGACCTGCATTGGCGACTGCATGCGCCGCATGTAAACAACCTGTAGTAATACGTTGGGGAACGTAGCAGTATACTGCTGTATATTACAATAATGTTTTACAGGTAATTAATGCCTTTGACGATCGTGCATGCTCTTCAATGGATATTGTAAAATCTTTTGCTTCAAATGGATTGCATGAACATTTGCAATTCACACAGAACAACTTTTTACATATATCTACGACAATAACACATGTTTGGAAACAACGAATATTGTAATGCCTCGAGCCCTGAAAGCTGTGGATGAGCTTGTGTAAGCAATTAATCAGAGACCCGTGACACCTGTTTTAGACCTTGTGAAAAAGAAAATGAAGTCAGTGTTTGTAAAAATGTTGGATTTTCAATAATGTGTGAAATACGAAATGTGCTACGAGGTGTTGCTACGGAAATAATTACGGATGGAGTGTCTTACCCAATAGTCGATGATGTGTCCTATTTCCATTTTGCTCCAATCACATCTTGTGAAGCGAAGCGAAGTTTTTCACAGTATAAAGTGTGTTTACCTGCCAATCGGAGACGATTCACATTTGAGACATTACGAATGTATGTTATTGTGTATTGTAATCTATGTATCTTGAGAGAAAATGAAACGGATAATTATGCTGATGACCTGTTGCACAACAGCAATTGAATATATGTAAATATTAAAATTGTTAGTTCCCGTATTTATGTTTACCACCCAACCACAATCGCCTTCTACTGCTAGTGAAAACATCAGTCTAGCACGCAACCACTGCCCCATTTTCCTTCTATTAGTAGCACTACGTACGCATTGCATTGCCAACACATCACAGCTATATACCATACTGCGCTAACTTCAATTCTGTCCACTATCGGTCGCCAAGATATCGTTCTGGCTATTCCCAGAAAATTAAAAATATACATTTTATTTGTGATGGAAATATCTCAATCTCACTGCATTTTATTCATAATCGTTAGCAATATTTGAGAAAATTAAAAATTTAAAAATATCTTCTATATAAAGGTTAGTTGGGGTGAGGGGAATTTTTCTGAAAATCACCGTATCGCATCCTTGGATATTCTTAAGTTAAACAACAAGACAGCTAGATCCACGATGACAGACGGAGGAGAAATATGGGGGTGGGAACAAACAGGGAATCTGGATCAAGTGAGGACCCTATTTTTGAAAGGAATTCTGGGTGTAGGGAGGGGTACGGCAAACTGCGGAATAATGAGGGAATTCGGGTCACATAGTGAAACGATAGAGTGCAAAATCAGAGCAGTTAAATATTGGCTGAGAATCGTTCACGGAAACCAATCTCTAATTAGGGCAGTCTGCTACGGTGAACAGTTGCGAATGGAAGGTAATTCGACGTGGGCATCAAAATTAAAGAAAGGGTTGGAAACCATTGGGATGGGAGACATTTGGATGGCGGGGCAGGAAAACAGGCGAAGTATTTGGAGAAAAATTAAGAACCGCCTCTATGATATTGACACAGCAAATAATTGCGCAATGCACAGAGAAGGTGTCATTAGAAGTATAGTCTGGGCTGAAATCGGAGTGGGGTATGGAGCAATACATCAAAACAGGTACCAAACTCATTAGAGAGGTGCTCGCGTGGATTAGACAAGGAGCATGGAGGAGCACGAAAATTTCTGACGAGAATGGTACGAGAATCTGTCCCATTTGCGAGGAGGAAGAGTCGTGGACTCACATCTTGGCAAGATGTAGGGGTACGGAGGAATGGCGGGAAAAATATCTGCCGCGATTTTTTACCACTGCGAATGTAGGACTAGAAGCATGTTGGACGCTACTGGCAGGCACGGAAAACATGGACGGGCTAGGTAAATTTATACTTAAGGCAAGACAGCTGAGATCTGAGGAGGCTGCCAATAGAGAAGGGGGGGGGGGATAAGATCAACTAAACAAAAGTGACTACATTTCTCTACATACATATATATTATGTCATACTTACGTCACTGTTGTGCTATGGTTTTATATATGTTGTATATATTATGTGTATATATGTCTTTTAAGTGTAATTTTCTATTATAAGAGGGTGCATTTATGTAGGTGTACTCTGTGCTTTAAATTTAAATTGCTATATTTGAATATCTTTGTATTTTTATTTTCGGGTTCACTCTTAATTCTTTATTGTTATTTAATAATGCTTTGAACTGTGTATTTCCTTTGTCTTTTTATTTTCGTGTTTACTCTCTTAATTCTTTGTTGTTATTGTTGTTTTAATATTGCTTGTAATGTGTATTACAAAAGCACGTACGGACTGTGGACCCATGCGATTGTTAAAATTCTATGTATGATATTGCTATGTCAATAAATACACTTATTCATTCATTCATTCATTCATTCATTCATTCATTCATTCATTCATTCATTCAAGTAAGTTAGGTATATAACCGACTTTTTGTTTTTTATATATGCTGTCCAGAAACACACGTGCATACACGAACTTTTTCTAGAAATGTTTTTTTCTATACAGAGGGTGTTAATACATATATTTCCGGTGAAATGTTGGTATCGGGGTTTCGAGAGAATGCAATACTTTCTCTGTCTACTGTGTATGTACGTGCTAGAGAAAGTAAAATTTAGAAACATTTAAAGTTTTATGTTGTACAATGTCCTAAAATTTCATCATAACCGACTAAGGTCTTTCTTTGGAAGTTTTTTTTTTTTTTTTTTTTTTTTTTTGCAGTGATTTGAAAGAAGGGATTTTCATCTTGATCTTGGATTAAGATTAATTTTGTTGTAGATCCTAACTTATTCTGCATTTGTTTTAGCTAACCAGATATTTTGAAACACCACTTGTACCCACGCTTTAGCATAGCATTTAGAATTAACGGTTCAAATCTGCAATAAATGTTGAGAAATTTGCATGTAGCCATTACACTAGGAAAAGAAGAACACACAACACCCATACATCACGGAATATTTAGAATTGTAAGGAGTTCTAAAACCAGCTTTTCTGAAACTTGAAGAGCTGATTTTGTTGAGATCCTACACGTTGATCCCTCTATTGCTAACATAAGTCTAGTGTTAGACCGTTTGTATTACCAAGTACAAGAGTTTTATTTAGGTATGTTTACACGTTTGAAAAGAAATTCTACATTGTTAATAAGATCTCTGACATTTTTATAGTTAAAGCAACTAACTTTAACAACAACAAAAAAATAGCACAGCATTAAAATTATTTTCTGAAGAAAAATGTAAATTTTGAAAAAATAACATTCTTCAAAATATTTTTGCACTGCTAAAAATTAGTATTTCAATATTTTTCTTTCACTGCTTAGTGTGAACTTTACTCTGTAAAGTAGAATGTTTCGGATATCATGATTGGTAGTTAGGCAGTTCACTTTTTTAGGTTCAATACATAAAAAATATTAGCCAAATTAATTTTAAAACTTCATATCACTGGTGATTTCTATTGTAATTTAATAATTCTACTGTAAACAGTAGCCACTTCCTTAGGCTTTTATTTGATGTATGAATGACATTTATGGTGTAATTTTTAGTATAGCTTTTGTTGTTTTGAAGTTTTTAAAGTGCAGACATTTTCAGTTTTTTTTTTTTTTTTTTTTCAGAAAATGAATTCAAAGATTCAGTATGACAAACCATTTCTTCAAACGTTTAAACTATGCCTCCTACATCCTTGTTCAGGTTCTTGTCCGCTTTTATCTATTCTCTAATAAAAAAATTACACTGTCAGTAGAAGCACTGACAACTCATTCAATATTGTGTTTATTATATATGGATTTTTCAATATTCATTGAACGTGTATCATTGTTCACTGTCTGAACACACTCACTACTGTCATTGAACTTCTTAGTCTGTTTATTTCCCTGAAACTTCCTCTTGCGTGAACGAACATTGGATTTGTTACCCATTTCAACTCACAATTGGTCACAAAATGTCCAACTGCTCTGCAATTTGTTTGTAAACATACACCATGTTTTCAATAGAAGTTGTTTCAAGGAGTGGTATGTCAAAGCCGCTATAAATTCCAAAGTGTAGTCTCTATGAAATTTGTTCTTATTGCCATCTGTTGACAGCCTGAAGAAATTTTTGAAGAAGTTATGCTAGCTCTAAGGAGGAAGAGCTGAATCAGAAAAAGTAAAGGGACGAGGAGCAAGGTGACTCAAAATATGCTGTCACGCCCGTCTTTCTGAAATCCAGGAGCGCAGCGAAATCATTTAAATCTATTTTAGTCCTCTCAGAGTCGGGGTATTTAAATAAACCTTTCATCATTTTAAATAGGAATGACTATAATTACACATAGGAGACAAAGCAGGTTGAACATTTTGAGAAAAGATAGCTTTTAAACGTGTATACTTACCTTAACTCTGTGGAGGTATGATCGGAAATGCTTGTCAAATATTACGCGAGGGTAAAAAGGAAAGAAATGTGAAGAATGTTGAAAAGAAGTCCTTAACATGGTAATAGATCCAGAATTGATGCAAGTTGCTCTCATTATTTTTGTATACGTTTTCTTTCCTCGTGCTTTTGGAGCTGTCATGCAGACAAGAGTGGTTACATCTTGAAGCAGTTTTCACTAAGATGTCCGCGCTTTCGTTCTTGGAAGTTCCACGTGATCCGTTATTCAGTAAGGTGATTCTTCTTTGTTAAAGAGAGCTAAGAAATACTTGGCATATCGTTCACATCTACCAATTTGTTCATGACATAGAAACCATTGGAAGTATTTTAATACTCATTCTAGAATATTAAAAGACCAATGGTTTAGGTGTACTTAAAAACGAATCTGACATGTAAAACAACTTCTGCGGGTCTAAATTCCGACACACGATCCTGGTAATCGACAGTATCTTTAAATAACAAATATTTTTTATAAAAATTCTGAAAGTAACAAAGCTTATTATAAATATGATTCTTATAAACCTCGATGTGTAACATTAAATCAGATTGACCCATTCGACTACTCGTATGGAAAAAGTGATTAAAATTCCATATATCCTTTCTGTAAGTGGGCTGTAATAAATGCTTTAGTACACAACAGTTCATACGCTTTGGTCTGCAACTCTTAAATGGGAAGGTAGCACAAATAAATTAAAGCGTTTCAAATGGTATTTTTTGTTTCAGCTGGGGAGGTAATCGCACATAATTAATGACTGGAAACCTTCGGTCCAAGTTGTGCTATATGATTGGGGTAATAACATTAATGGATCTTTAAATATTTTTGTTTATTGCCCAACAATACTTTTCAAGTATTAAGAACGGCAAAATATATTAATTGTTTATATCAAACTTTTGTTGGACAATCATGGTTACCTACATTTTACGAAGAAGAATGCAACTTTTCATTAATTTAGCTTCAGTCATTTTGAAGAAAGGTTACTTTAGCTGTGGTAATATATAGCCAAGGTAACTCAACAGCAAAAATATTAATTTATCCAATATTATTTTTGGAAAAATCCTGTAAAAGTTAAAGGGAAATATATTCGAATCCTGGTTACATATGTTTATCCAATTTACAAAACAAGTGTTACACAGGTTTATTTTGACAACCCCGTCGTCATCTAGACATATCGTACAACCATTTATTTAATCTGGGCCCATTCCATCCACAGTCGGAAGCACACGTTGACTCTATATAGGGTATACTTGGCCTTAAAATAGTTCAAAGTTTAATTTAATATTGATTCCTCCATCCTTTTGATGATAGAGGTACATCATCGACTACATTGTTTATTGCACGTTTGATTTTAAAATTTGCTTCATTCCCTCGAAGTGTTATTCCCTCCATCACGTTTTAGATACAGTGTTAGGTGATTTTCTGTTTTATGGTCCTCGTTCAGGCTGATATGCTTTGCATCTGTTCCTCATGGCAAGTCAGAGTTTGGAAGTTCTTCTTAATTTCTGAGCGTTTTATTTGGGGCCTTTTCTCAGTGATCATCATGAACATAAAATAACTTTAGCGGTTTTATATTCCCGAGCGTTTTGCTCTAATTTCAGTCTCTTATTCAGAGTCTAATAACGGCAGTCTAAACTACAAAGTAAAGGAAGAGGAGAGAACAGAAGTGATACTGAAGGTAAGCGTTTTTATTGAACTAAATATATTATAGCTTTGGAATAGTTCATGTTTGAAGAACCTGCTACCCAATCTATCGTATCATTTGCGTAAAAGTTTTCTCAAATAAGCAAAGGTTTATTTTTCCTTTAACGCTACTACTGTGCATTACAATCCTACATTGTCAATTATATTTCAGTTTGTACTCATCTGGTATCTTCAGAAAAATGACAATTATTATTGCTTTACGAATGTGACTTTAAAGTACTATTTCATCGTAGCTTAAGCTTCGAATAGGGCTTAAGTGGCGGCTTGAATTACAGTGGAGTTTTACAGGTGTGCCTCAAGTAATAAGCTGAGGTTATCTATGGCTTGGCTTAAACCGTACTGAACTGCCGTTTAAAGCGGTGCATCTCTGAAATTTGACAAAAATTTGTGTAAAATTAAAAAAAAATATATTTTGTTTCATATTAAAATGATAGGCAGCACCAGAATGGTTAGACAAAACGGCGTCTGGGCATGTTTACTCTGGGTCCTTTGGCTTCCCCCGCCACTCATTCCGCCAATTACTCCACCATCACCTTTCCTATCGCCCATATCGGTTTCATTTCATATTACCACTTCCTCTCGCTCATGCCTGGCTATGGGCCGAACACTCGTTACAGGTTCTTCATTCTGTCGTTACGTGTTGTTGTCTCCCCAACAGGCTTCTGAACCCTAGGCAATGTTTATAGGGGTGTCAGTCCTATACCGGTAGGATAAGCTGACTACATAAAAAAAAAATATATGAATTCTAAACGTTAAGAAACTATATCATTTTTCCCACTTAGAAAGTTTACTACCAATTTACTGAAGTTATAGATGGTAAGGTTCATGGTTATTGATTGGCATTTCCAAATTTAAACCTTATTTTCTCTCAAACGTCTACTCCAGATCTTCCACATAATGAATTTTTTCCTAGTTTGTTTTAAAACTTTTAAATTGCCTCTCGATGGCATATCATTATAGAGAATGATCATATTATTTTTTGGAAATAATGCTCAATTTTAATGAATTATTAAATTCTGGAAGACAAAGAGTTTTGAAGAGTAAGAAAAGTAATAGCTTATATACACTAATTAGGGCTAATATAAAATATATAGTATAACAGATCTATTTTGAAATTTAGCTACTGTAAAACTGTATTCTTGTATGTGAATATTCTTAAAAGTACATCACGTGGTTTATTTTTACTTGAACACCGAAATTAGACAGTACCAGTTTTTATGTAAATAACAATGCAAGCTAGAATTAGATACATGACAGAAATATCACTATTATTGTGCACAATAACTGGTATGAATTTCAACATGATATCTAAAATATTGTGGATTTTCCAAATTTCGCAGCTGTATCACCTTAAGCAAAAGAATCGCCATGCCACCTGAAGCAGGCCGTATTATTGATGAAAAATGCAAATTATGATATCCCATATGGACAACAGAAGACTATCTGGAAAGTGTGGAATAAGAGCCATTGTCATGTATGGAAAGACCAAGAATCAATGAGAAATTTTGATTGAATAAACAGTCGGCAATGGTGGTACAAAAAATGAATCCTGATACACATAAACATGAAACCGACTGGCATACAACATTTAATTTTAAATGTATATTTTATGCCTTTATTGTACACATTATGAACTCATTGCCGCTGCAACTATAACGTGTTTCTTTATAATTTAGTCATAAAGCCTTTCGTCATAAGCAATGCCTCTACAGAATGAGTGAAAAACTTCCGAACCGGCTGCACGGCTTTTTTTCCACTGGGCGTGTGGACACGTGATTCCGCACTGTTGCTGTAAATAAGGTTTCGCTTCTGTCGCAGTTTTGCTCCGCTCTTGAAGTGCAGTATTTATTTGGCAGTGATATGGTGTAGTTCAGTTATTACGAGTGATTTATTACTTTGTCTTGTACGTCACAAAGTGTATTATGGCTCGGCATATGTATTCTACTGCAAAACGTGTATTTATTTATTTATTTATTTATTTATTTATTTATGATTCGTGTGCCATAACTCGGTCAGCTCGCCAAAGTGAAAGTACGATTTTCAGCAAGATTTCCAGGTGTAAAAGTTCCAGGCGAACAACAATCCATGAACTTTGCAATACATTGATTCCGCAGGAAGTGTTCAGGCTAAGAAATCTAAAAGATGACGGTTCTTACCGAAGAAACATTAGGCGACATCGTTTTGAGAATATCCCCAAAATCGCTTAGGCGTCTTTCACAACAAGCAGGGGTTTTTATGGCTCTGTGCGAAGAGGTACTAAGCTGCTGAAGTTAAAACCTATAAAATAAGTGTAACACATGCTCTTCAACAAGGTGATCCTGTAATTCGTAACACATTTTGTTAGTGGACCTTTAATGGCGAAATAGACCCACATTTAATATTTTTTACGGACGAGGCTTGGTTCCTCTTTCATGGATATGTGTGTACGCAAAATAATCGTTGTTGGAACACGGTACAACCTAATATTGTTCATGAAGTACGCATCCCTTCATGACGAAAAACATTATGTATGGTGCGCCATTAGCGGAGAAAGTTATAGGGCCAATTTGTTTTCAAATCAGCAGTTTTTTGAAATGCTTTTATTTTGTTTTGTTTGTTGTCAATTTCCAGGATCATATCAGCGCTGCCAGTGTGCCGAAATTTCGTCCCACAGGAGTTCTTTAACATGCTAGTAAATCTACTGACACGGGGCTGTAGCTTTTAAACACATTTAAAAACCATCGGTCTGGGACGGATTTTAACCTGAGACCTCGAACTAGAAGGCTAGCGCCTAACCAACTGAACCACCCAGACCGACAGGAGTCAATAATTGATGCCCGTACATACGTGAATAAAATTTCCCTCCCTACCCTTTTTAGAGAATTAACAGACAGTAAACGTGATTTGGCGTTTTTCAAAAGAATCAGCTCGTACGGCTCATCTTTCGATGACAACAATTGAAACTGTGTTTCAGGACAGAATTATTAGTACAGATTTGTAACACCCTTGGTCCCGTGATCTAACCTCCTTAGATTTCTATCTCTGGGGTAACTTAAAACATAAAGTGTATAAGACAAATCCATACACCCTGGAAGAATTAAAACAAAATATCCGACAGGAAATTGCCAGCATTTCTCAAGGTGAACTACGGCGAGTGATGGAGTTTCCTAAAGAGGTGCAAAAAATATGTGGACAACGACGGTGGCCAGTTTCAGCATCTCCTTTTATAAAGATGGTAAGTAAAGCCTTTAAAAGCTCGTAACAATTGCGATTCAGGTTATATGCAGGAGGAAGGATGCTAATTGCAGCTAGATATTTTCCAGCACCTCTTAATCTACTGCTTACAGAATTGTCAAAACTGTTTCACACCATTCAAAGCTACTGTTCACGTCGAAATTTTCCCCATACGGTTTGATTTTCTTACTCCATGACTATTTGTCCAATTGCTTGCACACTTCAATAAAATACTAATCGCGCACGTTTTCTTGGTCGCCCGATTCCCTAGTCTTCATTTGGCAGGTTTCGCGCAATTTAGGACGCAAAGCAGAGCAACAACATTGAGATACGAAGTACGCTATACACTGTGACATCTAGTGTCTTCAATGCTAAGGTTTCACACTGTCTGTGGCTTCCAGAGTTTACACACATGCATGTGCGCTATGTTTCATTTAATAATTCAGCTAGTTCGCTACAAATTAGATAACGTATTCACCATATTGGCTGAGGGCCTCAATCAAAGTAACTTTCTTTGGTTAACAACATTGCGGAAAGAGAGGCAGGCGACCTGTCTCTTCTTCTTCCGGCCCTGCGTCTAGCACCCAAGAAAAAGTGCGTACTAGTACTTCAGGTGCTTCACAATTTCTAAGAGAGTATTGGTTTCTTGAGAAGGAAATAAAGGCCTGCACTACGTTTTGACTCTTGATAGTTCGGCCATTTTAAATATATGCTGCTGGATAATGTACAAAAGCTTATTTTAGAAACAGCGTCAGCATAAATGATACGGACACACACAATTCGCATGCGCAAACGGCATCAACTTTACCGTTCCTTGGAGTTGTCCAGCTCAGTAGTGCATAACTATGGATAGTTGAAGCTCGTTAAATTTAATCCCAAACGCTGTCCGGCTTAAGCGGGTCCTTAGTTTACCGAAACTTCGGCGTAGGGTTAAACTGCGAAACTACAGGCACAGTGCAATATAATGAAAGGATAAAGAAAGAGAGAAGGAAGAAATGCCTACATAAAATATCTGATGTGTTACACTCGCAAGATTTCTCTAGCTGCTCTACAAACAAACTTCTTACAAAATATTCTTCTTCTTTCTACACCATGCTAATCGAGATACACATTAACAGAATGTACTTATTACTTAATTCCTTATAAGTAGAAGGAAACCAAAGGAATGCGCTATGCTAAAGTGATAATATCATATTTTAAAAGCTATCCTTATGTGATTGTCATTGCAAATCGCTTCTTTGCTTGGCCGGGGTAGAACAAAAGAAAAGTATAAGTGCTTCATAATTGAAACCAATAACAAGGAATATATCGGAAACTGTTACCTCCACAACAAAAACGTAAAGGACATAAATTGTGTGTTTTGACGAGATCTACATTTTTGTGCAGTAAGTTTTTGTCTATCTCTTACGGTTTAGCAGTTAAGCAAAATTAATTAAGAATAAAGAGGTCTTCAGAGGCTATTCCCAGAAAACTCAAGATATACATTTTATTTTGGATGTAAATACCTTTATTAGTATAGCATTTTAATCAAAGCCATTACAGCCATTTTTGAGAAAATCAAAATTTTCGAAAATTGTTCCATGTAAAAGGTAGTTTGTAGTGAGAGGATTTTCTTGAAAATCTTCGTGTCGCATTCTTTGAGGATACCAAACCTAAATACTAAGTTTGGTATTTAACGGCTTTTTCGTTTTGAGCTATGCTTGAGACACTCACACACGGACCTTTTTCTAAAAATGATTTTTTCGGACTTAAGGCACCCCAAAACATATATTTTCGGTGAAATCGAATTTCTGAGTTCATTACAATACCTTGTCTATCCACTATGTATATTGTACATATGGGCTAGAGAAAGTAAAAACTGGATAAATAACTGAATAACTATGTTCTGAGGTTAACAATTGAACTCTCTCAGAACATTTACCTGCTACTCGTAACGTTTAGCGTTTGACAGCAAACCTTACGTAAATTGAGGGCCTTATCGGCCTGGCTGATAGACAAAGCTCAATAAGGAAGTGCCTTTATACTTGACCCAGTTTAAAACCTTAAGAGATTCTCCCAGATACGTATTAACGCGATGTTTCGATAGTGATTAAGTCCCTACTAGAAGTTCTATTGTAGTTTATAGTGTCTCTTATACTCAGGTTAAAGTTGCTGACTGAGCGCTCAAAGCTTTTTACTAGATTACATTAAGGCAAAGTGGCAAAATCGATACAGCATTGAGAAGGGCACGCCTGCGTTTTTTTGCCGAGCCTTCTAAGGCCCAAATCTGTAAGTATTTCCGCTGAAGTGAACAACTGCGTGGGGCCGGTGATTACTGCGCTCTAGCATTACTGTAATGTTGCATGCTTCCCTCTTCAGCCAAAACCCATTCGGTCAAGGCCACCTCAAGACGTATTAACGATTTACTCCCTAGAAATAAACTTCTCTTGTCCAGACTTTCTCAGACAGTACTGAGCGGTAGAATGGGTGGCCTATTCCTTCGCGTTCCAGGCTTTCTGTATTTTGAGTAAAATAGGATTTATTACGTGTTTTAGAATATCGTTATTCAGCTCCAATTAAAGGTATACTTTGAAGCACAAAATACAGATCACTGCTATAAATACTTTTCGAAATGAGAGGTACGAAATTTGTCCTCTTTATACCTACGCTGACTTTCCATATAAGGACAAAGATCCTGTAAATGAAAATATCCTTAAGATATTTTCTTGTTAATGGGTGTTATGCTCCCAAAATCTTGGTTTAACTATTTACGGTTGCATTTATTCACTCATAGGGCACCTCACCCTCCGTGGTGTAATGGTTACCATGCTACCCAAGGTCGCGGGTCCAAACCCGGCGGAGGAGGATGGATTTTTTCGGATGTAAAAATCCTAAGCAGGAATCCTTTGGAAGGGAAGTAAAGCCGCTGGTCCCCTGTCGTAGATTTACGGCACGTAAAAGAACCTCAAGCCTGATAGAGGGGCCTCTGAGCAAAATTAAACGGTCTTTCACGCCCAGTTTTGAATGGGATCTGAGAACCACAACAATTAAAGAGCGTCCATAAATAACACGCCAATTACATTTACATTTCTCATAGGGCACATCTGTATGGCATCCAAGGAAAGAAAACATCGAATGTGCTCCATTCACACGACTTTCCCAAACTGTTCAGCAAACCAGCTATTCTAACAAAAGATTATTCTTCAGTCTACTTCATACTAATCAAGATAAACATTAACAAAAATGGTCTTATTACTTAGTTCCATATCAGTGTAAGGGAAGTAAGAGAATACTCTAGGCTAATACGATAGTCAAATGTTTTAAAAGCTGTCGCTATGCGATTGTCATTGAAATTCGGCTCTGTTTCCGTGGCCAGGATTAAAACAAAAGAGATACAAAACGGATGAGGATTTCCCGTTGGAAAAAGGTTTAGGTATTTTAAAATTGAAGCAAATAACAGGAAATATATTGAAAATGGTTTGTTCTACAAAATAGCTGTATATGACACATAAATTGTGTTTTAATGAGATCTAAATTCTGTATGTAGTACATTTTTGCCTCTGTCTTACAGTTTACCAGTTTGCTAAATTCATTCAGAATGCAGAGGACTTCAGGGATTATTCTCAAGAAATTCGGTATTTTATATACATTTTTAATCAAAATTGTTAAAGCCAGTTTTAGAAAATAGAAAATTTTGAAAAGTGTCTATATAATGATGTAAGTGATCCTCATAATATTTCTATGGCTAAATACAAAACTTGATAAAGGTATAAAAGCTAACAAAACATCTAATAAAACATAATAACAAATATATAATATTTTGGGGTGGCGGATTATTCTTAAAAACTTCTTGTCACATCCTTGGAAGATACTGAACTCATATACCAAGTTTGTTATTCAACTGACTCGTCGCTTTTGAGTTACACTGTCCACACGCACATTCACACACGTACCTTTTTCTAAAAATGATTTTTATGGTTCCCCAAAATATATATTTTCAGTGAAATCTCGATATCGAATTTTTGGGTAGAATACAATACCTTCTCTACCGACATTGCATCGTGCATACCTGCTAGAGAAACTAAAAAGACGTATTCATTCGATAATCTATAACATGTGCTCTCTAGAAAACTGACTAAGGTAAGGAATTTATTTTACAGCACATCATGGAGGCTCGCCTACAGACTCGGCTGATTCACTAAAAGACTACATGTTCACCCCGAAGAATCGAACCCGGGACCTTTCGAATGGGTTACCGCGAAGCCATCTAATTCGATAAAGTGACTACACATAGTGACTAATTTTAAAGGACGAGACAGTCGGTTTAGCTTGTGCATCTTCTTATTTCCATTCTACTCCTCGTACAAGGCGCTAGTAATAAGCTAATTCTACTTGTGTTTATCTTGATTAGCATAATGTAGATAACAGACTAAAATTTTGAATAAAAGATTTGTTTGCCGAATAGCTAGAAGACATCATGTGAATGGAACACATTATATTTTTTCCTTTTTACTTACAAGGGACCAAGTAATAAGGACAATTTCTGCTAATGTTTATCTCGATTAGCATGATGCAATTAGAAGAATAAGCTGTTTGCTCATATAGAGGCTTCATGTCTATTTAGATTTCATTTCACACCTCCCAATCTGATGTGCGCACAATAAGCTGAAATTCTCTGAAATTATATGACCCATGCTTCCGTACAGGGATTCGAAGATGTATCCGCGGAACTAATAATGATGTCCAAAAGTTGCGCACCAAGTGGCTTAATTTCTTTCGCCTGTAATATAGACACTCAAATAATAACCTCTGAAAAAAAATATAGCAGTGGCATTAATTTTTACGTATTTTTAAAATTAATTTCAAATTTGAATATTGCTTTCAATTCTCATTCAGAATCATTCTTATCTGATAAATTATAGGCAGGAGGTGTTACCATAATACAAGTATTGAGCCTTTCACTAAAAGCGGGAGCTAATTTGGCCCTTAGTGGGTTATTTACATTCGCCTTTGGAAAATGTATAATTCTATAAATGTACACATATATTTTTATTTTATATTATAACCAATGTTAAGATTGGAATTATTGCTCACATATTACGTAGAGGGGCTCAAAAATTTAAGAAATCTATTAATTTTGGTATTATGACAAAATATTAAAAATACAAAATTTCCCCAAATTTGAGCCCCCTATTATATGAAAGTTTTAATTCATGATATTACATATTGGATACAGTATAAAATAAACAGTATAGTTCCCAAATATTTTTCATTTTATTCTGCATCCAATACGAAACACAACATATTATTACTCTCATATAATAGGCTGGGCTCAAAATGGGGAAATGCGGAATTTTTAAGATTGTTATCCATGTTTTGCTCATGGTATAGAAACGTCATACTCCTAAAATTACTAGATTTCTCAAACTTTGAGCTGCTCTATGTAATATAAGAGCAATAATTCCGATTTTCACATTGAATACAACATAAAACAAAATGTATATGTATAAAATAATATGTTTTCCAAAGTTGGGTCAGAGTAACCCATGAAGGACCAAATTACCTGCAATTTATGGTAAAAGGTCCAATATTGCATTATAGTAACCTTAATGGCTATAATTTTTCAGAAAAAATCTTAGGTATTACACTCACATCATTTTCTCTAGCTGCCCTACAAACTTCTTACAAAAGATTCTTCTTCTATCTACACCGTTCTAATCAAGATAAACATTAGCAGAATGTTCTTATTATTTAATTCTTTATAAGTAGAAGGGAACTAAGGGAACACACTAGGCTAAAGGGCTAGTCAAATGTTTTAAAATCTATCGTTATGCGATTGTCATTGCAAACCGCTTCTTTGCTTGGCCAGGAGTAGGAACAAAAAAAAAGAAAAAAAGAAAAAAAAAAAAAAGACGGACGCTTCCTGCCTGAGAAAGCACTTTACAATTGAAATCAATAACAAGGAATATCTCGGAAACGCTTACTTCCACAACACAAATGTTGTGTTTTGACGACATCTACACTTTTTTGTGCAGTCGGTTTTGGTCCATCTCTCTAGCAGTTAATCAAAATTTGGCAAAATTCATCCAGAATAAATTGATCATATGCATTTTATTTAGGTTGTAAATACCTTTAATGTACGGGATTTTAATCAGAATCGTTGGCTATTTTTAACAAAATCAACATTTTCGAAAATTTTTCCATTTAAAGGGTAATTTGTGGTGGGGGGGGGAGATACTTTAAAATCTTCGTGTTGCATCCTTGGAAGATACTAAAACTAAATACCAAGTTTGGTATTAAAAAGTCTTTTCGTTTTTGATCTATGCTGTCACACACAGATACACACACGTACACACACCCACACACACACGTATCTTTTTTTTTTCTAATTTTTTTTTTTCGGACACAGGGGACCCTAAAACATATATTTCCGGTTAAAAATCTCGCTATCGAATGTCTGGGTGGAATACAATACCTTGTCTATCCACTTTGTACATTGTTCATGCTGGCTAGTGAAAGTAAAAATGATTCTCAAATTGAATGTTAATTTAAGAAAAAAAAAGTGACCAGAACTAATGAAATTACTGTAATTCACTTTCATTTCCTTGGCTAGATTTGAAGCTGAATACACTGAACTGGAGATGGTATCCGGCAATTTTCCCACATAGCCGTTTGATGCTCATGTTTAGAGATTCCATTTCACGCTCTATCTCCATCTATTGCACACATGCTCAACTCAAAAACAACGCAAACTTTGAGCAGGCATATTTTACTCCATGCTTTAGAATTTTTGGATGTAATCTTGAGGCCCTTGTGGGAATGTTTGCTTTGCATCATATGCCAGATAAGTTCTCAAGACGAGTAGGCCCTCTTGAGTGGTGCACCACTTGAGCAACACTCGAGCTTGCATGCAGTCATTAGTCACATTCCCGATGGCAGTTAGGGTCGTGGTTCATCTCAAGTCCATTCATGAATTACGCAGCCATTCTTTACACCGCCAGAGCCCTTGTCCCTTTCAAAAAGAAAAGCAGCTTCATTTTTATGGACCTACTTGAGTACACAAACTATACATGCATAGCCCCAAGCTTATTCTTACTAAAGGAATTTAAAACGAATTTCCAGCTTCTCATGCACGAATATTTACAGAAGAAGCAACGATGGAAAAAACACATAAGCCGCTCACATATACACTTTTTTTCTTTTGATAATCGATCATTCATGTATTTCACAATAGTTGTTTCTGTAATATCTTAATATAAGGATTTGTAAAAATGAGTATTTCTAATTTCTTTCTTCACCCTGTTTTGGTTTGTTATTGGAGGGACACTTAAAACTAAGATGGAGCAATCGCAAAACGTTTTCTTCCATAGATTAAGATCCTATGGCAGCGCCGTTGCAGAGTGGTTAGACCGCTCGCCTCCCTCCTAGGCGGCCCGGGTTCGATCCTAAACGCCCGCATGTGGGAATTATAGTGGGCGATACGGCATATGGCCGAGTTTTCTCCGGACCCTCCGGTTTCTCCCGTCAGTCATTCCAGCAATCACTCCATCATCACCTTTCCTGTCATTCATTTCGCTTTCATTTCATATCATCCATTTCCTCACGCTCATGCCTGGCTACAGGCCAACCACTCGTTCCAGGTTCTCCATTCTGTAGTTAGGTGCCTGGCTTCCCGACAGGCTTCTGACTCCTAGGCACCCGCTTATAAGTCCTAGGGGGTGTCTCCTATATACGGGGAAGGGTAAACCGATTACGTAAGTTCAAGATCATAACTAATAATATCTGGTCCCTAAAGGGAGATGGACTGCAATTTCCGTTCCAGGAGAAGCTAAGGCTGCTAAGAGATTCGTAAATTTGCCTAATTGGATATGTTTTCGTCCGATTCAAACCAATGTCTTTGTAACAAAATTGCACGGGCAAAATAGCAATTACCCCTGAAGAATGTGCGTTTCTTGACATCACTATGATGTTATTGTATACGAGATCTCGGGCCTTAATGCAACCTGGGAACTCCGCTAAGTGAGCGGGAATACCTCGCCGTTTCCGCTGATAAGCAAGAGGAGTAGAACGCAGGTCGCTCGCGCTATCATCGCCACTGAGCGCTGTTTACTTGAATTAGCCCCGTGTATTTCTGAAAACCTTCAAGCGCACTAAGGGTTATCTGCGAACTTGAAATACGATGCTGTTGGGCCACCTGGTAAATTGAATATGCCAAACGACCAAGCAGCCAACTCAAGAGCGAAGTAGTGTATTAAACAATCCTTCATTATGTGCGGATAAGGCTCAAAGATTTGAGCTTTAGAACTTTCCTTGGAAACGTAATTATTTGGCATTTAAAATATGAAATAGAAAAGGAAAATCTGATGTAGTCCATTCACATAATTTCCTCTACCTATTATGTAACAAACATTTAATCCAAGGCTTATTATTCTATTTAGTTTATGCTAATCACGATAAATATTATCATATATAATTGCTTAGTTCCTTATAAGTAAAAGGGAAATAAGGGATTCCACTAGGCGAAAGTGATAGCCTAATTTTTTAAAAGCTGGTTACTATGTAATTGAAACTCGGTTCCCTTTGCATACCCAGCAATAAAACAAAAGAAACATGAATGGGAAACTCCCGTTTGTGAAAATTTAAAGTACATTATAATTGAAACCAATGTCAAGTAATAAGTGGGAAATGGTTAACTCTAAAAATGTTATAAATTGTGTGTTTTAACGAGATCTACATTTTTGTCTATTAAGTTTGTCTATCTCTTACGGTTTACCAGTTAAGCAAAAGTCATTTAGAATGAAGAGGGCTTCAGCGGCTATTCCCAGGTAATTCAAGATATACATTTTATTTGTCGTCTAAATATGTATAATGTACGGTATTTTAATTCGTCCATGAAAAGGATAATTTGGGGCGGGGATTTTCCTGAAAATGTTCGTGTTGCATTCTTGGATGATACTAAACTTTAAAGTTTGATATTTAACAGACTTTTCGTTTTTGAATTAAGCTGTCCAAACACACACACACACACACACACATATGCGGACATTTTTCTGAAAATGCCTTTTTTATTCAAAGGTCCTCGAAACACGTTTTTCTGATGAAATCTCGATATACAATTTTTGGGGTGGAAAAAGATGTGCTTGCTTGCAGTAAGAATAACTATTGAAATATATTATGATTGCGATCTGTGAGTGTTGTGGATAAGGTAAAATGCTATTGGATATGCTCATTAGAAATGCTTTCTAACGTTATATCTAAATGGCTTATATTGGAAGGGGTAGACTTGCAAACGAATTTGGGGTACCGTTTACTTCCACTTTGGTGGCGTGTAGGTTAAAGTTTGGAAGTTAAACAAGATTTGAAAACATTAAAAGCCACTAGGGAATTCGAATTTTCCAAGCAAATATTCTACCGCTGAGCTGCCAGGATAAGACCCCTGAACACACACTGCACTTCTCTCATTTGACTCATTTCCCCTTGAAACTTCAATCCGATCTTTATTACTTCCAGATTCGTAAATTAAACGTAACTGATAATGCTGCAAGTATATTGGAGCGTTGTAGATCGATTTTGAAGCTGGCTTGAATATAAGACACCGATTAGAAGGGTTTATTACTGGAAATTTGGGATACTTCTACCTAGTTGAACAAGAGGATGAAGGAAAGAAAATAGGTAATGTACGTTAAAAGATATGACACAGGGTTTAAGTCTAGCAGTATAATATGAACTATAAGTTAAGTTGCTTTTACTTTGATCTGGAACAGTTTAATCGCTCTGACCAGGAAAAGTTGTAATACATAAACTTATGGTAGCATATATTAAAGGATCTGGGCAAAATGGAAGTTCAATGATGCGGAAGTAGTTGAGAGAAATATTGAGGAACAGTAAGTGAAGTGTGGAGAGCAAGATATAGACTGAAGAGTTACAAATAATAGTTGTGAAGTCTGAAGCGGGAATACGAGCAGACACGTTGTTTAAGGTGTGAAAAATCCAGCAGAAAATACTTTAGCAGTTGCGAAAGTGCACAGTAAAGTTGCACTACGATTCGTCACGGAGGTACCATGAGTGAATGAGGAATTATGTTAGAACCAATTCGTATGAATTCATCTAAAGGTATTAACAATCACGAACCTCACATTTTGTTTTACAGGATATATTACCTAACAGTGCAAATTAGGTTTTCCTGAGCGTCCTGAAGCGACCCAGGAAGCGGAAAGCTCCTCTGGATATGCACTGAACAAAGTAATCATGCATATTTGTGGGTATAATTGACAGATAAGTGTACAAAATTGCTGCAATTTTAGATTCCACTAAATTATAGTAGTATATGTAATTACCTTATTAAGCACCAAGTTATTAGAAAATAAAACTTTTCCTTTAGGAGATAGCTAACAAAAATTCCATTGGATTTCGGCACAGTTTTCTCTGCATTTACCATAAGTGGAACATACTATTCCAGCATACGAATTATAGGAATATAGCAACAAACAATGCTCAGTTTTAATATTTACATAAGATAACGTACAGAAAAAATTATGCTAAAACTTTAAGTCAAAGTACGTATTATTTCAAAATCTGTCATATCGGAATATACCTTCACAACATTTAACACTCCTTAAGATTAGCATATAATGTTAAGTTTTGTATTTTTAGCTAGATGTATTTCGAAGTAATCTGAATTTGAAATTAAGGTTTATATTTTTATGAACTCTAGACAATACTCATTAATAGGAGGGGATTTATGGTATTTCATAGTTTTTCTCTCACCATTTTTATCAAATCATAAACGCGTTTCATATTATTCTGATAAAAAGTAAGGTGTTTTATATTGGGCATATACGAGGGTCGTTCAGAAAGTAAAGAACGATTTTGTATGACCAAATAATAATGAAAAATAATAACACAAAGCTTTATTTGCAAAGGTACAGTACCTTACTCTATTTCTTATTGTTACCGCGCTACTGTCAAAGTATTAATGTAACGTAGTACTAGTTTTTCATTGCCGATGTTATACTTTTCCACCGCCAAAGATCCGACCGTGGATGTCACAGCAGCTTTGAGGGCTTTATCGGTCGGGATTTTTTTTTTTTTTTAGCTTAACGTCCTTTAACTTGGTTGGTCATATCGGACGAGGTTCGGGAATTCTTTTCCATCCAAAACTTCATTTAAGGTGTCCAAAGTGAAACGCCGCATTTCCTGAACTCCTTCATCAACATTTGATTTCAGCTCCTCTCTTAAGGAATGATGACTTCCAACTCTGGTCTTCGTCATGCACACTCTTTCTTTATTAAACAGTATGCACCATTTCTTCACTGAAGTCTTATATCACAGTGCACTTGCATTATTTGTAAATAAAATTCGATTGACTGAACATGTTGTGCATTAAAAAAACTTAGGACATCTTTGGCGGTAGAAGAATATAACATCGGCATTATAAAGCTGCTACCAGGTGATAATAAATGCCTTGCAAGCATTGCCGATAGTGCTGAGAAGTAAGAACTGTAACTTTGTACATAAAGTTTTGTTTCGACAGCTTTCATTATTATTTAGCTATGCCAAATCGTTCTTTACTTTTTGAGCGACCCTCGTAAATAGCATATTTTGAAATTTGTACTGTTGTGTAGCATACTTATGACAAATCTCAACATAATGTTATATTTTGTCCATTTTCATAAAAACAATTTTCCAATACCAGGATAAGCTGCATTAAAATTAAATATTTCAAGGATGTTTTTAAAAATGCATAATTTTCTTGGAAATCGTTGTGGAAAAAGTTTAGAAGTATTTTAAGGATATTTAAAGGTGCTATTTTCTGTGAATGCAGTTAATAGAACGTGGTTTCAAATAGAAGATATTCTCTGCCATCTGGAAGAAAGTAGCATAAAAACAGGCAGGCTTAGGGGATTTAGCGGCGTGCTTCATTAAATGCTGTTACGTTTCCTTTTTTATTTATTTTTGTTTGGTTTATAATAACAAGTCATCAGACCATCCCCTATCTTAGGTCACCTCATCTTTTTCCCTTAAATTCTTTGATGACGCCTCCTATTTTTATTCTCAATGTATATCCAACACACCTAAAGTGGAAGGTCAGGTCAATGAAAAATTGCGATATGAGGTTCGCGACATTGGTGACAAAATATATATTAATGATGTGGTTATGTTATACAAATTATATGTGAGGAAATTTAAGGCAAAAATGCTACAAAACATAAATTTTTTAGACAGACATAATGCAGGTTAAAGTAGGTAACTTAATAGAGTACTGTCATTATATGCTAATATTTAATCACCCAACCGAATAGATAACAATAAATATTAATCATAAAACCAGGTTATGAATAGCCAAACGAAAGATAGTGAATCACACACAAGTCAAATATGTAACGAGTAAAATGTATAACTAGATATTTTGTCAATTCTGTTAATATGAAGGATTGTGGGTTAACTTTAAGATTCTGTATGAAAGATAATACCACAGCTTAAACTCTTTGTAGGAGAAATCGTTAGAAAGTTTTTCAACCAATAAAGACAGAGGGGCGAGTCGCAGACATAATAAAAACAACAACATTGAGCTAAAAAGAAAACGAAGCGTGAGTGCTATTTGTTGCATTTTTAGGAATTAGTAATTTGGCGCGAATTAAGCACCTAAAGAGAATGTGGAAAGATGACGCCATGTGACATGCCAAAGTGAAGTCAATCAGAGGTTACTTATGTACCCTATTTACATTTCCCCCTGTATGATTACTGGCTTTACTGTTCCTTTACACAAACATATAACACCCATGCCCAAGGCGGGACTCGGACCCACGAAGCACCAAAGATAGACGCCTTAGCGAGCGTGGCCATGGGGACCACTTAGACATCCCCAAGGAGAAAAACATGCATCCCCAGTTCGTCAGATACGTCTTAACAGTTGACTTAAAATTGTGTCACTCGAATAATTAAGTTTAACTTTGTATCATTAATTTTTCAACTACGTACAAAAAATATTCACGTAATAGTTGCAGACAGCTTCAGTTAAGCTATTTGAGGAATTTAAATATTATATATTTGTTGACAATTTCGTTGCAGTTGAGAAGTAAATCTAAAAACTGATCGTCTTTGTAACATAACTCCATGGCACGACAGCTCACGGGGAACCTTGGCCTACCGCCCGGCCACTGCGTCCCCCATCTCGGTCCACTACAGACGTCATGGATGGGGTGCAGTATTGGAGGGTGAGACGTGGTCAGCGCCTCGAGTCCCCCCCGGCCGGTTAATGCGGTCCTCGCGACCTGGAGCCGCTACTTCTCCATCAAGTAGCTCCTCAATTGGCCCCCCAGGGACCTTACGAGGCTGAGTGCACCCCGGGCCAGGTCTCCCAGCGGGGGAAAAATCCCCACGCCGGTACCGGGGATCGAACCCAGGTCTCCCGCTTGGTAAGGATCGTCTTTGTGCTATCTGTAAAATGTCTTTACCTATCACTCACTGTTAAGAGATGCTTGCTCGACCAACAATTAACCAGCTTGCCAGAGCAAGATTAATCAATAATAAGAAATCAAAGACAAACAAAAGCTTAGATTTCTCTGATTCCAATTTAAATCGATTGTTATCTCGTGAAGTCATCGGTAATAATCAACACTGAGAAAGCTTCAAATCTTAAAAAATCAAAGACTAATAGGCGACACATAAGTAACATGACACGAAGCCATCGAAGGAAGCATTACAACATTCAATATTAGACAGCATTCCATAAATGACTAGAGTAGGTATGGCGTTTATCCTCCCCCCAATAAAACAAAATTTTTTATTGAGCGTGAAAGGTTAATTTTTTCTTTCTTCTTCAGATTTTGTTGTTGTTTTAGAAAACGACGTTCAAACATTGTGGACATTTAAAAACTACTGTGCCAGAACTTATAAGATTGACAAATCAAGTTTAAAGATTTCATAGATTTTTTTCAGTATACATTATTGTTTTACCTGATACTGATATCTTATAGTAATATTATGGCAATAAAATGTCCTTACATCGCATAAGCATTATGATGAAGATATATTTTGTTTTATTGGTCATATATGAAAGATTTCCGGCATAAAGGAATGCATATTACCTAATTTTTCGGTCATATGAACGTCTTCTCTTTCCCTATGTTTGGCTGGTTGGCAATTATAGCATGGAGGCCAGAAAGAACAATAAATTTTAGCTCTAAAATGTTTTTACACGTTAAACACAATGAATTGCTTGAAGGGGGTGTGACAAAAGAAACTCTGTAAGCAAGCTCACGTATGATGCAAGAGCCCAATGACTGCTAATTGTACTAAACTAGGACGAATTGTGTAATATAATTTCATCAAATAAGTAATTTTACCCTTATTAGTTGACCAAGCTTCGGTTTCCGCGTGCTCGGCACCGTAGCATGGCAACCGTAAAATGAGGGTGAAAACAGCACACAAAAGAACAGGCATCTATCTGCCTTGATGAAAAAGGTTGGTGTACAATTACAGGAAAACGACGGTCCTATCTGGGCGATACTTGAAGTTGTTTTTCTATTTGCAAGTGGTCTCTCTTCCCTTCATTTATATTGTTTCACTTCCATAGCCTACTTGAACTGCTCATGTCGGGGACTTTGTCTTGAGAAGTAACTGATGGTGTTACTGCTCGAAGAACGGCAAGTTTTCTTTGCGTTGTTTTAATTAATTTTTATTACCAAATTCACTCCTATTTACTCCCACATTCATACTTCCAGAATATATACTAGGTGGCCAAACAGCGCCGTTATTCATGTTAGCAGATAACCCTTCTTCGTGCGTTTAAAGAATTGCCTCGTTGGGCTCTCAGATTCTTTAAGCGCACGAAGGGTTATATGCTAACGTGAAATTCGTATCTGTTAGGCCTGTGACAGCAATTCTGGAATTCCTCGCAGAACTTGGAATCGAACCTGAAACCTCCGGGTTGAGAAGTCAGAATGCTGGCCACTTGACCGCTAAGGTACTCTCTCTCAATGGTTAACTTTGTGTGGCTCCCTTTAATTTCTGTGGTATTATTCGTGGCTTTGACTTCATTGTAGGTAATTATCGTTGGGTTTATCACTTTTAACCTCAAACACTGTTTTATAGTGTTGAACGTCTGCCTTTACTACATACGGCACCGCAGGCAATGGCACTGATGACAGATGGAATGAAGATGGAGCACCGGTGGAATGTGATGATGAGGGAAACCGGAGAACCTGGAGAAAACACGACCCTGAGCCGCTTTATTCACCACAAATGTCACATACGGTGGCCTGGGATCGCCTTGGTGAGAGGCGAGGAACATTCACTCCTACGTGAATACTTCTATATCAACTGTGGGGGACAAGGGATGACCCTGTATAAAGAAAAATTCCCTGCCCATCCGGAGATCGAATCCATTAGGTATCATTTGATTCCTAACAGATACTTCTGCAACTCTCAGTAATAGTTTTGAGGAGCATTGAGGAGTAATTAAGACCGCCAGGCTACTCGCAAAAACTTCTAGTCTTATTATGTATAGAGAGTATGACATTTGTAAACTTTGAGGCGGACGTAGGCGTTTTTTTTTTGTTTGGTTTTGTTCGTTTTTTTTTTTTTACTTCCTCTAAGTATACTATGCATATAGTAGGTATAGAAAGCATTGCATTCCAAAAATTTTGATGTCATGAGTTCACCAGAAATATTAGCATAGCTGACTGATGTGGTATATGACCATATTAGCGGTACGAGACGAGGAAGGGGAATTTACTTCAGCAAACCTCTCAGGTCTTCCGCTTGCCACGGGAAACATAGCCGTTGAGTCTCGAAGACAGACGAGGCAAACCGATATGCGGTTGCAGCTAACCTAATGCTTTTTAATACTACATCCATTTCAGAAATAGATGTAGTTGGTTATTTTCATTAGGTTTTTTTTTTTTTTATTAATTTAAAGATCTGGTTAGTAATAATTACAATTGTTGTATTCTTCCTCGTTCTATTCTTGTTATTATTGTTATTATTATTGTTATTAGCTACACGTATTAAATTTCGTTGAAATTATTTACATTGTTAAGGATAACTTTCATTAAATCCTGAACAAAAATGCATAATAATTTGAAAGTAAAAAAAGAAGTTAGCCCACAATTTAGTTGTAACTTTCGTCTTTGGGTAATACTCTTTTTTTTTTAGCATTTAAAAAAAAACGCGATGGTCATTAAATACTCATAAAATACACGCACGAGTTTTACTGAACTTGATAAGACGCACGTGATAATACTTCTGCACTCGATTATAAATAAAGAAAAATGTCATACATCCATTAGTTTTCGACATACAATTCTAGACCCAATAAAACAACTGGCCGAGAATGAGAGCCAAAGCACAGAAAATGACCGCGCAACGAAAACTCCAGCTAGTTGTGGAGTGCTGCGTTGGGTTTGGCTTGAATCTAGTAACTTAATTAGCCAATTATTTTTCGTACTCGAATGTTCAATTTTCTCCCGTGTATTGTGAAAATGCGATTTACCCTACATTTTTTTTTTCAAGAACAGATTTAGCTCCAAGCCAGAAATGGTGAAGCTTCAATAAAATTTAAAAAAACTAGACAGTGCTGCGAGTCACTCGCAGCAAGAACATGTACATGTACTAAAATAGCAATTACTAATTAGGACAACCGTGTAGAAAGGCTAGCCCCATAGCTGGATCTTTAGGGTATTAAGAATTCGATTCCCGGCTGGGGATGGGAATTTTTCTCTTGTCAGGATTATTTCTTACCCTCCCCAGAGTCTGGGCGTATGAATAAGAGCGAGAACGTGTGCTTGTAGATTTAAAGATAATAACCCAAAGATACAAACAGTAAACAAGTGAACACCAGTGCCACAAGCAATTGTTCCAAAAGAAAAAGCCGCCAATATGATACACATGTTAAAGACTGCATACAATTGAAAAAAGAAAACGGAAAAGTGGACTACTTCTGTGATCAATTGGTCTGCGAGCTGATTGCTCATTTGGAGATCCCGGGGTTAACTTACAGCTGAAAGTGGAAAGTTTTCTTTAACCAAGATCATTCTGTATCTCACATTAGAATCTGCAAGTGTGAATTTGAGAATGAATGCTCGTGTGATAACCCCATATTAAGTTTACCTATAATTCAAAGAGTAAAATCATATATGTTAATTTCACATAGAAACATGTGCGCCAGTTGAGGAATTTAATGCCATGCCGGCATGTTGCCATTGTAGCTCAGTGGTTAAAGCAGCCAGATAGAGACCGGGAGATTCGCGGTTCAAATTCTGGCTTCGACGTTAAATTTTTAAGTCTGTTTATACCTATCCAAATACATCTATGTTTAAGTCAAAAGCCAGCGATATGATCGTAGCAGTTAAAGGGGCTGTAAAATAAAACTAAGCTGTGTAGAGACCAAACAGTAGCCCTTGTTGCCTTTAACAATTTAAAACATCACTATGGAAAGTAATAGGTTCTGAGCTCTAGCATGATGCAGTGATGCTGAACTTGTCATAATATGTGCACGTTTATGTGCAAAATGATGCAATTTAAAAACCGTGTGCATTTCGCAACAGAGCACAGCCATGTCGATGTGTTATGAAAGTGATAAAAAAAACAGATTTTTAACTATAACAGAGAGCGGTGGACCCCTGAATTCACAAGCATCATTTTTATAAAAGTAAATGTGTGTGTGCGTGTGCGTGTGGACAGCATAACTCAAAAACGAAATACATGTTTTGATGACGAAAGTCGTTTAAACACCAAACTTGGTATTTGAAATGAGTATCCTCCAAGAATGCGACACAAAGATTTTCAGGAAAATCCGCTCACCCAAAAACACCCTTTACATGGAACATTTATTCGATATTTTTGATTTTCTAAAAAAATGGCTGTAACGGTTTTGACTAAAATAACATATTAAAGATGTTTACTAGCTAATAAAATGTATATCCTGAATTTCGTGGGAATGTCCCCTGAAGTGCTCTGCATTCTGAATGACTTTTGCAGAACTGGTAAACCGTCAAGAGATTGACAAAACTTGCTGCAGATGTCGAAGTTCATAGCCATGATTGTTTACTTCCACTCAATAGAGAACAAACCACGGCAACTGTAAATTCGATAGATAGGCTTAATAGTGAAGAGAGAAGTAACTTTGAGATACCGATACGTACGCAGCTACATACATACACATACGTACGCACGTTCAAACGTATCTGCGTGCGTACATGCATAAGCGCGGGAGTGCGATACACGTACTGCGTAAGTGCGTAAGAGCGATAGTTGGTGCCGGCGTGAGTGCGTAAATAAATACGTTCGCAGTTGGGTTTATACGTACATTGGTGGGTGAATAAGTGAGTGCGCAACAGTGCACTAAATAGGTGCCTAATAACGTACCTTTGTGCGTGCGTAAGTGCGCTCAGGCATGCGTCTACATGCGCGTACGTGCTTAAATAAGTGCCTACATGCAAGCGTAAGTACTTGCATTGGTACGAGAGTTGGTGCATGAGTTGGCGCGTACCTGCAAGCTTTACATACGTGCGTACGTGCGCAATTAAATGCATATGTGCAGGCATACGTGAGCGCGTAATTACGTGCATACATGAGCGCTTACGTGCGTTAGTACGTTCGAAAGTACATAATTCATAAATACGTGCGTAAGTTCACATGTTCCTAAGTACGTGCAAGTATGTTCAGATGCCTAAACATACGTACATGCCTACGCTAGTGCGTAAAAATACGTACGTGCATAGTGCATACGTGCGTGCGTTGGTGTATTTTTATGTGCATGCGTGCGTAAGTACATAAGTACGTGCTAAAGTACGTGGATAGGTGCGTGCGTAAGTACATAAGTGCGTGCTTGCAAAAACACGCAGAAAGTTAGTGCGTGCTAAGTTGTAGGAAGGGTGTGTAAAGGCATGTGTTACTGTGTGCGTAATTGCGTGTGTTGATGTGTGCTTAAGTACGTGCATACCTGTGTCCATGATTACGTGCACACGTGCGCAATTAAGTGCTTACGTGCAAGCTTAAGTAGCTGCTTAAGTGCGTGCATACGAACACACGCACATGCATATTTGCCTAAGCACGCGCATAAACCTTGGTACATGCATACGTGAACACGTGCGTAAGTACATGCATACGTGCACACGTACATGCAACTACATGCAGGCATGTGCACACCTACATAAGTACGTGCGCATATACGTAAAAGTACGTGCGTAGGTACGTGTAAGTACGTGAAAGTACGCGCAGGTACGTGAAAGAACGTGAAGGTACGTGTTATTACGTAAATATGGACAGGAAGGTGCACACGCACCTCAGAACGTGCAGGATTCTGTGAGATTAAGAGTAAAAATATGATGTGTTACATTCCCATGGTTTCTCTACCTAACCTGCAAAACTTATTCTTACAAAATCTTATTCTTCTCTCTACTTCGTGCTAATCGAGAAAGCCATTAGCAAAAATGGGTATCTCGCCATTCTAACTAGAAGAGAATAAGGGAATACACTAGGCTATGCAACAATCAAATCCTCTAAAAGCTATAGCTATGCGATTTTAATCCCTGTGCATGTCCAGGAGCAAAACAAAATACATATGTAGCAAGTGACTTTTGGTTTGAGAAAAGATAGAGTATTTTAAAATTGAAACCAATAAGGGAATTTCTCAGAAATTGACAGCTGTACAAAAAACACCAAAACTATATATGGCATATATTGTGTGTCTTAACGAAATCTACATTTCTTTGTAAGTAGTTTTTGCCTATATCTTACTGTCTACCAGTTATACAAAAGTCATCCAGAAAGAAGAGATCTTCAGAGGCTATTTCAGAAAATCCAAGATATGCGTTTCATTTGCCATGAAAATATTTTATACTTATAATAATTTAATGAAAATCGTTAAATCAATTTTTGAGAAAGTCAAAGATTTCGAAAAATGTTCCATATAAAGGGTAGTTAGCAGTGGGAGATTTTCCTGAAAATCTCATGTCGCAGCCCTGAGAGTACTTAACTTAAAGTTTGGTATTTAATGGCATTTTCATTTTTGAGCTATATGCCCACACCAGCACACGCACACAGAAAAACACGGACCTTTTTATAGAATTTAAATGTATTTGTGGTGAAATCTCAGTGTCGTATTTTTTAATGTAGGTGAAATACTATACCTTCTCTACCTACCCGTAGACTTAAAAAATGAGTCATCATTCCATGTGTCGATCGAAGACCTTCGTGTATCTTCGTAAGAAGTGTGTTCACAATGCACACGAAAAAAAAACTGTGCAATGGTCAGCGTAATGCTTAATTTATGAGTACTGAAAACGGTTCACAAATAACGTTCCGGTAGCCGAGAGGTTCAGAAGACCTTGCTTTCACTCATAAGTTCCTAGGTTCAAGTCTTGCACTGCTTGTCATTTTTATGTTAATTTTATGACTGAAAATAGAGAACATAATATTGCATTAATATAACTTTGGAATTTGAAGTAATAGGTCTATCTTTGCGCACAAAACGTAATTCTACTAACACTCGTGTTAAACAACTAAACAAAATGTGCAAATAAATATCCTCTAAAACTAAAACACAAAAAATAAACATAATGTCGGGTATATGAACCCCCAGATGGTATGACTGTCCTGAATCATCGGGGTATAGACAAAATTGAATGCCTGCAGTAATGTGGATGAGAAGCTACAAGATGCCAGGCTTCTTGAATTTGTGCCTAGAAGACCTCTTTTTTCCTTCGGCTATCTACAGGTAAATTGGAGCGCAGCTCCCTTTTTACCCCAAACCACACATTCTCACTTCTACCATTCTGATACTCTTCCTCTCTGAAAACCAATTTGAAACCTTTCGAGATGTATGGTCAAGATGACTATCCTGTGAAAATTTAACAATTCCATCAGGATACGTATCTAATCCTCACGGAAACGAAAATATTATCGAGTATTACCGTGTACTGAACACATTCTTTGTATCATCAAGCTGTTACAGCACACCTAAACCGTTCCTTTGATATCCAGCCCCGACACGATACAGATACGCGGCCTTGATGGAATATTGTGAAACCAAGTATTTTGCATCGTATTGGGACCCCTTTGGATGATAGACAATCACCTTTCCCTTACATGTGAAAGAAAATGTTACCTCGTCTGAGAATATCACGTTATTCCAGTTGCGACTAGCATTTTCCTGTTGGATCGGTTTGTGAAGGGTGTGTTGAGTATGTATGTGTGTATATATACATACACACATCGGTTTTATTAACAACACTTTTAGTATTTTTTCATAACATACAGATTCCAGTTTTTTCATTGTGAAAGAACTGTTTGTGCCTGATGCGTTAGCGCACCGTTCTGCGCACCACATGCTTTCGTGTGCAGCATATTGCTGTCCGATAGAATAAATCCTTAAAAAGCATCATAATCACTATCATATTATTAACCGCACCGAATGTCGTGTGTGAAATAGGTAAAATAAATAGCCGCTATGTGTTTATTCAACATCATTAAGAGAAAGGAAAAACATGTTTGCTAAAAGTGAAAAGCGAATCTGTGACTCTCAGCAGAGAAGTAACCTACGTTTTGCCACAGTGAAGGTGGTAGGTTAGTAATACCAAACAATACAAACTCTATGATGGCTTGTGTCGTTGCTGTTTAAGCTAATATTGATAGTTTATTGCTGAAGAAGCTTAAGTTATGTATTTGATTACCATTATTGATGTGGGTTAGTAGTATTAAGATATGGAACTTGTGACAAGTTGTTGCTGCCGCTACAAAAATGTAGATATTTGGGATGGTGCTTACAAGGCACTGTGCCTTGTAGGACTTAGGCGAATTTTGCGTTCCAGACATGACTCATTTGGGGGGGGGGGACGACGAATGTACATAGTAGGTACTCGGTAGAGAAGGTAAAACTTCACTTTTGCGTTCCGGCTGTATAGCTAAACATACACACACACACCTTAAGGGTGCATACAAGTTAGCTACAGTAGATATTTCTTTAGTCAATGACAGCCAAAAATATCTGTTCCGCCTTATGGAGAACAGTTACTCCGTTACGAGGGAACGACGTAGATTACTGTTAGTTTCAACGCATGAAATACCAAAAAACAAATTCCATTATTGTGGACAGTAAGATTTGAAATAGCCGCTTGAGAAATGTGTGCAACACTGTACATCAAATTAATGAAATGTGCACCCAACGAATGTAAACGTTACGTTCTGGCACATAAATCTCACAGAAGATACGAGGGAAAACCAAAGCTAAACATCATCGTTCCTGGAATGTTGTCCTTCACCTATGTAATCACACTTTACTTTGAATCATGTTTTTGAAGTAATTAAATAAAAATACTGGGATGTAGTTGCCGATTTTCCGCTTTAAAATCTCCATAGCAATTGAGAAGATAAGCAAGAGGCCAGGTTGAATTGAATAGGTTGCTACAACTCGTCATAAAGCGTTTGAACATCAGATCTGAACGAGGTCATGTGAGAGAATACAATTTCCTTTCAGCACTCCAATCCGCTTCGTTTAGTTTTCCAGCAACTGCGTGTTAAAATCGCTGCCAACTATTTGTCCTTCGGCCGCACAATGCTTTGTATTCCTCATTTTGTGACAGCAGCTACATACACTTTCCCTGTTTATTATGCGCACTTCATCATTTCCTGTTTTCACCACTGGCTCTGAAAGATTTTTTACTTCTAAACAAACGCTGCGGATTGAAGAGATGAGGAAGGATATACTTCTGTTCTGCCTTACTTTCGTATACAAAACCTCTATCGGTGTGATGATAATAATGTTAGTTAACTATAAAACAATCTCAAGACTGACAAACATACATGGTAAAATTTAAATAACGTTTTCAGTAAAGTTTTATTGTCCTGTTATACCTAAGATTTAGATTGTGGATTGCAGTTAATATTTTGATCTTTCGAACGAATGTGAATGATATTATGTAACATACGGTTCATAGAATCTAATGATAGATACTTAATTTAGATACATTTAGCATTGATATTCCGCATATCCTTGGCAACAGTAAACATTAAGTACATGCATGATCTTCCGTTAGGAGCGTGACGAGCGCCAGAAATTTTCACTAACGCAAGGCGAGTCCCTGGTTTCCTTCGTTTATTCGCTGTTTGTAACAATGGGGAACCAGTAATTTGAATACAAATTTGTTTTGGCTCGATTGAAATGCATTCATAGGCTCGGAGAGCCGTGCATTCATGGTTTTCTGTAAATAATAACTATATGTAGTTTAGGGCAACCTAATTTATTTACGGCGCATATTAGAGTAATTGCTGCAGGAGAGACTTCTGAAATTTCTAATATATACAATGTTTTTAGTAAATGTATGATTTATATCTTACAAGGAACCATAATTCAATGTTAAGAAAACTTGAAACTGATGTATACATCATCCGAAAGAGCACATTGAAGTATGTGAAACCGTCAAATATTACATCCTATTGTGTGTGTGTGTGTGTGTGTGTGTGTGTGTGTGTGTGTTTGCGTTTCGATTTTACAAAGCGGTTAAAATGTGCGGTGGGGTCGCCAGTGACCAATCGGAATAGAGTTGTTTTGAACTTCTGGCGAGAGTACAGCCGTGAATATTGCCAACCGAGTGAAACTGATGAGGACGAGGGATTATGACAGCCGATAATCCTTTAATAAATTATGTATGGGTGGTAAACTGCGGATTAATTTATTTTAAATACTGGCGCAGTAATCACAAAATTTGTAATAACTTTATACATGTTATAGAAACCATTATATATACTAACCTGAGGATGTATCCTAGTCGTGTCGGAATAAAAATAGTCCAGGTAAAAATATAAATGACAAATTATATATGTTATATTTTATATATATATGCAGTGATTAAACTATTAAATGTTCTCCAATAAGTTTGAAATTCTGTTTAATCCTTTAAAAATACATACTCCTGTAAATTATAATGGAAGTTAAAAAAAAAAAAAAAAAAGACAAACTCGAAAAGTTGTTGCATCAGCTATATTTTAATGAAGAAAGTTGGTCATAATTGTCGTCCTCCATAAGCAATTCACAAGCACTAATTCTGATTTTTCTTTTTCTTATTTCACAAAGTTTTTGAATCCCTTTGTAACTCTTGTGGTGTCCAGATATTCTTCTTTTGTTTCCTAACAACACTTTATGATTTAGCATATTGAATTCTACTTCTTCTGTTTAATTAATCCGTATCTATGAATTTCATTATACATTACTTCTTGATTTATCTTTAATATAATAATTTTGTATATATGTTTTCTTTTCAATTGCTATGTTTCTGAAATATATTCTAATTGATGCATGCTTTATTACCTTTGTTCGAGCTGCCTATTGACTATTAATATACAGGCTGTTTCAAAACGACACTGCCCGCCTAGGTAGTGTGGTAGTAGCGTGTCTACTTCACATTTTTGTCCTTTTTTTATTTTACAAAAAAAAAAAAATACAGTTCCGGAGGCTTGTCAGGACTCCGGAGCTGTATGACTTTTTTTCTCTCCATTTTTTCCAGTTTCCTATATTTCCTTAGTAGACCTTATTATTCTTAACGTTTTGCATATACATACACAGACAGACACATTTACAAACACAGAAACACCCATGCCCAAGGCGGGACTTGAACCCACGATCCTGTGCACCACGAAGCGCCAAAGCGAGACACTTTAGCGAGCGCGGCCACCGGGATCGGCAACTTCAACAGGTCGTGAGGTCGAATCTCACTTAGGGTGAGTTACCCGGATAATGTTTCTTACGGTGTTTTCCCTTATCCTGAGAAGACGAATGTCGAATAACTTTAAGCTCCCTAGGCCCCGAGATCATTTCATCAATTTCATTCATCGTCCGATATGACCAAACAGGTTAAAGGACGTTAAAGCTTAACAAAAAAAAAAAAAAGACACCAAACGAAGATAGCAGTTGATTAGCTTACACTTTGAAAGTTGCGACATCAAGTTTCGGACAAGCCAAACTCTTCTATTTAAGTTTTATGTGTGTTCAAAAATCGTACACATTTGGAATTAGGCAGCGAAGGAACAACGGTTGTCATACGCCACGTAAACAACCTCAGAACGTGTTATACGAAACCCACAACAAAACTCACATGCTACGTTATCCATTACTAAGGTGACCAGTGCCACGCCGGTGTGTCTATCAAACCACTCCTACACCACGCGACTGGGACCTTCGCTATCAACCGGCATCTCTCTTGGAGTGGGCCAGGCACGTGCCATTTGGTTATATACGACTGCCTAAGCCATGGTGATTTTATGGCAGTTTTTGTATGTGCCGAATTTAGAGCTGAAAATTATATTCACGTCTCACGTACGGTATGACCAACAAGGTCCACATCTTCGTTTGGTGTCGTTTTGAAACACCCTATATATGTATTGTTTCTTATTTTAGTTTTCACTACATAACATTAATTTTGGCGTTAAATAATCTTAATTACGGCAGTTTTAGGAATTAACACTTTAGTTCAATTACATTCCAAAAGTAAATTTATATGATTCAACAATCCTGAAATTTAATGAAACACATTTTCTATTTTCAATATTTATAACGACAAATTCCTATTTACTACATTTTGGAACGAAGTAAATCTATTTCATACAGTTTTTCACGTCCGAATTTTAAAACATTTTCCTATACATCATTTTGTTCTTCTTATAAGATGAACACAACTGTCTTTCCTAATACAACAGTTTATGCTGGTTTCAAAGACCTGCTAATTAGACCTGCCAATTTTCACCAAACCAGTGACAAATGGAAACGCAGTCAACATTCTTGATAATAGAGACATGATATGGGTTTGGGAATATTGTTACGCTGTTACACAGATACGTCGGTCTATGTTTTGAGCATTTGGAAAACACATGCCTGTCTGATAGTTATATTTCAGAAGCTATTATTAAATATGTGTGACACCAAGAATACAAAAGCAATCAGTTCAATAACATTCTCTACTTTCTCACTCATCTCGCTTCATTCGTCCGACAGTGTCCACAGCTACACACTTACGCCAGCAGCTCAAAATAACTTCACTCCGATTGGACACTGGCGACCACTGCCTGCACATCTTAAAGCCCTGTAACACGATAGAATGTAACATACGAGGGTTCTAATATTTCAGTGCCCTCTTTCGAATGACGTTGAAAGCGCTTTCAGATATTTTTACCATTGACTCATAGCCCCTTGTTAGTGTTTGAAATTTATGGCATAATAATTGGTGCAGTTATGACTGTGCATATTTTTCTTTGCATTGACGCAACGGCGCCTCAGTATAAATCTATAACTGAATTCCTTTGTCAGAGAGGCGTCTGATAACAAATCTTCTTTCACGTGTAATGCAAACTCGTAAACACACCTATAATTACGACAATATGCACTATAAAGGCGCACAGATAGGTAATTCTATACTGTGAAGAGCTTGATCTCTATGGAGCATATAGCAGGGGATCGTAGGTTTCTGGAAACACCCCATTACCACCGTAGCGAAAGCACACGTTCGTGTAAGATGAAGACATGTTGTCATGCTGACCGCTTGTTTGGGGAGATACACTTCGGAAACTCATTTTACCGTGTACAGCTTAAGGCACACGTTCCCCTTTCTATTCCTCTTCAGTGAGCATTACAGCCTTACGGAAGTTGCACCATACTAAATATAGTATTCAAATATTAGTGTTTGCGTTTAACCATTATTTTTGGGGAGGGAAATTTCACTCCTTTCTCTTTGTAGGTTGACACAGGAGGAGTTCTATATGTCAGTTATACTCGTAGAATATTGGCCATTATAAAACAGTATGCGGGAGTTCTCAGAAGGCACTCTTTTAAACACTTATCAAATAAAGCATCTACAACATTTATGGACACTATGTTGTAATTATGTAACACGGAATTGAATATTAGAATACCACCTTGCACAGATCGGAGACTATAAAGGGCAGGATAGCAAACTTGTTTTTTCTGATTCTGATAAGAAGTTACTGGATTATAAATTGCACTAGTAATACTTACAACGCACATTAAAATTGACGAGTAAGGCATATTAACCTGATATGCCTACTTCTGTCTCCATAACTTCGTGATATTACCCCTGCCGTTCAGTTTTAAAATCATTCTATAACTTTCTGCAACAGCCATAAAGACTTCCGAACACAAACCTTCTAAGTTGCACTCATATACAGGTTTATGAGGGGCGGTCAAATGAAACCGGGTCAGACGCCCAAAAGTCCCATTGTACATTTATTACTTCAAAAGTAATACTCATATCTATTAACACAGTTCCGCTACAAAAAGAGAGAACCTATCAGTTTCGTTCTTGTAGCAAGTTGTTATGCTGTGAAGGAGATCCGTAGAGATATCGAATAGCTAATAAGATCACCGGATAGTTACCAAACCGATGATCGCGAGCGCCTCTTGTCATGTCTATAAGTGTAAGATCCGGACCCAAAGCAATCAATGGAAGTACATGAATTGTCCTCAGGGGGAAAAAGGGTAAAACGACGACTGTCTTCAGCTGTAGTATTCCAAAGGTTGTTTATTTGTTCTTTCTTTTTCCCCCCAACCATAGAACAATAGTCAGTTTGGGATTTCAACTGTAGACATAAAACTGTATTGCTGAAGTCCAGAGTGTTCCCCGTGTGTTTTTCTTACAAACAGAGGCATTGGTGAATATTAGTTTGAATCGATCGAGTACGTATGCGACTCACTTGGTTTGTGAATTTGTTAACATCCAAAAATCTAAAAGAATGACACTAGAACTGTCCATCGAAGAGTTTTGTTCATTACTTTGTTTCATCAATGCCTTCTAAATCAAACGGCTATGTATACAGGCGAGTTTGGTATAGCGGAACTCGGACGGTGTCTGGCTCTCAGTCCCTACCTCTTTGTACAATGTGAAAGTGCGTCTCATTTCCTTTTCATACACCCAGTGTAACAAGACGCAGTCTGGATGCTACATTGTTGCCATAGCCTAACGTAGCGTGGTATTCCGCAATTAAATGGAGCGGTACAACTGAAAATCATTAAATTAAACGAGGAAGATGATTATTTAGAACGTACCTATGCATGGAAAAAAAAAACAAAAAAAAAACCTATGTATGTAAGTGCTTGGGAATTATTGCCCAGAGAAGGAAATAATAATTACAGAAATAATAAAAATAATTGCTTCATAATAATAAGCGCTGGAGTGTTTTTAAATTCACTTTCGGGAAAACTTCCTTTTGTTTTAATGTTTATAATATATGAGATTTTGTTCTACGCATTTATAATATTAAGACTGGTTTTTGCGTTAGAGATTTTTAATATTACAGATTTCATTCTTATGTTTGTTAATTTGTATCTCGTTAGTACAAAACCTAATTTTAATTACATTGTGTTTATTAAAGTAAAGCAAACGTTTGAAGATAATTGACCATAATTTGTGTTAACTTATGGTAATAGCATGGTTTATTTTAATGAGAGTTGTGCCATATTTTAGTTTAAAGAATAATTATTTAATTGTCTTATGTATAACCTGTGATCTTAAGCTGAATCTTTGCATACATTACTGAATGTTTTTTTCTTCTCTGACAGAAGTTCTGAAAGAAATTGCACATACAAAGAAATTGAATGGTATTTTACAACATAGGCATTTTTAACACATATGGATGTAATGACAGAATAGAATGCACCAAAATGGATTGGTATGCCATGGTATAATAAAATAAACGTTGACCGTAACAGAGAGTAGAAAAATGTTGAAGGCAAGTTACGTGGCATATGCTATTGTCATTGATTTTCCTTAACGCACTGAGGAAATACGCTAGCAAAGATTTGAAGTGATCTATCGAACGAGCAAACACCTCATTTCCCTCGAGGGAGCATACGAACCTGAAGCTAGACCATACTTCGGAATATCATTAGCTGCTTTCCGAACGAGCTGGGCTCAAAGAAACGGACAGTCTCAAGTCCTTACGTACCATATGAAACGAACGAGCAAAACGCATCTGCTGGGCAATTCTAAAGAGCACTTTCTTATTTACCTATAGTTTCATCACGCTATGGGGTATATTGCGATATAAGTGCGACAAGTGCGTCTTTGCTACACAAGGAAGAAACCTAACCCACAAATATTGTAAATTATTTTTTTCGACGATGGTGATAAATAGATATAAATATTTCGTGGGAAAAATGAATTATTTCAACTGTTGCGAATCTGCATGAAAGTCGTATCACTGCCATAAATGTGAATAGGTGATTGTTTAATCAGCCTGGCAAAATTGTAGGTGAAATGGCTGTTTGCGGTGGAAGATTTATTTTCAAACGCTGCACGAGTTAAATTAAATTAAAGATATAAATGGTAAAATTTAACTAACAAACATGGTTATATAGCCGGTATGAAATAACAAATATATATATATATATATATATCAATAGTAGGAGGATTAAGTATATTTTATTAGTATCTGTGGTGAAAATGAAAAACGTATATGATGCAGAAATTTCAACAGCCAGCGCATAATAGCTTGAGGAGGAAGTGAACAAAACACTATCGCCAAAAGCGCATTAGGATTTGTAGACCTTTGCGACTTACGTAAACCCTAGAAGGCTGAGATGAGAGGAGAGACTCAAAGGGCGATCAGATCCAGATGTGACTGCCGCAAGGATGGAAGGATCCCTAACGTTTCCAGATAAAACGCATTCGTAATCGCTAGCCTCGCTGATATAAATTCCTCAACTCCTGGTGGTCTTTGAGGCAGCGCCCAACCGAAAGATCCCGGAGGTTTGATCTGACTGGGAGGCACTCACGACGACATCTGGAAGAAATCGTTACAGAGCTTAAGCCGCTGCCCAGCCGCAACTCGCCAAGGACTGTCGCCTGGTGTAGCAACCTTGAGGCAGACGACAAGAAAGTGATGCATAAAGTAAATGACGGACAGTAAAGTCGTGGTAAAAGATGAATCACCCCAGCATTCACTTTCTGACCCGGGGAAACCACGAAAAACTTGTGGATCGGAACGGGTGGCCACCGGGGATCGAACCTGTGACCTTCCGAATGCCGGCCACAAATGTTACCGCTTGAGCATCTCGATCAGTGAAAAACACATGTGATGGAGAAAACACATACGTTTTAATGTTTGGTGACACTTTTTAGCATCTGATTAATTTACTTTTGAACTATGTTTACATGACCGTCGCATTTTCTTTCTTCGTTCTTTCATTCTTTCTTTCTCTCTTTCTCCCAGGAATATTTCAATAAATTTCTGGCAATAAAGGTAAGTATACGTATCCTCTATGGTCTGCTTCAGTAGGGGGAAACTTCTCTGCGCTCAATTGAATGTTGAATTCCCAAAGCTCGTGACTCACAGAACGTTTCAGAAGTTCAACTTAAACTTGGACCATCTTATAAAGGGGTGTGGATGTATAAATTGACCGCCATCACGTAACTAAATAATCCCGTCATCCTTAAGCATTGACCTCCTATTGCAGCGTGTAACTCTTCAAATTATTATGGGTCAATTTGTTTTAATACGTTATGGCAATGGCATCTATGTTTTTAAGTTTAAAAGATGAACACTTTCAACGAGTATATTAATGCATATACAGTCCTGCGCCCTGCGTGTATCTTAGGTTCCCGGCTACAGAATTCTGCCGACCATGCGGGTGCCTATTATATGTCGCGGGTTTATGACCGATGCACCCTTAACATCTGAGTAATTTGAGGAGCAGCGATTGACAGCGATTTTGGCTACGGATGCCAACATTCCGACTGGGGGGTGTCGGATGCCGTCCACATCTCATCTCCATATCAGTAGGATGATCGTCCACCTCTGCTGTGGAGTACGGGGGTGCGAGTCGTGAGTCGGACTGGTAAGCCCAGCCTCAAAGGGCTGTTATGCCACAGGATTGTTATTATTGTTGTTGTTTTATTGTTACTTAATAAATACATATGTTATTTTGAACACACACTTTCATGGGTCAATGCGTTAGTTATCGCCCTATATAAAATACTCTACATAAAGTGTGTGTGTGTGTGTGTGTGTGTGTGTGTGTGTGAGAGAGAGAGAGAGAGAGAGAGAGAGAGACTGGTAGTCAGATGTAGAGACAGAGTATGTGGGAGAGAGGGAGGCAGACAGAGAGTGTATGTGTGCGTGGAGGAGAGAGAGAGACAGACAGACAGAAGTGAGGGCTTTACAGAAACATAGAGAAAGTGTGTGAGAGTGTGAGTGAGTGGGGGTATGAGAGTGATATTGTGAGTGAGTAAGAGAGAGTGTGAGTGTGCCTGAGTGAGAGTGTAAGAGAGTGTGAGTGAGAGAGAGAGTGAAAGAGTGGGAGTGAGTGAGTGAGAGGGCAGAGAGAGTGTGAGAATTTACGTGCCGGGGATAGAGCAAGTATGGCAGAAGTCGGAAAGGTGGGTATTTTTCATGCTCAACTCAAAAACACAGCTCGGCTCCAACCACGTGTGTCATACATTGCTATATCACCTCAGTGACTCTCATGGCTCGCCGTTATTGAGTCCTTGGGATATGGAAGCTCCAATATTTTGCGTCATCTGTTCTGAATTGTGTTCCGAGGCCAGCTAAACATTGCAGTGCCTTCAAATGAATCCGTTGCAATTGACATGTACAGTGCACATCGCAAAACACAGTACCTGAGAATTTGCAAACATTGTATTGAAAATCACACTTAAGAAATATTTATACAACCTAAAGTGTATTAAAATGTATTTTACTTAGATGGTTTGAAAATTCCTTGAGTAGATGTGTGTGTCTTTAAATGTGTATATAATTAGATATTTTACCATTGCCACTTTTTTCATTCGGATAATTTTACAGTTTAGATCACAGGAGTTTAGAAGGAAGCTAATGAAAATGTGCAAAAGGTCTTACTGTTTCCTTTCAGTAGGCACATATGGCAGGTTTCAGGGGTGATTAAAAGCTTTGGCGACTGACGTCTGTTCACGAGTTGGCATGACTCCGACTAATTGACCGTGGAAACATTCCTTGTCTCATACTTCCCTTTAAACCTATTCACAGTTCTTCTGGCTTTAAAAGTAAGTGCACATCTCACAGCATTCTCTCACGTCTTACAATTACACTTCAGAGCTTCTCTATATTTATCCTTTACCATAAACGTTACCGCTCGCCTCCGATCTTGGTGGCCCAGGTTCGATCCCAAGCGCCCGCATGTGGGATTTGTAACGGATGAACAGTGTCTGGGCGGGTTTTCTCCGGGTCCTCCGGTTTCCCTCGCCACTCATTCCACAAATTGCTCCCTCATCACCTTTCCAAACATCAATTTTGCTTACATTTTGCCGACCCTTCATAACAGGCTCTCCATACTGTGGTTTCGTGCCGTTGGCTTCCCGACAGGCTTCTGATCCCTGGGCATTGACTTGTAATTACTAGCAAGGGGGGGCGGTGTCAGTCCTACAAATACGGGAAGGATATGCCGATTACGAAAGGAAACAATGAACGTTGCTTGGGCCAGGAATCCATTGCCACAGGATGTCAAAGGACTCTGAAACTTTAAATACCTTTCGTTATAAATATTAGTTTAAAAAGTCTCATGTGTTCCTTTCACATGTCTTTCTCCATTTGTTCTACAAATATACTATTCTTACGAGAGATTATTCTATTATTTTCTTCATGTTAATCAATATAAACATTAACAGAGATGGTCTTATTGTTTAGTCTCTTACAAGTAGAAAAGAAATATAGGAATGCACTAGGCTAAAGCGGTAGTCAAACCTTTTAAATGCTATCACTATGCGTTTGTTATTTAAATTCACTCCTCCTCCAATAGCTGGCAGTTAAAAAAGAGACATGAAACAAATAAGGACTTCCCGTTTGACAGATGTTGAATTGTGAGCTTTAACGAGACCTACCTTTTGTGTAGTAAGGTTTTGTTTTTCTCTTATGATTAACCAGTTATGCAAAAATCGTTCAGAATGAAGAGAAATTCAAAGGCTATGCCCAAGAGATTTAGATGTACATTTTATTTACCATTTAAATAATTTTGATATTGGAATTTTAATCAAAATCGTTAGAGCCATTTTAGAAAATCAAGAATTTCGAAAAATGTTCCATGTAAGACTTAAATACTAAGTTTGGTATTTAACGCATATTTTATTATTGAATTAAGTTGTACACACACACACACACACACACACACACACACGGACCTGTTTCTAAAATGCTTTTCTTAGTCAAGAATCCTCAATACATGTATTTTTGGTAATAGAGAAAATAATAAATTTAGAAACAGTCTTCTAATTTTCATGGTACATAAATAGCTGTGTAAGTATGTATATTTTTAATATACTTATTATCCTTCATAAAATCTTACTACACAAAACTATAAATCTCGTTAAGACACAGCTTATGTAAGATTTTATTATTATCTATATTATTATTGTTGTTATTTAATTGCTATTGTTATTTTTATTGCTATTATTATTTTTATTGCTATTATTATTGCTATTATTATTATTATTATTATTTCTATTGTTATACTTCTATTTTATGTTCATATGGATATATTTTACCTATATCATTGTTGTGTTCAAGATGTTGACTTCAGGATTTTTCTATTTGGTTGAGTGGAAGAAAAGCTCAATTGATCTTAGATTTGCCAAAATAAATAAACAATAAATAAAGCCCAGTACTACCAATGTTATATCTGCTAAATTCATGACCATTATCTTGGAATTAATTAACGGAGTCACACTGAAATGTTTAGAGAATATAACAGTGAGTTCAATAATCTACTTATGTTGAAAAAATAAAAACCTTTTGTCTATCGAGGAAAATTTAATTTTTCTCAATTAAACGATTTTTGATTAATTCTTTATCATCAATTATATTACTTTCTCTATAACTTCTATTGTATAAAGAAGGTACTGCATTCTATTAAAAAACTCGATGTCGATATTTCACCGAAAATATATATTTAGAGGGCAACTGAGTCCAAAACTATAGAAACTTTAGAAAAAAGTCCGTGTGTGCATGTGGACAGCAGAGCTCAAAAACGAAAAGAGCGTTAAATACCAAGCTTGGCATTTAAGCTTGATATCTTCCAAGAATGCGACACGATGACTCTCAAGAAAATCCCCTAACCCAAACTACCCTTTACATGGACCATTTTTCGAAAATTTTGATTTTGTTAAAAATAGCTCTTAACGATTTTGATTAAAATATATTATAAGAGTTACTTTTATGACAAACGAAATGTATGTCTTGAATTTTCTGGGAATAGCCTCTGAAGAGCTCTTCATTCTGGATGACTTTTATATAACTGGCAAACCGTAAGACATATACAAAAATTACTTCATTAAAAAAAAAAAAAAAAAAAAAGTTGATATTATTAAAATACACAATATATGTCATATACATTTTTTTTTTTTTTTGGTAGAGTTAACTGTTTTAGAGACATTCCGGACTATTGGTTTCAATTTTAAGCCATTTAAATTTTTCTGAAACGGGTAGACATCTTTTCTCTCGTTTCTCATTTGTTTACTCCTGGCAAGCAAAGATATTGGAATTTCAATTATTTCACATAGTGGCCGGATTTTAAAGGAGGATACTATCGCTTAAACCTGTGCATTTTCTTGTTTCCCTTATATTTAAAAGAAAGCTAGTAATAAGACTCATTCTTTTTATGTTTATCTTGATTAGGATGATGTGGATAAACGATTAATGTTTTGAATAAAGGGTTTGCTTACCGAACAGCTAGAGCTTATCACGTGAATGGAACACATTAGATTTTTGCCCTTCTAATTACAAGGATCCAAGTAATAAGGACAATTTCTGCTAATCTTTATCTCGATTATTATGAAGTAGATAGAAGAGTAAGGTTTTTAACAATACTTTTTTTTTTTTACAGAGATGTATAGAAAGTCATGTGAGTGGAACACATCAGATTGTCTTTTAGACATACCTATCTTAATAATGTTTTTTTAAAAATCTTATCTGCAGGTTTCTTTTATCCAACATTTAATTTTACCTGTTTTCTCGGAAACTATTGAAAACAGTCATTTATACAACTAATGCTATTCACATAAACTGGCATATATTTGAAAAGAAACAAACCCCATGGCTCGAACACACAGAATGCCACAATATTTAATAGTTACTACCAATATTTAGAACGATACTTGCTTTAAAAGATCAAAGTTTCCCTGTCTACAATTTTCTCTGCAGCAATGATGTTCTTCATGAAGTGATTTTTTGATAGTGTTTAACACCCGATTTTACTACTTAAAGCACCACAGGCGATGATATTGATGATAAATGGAATGAAAATGGAGCACCGGTGGAATGCTAGGCGGGGGAAACCGGAGAATACCCACCCCTGCGCCACTTTTTCCACTACAAATCTCATATGAGGTCGCTTGGGATCGAACCCGGAACGTCTAGGTGAGAGGCGAGTGGTCTAACCACTCAGCCATGGCGCGGCGTCTGTGCATGTCTACTCACGTCTACTCACCTCACCTCTCGTTGGAAAACGTTGAGAACGCAGCCATCGCGCTTCAGCTGAATTGTGGCGCGTCCCTCCATAGATCATTATCATATCTGTGTAGCCTTCGTGGATTATATTGTAGTTGTTTCCTGCTTGTAATTAGAGACAGGTCTTTTAGTCAAACGGGCGGCCGGGAGACATTGTCAGACAGAACCCAGGAGGAAAACGCACGCAGATAGCAGCACTGCTCAGTGAAGGTTCGCTGTTACGTGCACTTCCCCTTTGTATAAATGTATGCGGGAAACGTAAAACTACTTGCGTGGATCACTGGTATAAATATTTTAAGGTGCGAGACCAATCTATATGTCCCAAAGTGCACATTTTAAAGTTTATCACATGAATTATCATCTATCTTAAGCGCTTGTATTATATAATTACATATTTGGAACTTCTCATTGAATATGAGTAGTTTATTTATGAATAAGGGTGATTTATATCATTGTCTCACGTTAATGACTTTCTACCATAACGTGTACATCTGTGCATGTAAGAAACTTTTAGATGTTTTACTAACGCTAACGTTGTGCTTTTTATGCGTACGCTAACTTTTTACTCAAGAATGTAGTTTTTCAAAACACAATCACCTAGGGTCATTTGTCGAAAAGTGCAACAAAAATGAATAGAATGGGGGAAAGAAAGAAGCATAGGAAATTACAGTCGCCAATATGCTAGGAGAGCCACAGGTTACTTGTTATAATACATTTAAACACATTATTACACAGGCTGTGCTGTATAATATATAAATAAGCTATAACAGGCGAGGTCCTCAACACAAAACTTTATTTTAAAAAATGCTGTTGCGTTGTAATACAGTAGTGGTTTTAATTCTGGACACTTTTTTGGTTCAATAATCTTTAAAATTTGAATATTACATTCAACTCTTATTAAGGATAACTCTTATCTGATAAATTATAGCCAGAAAACCTTACCTTAATACAGTATTGAAACTTTACTTTAAACTGGAGCTAATTTGGTCCTTAATCGACTACTTTTGACCCAACTTTGGAAAATATATTATTTTATTAACATACTATTTTACTTTATGTGTGTCCAATGTAAAAATGGAGATATTGCTGTCATATTATATATAACACAGGAGCAAAACTTTTTGAGAAAAAACAGTATTTTTGGGATTATAACATGTCGGTACCATGAGCTCCATAATCTTAAAAACACAATTTCAACCCCTCTATTGTATGGGAGTAAGAATTCATTATACTCCTTGTTGGTTGCAGCATAGAATAAGAAATATAATTTCCAAATATTCTTTTTGATTTGATTCTCCATCCAATACTCTCACATCAAAGGATGCTTCAAATTGCGGAATTTTTGGATATTTAAGTTTATGGTGTTTAAATTCCATATACCTAAAATTAGCAGATTTCTCCAAATTTTGGCCTCCTTTAATAACATATATGTCGGCAATAATTCCAACTTTCTCATTTGACGCAATGTAAAATTAAAAATATAATATATTTATAAACAAATGTTTTCCAAAGTTAAGCCAAAGGGATATATTAATGACCTAATAAGCTCCAGTTTATTGTAAAAGGTTGAAAATTGTACTATGGAAACATTTTCTGGCTCTAATTTATCGAGAGTTATCCTGAATAAGAGTTGAATTAAATATTAGAATTTTAGTGTTAATTTAAAAAAAGCCCAGAGTTAATGTCAGTACTGTCGTCCCAATTGTGCCGAATCCTAAGTCTCGTTTATATTTCAGTATTTGAATTACAAATACCACGGATAGTAATAATTACTAACACATCGATCTGCAAGTCCCTGTAATTAAACACAAGCAAAAGGTGAGCCTCGAACTCTGGAGGTTCCGGGTTCGATTTTCGTCCGGGTGGCCACACTAGCTATATTTTTTCGTGGTTTCCCTGGGTCGGTAAGCGACTGCTGCGGTAGTTACACTTCTACCATAAATTTACTGGCCATCATTATCTGCCCCTGAAATTTCTTTTCATCTATTCGTCGCATCTTTTTCAGGGCTGTAGAACCATTCGACGGAGGTTGGTGCGCTGCGGTGGACGGTGGCATTTGCGCTGTGGAAATATTTCTTTTTTTTCCTCGTGTTTGGTGGAATTACAGGTGTCTTTAGCTGGAAGCTCTCTCGCTACTATTGGAAATTCCGGGTTGCGAGTGACATAGACAGAACTATCTGGTGTCAGGATTTGTGTCGTGTCATGTTGGAGCTTTTTGGAACCCCTTCCTTGCTAGCGCATATCGTCTTCGGGTCGGGTTGTCCTTCGGGTCTCCTCTTCATGTATTTCTTCCAGGAGTCACGTTACAAGCAATAGAAGCACACTGTTACTATTACCTATTCGTGCTCCAGTTACTGGAGGTCCCTCCGTCTGCCTGCTTCTAAATTCCAACCCCTGTAGATAAATGTTACGGTAATAAATATCCATCGTTTTAGAGAATAACATCGTAATAGGGCAAGATGACGACAAGTTCGATGGCATGCTAAAGCGCAAGGGATATTTGTTTAACAATGCCATATAAACAAACAATATGTGTGACATTGCATTATCACTTGCACTGAGAGATTGGTAGCCTCGAAGTTGCAGAAAACAGCGCAGTAAGAGGAGCTTGCTTTAAGTCTACTGCTGCAAAATTGTAAGACTACCGAAGCCCGCCTCGTTAGTCTGCCTCACATACAAGTGGCCGCGAGTTGGAATCTCGTTTAGATTGAGTTACTCAAATAAGTTTTTCGGGGTTTTCATTTATCCTGGCAAGACGAATGTCTAGTTATTTTAAGCTCTATGGACCCTGAGATCATTTTAGCATCACTTCGCTGATTTTTTTGGGGGAATTTTCCAGATTTACTGTTATGGTATCCCAATTGTGTTTCAGTTTTAAAAGTTTAGTAGCTGTATGAACAGAGGTTTGTAAAATACCCGCTTGCTGTGCAATACGGCTAAGAAACATCTTAGCTGAACGTTCAAATGCAACACCAATTTGATATAGCATTTCCTCTATTAGAGTGTGTTTTCGCTTTTTTGGTTTAGCGTTTTGAGACCCAGTTGTTCTAAATTTATTGGCCAAATATCTCAGTGTTTCTACCCGGAACTAGATAACCAAAAATTGTTAAAGTTGTGTACACATGATTCAGTTTTCAGTGCATCTAAAAATAAGCTGTGTAAGCGTGAATTTTTAGCAGACATTTCTGTGGACTAATAAGAGAATAACTTTCCTAAAGAAATCGCACCCAACACACGTATTGTCGAAACACTTCGCAACACGAAGACAAAGCAACGACTGAGATAGCTTATAGCTGATAAAGGTGCCCTTGATACATCCTGCGCCACTTCTGCGCATTGACTTAATACCGAGGTCACTGCTGTCTCGGCCTTACGCATATAAGGCGGCTGTGGCCTTGGCACTAAACGAAAGCATAATGGCGATGATGAGTATTGAATGCGAAGGTTGGTGTAGACCACAACCCGACCGCGGCGTTCATGTAAGAATGGTACTGCGGCGTTGTTGCCATTTCCCTCCCGCGGATGGTGATGATGAAAGGGCATACATTCAGTCCTCCCAGCGCGGGGAGAAAATCTCCTCGCCGGCATCGGGAATTGAACCCAGGTCCCCCGCGCCAAGGGCAGGCATCCTACCACTGCATTAAAGGGGGACCCTTCTAGGTAATGCAATTTAAATACGGCTTACGGCTTCAGGAGGCTTATGGAACGGGAAAATACTGCCTGAATCTTAAGTATACATACATAATTTTATATTTATAAACAAATATGAATAGTAGGTAAGATATTTGCCGCCTATGCACCAGGTCTATAACACATCGATGTATTCTTGAATTATACATATTTTTGGTGCAATGAAATTTTCCTGTCTATATCTGCAGCCTATATGTACTTGGCCTAAAATTTGGCAGTTCCCCAACCCATAATCACACATGGTATGTTAATCCTAGGCAATGCACGATATCCAGGCACCACTGCGATCGATGACAGTAGCCTCGTAATATGGCCCTCGTATACAGCCCCAAATGTTCTCCTGCCACTTCTGGAACATGCTGGAAAATGTAGTACCACTATAGCATATATAGAAAAATCAAACTGCTGTTGCATTGTCTGCATTGAATCTAATTGGCTGGTGTTATGAACATTGTTTGACCTTTGTGGCAAACCTCTGTACAATGGTACCAAAATTCCTTTACATTGACTCGCAAACTGCTGAGTGCAATTGCAGTGTAGGATTAGGAGGACCAGAAAAGCAATGTGTAGGAATTTAATTGGATTAGGAGTTAAATTAGAATGCGAAATTTTCAACAAAACTTCCAGAATAAATAATTCTTTATAAACACGTGTTAAGAGATAGTCATCAAATCTTTCAAACATGATCGGATTGCGGTTTCGCACTTTGGACTATTTAAATATTGAAATGTGACGTCGAAACGGAAGTGCGCAATGTGCAATTAGCAGGGGAAGGATTCAGAGTTGAGCTTTTAACATTTCTTATTATTCCCTTTATACTCCGCCTTTAAATGTAATGAACATATCGGCGGCGTTTTACTTTCAAACATACTATCAACAATGGTGTTAACTCGTATACAATTTAATTGGATGTTTTGGGGTTTTTGTACAGAACATGTCTTTCTCTATCTCTCGCAGACAAACACATACACACATTTCCAACTCGGGGGAGGATGGTGAGTAACATTGGCTAGAGAAACATTCATATCCCAGCCGGGGAGCGAGTCCGGAGCCCCTCGCAGAACAGACACGGGGCCAGTAAATTGATTTTACGCAATTCCTATTCTTACAACTTTACTGCTCTGGCATTCGCCTCCTGATATAATTACTTTCTCTAGCACCTATGTGACATAGTAGGTAGAAAATTATTGTGTTGCAAGCAAAAATTCGATACCGAGATTTCACTGGAAATACGTGTTTTGAGGACCCTGAAAATCATTTTTGACAAAAGACCCGTGTGTATCTGTAGAGAGCATAAACTTGACAACGAAAAGTCTCTTAAATGCCAAACTTGGTATTTAATTTCAGTATCTTCCGGATATGTGACTCGAGGGTTTCCAAAAAACTTCCCCACCCTAAACGACTCTTCACGTCGAACATTTTTCTAAATTTTTGATTTACTAAAAGTGTCTCTTAACGATTTTTATAAAAAAAATATGCCACATATGAAAGATGTTTACATGGTGAATGAAATGTATATCCAGAATTTCTTGGAAATAGCCTCTGATCTCTTCATTCTGAATGACTTTTCCATAACCAGTAAACCGTAAGAGACAAACAAAATTTTACTACACAAAAATATAAAAGTACTTAAAGCACACAATTTATATCGCATTCAGTTTTTTCCCCTTTTTTTCTTTCTTAGAAATATTATTTTCAAGATATTCCCTGTTATTGATTTACGTTTTAAAATACTGAAACATTCCTCAAAAGGGAAGTCCTCGTACGTTTTATCTCACTTTTGTTTCGCTCCTGGCCACGTAAAGACAAAGCGAACTTCAATGACAATCGCTTAGCGAAGTTTTAGAAGATTTGAGTATCACTAGCCTAGTGGTTTCCCTTATACTTATAAGGAACTATGTTTTAAGACTTCCTACTAAGCTTACCTTGACTAGCATGATGTAGTTAAAGGAATAATCTTTTGTAAGAATAGTTCTTAAAACAGATAGATAAAGTCATGTGAATGGAGCACATCAATTTTTGTTTGTTTCATTTATTTCAAAGTTTAGTAGACATTCTTTGAATATGGATAAGGATATCAAAAGTTCCTTTTTCCTCATATAAAGGATACATTTGGTTTAGAGTTTTAAGAACAATGCATGATTGGTTTTTTCAGAAAATTTAAAATACCAAATATATTCTTTCTCTAGGAAAAGCTTTAATGCTAAAAAGAACTTTATCTATTACTCTAAAGAACTACGTTTGTAAAATAATGTGAAGTATTAACTATTTAAACGTTTAAAGTTTTCACATGGGGAATTTAACGTCTATTTTTATCGTTTGAAACATATTTTTCTTGTAAATTAAGCGCATAGATGTGACAGTCACACCTACTCCTCGTTATCTTTTGATTATTTTTGTTATTAATACATTTTAATATATTACTCATATTTGCTCCGGCTAGTTAGATTCATAGTATCTTTAGTATCTTTTTTTTAAACAGTTTCGGAGTCTTGTCAGGACTCCAGCGCTGTATACCTTTTTTCTCTCTTTTTCCCGCTTTTCCCAACATTTTCTTTGTTTCTTGTTTAATTACAGATTTTTTTTTTTTTTGCTTTTAATTTACACACATTTACAAACATAGAAACATTCATACCCAAGGCGGGACTCTAACCCACTTTATCGGATCTTAACAGGGCTTGACCGTAAATGGAACTATTTCAGAGATAACACATTTGTAACTTTTATTTTCTGTATTTTATTTAAACTTTTACCACGAATATTCACAATTTACAAAAACTTGTATAATTCTCTGAGGTCCTTACTGAAAAACTATTAAAACGCGTTCACTTAAAAGTGAAACTTAAATTTCCTGTATCAGTTTCTTACGTAAATAATCTGCAAGACCGACGTACTGTGGAGAACAACTGCATGTACTGCTACTTAAGTACCTACTGAACTGTGCCGTAAATAAGGACGAACTGTCTCAGAACTTGCGTCTCTGTAGAGTATATATCGAATACCCTTGTTCTGCTTAACCATAAAACTGTGCTCTAATTGGCTTGCTTTTCCCGCTCCCAGTAGCGTCGTGTGCCAATGGAAACTATCCAACTATTTCACTTAGGCTGCTCTCAGTTCACTTACACAATCTCACCACCCCCTCAAGCCTACGTTGTCTTTTTTAGCTCAAAGACATTCCTTTATGCATTTCACCCCAAACTCCCTGGCTATTGTGCACAAACAACCCATGTACAGCTTCAGGTATCTCGTCTCTCTTATAACTTAGTTTATACTAACATCCTAATAATACAATACCATTTCTACATTACATATATTTATTTACATTATCTTGCTAATTATTTACATCTTCTTGCATTCATTAGTACTACTTCATAGCAAAACGAACATTAACATATTGTTAATGTAGCAAATTTCAGTTAAAGTTGAACTTCACAGAAATACGCGATTTAGTAAGGATGTTCATTTAACAGAACTTTCTTCGTTAATTCTTGTTTCGTAATTTAGCATAGGCCATATCTTTCCACTCACTAGCCGGCACCGTCTACCCACCAGAGCAGTTAGCCTTGCAAGTGAGCCGATTAGCGAACCTGATGCTTGACTTAGTAGATATGAGCGAATGACTAAACTGCAAGATCAGGCAGGTGTTCACCCCAAAGCGCAACAGGTAAAGACGTCTAATCTAAAAGTCCAATATTAATCATGCATTTAAATATAAAGTGAACTTAACAGGCTTTTAAAACTAAACAATTATTAAATATTTGAAACAGTTAAGCAAATGTGATTATTCTACTGTAGTGATGATGATGATGATAACGATGATAATAATAATGCCAATAATAATGATGATAATAAATTAATGATATAATCCATCAGTAATAACAACTAGAACTTGATTTGCTTTTCGAGCTTTGAAATTGGGAATTTCTGGAGCACAGTCAAAATGGTCTAAACATTAATACTTCTTGGCATCATAAGAAACAAAACATTTTAATGTAGTTTCATTAACAATATGGAAACGACCTCTTTAGAGTCGGAGTATACCTTATTTTAGGTTCATCAGGCACGGCTAGAGATATTCCTAGACCATGTTGAAATATTTTGAATACCTCCTACCTCTGAGTTTCCTGTTACATAGTTGCAGCTGAGGCATCATAAATCCATCCTTTTTGTAAGGAAGTGACAGGACATTTTATCACTCTGTTTTTAAGCGCCTATTTCTTTTGTCACCTGCCTCACTACCTACGTATTTTTAAAGACCAGCTTCTGGAAGTTTTTCAGTTTTTTCTGAAAAATTGTTATTTGTAATTCAGTCGCAGTCTTAGATATTTTGATTGCTTTTGCATCAATAGCTCCTGTAAGAAAAAATATACTTCTCAAACATTTTCATAGAAGTCTAAAGCATTATTATAATTGGAGGTGAAGCTTTGCCAGGTAAAATATATGACGAATACACCTTCAAAATGGTTCTGATATGGAAATCTTGATCCTTACAAAATTAATTTTGCATTAATTGCTCAACTTTCCTCCATTGCCGTTTCTTTGGCGCCTTTCGTATTGTGTATCGTCTGGCAAAAATAATGAAGACTTAACAATTTTATTGAATCTGTAACGGCATTAATTTAATAAATAGCGGTTGCTGGAATGTTGAAATGTTTATCTTCTGATGATCATTTGACGTAATAATGGAAAGAAGTCTACCATTTGATCCCTTTGATTGTTAAATTTGGACTGGAAGTGTTTGGCATACGTTTTAACGGATCCATTTTGTTAAATATGTCGTCCTAATCGGCTCTCCCACGCTGATTATAATAACCATTAAGCACAACTGCAATATGATAATTGAAGTTACCCAATCCACAAGACATAGGTAATTAAACATTGTGTGAATAAGCTTCAAAACAACTAAGCGTATTTATTTAAAGATATTTTATTTATATTTGCTTTAGAAACCAGAAGAATGAGAGTGCGTTTGGTTGCCAAGCATAGGTAACTATTGCAACCGTAAACAGCAAAAATAGTACTCGCTTTGGTACAGTTCATTATGGGGGCTTTATTACAGCTGGCAGCTGTGACTATTTCAAAGTAAAACACTATTTAGACTGAAGGGGACACGTCAAATCAAATCACGCACTGGATCGTTCATATCTTGCCACTGCAATTTATGTAGTTGTGGAATAACATACAGCGAGTAAACCAATGCTTATAAATATTCTTTACATCGAATTTGGGAAAATTTGATTATTTTTAGAAGGGCAGGCCTTTGGTTCTTTTTACTTAACCACTCCTTTACTAAATGACCTACTACTCCCGTCATAAACTGATCCAACATTCTCGTCTATGGCAGTTATTCCGCGAAGTTTCCTGCATACTATGCTTTGCCACTCCGCTACACCCACTCTTTGATATTTCCCTCTAACTCTCACACTGTTTAACGCAAAGTGATGCAAGCATCTCGTGAGACACAGTTACTTTGCCTATACCATAGGGTTTAGCAATACGTTGCTGAGCATTTTTTTTTTAAGTCGAGTTGATACCTCTCTGGTTGCTTTTTTAAAAAAATGTGATTTCCCTGTAATTAATATCTCGAGTCTGGATTCGCAATACCTGCCTCTTTTCCTCGCCACTAAATCCATTGCAGGAATTCACGCTGTACTATTTCTGTTTAAATCAACAACCGATTATTGATATGAAGTATTTTAACTCTTAAGACTACACATAGGGTTCCACACGCCTAAGTATCACAAACCTGTAACGGCGGAAATTCCCTAGATGCAGCATTCTACCTATCATGCGATTGACTATCATTTTGAACACAGAGGAAGCTTGTTCAACGTAATCCTTTTAGCACTATCCGGGCAATACTTCGCATTATACTACTATGTAGGTATTTTGTATGCACAAAATATGGCCATCTAATTGCTAACCTGGCTCTGGTAATATATGAGCATGTTTATTTATTTGTAATATGAAAAAAATGAGCTTAAAACATTGGTTTCACTGTTATGTTAAAAACATTACTTTTTACCTTTTTCATGGATTAATGTTTGCGAAATTATAATATTTGGAGCTAGATTAAGTAGATTTATGACGGATTCAGTTGATGCGCGGAACGTACTATTAGCGCTGGTAAAATATGACGACACAATAAGTCTGCCATTGGTTGACGAGCTCGTGGTGCTCACTCACTTGAAAAACCCTTAAATATTACATTATATAACTTACAAATAAGAAAACAAAATGAACTGGTGCTGAGAAAAAGTGTGTAATGGTGAAACGTTTAAGATGAAGATATAATGACAATGAAAAAAAGTACCGATCGCGGCGAAGATTATTGGGCTTACTAAACCTCCGGGAGGAACGGATGAAGTAAAGCGTATGAAGAGTGACCAGATCTGGCGGTGGCAGGTGCAATTCAGCGGGGTTCTTATTGTTTTCAGATAGAACATCCTCGGATTTCCATTTGATGACCCGTCCATCTGGGTACAGTCCGGGTGGAAGCTGCTACCAGGGAAGAAACATTACTCTTTAAAGAAGATCCATCTGATGCTCCACCCAAACCCGAATATGAAAAGAAAAAGTGACAAATTCCTGGTAGTACATAATGAATCCCAGCATCAACATATCGAAGAGGGGAAAACCATGAAAATATCCGAAGTCAGGATGCGTGTCCATCGGGAATCAAACCCGAATATTCCGAATGCGTGCCTCAGACGCTATCGCCGGAGCAATTCCGCTCAAAAGGTTACTTCTTGTGCTCGGAAAGTTAGTTCTGCTGAAGATACAACGTACTCTAATTTAAGCTTAACATTTTAGTATAATGAATACTTCCTAAAGGCGTTAAATAATTTGTTGGGAAAAGCTTTTAAGATGTGGCAGGTCTCCCGACATCCTCTGACAGCGCGTTCTGGAGGCAGGCACTGGTTAATATGAAGAATGGCGAGTAAACCGAAGTTCGGTGTAAGAGAATCGAAAGTTTCGAGTTATCGAGTTTCAAAGTATGTTACGAAAGACGGCAAGTTAATAAAACAAGAATATAGATTGGTGATAGCGTGTCTGCTCCACAGTTCCACAGTTTGAATCTCGGTTAGGGTGAGTTACCCTGGTAAGGGTTTTTTCCCAGGGGTTTTCTTTATCCTGAGTAAATGCATGTCGAGTAACTCTTAAGCTCCATGGACCCTGGGCTCATTTGAGCATCATTTCACTGATTTCAATTATTATCCGATATGACCAACCAGATTAAAGTATATTAAACTGAAAAAAGAACCAATATAGATGAGATATTTAACTGATCATTCAAGTAAACTAGGACAACATTTGGAGATTATATGGCATGTTCGAACGCACCTACAGTTCTGAAGTGATATAATAATCAATGTGTGATATAATCACAATTAGTAGTAAACTTTAAAATGTGTGGTAAACTGTCTTACTAAAAATTAAAAGAATGCCATCTGGATGCTAACGAAGTCTAACATAATGAACCTTCAGAAGGAACGAGTCGCAGTTCACGCTGTAGTAAAGATTGTGGAATCTTTCGCAACATGTCCACTTGAGTTGAGGTGCTGTGTGAAGGAGCGTAAGCTTGCCTAAAATATCATCTCGTACCGAAATTTCAATGAAAATATAGGCAAGTACCGCAGTTTTACGGTACAAAATAATACTGGTAGCGTATCATTGCTACTTTTTTTTTTTATTGTTTCATTTATATAGCCCCCTTTAACATCTAAGGTCATATCGGGGGCTTTGCACTTGTAACAACTCGTTGTCTGTAGGATCTTTTACGTTTGGTTTAAATCGTTTTTTTTTTCTTTTATTTTCCTCAAACACACACACGCAATCACTCTCACAATCATACTCCCAGACTCTGTAGGAGATGGGGAATAATTCTGACCAAAGAAAAATTCCCCGACCCAACCGGGAATTGAACCCAGGACCTCCACTCAACCACGGAAGTAATCCTTCATTGCTATTGATAGGGTATGAGTGGAACTAAAAAGCATTTCCCCCGTTCAAATCAAAATAAAACCCCTACCCTTCCCTCCCCATAAACACAACAGTCCGCAGAGTCAAAAGGTAATCATCACAAATTCCTGTCACATGAAATAAGCTGAAAATAATGCAAGAAAACAGTTAATAACCAGGCTAAGGAATTACCAAGCAGTAGCTTCAAGTTGGCTACACTCTAACCGTTAGTCTATGAATGCATAGAACTTAAAAAAAAACACCAAGCACGGGAGGCAAACGACCGGTAAACTGCAGTGTCGTAATTGGTCTGCACACGCCGGGTTTAAACAAGCATGTGGGTGGTTTTTCTGTGACGTCACAGCGTAAAGGTCGTTTACAATTTAACGTAAATTGACTTCCGTCCTGACTTGAATGCTTGGAAATTCCTTTTCCTGGTAATAACCGAGCGGGATGGCTCAGGTGGTAATGTTTGTGGACCGCATTCAGAAGGTCGCGTGTTGAAATCTTGTTGGCCGACCAATCTAATTGTTTTCTGTTTACTTCAGTCGCCAATGAACATATCGGAGTTTATATTTAATACCACCACCCAAAAGTTTCACCCCAGGTCTAAAATAGCAGTAAACCCGGAACCTACGTGGTAATAGCGAATTTTCTGCCATATGTCACAGATAACCAAAGGAAGCAGACTATATGGCACTTAATGCTATCTGATGGCCATTTGTAGAAGCAGGGATACAGTTGACGGGAACTAAAGCCTCCGTAAACACTTGACGAAGCAAGACGGTATGGGGCCGCGCCATAGCCGAATGGTTGGACCAATCGCCTCTCACGAACGCGACCCGGGCTCGATCATAGACGACCGCATATGGGATTTGTGGTGGACAAGGCGGCGCAGGGGCGCGTTTTCTCTGGGTTTTCCGATTTCCCCCGCCATTGCATTACACGGGTGCTCCATCTTCATTCCAGGTATCAGTATCATCGCGAGCGAGCGTTAAACACCATAAAAAGACTGTATGGCATAGGGATGCAACTCTCAACTAACTGTCCGCAATATACCGAACCAAAAGGTATCTCGAAACAGATCCGGTGTGGTATTGAGTATTTAAAGAGATGTATAAAATACAGACAAAAACTGTAAGGATCAGAGAAACGTAAAATAAACGCCACGCTGTCGGGTAAATGCATAATAATTTGCTTGCTTCCAATCCTGCCCACTCCACAAATTCATAGGTTGTACTTTCTATGCAGTTTGAGCCCTACTGTGGTAACATTTTCTTTAAGTGGTACTGTGCAATAAGATATGTTTTGCACGCAACATTTCAAACCTGGCTAAGGTCCACGAACGGCTGCTGCATACTGTGCTTCCATCCACAGAATACTTTGCGTGGTACTTAATGAGTTTGAACGTGTAGGTTGATAATGCTTGCTTTCGCTACTATGCCGAATACTATGTAGAGAAGGTATTGTATTCCACCCAAAGTTCAATACCGAGTTTAGAGCACCCGTGAATCCAAAAATTCTTTTTAGAAAATGGTCCATGTGTAAATGTGTGTGTGTGTGTGTGTGTGTGTGTGTGTGTGGGGGGGGGTGAGTGTAGGCAGCATAACTTAAAAATGAATAGTAGGATAAATACCTAGGTTGGCATTTAAGTTTAATATCTTCAGAAGATGCGACACGAAGATTTTCAGAAAAACCTCCCACCCTAACTATCCTTTGATGGAAAAATTTCGAACTTTTCATAGATGGCTCTAAAGAGTTTTGTTAATATATCCTATATTGAAGACTTTTACATAACAAATAAAATTTATATCGTGAATTTTCTGGTAAAAGCCACTGAAAACCTCTTCATTCTGGATGGCATTTGCGTAACTGGTAAACCGTAAACCTAGAAAAAAACGTACTATACAAAAAATGTATATCAGGTTAAAACACGCAATTTGTCATATACATTTTTCCAAGATAGTCCATGTTATTGGTTTCACCTTTAAAACCTTTCTCAAATGGAAACTTGTTAATCCTGTTTCTTTTTTGCTTCTGATTATGCAAAGAGAACAGAATTTCAGTCCCATAGCATTAGTTTTGAAAAGATTTGACCATCGCTTTAGCCTTGTACACTCCCTTATGGCCCTGTCTCAACCTCAAAAGATCGTATGGAGTTAAACGTGATATCTCTGTGTCTATACACGTTGATATTAGCATCGTCCTTTTCCACTCGCGCGCTTTTGTTAAGTAGGTTAATGATATGGTGCAAATGTTCAGTTATAATTTTCAGCTTTGAACACGTTATCCTATGCGTAATATTATTGTCAGTCAGATTACATACTTTTTAGAGCCTTTTAGATTCACGTGGGCCCAATTTGTTAAAAGAAAGCGTGTTTTTCATAAAAACCTGATATTTGCTCCTTCTATGCTTGTCACGCGGCAACCAAAAACAGGTAAGAACGCAATAATATCCTTATAGCTAGACTAAACTTTAATATTGATACATGCGTAGTTTGAATTCTCTATCTTGTAATGATATCTTAATTCAAAGATTAACGGAGATACTATACCTATGTAGTCGAAAATTCAAGGTAGAGAGAAACAATTTTGCTATTAGGTTTACAACGTGTCCAAGCGAGATAAAATGTTGACAAAGTTTGCAGAAAGTTTTTAAGCAAGCTGGATTCCTGTAACTTCTACCACTCATAATATATAGCAATTAATAGTCATCTATGCATTTATCAAAGTCGGTATGCAGCAAGCTGATTAGCATGCTAGAGTAGAGGTTAACCTAGGTTTGTAAAGAAGTGTTTTTAGCATGTGGAACGCTGAAGTGTTAATGTAGGTTATTTATTTTGTATTGCGTAAATAAGTATAGTATGGAAGGTGAAGCTTGGAAGAGACAAAATATTTGTAAGCTAAGTAGAAATGCAAAATGCATTGGATTACAATGTATTTTATATATGTAAAATTATTCAAGTACAATTAGTGATTGTAAGAGAATAAATGAAACAGTTAACGCTACCAGGTATTTAGAAGTAGTAGTGTATACGATATAAAAGAAACGAATAAAGGGCCGTAACTACAAAACAAAAAGAGCGAGGGAAACAAAAACATGCTAGGTTAAAACAATGCAATGGAATAGTGCAAAACTCAGTGCGGCGCATGTATCGTTCTTTGCTGTTTAAAAGCATTTCGTCCATTTGAATGTAAACTAGTAGCAATTATTATGCCCTAAAAATTAAATCTTTAGCATTTGATATCTTCATATTTGATACTTTTATGCGTATAAAAGTACTTCGTGGTACTAAAACTGTAAAGAGAGGAGATAACGCTGGTGAAAAACAAATGCCTTACAATAGACTTAAATAGCAGTATAGATATATCACTATTTGGCGATGCATAATTCTGTGGATTACATGGTTTTGACGCATGTATAGCACATGTGGTAACAGTGTGGTCTTATAAGATTTAAATGCGGTTTAAGTAACAAGGCCACTTCTGCTAATGTTTTTCCTGACTAGCATAAAGTAGTTAAAAGGATAACGTTTTGTAAGAATGGTTTGTTACAGAATAGGTAGAGAAGGTCATGTGAATGAATCACATCTGATTTTTTTTTAAAGGAATTCACGATTCATTTTTAAACTTTCACTTCTGCAATACAGCAAGTTCGGCGATTTTTTCGCGAAAAGGTTTAAAAAATACATGCGTGGTTCGTATAATAACCCACTGCAAATCTCATACAATACAAAATACTGTAATATGCACAAAACTGAATTATTAATACCATCACATGTAATATGTTTAACAGAGATACATAATATTTGAATTTATATTGATGTTCAGTCGGAAATATAAAATTAAATATTGTTTAACCCAACTCTTTATTCTACGACACCAAATTGCAACATACACTAGTTAACTGTTTTCAGGTCATTGAAGACGTCAGCAGGTACTAAAATAAACTGCGAAAGGAATATTTCTCTGTCCGAATTTGATGTTTGTCATAAAGCTCGAACAGATATCTCACAATATGTATGAAACTGATTTCTATAAAGTCAACAAAGGATGCAGTATATTTCGGACTTAGTTGCAGAATTAAGTAACAGATAAACGTACATATCACCTTCATTCTGAAATTGAGATAGTGCTTAAATATCATTTTTACCAAATCGAGATCGTTATCCGTATGTGAAATTCATTTTGGTGACCCAAAAAGAAACTGGCGCTCTTTGATTAGCTTTATATCATCAAAATGTAGGTAAGTTTTGGAATTAGTTTTTAATCATCCCAGTTTTGCTCTTTATTGCAAAAATAAAGGTTTTCCCTGGAAAACGAGAAAGAAGTAATTGCACACAAGTTGCTGGAATACGTGGATGAGCAATTCGTAAAAATTCGCGAAAAGTACCTGGATTAAATCGTGTAAATTTACTGTGAAACTTAATGGGTACTTCTAGTCGAAGTTGTAGAACATTTTACGTTTGTGGCAACAGTAAAAACAATTCTACTACTACTACCACCACCACCAATACCACCACCACCACTGCACCAGAAGTTAGGACAATAGTGGCAATGCAATGTAGGAGTGACTAGTTGAATTTGTTAATAAAGACACAGCTTATGCTCGGAGAGAATACGAGCAAGTTTCTTCATATCTGCCAGTTATTACTGTCGGAATTTCTTTCTTGACGTAAGGTGAACTTTACAGTCCTATAAGAACATCAAAACTAAATGCAAGACTTATCATCTACAGGCAAAAAGGGTATGCCTTAAGCTTTCAACTGTGCATTATGTTTAGCTCTAGGCCTTTATAATCCTTTTAGATTTCTTTTGGATAAAGGCGCTCTAGAAGGCAAAGCGGTTCATGATATACATCATCTTTTTTCTCTGTTTTTTTTTCTTCCAGTTATATGGAAAGCAATATATAGTGTCCTCATGTTTCATTCGGGTATTAAATATATGCGGTATGTACCATGCGATGTATGTACCTTCTCATTCCGAAGGTCCCGGGTTTAATTCCGGGTAACCGGCTCCTTGGGCCATGAGTTAGTTATTCGTGGTATTTCGCGGTCGATAATTAACTGCTGGTGTGTTTTCTCTTCATCCACGGCTTTCCTTTCTGTCATTTCCGATGCACAAAATTGATTTCATATCAACTTTTTAGGGTTGAGGATCAGGCGGCGGCGTTCTGCATTTTGCGGTGGTGTTGCGCTGTCGTACTCCACAGCTTGGACCCGCCGCCTCAGGGTGCAGGGGCTTTTGGGTGTAGTTGAGCTGCGTCGGATAAGATTGAACTGGACATCTTAGGAATGAGTTCGTGCTCTCCCACATCATCACTTTGTTTTGGTCGCTCTTTGGGTCTCTCCACTCATTCCTCCCTCCCTGGGATCGCGGAAGAAGCACAAAGGACCGTATGGCTTACGTGCGGCGCTTTGCCTCGGTGGCGAGGCCCCTCCACAGTATGTGTTTATTGTGGTATGTGGAAATAAGATTTAAGAGCTCTATAACATAAATTGCAGTAGTATTAACATGAATTTATTAAGAATAACACAGGTTATAAGCCTAAGCATTTGTTAATAATTTATAATATTATGCTAGTTCTCCCTTAATCTTTCTGTAATTGTAAAATATACATCGCTATGTGTAGTAAAAACATTCGACAAAGTGGATCTAACACCAGGTAGCCACTTTGCTTCCTATATAGTGATATTTCGGACAAAGAACGTGAAAATGCCGAGTTTAAAATTGCTATAAACTTATGTTTAACGCAGTTTTGCTGGAATACTCAATTCTGTTCACTAGGAAAGTTCATTTTTTTTGCGTGGAATACAGATAAATGTGAAAAATAAACCTAATTAAGGTGATGCACCTCTAACATTTTTCCAAAACATTGTGGAACATTTTAAAAGTATTTTGTTTCATAGTAAAATAATATGAATTCCAAGTTTTAAGAAAATATATTGTTTTCCCCAGTTGACTATTTTAAGTACCAATAAACAGAAACTATAAATGAGTAGATGCATACGCATTAATAGGTACTCCCAACTTTAAGCCTTATTTTCTAGCAAATGTTTTCTAGCACATTCTAAAAATGTTCACGCGATGCAGTTTTCCATTAGTTTGTTTCAACATTTTTATACTTCGCCCTTAAAACCTCATTAAAGAAAAGGGTCATATAACTTCTCTGAAACAATGCTGTAATTTTTATAATTACATCATTACATTTTGAAAATTAATAGTTTTGGAGAGTATGAAAAGTAGTCATTCTGTTAGGGTGATTAAGGCTTATGTAACAGCGTATAATATATCAGATATATTTTTAAATTAATTTACTGTAAAACTGGATTTGTATTTAAATCTTTTAAAACTACATCCAGTGGCTCATTTTGATTAGCACAATGAATTCAGATAATAAAAAGGCTTATTAATAAAATTATACAAGCTCGAATATTGATACACAGCGTATATATATATCACTTATTGTATATAATACTGTATATTATAAATTATAATATATAATAATATATATTGTATATAATAACATTATATATTGTATATAGTAGCAATAATATATATTGCATTAAATAATTGTATATAAATTTCAATTAGATATCTTTTAAAATTTCATAGACATATTTACCTTAAGTTTGCCGTATCCCCCCACCTTCACCAATTTCCTGGTGAGGCTCCCAGCGAGCACGCGAGGTTAACTACCCCACTACGTCAATGCAGCACAACGAGGAAAAACTTATTAATCACTTATCTACCATTAAATACCTCGCCAAAAATGGGTAATATAACCTTTTTCAAAGAAAATCTAAAACAGACACTTATAACTTAAATAATATTAACTTAGTAAAAAAATATTAATTTGAAGGTATTGTGGTGTATTTGAACTCATATATTTCAGCATTTCATCGAAGATAAACATCGATGTCATTTGATTTGATTCACAACACGTAGATTTAAAGTGAATAAGGTGGTTCTCTTCGTGCAGTACAGTACAGTATTTACTGTATATTTCATTCATCTCAATAGCCTGTCTGCTCAAGTTAAGAAAGACAACTGAGTTTTATATTATCCCCTTTATGTGAAAATTTTACAAAATATATGTATTCAATACCAACGCATTGTAATTAATTTCTCAGATTTACTATAACTTGTTTATAAGTTAATTTCACCAGCATAATATATTCTCTGTTAAACGGAGAGTAAACGGCAAATATTAGCAAAAATGAAATTTAGCTTTTTGTGCAATCGCATATATTAGAATTTCCTCTTGACTGCTGTACGTGCATATTTAAAATGGTAGTGTTTCTGTTGTTTTGTTTTGTGAATTTTGCACAACTTCGAGGAAAGAAAGAAAAAAAATACAACTCCTACACACTTGGAGTGAAATGTAAACTGTGGATAATCTTTTAAGGAAAGTTTCGTTCTGCAATTTGGTGTTACTTAATATGGCAGCTTCTTTGTACTCAAGCTATTTGGTTTCTTTGCTTGTAAATATATAAGAGTTAGTTTTCTCCACTTCTGGGCTGAATAATTTTTTCTTTGGATCATATTTTCTGATATAAATGATGCGTTTTCTGAAAATCTATTGTCGATGTAGGTATATTTTAAGACGATAAATAATCACCTGTGCATCTACTTTGGCTTTGATTACATATTTGGGTTACCTTTTTGAAAATTAATTGCCGATATACTTTAATCAAAAGATTACATAAATAAGGAGATATATCTCTCTGCCTTGTGAACATCCTATTATTACATAAGAGTAGATCAGAGTACTTAGAAAGGGATACACTTGAATCGTGTAAGAATGTCAGTCTGGTATCTGAAATACTTTCTGAATACTTCATGAATTTAGTAAGTTGAATATGTAGCAGAGGGCTTGTAATCTCCCGTATTCCTCCTTGCTTTCAATTTCTTAAGTATGCTTCCAGCGTACACTAAATACGTACAACATGGCACTCTTAGAGTTAAAAAAGTAGTTTCAATTTAAAACGTAGTGTAAATAACAGTTCTGCATGTTTTGTAGCGATATACTTCTAGTGAATGTGACGTGCGATAGTGCAAAGTTGATTAGTAGAAGTGAAGGAATAGTTATTAACTGTTATTGACAGTATGGAATGGACAATGATCCATAAATCTAAAGCAATAAATTAATTATAATTGGAATTTATAGGTATGGAAACAGGCACACGGACTTTCATTGCACATAGGTAAATTTTATAAAATAGTCGTGTACTGCTGATTTAAATAATACTTAACTCAGAAAAACTTCGGCTGCAAGTACTTGAAGTAAACAGAAAAAATAGGTATAAGGAAATAGAAGATGACTCAATTGCAAAGAATAATATTTAATTTAAAATGTATGGCTTAAAACATCCAAAGTAGGGTTTATAAGTATATGAACACATAAATAGGGTGTATCTAAGATTTCGACACTCTGAGTAGAGTGCGTACTCAAGCACAAAACTCGGAGCAGAGCTGAAGTGGGAGAATAGTAGCCAATACGTCACTGGACAAAGATCATACCACAATACTCGCGTCTTACCACTTCATTTCCAACACTTGATTCGGCCGTGACGATAGCTTGCGCTCAATCTTCGCTGTACGCTTTTTGCAGGTAGACCCTGTGAATCGCGAATTACTCGGTGGTCTTTTTCCGCGCACCCAACCCTGAAAAGTTGGTGTGTGTAATGTTTTAGAGTAATTTTTTACTACGATTTCTTGGAGGGTTCCCATAAGATATTGGGTTATAACTAGTATATTACGATTATATATTATCTCGTACGTATCGCAACATTTAGAAAATACACAAAGAATGCCACTTCTTTGTAAGAGGCTATAGCTGCTAAATACTAGTCATCACTCTTGAGGGAATGGCTTCCAGCCTCATAAACAGCAACTATGTGGAGTATGGAAGATCTAGCAACTCTATCTTAGGTAACCTTGGGAATCAATTAATTAGTCAACATTATTTTCAGTTATTTCTTGCTACTAAATACTTTCTAGTGTTCTTACAATTGTTTTGCTAAAAGCTCCACTGGTGAGCTGCCAAGTCCCACAGACCGAAGCTATAGCAGAAAATATGTCCTGCATTTAGAGTGGAGCACAGCGTTCATGCATGTTCATCACGTGCTATGCGCGGAAGTTCTTAGGAGATGCTGAAATCGTTGACATTGGTGACGGGTGGTTAGCTTTTGTGTGTGTTACTCACTTGGTGGAGACGTCCCGCAGTGCTTCCACTTGCATCTGTCCACCGCTATATCTGCCTGTCAAGTGGAGAAAGTTAGTCAGAGGCTACATTTTATCTTAACCTGAAACACAGAAATAGAACAGAACTGTTAAAACAAACCTCCACTCAATTTAACGCTCGAAATAAAGAAAATTGCAAATGAACAATAAAGTAATCTATTATAAACACTCAGAGATCAAGTACACATCTTTTGAAAATTGTTAGAATTTTTACCGAACTTTTCTGTTTTAGATCTCTGTAAGCATAGACAGTAAATATTTACATACAAGAAATCTTATTTTAATTGTATTATAATGTGTTCATTTATTTTAAACTTAATTTGGGAGACTTAAATATTTTTTGCGATGAAGAAAAATCCACAGAAATACGACGTATTTCCTTAACTATTCTTGTTACTGAAATGTTAGGTTAAAAATCATCCAGATAGGTTTTTGTATGCTTACAAACCCCATTATTTTGAAGCATACACCATAGAATATGTGGAGCTTATTTCCTAAAGCTAAAAAATCTCCTTTTAAAAATAAGCCTAAGGTTGTAGTATATACCCAGTAGATTACATACCCTAAAGACTAAATGTAATGAGTTGTTCATAGAAGAAACATGTACCATATTTATGAGGTCGTAAAATTTAGCATTTCATGGCTAAGCATACCAAATCCACTTCTGCTTTCACGGTATAGTATATCACCTTTTCTTTCAATAACAATTTATTCAAGTTATGACTCATAAATACTACAAAACAAATAGAATCAATGTCATGTGATTACAGTTTCAGTAATGACTGCGTTGTTTATCATGCTATATTGTTCTATGCAACATTTTATGATTTCCTTTGTACACCTGTTTGTTGCGAAGAATTGAAAAAAAATTGATCTTTATGTATCAGATGTACTTGAATTCATTTAAAACGAAGAAAACAAACTAATCGTGGATAAATAGTGAAAAAGGTTACCATTTATCACTGACTCAATAAAACGTAAGGTTACTGTAGTTGTAAAATGTTTGTTTGCATGAAAACATAATAAGTTGTGTAATGTGTTATGCGTGTCAGCATGACATGATGCTAAAATCAAACAGTATTGAAACAATACAGATGCTTTGTGGGCGGCAGGTAACTCCTTATTGTAAAATGCTTTTAACTTTTCTATACACAAATATGTATTTGAGTTATTACATGGTTTATTTACAGTACAGAAGTTGATCTGTATTTGCACATCGTATCCAAATCAGAAACGAGCTCAGGTGGTCGTCCGTTATGAGAGACCGTCTGGCGTTCGGTTGTGCAGGTGTGGAGATGGTGGCGGACATGCATGGATCGCGTGCTACACTGGACCCAAAGACGATCAAGAATGGCTATTGCAAGTTGAACACAGGATCTGTGTTGGATACTCACAGAAGTTATCGTCCTTCGACATCCAGGGCAGATGATAACATTGAAAATGCAGGATATGTTCACCCAAACCCCAAAAGGTCAACACTACAAACTGCTCGTTAAAGTGATTTTACATGCTACTCAGTCGGAAATGTTTTGAAAAAGGAATTGAAATTTCATGCCTGGAAGTCATACTAATTCATTCTTTGAGATACCATGAACTCGAACTGTACCTAAGCATATTGAGAAATGATGTTCGGCTAATTGTCTCTACCTAGAATGACACAAATGACCTCATTTTTATGCAAGATGATGGCCCACTTCACTTTTCCAAAACGCCCGTGGCTAATTTGACCTGTTTTAGACATTGGTTGGGTCGCCGTGGTCCGCAAGAGCATGGAGTCCCGATCTCAGCCCATACTGATGTTGGGCAAAGGGCGAGGATTATCCCAGCAAACCAAGCTGTTTTGATGAACTGGAGGGTCGCGTTCGCCAATCTTCACTAACGCACTACAGGAGTTCCTCCGAAAGCCAGAATTGGCGGCTCAAATATTAGATCCAAATGCTAACCCCTTCAAAATTAATAAGACTAGCCGACTGGTCATTCACTCCACATCAGGTTTTGTTGGTCCGCATTCTGGATATGTGGCGCTTATGCACATATATGTAAACGCAACTGGTTAAAAACCTGATGCTTCCCATTCACATTGCTCTTTCTCTCTGTTCTTCAAACAAACTTTTCTTACAAAAGATTATGCATTTATCTACATAATGCTAATCAAAATAAGTTTAGTGGAAATGATCTTGTACTTAGTTCATCATAAGCAGAAGGAAAATGAGGGAATACACTATGCTAAAGCGATAGTCAATTTTTTTAAAAGCTGTCGCAATGTGATTGTCATTGATAAATTAAAGAGCATGAAACGAAGAGGCCTTCGCGTTTGAGTATTTTAAAAGTGAAACCAATAACAGGAAATATCTATAAAGTGGTTAGTTCTACAAAAACTGTATATGGCATAACTTGCGTGTTTTAACCAGATCTACTTTGCGTAGTAAGCATTTGTCCTTCTCTTAAGGTTTACCAGTTATTTAAAATTCATTCACCGCTACCACATCATGAAAAATTGTTCCTCAGATGCTTGATCATTTATCAATACTCTTAAAACAAGAATGCTGTTTTTACTCTGAAATAATCGTTATTATAGCCTTGTCAACCAGTCTACATGTTGAGCTAGGCTGGAAAACGTATCGTTAATCATTTGAATTTGTCAGCCACAGTTGGAAGCATCGTTTTCATCCTATTTTAATTATTTCAGCCTTTACCAAAGCGACCATCTAGAGAAGGCTGTTCCATCTCGATTCGTCTGAGTCAGAATATTGGCGCGGATTCAATCACAGGCATTGGCGCCCAGCTGGAGGGGGAGCATGATAACGAATACTCACTGGGCGAATGCCATAATACAATGCTTGCCCTTCCTCCCATTGTATTGCAACACTTGGTTCAGCCGTGATGATGCCTTGCCTTCAACTCTTGAGTTATATTACATTATATTGGAAGGGAGTCTACTGTGAGTTGTGAGTAACTCGCTACTCTTTTAGCTGGGACAGTCTGATCTAGAGGTTGTTTCACAGTTCAAGCTGTGCTTAAGTTTTACATTTACCTGTTTGGGCAAGACCATGTACATTACTCAGACCTTAACAATAAAAATAAAATGGCTCTGTAGTGACCTAGAGGAAACAGCTGAGAAATAAAGTAGAACGAAAATATATCACTTTTGTAATTGCTAATACTCTTTGTGTATAGAAAACGGTACATAGTATCAAGCAACGTTTAAATAAAAAAATTAAAGAAGGAAGTAATCTTTAAACACGTGAACGTTACAGCTGTAATTACTAATTTGTGACAACATAATCCACAGTTAGTAACATATCAATGTTGTTACTCTCTTGCAAATCGTATGGTGTATTAATTGTTCAGTGTTCTATGCAGCATTGAACATATTATGCAATACCTTAATGTATTGTAAGGAAGGATATGAATAACAAAAATATTCTTAGAAGTCTCTATATAAAAGCAGTTTATTAGAAGATTCTCTGCGGATAGACTGTTGTACAAGATCCTTGAGATCACTTAATTGATGTAGATAAATATTTCTTTAACATACACGTGTCTTTACCATCTTTCAGTGCTGAAACGAGGGGTGAAATTACTCTTTTATATCCTCACTTTCGAAGCTCTCAGAATCTGAAATGATGTAATTTTTGCATTTTTATTTTCTCTACTTCGCAATAGGCGCGCACCTTTTCTTGGGCGCTAGTTTTACGGGAAAATGAGGGCCGGGGAGAAGAAGAGAGGTCGCCCATCTTTCTTTCCTCTGTGTTGTCAACCAAAGTGAGCTTCTTTGTTTGAGTTCCTCAGTCATTATGGTTATAGGTTATCTAATTTACGGCGAACTGGCATGCGCGTGAGCTCTGGGATCTACAGACAGAATAAAACCTTAGCGTTGAAGCCACTGTATGTCAGGGTGTATAACACGCTTCATGTCTCAATATGGTCGCCTTGCCCTTCTTCCGACATTGCGCGAAACCAATCGAATGAAGAGAAGGGAGCCGAGCGCCTAAGTAAACGTGCGCACATAGTACATAAGTAGAGAAGGTATTGCATTCCACCCAAAAGTTCAACACGAAGGTTTCATTGGAGATGCAAGTTTCAGGATCCCCTGAATAAAAAGAATAAGATTTTTTTACACAAAAAGCCCATGTGCGTGCGTGTATATGTGTCTAACCACAATAACTGTAATGAAATTGAGTTTTATTTATGGACGCTCATTAATTGTTGTGATTCTCAGCATCCCATTCTATACTGGGCGTGAAAGACTGTTAAATTTTGCTCAAAGGCCTCTGTATCAGGCTTTAGGTTCTTTTACTTGTCGTAAATCTACGACATGGGACCAACTGCTTTACTCCCCTTCTGAAGGATGCCTTGCTAAGAGTAAAAATCAATCGTCCTCCGTTGGGTCTGAACCCGCGACCTTTGGTGTATGAGCGCTAGCATGGTAACAATTGTACCGTGGAAGGTAACACACAATAACTGAAAAACTAAAAGTTGGTTAAATACCAACTTTGGTATCCAGGGATGCAATCCAAAGATTTTTAAAGAAAATTCTCCACCTCAAACTACCGTTTACATGGACAAATTTTCGAAAATTTGGATTTTCCCAAAAACTGCTGTAACGATTTTGATTAAAATACCGTATATTAAAGATATTTACATGACAAATAAAATGTATATCTTAAATTTTTTGGTTGAGTTTCATTCTGAATGAGTTTTGCGTAACTGGTAAACCGTAAAATATAGACAAAAACTTACTACTCAAAAATTTATATCTAGTTAAAACACAACATTTGTGCCATATACTTTTTTTTTGGGGGAGGAGTGAACTGTTGTTATTGATTTCAATTTTAAAATTTAATGAAGTCCTGTTTCATTTGTTTTACTCCCGGACATGTAAAAAACAAAAAGAAACAAAAAACAAACAAAACAGAAACAAAAAACGAACTTCAATCATAATGCAACCGCCTTTTAAAATATTTGATTGTAGCATTAGCCTAATGCATTGCCGTACCTATAAGTAACTAAGCAATAAGACCATTTTTTTTTTTTTTTTTTTTTATAATTTTTATCCTGATTAGGATGGAGAAGAAAATATTAAGCTTTTGTGAGAATAGGATGTTGTAAAATAGGCAGAGAAAGTAATGTGAATGGAAACATTAGAATTTTTAAAATTGGCTTCGTCTCAGTTAAGCAATTGGTATGAAGGAGAACATTTTTCTGTTGTGCCTCCGAAGTATGATAGAATGGTTGGCTAGGAAATAATGTTAGAATAGTATCAGCTGGGCGTAACCTCTTTCATAGGTGAATAATAATTGGTTAATGCTGGAAACATATCCTCTAACAAACTATCCTCAGAGTTTTTGCACACCACTGAGTTATCGTCGGCACAAAATTGATGCAATATCTTATGCATTTTGCTCTCTAAACTTTGTCTTTAAGAAACGTAAATGCTAAAGTGTCTGTATCACTCATCTACGTCCAAGAGCAAGACAGCAAGGACCATGCCTATTTACACAAAGACACCAATTATTTTTTTTCCTTTCACTTTGCTTAAATGTCTCACAATCTTAATAAAGGATGTGTTGTATACTTTGCATATTTGTTGACAAGGCAACCTCAGGCGACACCATTTCATTACTTATTCATATTAGCATTAAAGGCTGATATATTGGTGATGGTCTTCGTTTAGGAAATCAGAATAAATGAATTCCTTTTAATTATTAAAGCCAATACACGTACAAAAACCGATGACGTGGGAATGACTACCAATGCTCTATCCCTGGTTTTAGTTTGTTGCTGGTTTTCACTGGTTTACATATTTTGGTTCTGAATTTAAAAACAAACATACGCTGTTGCCACATCACATCCATCCTAACCACGACCAATTCATGGTTTACTCTTATTTTTGACTCTAATATCTTGCCAAAACATAATATCCCTCTCACGCACCACCGATCCTTGGTTTGCATTTATTTTTTAATTTCAAAAGTACTTGCTCTTCCCTATATATCTCTCCAGCCTAACAATAAGACCAATTCCTGGTTTACGACCACCTCTGGCTTTACAAAGCGCCTCTCCAACCACTAATCCCTGACTTTCATTGTCGTCCTCCTTGGTCTAGGGGTAAAGGTTGCGGGTTCAAACCCGGTGGAGGCGATGCGTTTTTTCTAGTATAAAAATCCTTGGCATGGCTTCCTTCAGAAAGGAATTAAAGCCGGTGATCCCGTGTAATAGATTTACGGGACATAAAAGAACCTCAGGCCTAATAAAGATGGCTGTGGGCAAAATTAAGCGGTCTTTGACGCCCAATATAAACTGGGACGATGAGAACCAGAGCAGTAAGAGAGCGTCCAAAAATACAACTGTTGAATTTTTTGATTTACATTTGTTTCTATCTTTTAAAAGCACCCGCTGCTGTCAAAGCATCACACCCCTCCTAACTGATAACATCGACGGTTTATATTTTCCTCTGATATAAAAAATGCACTTTCTATTGCTAAAGCGGTATATCGCTCTTTCCCATAGCCATTTCTTGCTAATTCATATACTTCCAACAAAAAATCCCCCATTATTTCCAAATCAGGGCCATCCTACCCGCAACCAGTCTCTAGTTTACAATTGCTTCTGACCTTAAAAACACCCCCTAATGCCAAGGTACCATATCCCGCTTACCCATGAACTATTCCTGGCTAAGGACACTTTGCGTTTCAGAAAGCACCGGATGTTTTTAGGTCTCATATCTTTCTTATCCACGACAAATCCGTGCTTTGTGTTTACTTCTGACTTTTAAAATTACACGATGTTACCAAAGCATCCTATTCCTTTTAACCAAGCCCAATCCGGATTGTCCCCTTGGCCGAGTGGTTAGTGAGCTGATTTCTCACTCCGAGGTCCGGAGTACGATTTTCGGTTGGTACAGGGAATTTTTCTTTAACCAGTTTTTTTCCCTATCCACCATAGTATGTAAGCGTGCATATGTGTGCGTTTAATGATACCTATAGCATTATTAACTAATGCCAAAAAGTTACATTTAATACAGAATTGTTTCGCAGGTTAAATCGCGATATAACCATATCAGTTACAGGGCCTATACAAATGAAACAGTAATCAAAAGGCCAATCCTCGTTTACATTTGCTTCTAACTTTTAAAAACACCTTCTCTCACGCTTTGTTTGCTTGTTTCTTTGTTTACCCTCCTCTTATGTAGAAAATAACACCTAGGACCTACAAGCCAGTACTTGGGCCAGACGCCTGTTGAGCAGAGGCTAGGATGGGTGATCAGCTCGATGTCTGGTATGAAAGTGAGGAAGTGAATGATATGAAGTGAAGTGGATGAAAGGAAAGTTGATTATTGAGAGACTTGTGGAATGAATGGTGGGGAAACAGGAGCAGTTGGAGAAAGTCCGTCCAGAAGAATCTTGCATGCGATCAACTGGGATTGAACCCGGGCCACCTAGGACCTACTCTTGGCAAGTGATCATACCCCTCCTATCTACAACCAATGTCTGGAATACCCTCTGTTGACATACCATATCACTCCTGCCGATTACCAGTACCTGGTTTACATTCACTTCTGAATTTAAAAAGTCTTCGCAGTTACCACATATCTCTCCTATCCAAACCAATTCCTAATTTTGAGTTTAAGAAGCACTCCTCTTTCCATGTCATATTCCTCCTATTCATTACCCAACCAATATACGATTTGTTTCTTACTTTAAAAACCGCACACTGTTGCCACATAATATCCCTTCTATCCGCAACCAATGCCTGATTTAGTTTACTTGTGAATTTAAAAATCGCACACTGTTGCCACATATCGCAACTAATGCCTGATTTAGCTTACTTCTGAATTTAAAAATCACACACTGTTGCCACATAATATCCCTTCTATCCACAACCAATGCCTAGTTTAGTTTACTTCTGAATTTAAAAAGCCCCGCTAGTGCCAGGGTGCCATATCCCTCCTTAACTAAGTCAGGCTAGCTTCAATTCAGTATTGATAAACTTTTTTTTTATTATTGTTTCATTTATATAGCCCTTTTAACATCTAAGTTCAAACAATTTGTCTGTAGGTTTTTTTTACGCTAAGTTTAAATCGTTTTTATTTTCCTTAACCACACACACACACACACACACACACACACACACACACACACACACACGCGCGCGCGCACACATTCACTTTTGAGATCATACTTCCAGACTCTGTGGGGGATAGAGAATAATTCTGGTTAAAGAAAAATTGCCCCCTAGCCGGTAATCGAACCCGGGACCTCCGGGTGAGAAGTCAGTTTACTGATCACCCGACCACGGAGGCAGTCACTGATAAACTTGTTACCCGTAAATTCCTCTCCACGCTGTTCTCTTCACGCACATACACCGTATTTTCCAGCAAGCATTTCTTCCACAAAAGTGACGCTACAAATGGCTGAACTCAGTTCACCAGAAATGACTACTTTTCACCGTTTCTCTCACTTCTACGTATAATACTGGACATGCAACATGATGAACCCTGAAGAGAATTGAGCCTAAACTCGTATATGTTTTATTGCGCTGTTTAAAACAGTACGCAAAATCAGCCCGGCATTAAAGAGTGAGGTCAGTCTGCTCCGCACCACACACACATACACACACACACAAAAGGCGTGTCATTTATGGACGCTCTTCAACTACTGTGGTTCTCAGCGTCCCATTCTAAATTGGGCGTGAAATACCGCTTAATTTTGCTCAGAGGCCTCTCTATCAGGCTTGAGGTTCTTTTATGTGCCGTAAATCTACGACACGGGACCAACGGCTTTACTTCCCTTCCGGAGGAAGCCATGCTAAAAATTCATCGTCCTCCGCCGGGTTTGAACCCGCGAACTTGGGTATATGAAGTTAGCTTGGTAACCATTATACCACGGAGGACTATCCCGAACCACAAAGGAGGGGTTTTGTGCTTTGAAGTTCTTTCCCATGCATTACTCAGGATTTGCCTACCGTTTGATAGAATGGTGTGTTTTGGTTAATTTTTGGTTGCCTTGAACGTTGATATTATATAATGTTAATTTGATATTCCCAATGAAATTTATCGCTTGTATCATCAGAAAGCATAGTTATATTACAATGCTTTTTCTCTCGGTGAACAATTTATACATAAAAGATATGTTGAAGCTATTGAATTGAATTTATTATTTTCTCTTCACGTACTATGTACATAGTGCATAGAGAAGATATTGTATTGCATCCAAAAATTCGATACCAAGATTTCACCGGAAATACATGTTTTGAGACCCCTGAATCCAATATTTTAGAGAAGTGTGTGTGCGTGTGCGTGTGCGTGCGCGTGTGAAGCGTAGCTCAAAAACGAAAACACTGTTAGAAATCAAACTTGGTATAAGTTTGGTATCTTACAAAGATGCGACGCGAAGACTTTAAAGAAAATTTCCCCACCCCAACTATCCTTTACATGGAAAAGTTTGAAAATTATGATTCTCTCAAAAATGGCTCTAACGATATTGGTTAAAATCTCTTATATACTAGACATTTACATGGCCACTAAAATGTATGTATTGAATTTTCTGGTGACAGCCTCTGAAGACAAGTTTATTCTAGATGCATTTTGCACAACTGGCAAACGTAAGAGATAGACAAAACCATACCACACAGATATGTAGAAACTGCTTCCGTGGTCCAGTGGTCAGCGAGCTGACTTCTCACCCGGGGGTCCCGGGTTCGATTCCCGGCTGGTGTGGGGAATTTTTCTTTAGCCAGAATTATTCCCTATCCCCCGCAGAGTCTGGAAGTTTGTATGTGAGTGTGAAGGTGTGCGTGTTTGAGTAAAACAAAATGATTTAAACCAACGTAAAAAGTACCTAGAGACAACGAGCTTTTTCAAGTGGAAAGCCCCCGATATGAGCTTAGATGTTAAAGGGGGCTATATAAATGAAACAATTAAAAAAAATATGTTGAGCTCGTTAAAATACACAATTTATGTTATATACATTTTTTCTATAGGTTTACAGTTTTTTAAATATTCCTTGTATCTGCTTTAAAAAATGTATACTTTTCTCATACAGGAATTTGTCAATTTGTTCATACAAACAAAGGTACTTCTATCACATAGAAACGAACTTTTAAAAGATTTAGCCTACTGTGTTCCCTTATTTACCTTCTGCTTACAAGGGAGCAAGTAATGAGATCCTTTCTGATAAGTTTTTCTCGATCAGCATTAAGAAAATAGAAGAATAAGCTTTTTAGCAATAATTTATTGTAGAGATGTGGAGAAAGTGATGCGAATAGAACACATCAGACTTTTTTGTACATTTTTTCTACACAGCCCGTTTCACACAGTTTTCTCTTATTGGCTCTCTTAACCTGTGCACAAATTGTCTGGCCAGCTGTGCTGTATCAGCCCTTGGGAGCTGGTAAACGGAGGAGCAGTGTTACGTCTCGCCATTCCACCTGGAATTTGTTATTAAGCTATTGCTCACCATGCAAAGTATAACGGTGGTGGAACTAACTCGGCGAGTGGCCGAGTAGCAAAATACATACATTTTGCCCTCTTTCTTCTTCAATGAGGCATTACAATTTTTTTTTTTGGTAGGGGTATAGAAGAACGCCGACTCCTTTTTATCAATGTCAGGTTTAATTGTAGACACGAGAAACGCAATATTGATAAAGGTATATTCATTCAAACTGTAGCGTGTATTACCCTTAGAATATTTCAATTTAGCAAAGAATTGCTCAGCTGTATATATGAAACCAAACATTGCAACAATACGATCTGCAAAATCTCTCAATTTGGTGTATATATCGACTGGTAACATTTGGTAAAGTTTTAAACCGTTTTCCCTGTTGTTTAGAGGAGTACTGCTCTGTGATGTGATAAGCTCAATGGGGCATCTATTGCAGTGAAAAGGTTGATTGCAAAGTAGTACAATGCTTTTCCATGCTGATAATGTCTGTCAACGAAACGTCATTTAATGCCCGCTGTCTGTTGTTACTCGCCATGTACACAGCTAAGCAGGCAGTTTAGGGCGGATAAGGAAGTGTTGGTAATGATTGCACTCCGCAGGTCCGCTCTAAAATTACATATGTACGGCTCAGTTCACCTGTTTATAAGCTCAACTGAGCAGCCCTGTGCTAACATTGGCCTCCTAATCATTCTCCCTCTTATCCGTTTGCCGTTCTTCCTTTCTAGCCTCCCTTAGTTTTCTAATCCATTTCTACCTTGCTCTCTCTAAAAATTCCTGTTTTTATTTTTACTTTATATTTTCCCGTCAGCATTTTAATTACTACCTTTCATCCATGTACTTTATTGGATTCCCATACATTTTACCTCAATTTCGCTAGTTCTTCATACTCTGTTATATAATAGAAATACTCCGTAGTTTTCTGTCGGCCTCCGTGGTGTAATGGTTACCATGCTGACTTCATATACCCAAGGTCGTGGGTTCAAACCCGGCGGAGGACGATGGATTTTTTGGGGCGTAAAAATCCTTAGCATGGCTTCCTTCGGAAGGGAAGTAAAGCCGCTGGTCCCGTGTCGTAGATTTACGGAACGTAAAAGAACCTCAAGCGTGATAGAGAGGTCTCTGAGCAAAATTCCAATATAGAATGGGATGCTGAGAACCACAGCAGCTAAAGAGCGTCCATAAATAACACGTCATTTCCATTTCCGTAGTTTTCTGCTTCTACATAGTTAACATATTCCATTTGTTCTGCCATTTAGCCCTCTCAAGTCATTGATCCTGTTCTCATCCATGCTAATGCGTCCTTTGTAGTCTACTACTGTAATCAACATACCCTGCCCTTCTCCATTTCCTTTTTATCATCCTATAAAACCGTAGCAATTTTTTCATTGAAAGTATATCGGGTAATAAAAGAGCACACTGGGTAAAACTGAATGCAGTAACGTTTAAGCTTCCTATACATTTAATACCAAAAACTGTGTTTCCGATATAAAGTACCTTCTTCCTATGCCTCATCGCGAACAATTTGTCTAACATCTTTTATTTCTGAGCGAATCCCTTTGCACAGTATTTTGCATAACATGATAATGCTGCCTCACTCCTAAAACTTGGAATTACGAGGTATCGGTTAGAAACCAATCCTCGCAGTTGCCAAGTCTTGCACTTACTGGTTCTTCAACATGTTCTGCAGTAACGCAGTTTGGACGCACTGACACGAAATATGAAACTGAGTTGCCGTCAGAGTCTACAGGAAACCGATTTCACTACGTTGCCTCCCGCATCTAGTAGAAGGTCGCCATTTGTTTGCTAAGGTTATTACCCAGTGGCAGGGGCGGGCGGTTCTGTTTGAGAGCTCTTATGTTTTGGAGAAAACAGTTTTTTTAATAAAATAATTTAAAAATAATAACAGGTGAGCATATAATCCCAAAATCTTTGCTAGAGAATAAGCTAAAGAACGTTGCTTTTATGTAATATAATATATTTTATGTATTGAAGTAGCGTTTTGCTTCGGAGTTCCTTTATTCTCTATGACAGTACCGCAATTTTCGCTAAAGGTATATATGAGCCGTAAATTATTGGATTGCATCACCATACGAATATTAATTCAATGTGCGACTTTCCCGCGCTTCTTTGACGACTTAAACAGCAGTCTTTCAAGAAGAGTGAGGCCAGCCACTGATGCTCCTTTAACAGAGCAAAATGCTGGGCTTACTAAGAGCAAACAGTTTGCCGGGTTATACCAGGCAAGTTTGCTTTCAGAAGCCATCAACCCATCTTTCCTTTTTCATCTCTCTCCCTTCTGCGTCTATAGATATTCCCTTTTGCGTGAAGGCAAGAGAAGCAATTTGTACCGCCTTTACCTCTAGCAGCCAATTGGAAAGTATAGGCAACTTTCTTTCCTTTCCTTCCACAAACATCTCACCGTTAAGAATATTAAATAGAGGAAAAAAAAAAAAAAAAAACAGAATAAGAAATAACTTGAATCCTAATTATTCGCTGTAGAATATTCCGGCCGCTTTGTAAATTCTCGATGTCATCTTTATTTACTAACGCGACTATTGAAAAGGGATCTTTAAACGGATATACACGATTCAAAAACTCCTTGGAGAGGAAATCTGTGCATATGCTGTTCTACATTAATTTAGAATAAAATGTCGGCAGTTGGAAAAAGTGCTCCTTAAGGTCTGAAGTTTATAATAATCATTGAGTATTCAGAGCTACGCAAGGGACTCGGACTACAAACGTTAAGAGTCCATCAATGACGTTGAATTTCCTACTGCCTAACGGTTGTCCTATACACATTAAATTGTTAAACGACTTCACAAACACGGCTATTTACACCAGTGACTCTGCAGAGGCAGTGTTTGTACAGACAAACCGAAAAATGCTTTACGTGAACAAATCGCTGGAGCAAACATTGGTCTGCGGTGCGGTGAGTACAACGTCTAGCCTAGCTTGGAATAACACAGACGAAGCATTGAATACCTCAACATATAAATACAACATAAGCCAACATAATCATGCTGCGGTGTATGTCTGAGCATGTAAAATGCGATATAGGCAACGCTGTAGACAAATGAACGGTGAATATCTGAACATGTAAACGCGATGTAGACAACGCTGCAGACAAATGAAACATATAAAGGAACATGGACGTCGCTGTAGACAAACGAAGGAGTGGGTATCTGAAAGGGTAAGAGCGACATAGATGATGCTGCAGACAAATAAAACTGGTATTCTGAAGATATAAATGCGATATAGACAGGCTGTAGTCAAATGAAACGACCAATATCTGAAGATGTAAAAGGGACATTAATGATGCTGAAGCCGAATAAAACGGCGAATGTCCGAATATGTAAACGCGGTATAAAACACGCTGCAAATGAAGCGGTAAATGCGTGAGCATGTAAATTCCATATAGATCACGCTGCAGACAAATTAAAAAATGTGAGTCCTAATATGTAAACGTGACCTAGACATCACGATAGATAGATAACATAGATTTCTACGGTGAGGGTGCATATCTTATTCCATGCACACGTGAAATATTACTAGGAGTCATTGCCTTCAGAAATAAGCAGTTTATTCAAATGAATTCAAGAGTCCATTTATAGAAGTATATCGAATATTACCGACTGCTTGGAAAGTTAAGGGCAGAGATTAGAGCAATTATAATAACAAATATGCTGGTTATGGCAAATTTATTAACAACTTAGGAAGCCGAACTAAGTTTGGATCATGAAAGGTGGCAGAAAAAATTAAATCCCTAATCCGCAGCCCTTACAAAACTGAATTGAGAAAGGCTTGCCAACATATACAGGAACCAGAATTAATGCAATAAACGTTCTGAGGTGATCGTACATCATCCCTACCAGATCAAGAAACTCCGTCTAACATTGACGCTAGATAAATAATCAAATCCAATAAACAGTGACTAGTGTTTCACTTTTGAACCTGGAAGTTTCGGCTAGTTGAAGAATAGCATAAGTAGAAGAGCTTAAAATAGAACGAGATCGATATTTGTCAGTCGTTTACAGAATGTCAGTCAACATGCTTGAAGAATTGGGAATATTACAAACTTAAACCTCCACTAAGCGGTGTTTCTTCATACCTTCCGATTATTAAATATACCAATCTCATGGCCTATCGGAAATAAACAAGAATCACATGGAAATTTACACTGGAATGCAAATGTGCCCTGTGAGCTTTCGGATCGTGATTCATCTGTGTATTGATTATATATATTGAGAAAAACATGTTTAAAGTGTCCTTGTGTATTTCCACAAATGAACATTTTACATTAATATTGAGTATATTTAAAACTTTAGTATTTATATCACAGTGTTATGCATAAGTTCAGTACTTTAAATAGTTTTCGTGCGAATATTTCCTGATAAAATGAGTAATCTGCTTACTAAAATATTTCGATTTACTCAGAGCAAATAACTACCAATAGTGTAACAACAATCATTCTGAAGAGGAGGAGGAAGAAGAAAAGGAAGAGTGAAGTTAAGTCATAATTAAAATGCTGACAATGTATGAAAGAGAGTGGCCTTAGGTTTTAAATCAAACAAGAGTCTTCGACGGTAAAATAGTTACTGAGAAGCGGAAAATAAAATAGAACCAAAACCCGAATCAGATCAATTAAAATTCTTTAGAATCAAATACAACGTAAGTTGTAGCTAAATTTATCAGGTTAGTATTTGCCCTTAACTGAGTTATGCAAGGAAACAAAAATCCATAATTACAGGAACAGTTCCATGGCGTTCGTTCCAATCAAATGTAACAAAAGTATAACGAGGTACCTGGATAAAGATAATTGTATAACATATTATTTTCGGAGCATTAAAATCGTAACATTTGGAAATTTCGCTAGACAGATGATTTGCTTAAGCTTCCATTGCTGTCCACATGACGTACTGCACTGGAGCGCAGTACGTCATCACCTCCACCGTTTTGCCCCCATTTAGTAGCAGCTTTTCCTGGAAACGGAGCGCGGCTCCTTCCCAATAATAATGTAATATAAAAGCGAGGAGAGTATGATAATTGCATTTACATAAATTTGACATAATCCCTTGTGCCTTAGCGAGCACCAAGTGTGCGCGACTAAGTCGAAGTCTTATGGTAATCCTGATCATGTTGACTCTAAGGCATTTTCAGTGTTCCTTTATGAATAATTCACCGGTAACTTATACTCAGCTGTCTGAGATGTCATTGTGTAGAAGGTGAAGAGCAGCTCTGGGACTTCGGGAGAAGCTGCCAGGTTTGGAACAAATACTCCATTCCTCTTACACCATTTAGCTTCAGCCGCAAGTGTTAAAATAGCGATTTTGTGTATAGCTTTCGACTTTAAGTTACTTCTAGTAGTACTCTTAGATCTAATAAGTATCCTGCTTTGGATTACTTAAATTTATTCCGCTGTTATAGTCAGTCACTGTGGAACAGTGAAATTTCACATATCTAAGAGCTTGTAATTCAAGAAAGGCTTGTTTCTTATATCTCACGCAGTGCCCACATAATGAAGGGGAAAAATTTCACAGAAATGTTATATCAAGGAGTAATATTTTAATTCAATATTTCAAGTAAACATATGTGATTCCTCATAGCCTGAAGTACCTTGTTTAATAATGAAATACAATAGCAAAGAGTAGAGTAATCATGTTGAAGACCTTAGTGGGTGAAAGTGATACGATAAACATATAAATGTTTCTAATTTCTACCTACACATTTTAGAAGGTAAATAATGTAATTTACCTCAGATCTTTATTCTAATTTTTACATCATATATTAGGTTTTCCTTGATTCACTTTGATAAGCACTTCCAAATGTAAACATTTCTAAACAGATTATATTAACTATTTTATATACATTGTATTTCAGCTACTCTGAACACGGATAAAATATCCTAGATGGGAAAATAAATTATGGATTTAAGTTTCCTTCCACATCCTGCGTTAATATCACATTACCAATAAGAACGGTATTGGAGTATTTGTTTCAAAGTCAGTGAATTTATGGAAATAGTGGCATAAAAGACTAACATACCACGCCTTTGTTACTTTGTATTGCTTTCGGTTGATATACCCTAGCAAGTGCATCTTGAGAAGACAGTAAACCACTAGCAAAATGATAACATAAATGTAGACAGCATCTAAGAGAAAAGGTTGCTAAGGAGTACGTAAAATAAAGAAAATGTTGCTAAAGAAGCAGTGTTACAGATAGACTTCTCTAAAAACTACACATGCAATCATTAAAATTAGATTCAAGGTGCTCATTAGAACAATATACAGATTTCCGTTTTCATTGTTGTTGCTTGTCTTAGAAAAAAGTGATGGAAAGATTCAAAGGAAGTCTTTTGCTTAGGTGTCTAATTACCTTGCACACGATAAATTTGATATTGTCATTTGCTTTCTAAGCTTGTAGTGTTTCTGTTCCACCTCGAAGTCATAAAGTATTTTATGAGGGAGCTGCAGGCCTCCTTAAATAATGAACACGCTTTCCAGCATATTGTGATACAAACTGAATGGAACCTCTTTGTAATTTACCATGGAAAAAGGAGCTGTGGATGCAATTGGAGGGCAAGTAAAAAGGACGGCTTGGGTGACTGTTATATCCGAAATTAGAGTGTAAAATGTAGAAGCATACATTCGAGATGTATATAATGGAATCATTACTGTTCAAAGGTATTTGGAGTGGTGTTGAAATTTTGGAAAGATTTCTATATATTTCTCCATTACAGATAGTTCATTGTTTTGAAGCGATAGATGAATATTCCATCGAGTTTGCTCACTTTTCATGTGAACACTCAGACTGATTCATAATTTCCACGCTTCAGTTACAAAGAAATAACAGAGCTTTATGCACATTTAGTATTCGTAATAAAAGCATATGCAAATCCTGTGACACAATAAACCGCGTGATTCAGCTGTTGAATGTGTATATCTGCATACATGTGTGGCACTTGATTAGGAAAAGCCTGCACTTATTTGATGCCAAGATTATTTGCAACATGAATTTAATGGTATGTAATGAAATCATTGTGTGTTCGTTAAAAAATTGAGATATCTATCTGTCTCTCTCTCTCTATCTGTCTCTCTCTCTCTCTATCTGTCTCTCTCTCTATCTGTCTCTCTCTCTATCTGTCTCTCTCTCTCTCTCTCGTTTTTGATGTAAAAGTGTCACATAAAGAATCTTTAATAAATAAGCTGGATCGCAAGTTACTATTGCCTGAAATTTCAATGTACTAAATTCAATATTAACTGTAAAGAGGTCTATGAAAACTTAGATAACAGTGAAAAAATAAGCATTTAATAATATATTTTATTTTTGCATTGAGTCAGTTTTAGCACTTTAAGGTTGAATTTACTTTGCTGCAATAAAATATGGATCATTTCACATATGTCAGTATTTTACGAAGAGATGTCAGTTTGTGATGGAGTAAATTTTGGATTATAACTTCTTCACTAGCTGTAATATTTTAATTTTTAAAACTTCTAATAAAACTTAAATTCTCCTCTACAAAAATATTCTTTTATTTTCTGAGAAATTTAGAATTGCCTTTCTGGACCTGTAAAGAGAGTACGAAATATTTGAGTGTGTATTTCTTATACACTTTAATCTATATTTTATCATACCTTTAACCTTCGTACTCTGTATCGAATTATCTGGTCAAAACTCGTATTTATAACCCGCCAGGCGTGTGAGTCTTTGGTTTATCCGGATTAATGCTTTGTGAATGCCAGTGTGTTAGGCCTGGAATTGCTCCAAAATTGAGTAGGTACGCTAACTGCAACAAAGCTCGAGTTGTATCCGTGCAGGTGAGAAGACAAGGAGCTGCATTTATTATACTAAACCTGCTTATACTGCTCAGTTGGACGAAAAACAAGATGAGTTGTGAATATTATGGTTGCGAGAACTGTGATCGGCGAATGAGCTGTGCATCTTAACAGAACATGAATGCTTTGAAATGTAAGAAGAAGAATTGTACAACTGACGGTGGCTACCATTACATAGCAGGAAGAAATGAAGTGAAGAAACCACAGGAGGCTATAGGCCTCAGCCCAACCAGCCTAACCGTTCCTTATTCAAAAACCTGGCTGACTACAGGATCTACTCAGGAAGGTCAAGAAATGACCCTTTCACAAGACACCTCTGGTGTCAACGGGGAATATTCTTTCCTTAGATTAATTATTTGTGTGATCAATTTGGGAGCGAGAGTTCTGGAAGTACACCAAAAAGATGTGAAGGTAAAGAAAATTAGCAGAAGGAAATCGTGCTATAAGAGAAACAACCTTAGCATTTACTTTAGCGACCAGTGAAAACTACTAACACCCTAGTTCATGGTGGGCAGTCAAAGGGACTTGATCCCGAATCTCCCGAATGCGAGCTATCTCGCTCGGTCCAATAACATAATCAGGGGCAAATAGTTATTGGTCCAATTTTCTATGTGTCAAACTTCAATTGTTAACTTTAGAAGTATCAGTTTATTAACATTTGATTATTTCACAGTTTATAGTGGTCAACCGTTCGTTCTAATTGACTCATTTAAGAATTACTCATTACTAGTTAAAGTAAAAATGTACTCAAGTAAAGTTGAACATTGTAAATCCTGTATATGTTTTCTCTTATTGTAATAATAGAAATAAACCCAATGTTGGGAAGAGAACTTTTGCGTCAAAACTGCAAGTTTTGTAAATAGAGAACAAAACAACAATAAACTGAGTTATACTGTCGTAGTATTGTTTGTGGTGGTGTCACGTTGTGGATGCCAATATGTCGCTGTATTGTTGTTGCAACCTTGTTGTGACAATATGGCGTTATCAATTGAGACTACTTGGAGTTGGTCGAGGGTTAATGCTGGTGAAATTCTCTACATTAAGAGTGTACATACCTTGCAGATTCTCTTTGTTGCTCTGGCAAAGCTCGTTCTAGTAGACCAGGAGTTGTCTCTTGCTCAGGGGGGGGGGAAAGAATGACAAAGGTGTGTAACACTTTAGGTAGACTCAAATAAAAGAGAAATTTCGCTTAATACACTTTAGACTTCTTTTATTGATGAATTGTTGTTCGTTTGAGGCACTAACCCTACGAGCGACTCCCGACATAACCAATCGCAAGCTTGATGAAGTAGTTTTTTTTAAGTGCTAATTCCACTATTACGGATTTGTTATATCTTTACACTCGTCACCGTAATCTTCAGTTTCTCGGTCCGTATAACATTTACGGTAATGATTGCTTGTCTGATTAACTTATAAAACACCGATTTTCTACAATGTACGCCGCGCGTTATCTTAGTCACCTTTCTTATATGCGTTTTCCTCCATTGTGTGTCTTATTTTCTGAGACATGTTAGCTACTTTGTGAACATTACTAGTCTAGATTAACTTACACGTTATTCCTACATTGTGAATCCTATTTCTTATACGCACATCATTTATAAACTAAAAGATCCGAGTATTGCCCTCCTTTTTGATTGGCTGGAAAAAGGCGCGTAAAGTGGCAATGTTACGTGACTATCGGGGATTTTTCTTTATTTTACACCCACGTGACCTTGTTCTACAATGAGAAATTCCCTTTTTCCAGTTTTAAAGGGAGAATACCCTTCTTCCTCTCAAGGGTTGTTACTTGTGTTCCTAATGCACTAAAATTCGTGTTATTTTTAACAAAGCGGGTAGCCTTGAAGAATATAAAGGGCGTTTCTACACGTCCCGGTACTGCATTCTACTGAGCTAATATTTCTTATGTTAAATATTACAAACTAATGATTAAACTAATAATATATGCGTCGTGCTAAAATACTGTTGCAATATTATAACATAAGTATCCAGTTCATATACATGTTATTTATGAATTATTGAACGGTTTAACCCGATGTCGAACACCAGGTGCGATGCACCAAGAAGAAGAAGAAGAAGAAGAAGAAGAAGAAGAAACAGAGTGGAAAGTTTCCGTGGTGGTTAGCTGGGCGTTCAGCGATGCCGCAGAAACACATTTATGTCTCTTACGGAATGTTGTCAATTTCGCTCATCATAAGAACTTAAAGAGCCAAATAACTGCATAACTGCACTTGCGAGCTTGTGAAGGGACACAGGGCATCGTATCGAAGATAGGATGTGGCTGATTAGTTCCGACTAGTACGTTAGCTTTGCTAAATTCTTAGCAGGGTTTACATTGGTGATTGAGCATTGTGATTAAAAATAATAATAGGGTATACTAAGGAATTATGAAGGAAATGTCTCGGAAATAAAAACATAAATTATCGAACGAACAGTAACGTGTAAGGCTCGCATTCAATTCCTATCGGATCAGCCACTTTGTCAATGAGTTTTCTGTGGTTTCTTCGAGTCGGTAGGCGAAAGTTGAGGTCCTTCCCTTTGTATTATCCCCATCATGCCCTTTCATCTGTTACACTTCATATGTTTCAGGATTGTAGGACCAGATGACGGCAGCTTGTATGTTGCGGCAGAACGGTAGATTTTGCGCTATGCAAAGATTTCTACCTGCCGCTTGGTGTGACTGATGTACCTCCTCCTTGGGAGTGTCTCGTCTATCCCTGGGGGACTTCCCCACAGATTGTAAGTAGTTAAGGTAGAGCTTGTCGCCTTCAGGATTGGTGGCGTGTTTAAGTCATTACGGAGTCCGTCCTTGGTTGAGTACATTGTGATCTGCATCTGGATGCCCCTCGGGTCTTCCCTTCATACGTTCCTCACAAAGGACCTGATGTGGCCTAAGAGCGGTGCTGAGCTCCATTTACCGGAAGCCATTCCATCTACTACTCTTTAATTCCTAAAAGACACGGAATTAAAGGAAGGTCTGCTGTGTCGCGGCTTAACAGCGTTTTATGGCATAAAATAATAAAACGGAACTAAAATTTAAGTTCAGTTCATAAATATACATATCTGAAGTTCTGAATGGCTTAGAAATTAGCTAATGTATGTAACATACATTTTTGTTTTACAATAGAAATCGATTTTTGGCGATGTTCTGCCCGAATTCTACGGAAGTAAAATATAGAACCATAAAGTAGAAAAAATGGCGTGAAAATGCATATTATATGACATTTCAACTAGACATTCGGTATATGGACATTCTATGCAAATTAATCAAGATTAACAAACATTGCATTCGAAAGAATTCCAACGATAAAAAGAAAGAACGAACTCCACAAACAACAGGGCAGGTGGGAATCATGGAAGCTATGAATAAACGGACAGTGGGTACATTGATACAACCATGGCCGTGCCGAGCTAAAGAAATGTTGGGGTCGTATAGTATTCAAAAGTCAAGTGAGGGGGACAGTTTAAGTTCTTACTTTACACTTAATTTTTACCGTTGATAAAACTTATATGTTTTACTAGAATATAAAAAAAGACAAAAATCTAAACGTTGTTTCCATGAAAAACAATGGAAAAGAAGAAAAAAAAACGGCGTAACTCACAAGGGACCATTGTACTATTGATGTTGCAGATCGAGCTGGGGATTTTTTTTGTTGAAATTATATTGAAAATAACAATATCCATGTCTCGGCTTGCTCTCCCATAGGACCAAGTTTGGCGAGAAAAAATTATTTGAAAATTTGCTAATAATATGTAATTTTTTGCATATACTGGTGTTTTATAATTATTAAATGAAATAACAAAACATAAATGTGCAGTGTTTATCTTGGAGGCGCCCGTCACTGGGAAAGACATGAAACGTAATTGTGGCCAATTTTGTATTCGCAACATTAAATCTTGATTGTAAGCGATTTTGATGCCGTCTTGCGCACAGATGCTTCTAGCCTTGGTGCGGGAAAAGTTCATTACAGTTATCAACGCCTCGCAAAATGCAAGGCAGCTGATCTTTGGACGGAAGACAAACTTAAATTCAGCCGTTACAACTTAAACATTTATTATTTTTTCCACCGGTTAGAGATTCTATAGGAGAGAAACGGGTGTTTTTGTTTTCTGAGTATTTTCAGCATAAACAATTTTCAGCTTAATCTGGAACATCAATGTAGCCAACAATTTTGTCATTGCCTTTCCGATTGAGGTGCAGAATTCAAAATATGAATCCAAAGTAGTATTTTGAAATTGTAGGTGGCAAAAGCTTCGAGTTAAGCATTGGGGGTTCCAAATTCCCCAACCCCCATCAGGCACGCTTGTAAATTGAACAATATGGTATCCAGCACTTCGAATACATTTATTTTTTAGTTATTGTATCGTGTAACTAACTGTACTTGAATGTTTTGTTAACATTGTGTATCATCTATAGGAGTTTTAATTTGACTATCAGAACACGTTATTTGCTGTAAAACTGACTGAATAATACCGGCTGTCTCAAATGTGTTTCTGCAATTAGGTAAATTTTGCAATTTCACTCATTACAGTTCAGTTGGCAACGCAGCGCGCTAATTATTATTGGAAAGAAATATGGACGAACTGAAATACACATAACTTTACCTGCCACTTTCGCAGAAGATATTGCAAATGCTGTACTCATTCGCTGAGTTCGACTCTTTTGTCCTTGTTTCGTACACTTTGTCTAGATTTCCCTCGCAATCGTGTAAACGTAATTTATGATTACCTCCTTTAACTTATCATTTTGTTTTCTGTATAACTGTACCTTTAAAGGGACACACTTTTATTTGCTAAATAAGGCTCTATTTGCTGACTGCACAGAAACAATTTTTTCCTACGCTAATTTCCACCTTCATTTAGTGGGACTCCTTAACATTACATCTGCAATTTCGTCAATTTTAGCCTCTGTTAAAAGTTTAGGCTTATCACTTTTCGGAGCAATCATTTACAGATCCGGGTTCACATGATTTAGTAATTAAATCTCTCACAGGATCACGATGAGGACATGTCGAAACATGCAAAACTCTCAGGAAATTTACATTTTACATTTTCTGAAATCTTATCACCATCAAGGAGTTCATCTTGAATTAAAACGGCTCCTTCTTCAATGGAAAACACTTTGACTTCACAAGCACAACCACACAGAATTAACTTCAAGCGCACAGTTCTCACAGTATTATTCAAGCAAGAGGAGGAGTAGGAGGAGGGGAGAGGACCACTTACTCAAAGTAATTCTCCTGCTCCATAGTTCCGTTCCCAACTTAACCACAGCCACAAGCGTTCGAGCTCACTGCGGAGACTCTATTGAGACACCCGTTAGTAATACATATTATGTTATGCAAATGCAAATTGTGAAAAAGTCATACCCCGCGCGATAGACAAAAGAATAGATATATGTGGTATTTTATGGGGAAGTGGAATCACTTATTTGGTCTTCAAAATATTATTAATTAATGATAATTTGAACGGAGCTGTATTGTCGAACACCAACTTGAGCGCTAATTCATATGAAACTATAGACTTTATTTTTATATGAAAGTGAGAGACTAAACAAATGGAAACAATATATGTATAGGCGAGAGTTAAAGCATAAGCGCTTCTTGATTTGATTTCCTTTCTTTCTTTCTTCTTCAAATTTCGAATGCACTTTACATAGAGGTGTCAAAAATATCTACTTCATACTGCTGTAGTGCAATAAAATCCCATCGGTTTATTAATTTTCATGCATCTACAAAAAAGTTTTAACATAGCCCATTTTTCAATATATGACAGGATAACCATATAGGAAAGCACACGGGCTATGAAAAAAGTAATAAAGAGTGTGATTTCCATATTTGTGTACAAATGCTAGGTTCTAGAAGGGTCTACTTCATGTGCTAGGTATTCAACATTAACCAATCCAAATCGCATCCCATGTCAACTTGAACCAATCAAGGTGGGTTAATTCTGAAAAGTTGACGAAATGAGAATGACACAGTTAATTTGCAATTTAAATGAATACGGCTTTTTAAATAACCTATAATGCCATGTTTTATTATGATATTATTCTGCAATAAGTTTTATCAAATAGTACAGTACGATTGTTACAAAACTTGGCCGCCAGTAGCCCTGTAACTTTAACTGTATTTCCCTTTACGCGCGTCCTAATCCGTTTTGTCGTCACATGTGCGTGAGTCTTACTTCTGTTCTAGTCCATTTCACACGTGAATAACATTAGGAATGTTTAGAGGTGTTTAGTTTTGCTTGAAGTACTTTAAAATGCAGTATGCAGCACCACAAAGAGTGTTTATGTAAGGTAAGTATATGCTTACCTAATCTTTTACGGAAGTTGTAAGGCAATTTGAAACAAAATTTCTTGGCGTGCGTGTTCCGAGTAGGGAAACCATTTGTTTGCTGGTAAATAAATTCAGGGAATACGGGGTGAATTTGTGATAGGAAAAGAAAGGTAAACAGGCGTGTACATAGGGAACAGAAATTAGACGAAATCGGAGAAAGTTTAGAACGGTCACTTTGAAAATCTCTTAGGCACCTTGCACAAGAAACTGAAATTTTGCAAGCTTTAGCATGGAAAGTAACAAAACTTTTAAAACTCAAACCATACAAGATAACTGTTGCACAGGAATTACTACCACGTGATCTCAACAGAATCGGGTACATTTCTGTAACCGGATTTTGAGGAATGTTAATGATGTAACAATCTATCCACGATCAATAATATCAATGACGAAGCCTGGTTTCAATTGCATGGTCATGTGTTATCAAAACACAATCGATATTATGCTACAGACAAAACCAATTTCGTCCATAAAACTTCCTTACGTGATAAAAAAATTCGGGGTATGGTGCGCAATAAATGGATACAGAATAATAGGGCCTATTCTTTATGGGTGTACAATAAATGTAGAAAGATACAGAAATAATATATTGGCAGCGTGTTTCGAACAGATAAGACATTGATATTTTCAACAGAATTCTGCCACCGCGCACAGCTGATGGATCATTACAGTTTATTGCGGGAATTTTTTAAGATAGAGTAATTAGTAAGGGTTCATGGCCCGATCGGTCCCCTACCTTACGGCATGCGATTTTTATTTGTGGGGCAACTTGAAAAAAAAAGTATACAAAACTAATCCCCACACATTAGAAGAACTAAAACGAAATATCAGGATAGAAATTAACGCTATTTCTAAGTTGAGCTAATGCGTGTGAATGAAAATTTTCTAAGAAGACGCTATAGATGTATTGATACAGACGGCATTTCCAACATCTCCTGTGATAAAGTATGTTTTGTGTATATTCTGATAGTTGTTAATGTGATCTGAAACTTTTATTTGACGTCCACGCATGTGCGACTGGACTGCCAGCCAAGTGTAAAGTACGTGACCGGGAGACGGACCCTGCACCTGACGGTCAAGTTTTGTAGCATACTTACTGTACTGTGTAAAACACGTGTGGCCAAGTAGTTAGACCGCACGCCTCTCATCTAGGAAGCCCGGGTTCGATCCCAGGGACAGCACATGGAAATCGTGGTGGACGAAGCGGCGTGTGGGTGAGTTTTCTCCGCATTCATGTCACCTATTGCTCCATGATGCTCCATTTCACCGTCATTTCACATAATCCATTTCCTCACTTTCGCTGCTCCTGAACCTCTGCTCCTCAACAAGCGTCTGATACCAGGCGCTGGTAACTCCTAAATATGAAGAAGGTAAAGAGTAAGAGAGAGCGAGAGAGAGAGACAATATTAGAAAATGTCCCGAGGGTTAAGCTGGAAACTATCGACCGGTTTGAGCTCGCTTGTGTTAATAATTATGAAATAGTATATATAATTATCCCTGTCGGGTCCTTTGAATATCGTTTTAGCCAAATAGAGGAAAACAGCAAAGAGAAATAGGAAATGTACACAATCACCAGCACATGCCATAAAGGAAATACTTAGAAGTCTATGGAATAATAGTGGGTACTCGTAGAAATACTTCTGTTTTGTGAAGATAGTGAGGTTTAGTGATAACTTTATATTCGAAGCTTTGATCATTTTAAGAAATAAAATGTAAATCCATTTTATCTTGATGCTTACTAGGTACACCAAACCAAAATTCTGCCCCCTTTTCAGCCCTTCTTATGCAACTAATTTTTCAGGAACGTATTCTTTGGTCCGGCGCGGTGAGTGTGGAGCTGGTTCCCTGCCACAAATCCTCTCATCGAGGTGCGGATTTTATGTTTCGATGTCCACTCAGCATCCTAAGGAAAGTGAGCAACTGCGATAGGCACTGATCCCGGCGGCCAGGAAAGGCAAATTTCCGGCTTGTGGAACCGTGATGTTTGCCACAACACCTCCCCGTATTGGGAAGGATCACCCATTTCTGCCTTGGATGGGGCGTAAGGCCCGCAAGCTCAGGACCGACGCCGACTGTAGCCCTACGGGTATAGACATTCATTAACTAACGCTGTCAGAAAATTCATTTGGATCACACATATTCTCTGGCAGTCTGAAGTAACAAGGCTCTTGACTTTTTCAATAACTGGACTCAAAATATAAGTTCTAGCTTATATTGATACTGTAATCTTACTAAAATCAAAGAGTTAGAATATTCTTTGAAAGAACTGTGAATAATTCTGTAAAATTGTTTAAATGAAAATACACAGGTTCGTTTGCATTTTGTGAGAGAAATAGTGAGCCGTTTTAGCGAATATATGTATAACTTCAAAAAATCCTTCATTTTATATCCACGATTAACTTCCAACACTGCTAGGACTGCTCTCATCTGGGGACCTCGAAGCCGCTGTGGGTCACAGCTAATTTTTCAGAGCCTTAGGATAATCGTATTAGGTGCATAAATTAGAAATGCATATATATATATATATATATATATATATATATATATATTTTCTGAATGGTACATAGCCCAGTGTAGCACGCTTGCGAAGGTAGCACTCGCAAAATTTAATGACTGTAGGGCATGCCAAACTTAGACGCAACTCTCTAGGGACAGCTCACAAAGATGATCACAACTAAAGGGAATCCTGATTTGGGCTCTGTGCAGTGTCGATGATAACTTCCCAAAATAAACACTTAGTTTTGGGAGACTTGGAGTATTCAATAACTTGGAACTGTACTACTCATACATAGAAATTATCTACACAAAAAGGGAATTCTGACTAAAGGTGTATGTAGGGTCGGCAGCCGCCCACAAATAACACTTTTGGGGGACAGTGAGTATTCAACAACTTGGCGCACTATGCGCCCACCTTTTCTTGGGCGTTCGGCCCCTGGTCTTCATTCGGTAGGTTTCACGCAATTTAGGAATCTTATCAAACCCAATGTTTAACTCTGTCTGTAAATCCAAGAGTTCATGCACGTGTGCTAGATCACGGCAAATTAAATATTCTAATCACCATAATAGCTGAGGGCCTCAAAGAAATAACCTTTCTTTGGCTGGCAACACTGTGAAAAGACAGAAGGGCGAGATGTCTCTTCCTCTTCCTCGCTTCCCCGCAAAATTAGCGCCCAAGAAAATGTACGCCTATAGTGTAAGTCTCGTATATTGATCTTGCATATATCCTGATCAGGAGCACTATATAAAAGTAATCGCGAGGGCGCGGAATTTCCCTATTGTACTCTCTTATTTCTTAAATCTGAAAGGAGGGCTTTTAAATTATTAACCTGTTTCGTGCTCTAATGAGACTAAAATTGAATTTTTATTGTGCAAATAAAGGCTTATTTGATACGTTACTGCCTATCTGGGTCTCATATGCCTAAATATGGATTGTCACTGATTTACCTCATGAAAGAATACTTTTCTACCAGGTTTATATGAAAAATTTAAGTTTAGCACTTTGTTTCGATATTCTTTTATTATTGTGTTATATTATTTTACTTTTTATGTATGTCCAAACCTACGGATACACTACCACCGTGTGTTGGACAGATTGCTCAATTAAGTGACCTGTTATATGATGTCATCAGTTTTAATCAAATAAAAACAAATCACCTGAAAGAATACAAACATAAGTGCAAGCAACATAAAAACATTGGGAATAAATCGGGACACCAGCCTTTCTGAACCTTAAATATGTGAAATAGACCGTATCAAATTCTCTTCCGAATTGTTTCTTGAAGAATATTAGGCAATCCGATTTTCACGAGATTTCCGGAAACAAGAGCCAAAAGATTCCTTACCATGAATTGAGACCTACTGGGAATTAAAATAGAGTATTACTTGCTTTATTTCGTCTCGTATCTGATTTTAGTTGTTCGCACTTTTTTGTTATTTATTGAACTTGAGTACATTTTTAAAGTCCCTATTTGTTGAAATTGTATTGCCGAATTATTTGTTTGTTTCTCGAATTTTCAGTGCATTTTACCCAACTATTTTAAGCCTTTTAGTGCTTGTAAATCCGCACCATAGTGATATCGGCTATACAGAATCCCAAATGGTGTTCAGTTCAATGGTGGCAATCTAATAAAATTAACGCATATTTTTGGAAGACGTTGAATATTCAAGAACATGATGTTAGGATACCATACCCGGTGTTTCCAAATCCGCAACCATATGTTGAAGGCATCTCTTGCATTCATGCGTAGCGCATCGGTAATGTTGGATGTATGTCGCAGTGATTTCAGGTGTAGTACACATTTTAAGCAGTTGAGAGCTATGGCCCACTAAGTGTAGCGCACACGCATTTGTGTAAGTGCTTGCTTGTGAAAGCAGGTTGTGATGATCCTTAAATGGGTTAATGAAAATACCTCCGTCGAAATCAATGAATGTGGTGCTAAATACATAGCAAGTCCTGCCTAATTTAATAGCATTTAAAAGATGGATAGTACAGTAAACTAAAACATAATTAATATTTTGGCGAAATCAGAATGCTGTTTTATTATCTTGTTACTATACCCTCATACATGATTGTTAGTACACGAATAAAGGAATTAAAATGTGATATAGACTCTAAGCCTTAATATTGTTTGGAAGATTAGCTTCTGTAATGTGCCATAACTGTTCAAATAATACTCCTTTCGTTGTACATTCGTCTGCCAATTTTTAATTTGAAAGGTCTCGGTGTTATCGTTCTTACTCTTATTTCACGTTTTCAGTTGATAATGCACATAAGCGTATGCGCAAATGAAGATGCCACCCCGCTTTTATCTTGGTGTACTAGCCGAAGAATCACTGGTTTTACATTACGGCAAACGGCTAAAGTTCGTCTGCAGAGAAACACAATGGCTATTTGTATGTTGTGATAAACTTGTGTTTTTAGATGTTCCCATGGAAAAGAAGCTATCGTGTGTACCGAAAAACGATCTGTTACTAACAATCTAATTTCCATGGATGGACAAAGTGGCTAAATATGTACATCAGGAAGGCATAATGCTGCGGTGCTCCATCCAGCTGAAGCCAGTGATGTGTTCCTAGTGCTACTAGTATATTATCTTAAAGTTCGCCGTCTATTAGATGAACTCACGAAACCTTCATCGAGATCGCCTCCCAAAATATCGTAGTTCAGCTTCTTGCGTATCTGTGTATAATGCTCACGGAAACATCGAGGATTACGACTGCCCGGTACACTATGTTGATGTGTCCAAGTGTGTGAAGCTACTTTCATCTGACAACAGAACTTGGAAAATAAAATCTGTCTGTTGATAGCGTAGAATCATATAGCAGTACTAAGTTCTGGTTTGAAAAAAAAAATGTTTCGTCAACTCTTAAATCAACTGAAGTTTGCATGGATGCCACTTCTGTCTTCGGACTACTCCATGTTTGGAAGGAGTACCAAATCCTAACTCGCCTGTGGCTTGGCTGGTGCTCATGATGCCTGATTTTATGCACAATGCTATCAGTTCAACTCGCCGTTCTCATTATAGTTTTCTTCAAGTGTTTTAAAATAAGTTATACATTCAGATAAGATGATATTTTTGGTTTTTAAACTATTTTGGTCAACGCATTCTATATAATATGATTACTACACTTGTGATGTAGGTTAGATGATCCGATTCCTCGGGAGTTTAAAAACATTAATAAAAACTGTGATATCTCTGTTGTAATTTTGTGCAAACATTCGTAATTATGAATGTTCATTTAGGGTATTTGTGGCTCGAAGGCTATAGCCCAAGCTCATCGGGAGGCCGGCGAACAGCCTGGAAGCGACCACTGCCAGACGACAAGTTGACATATTGGCTATGACCGTCTGAAGAACAGTTCGAGAGGGCGACTTCGTATAGTCGTATGTCTTTTATCATTCCATAAGGACTGTTAAAGCTGCAACGTTCCTGGGACTGTCCATAAAAGTAATTGCTCGTATCAACGACATGGGAGACCGCATTCAATGTCAGCCTCGGCGGACACTGATGGTGGTTCTTTATAATCACCTTCCTGCATTTGGTGGCGCTGTTGGGAACGAGACGAACAGCTTTAAGGAGGGAGCCATATGACAGAGTGGCCATGGCCCAAGTTTATCCGGACGTTGGAGCCGAGTAGTTGGAAGGACAGATAGATATAGGTAGATTCAGTAGCGTCCTCGTCCAGTGTAAATATCAGAAGCCACATAGAGGTATAACCATAATCTTCGGGTAATACGCACGGAGGGAGTGAGTGAAATGAAGTGGTAGACCATATTAGGAAGTGACAGTGAAAACTGGACAAAGTCCAATATTACAATTGTGGAACCGTTTTGTGTGCGTCTCTAGATGAATACTTCTAAAAGCAAAGCTTTGACTGCGTGTTGGAAAGGGAGCTACATAACTTACGATTTCTTTACTGCAGATGTGATTGTACATGGAATACTCTTACATAACGCCCCGGTTATCAGACCTCCAATATCCATATTTTAGTTTTCTGTGATGTGAAGAAAGGGGAAGAAAACCTGTGTTGTTCAGGAAAGGATGTAATTAATGAAACTTTGTTCCCTAACTTATATCTGAGCATATATTTTGCTCTCCAGCTCCCTACGCCTTTGTGCGATTTATGTGTGCCATTAAATGCTGTGCTAAGTTTTTGCTGCTAGGGGTTTTCTTGCAAATTTACCTCTTGTGTGTTCTTATAGACGATGATTAGGAAAATACATTATAATTAACTACATATGGCAGTTTTATGTTCGTACTTGTTTCAGCTGGTTCACAATATTTAAAAATGTTAAAATGTGCCTCTATGAATCATGTTGTATAATGAGAAACAGAATGGGTTTAGTTTACGGAAGTACAATAATTTCCTTTTAAAGGGAACATTTGTACTACAAATCCAATTTAGAATATAATTTTCTGCTCTAACAGCCGTTAATTGAAACACTGCACACATTTCACAGTGACGAAGTTTCAGAAAACTTGAAAATACATTAAAACTGTAAAGCTGAATTATGCACAACAAACCTCTCGTCGAACATTAAGCGTGACTATGAATAAACATTCATGGCTCTTGAAGCAGGACTAGCAGTATGTCACAATATTTTGCCTCATATTTTCGGAGGGTTTGAGTGAAACGTATGTAAAACCGTAATTAACAATGGACTTATTTTCGTCGAATCCCTCCACTTTGCCGTAGTTCAGAAGATAAATAAAACTACAGCAGTCATCGTAAATTAAGTCTATCGTTGTACAAATACTTATATAGGGTTAAGCGTTTATAATCCACCTTCATGGTGTAGAACTAACGTGTCCGCTTCCTATGCGGAAAGAAATCTCGTTTCGCACAAGTAGTCTGAATATTTTTCCCCGCGGTTTTCCTCACTTGAGCATTTTATTCGTTATATCTGCAGATCTGAGTAACCAAAGGCGAGTTTAAACTTGAAAATAATAAGAAACTAATGTGTAGTGGCTTGTTTCATCAGATTGGCTGCCCTACTATAGAGAACCGGGGAGGAAAATACATTCTACTGCTAGAATCAGAACCATCGATTAGTCATCATGGTTAAATTAAAACTAATTAGTTCAAAGAAAATATAATTATTTTATATTTAAATATCTACTGCAGTTATTGAAGTCTGTTATTTTGCACAGTAGGTAGTTTTTATTTGAATCATCATCCATCAGTGATTCTTTATGAATACTCATATTTCTCATGCTTTTCTTTCTCTATTTCTTTTTTTCTTACTGTCCTTCCTTTCAGTTTTCCAAGTCTAATGGTATACATCCACTATGTACGTCTTTCATTTTCCGTAGTGATGAACTTTCATTTCATTTACCTTGCTGAATGTTTTAATCCTATTCCTCATTAATAGAGCCAGAACTTACTTGGAGAGAAACAATTATATATTTGTGTAAGAAGAAAATATTAACACTGATACTGTAATCCAGTTTCACAAATTACTGAAGAAAATGCCTAACGCATCTGTATTGTGAAAACCCTGGATTTTGCAATAAATTTATAAAAAACGTTTTAAATCTACACAATGCTAGATATTCTGCATCTACCATTTTTATTTCATATGAGGGATCTGAAATAAAATATCTTGCATGTGGCTCAATGCAAGGTCTAATTGTGATTAGCAGATAAAGGAATTTCTAATCATTGAAGGCAGGACTAAGGGAAATATAATTGACTATTACTAGACTTCAGGCAGTGACAACACAAGGAAAAAATCATAACCATTCCTCCTACAGTCTGTTGGCGTTTGCAAGCAGCACTCAACAGACTGGCTTCACGTGGCCGTCGGAGTTCTTTGGCCACTGTTCTTAGTTGCATTGATAATGCCTTGAGTATGGATGCTTGAAATGAACAGCTTCCGAATTTTCATGGCTGAGGATTAGCTTGGCAAAACAATTCGGTCACTATCCAGCGCAATTATCTTTCAATCAGCCTTCATTAGTTTACTTATCTTATTACCAATTTGCAGAGGTTTTAAATAAAATTGTAGTTGATGAGAAAACTCATTTCATGTTTTTAATTCACTATTGGGAAGGTAGAAGTGAGCATCTATTTTTGAACAAACCTGATATTCGATGCAACAATAATAACAGTAATAGCGGTAATGATGGTAATAATTTCGTTTCGTAATCGGCTTGCAAGCCAATGCCTAAGGGTCAGAAGCCTGTTGGGGAGCCAACGGCACGAAACCACAGAATGGAGAACCTGTTACGAGAGGTTGGCCCGTAGCCAGGCATGAGCACGGGGAAGTCAATGATGTGAAATGTAAGCGAAGTTGATGATTGGAAAGGTGATAATGGAGCAATTGGCGGGGTGAATGGCAGGGGAAACCGGAGGACCCGGAGAAAACACGCCACAAATACCAAATGCGGGTGCTTTGGATCGAACCCGGGCCACCTAAATGGGAGGCGAGCGGTATAACTATTCAACCACGGCGCCATCTGATGATAATAATTATAAGGATGGGCTCACTCGATAGATCAGTCAGTAGAGCACCAGCCTGCTGTGCCCAGGTTCGATTCCAGGCTAGTGGTAGGGATTTTCTCTATCCTTGATAATTCCCCAATCTCCCCAGAATCGGAAAGTATGAATGTGAGTGTGAAGGTATGTGTAATCTAATGGTTAAAACGAAGATGAACCCAACGCATCGGTACCGAGGTAAGATCATTGGCGATAGGTAATGTGTTCCAAAAGAGAAATGTTGCCGATAAGTCCTTGCAGTTAAAGGCGGGGTATAAATGGGAGAATAATAAATAATAATAATGATAATAAACTCGTTTAGCTTATCCTCCCCGTATGTAGGCTCTCAGCACTTAGACTTGAGTGCTTAGATCAGAAGTCTATGGAGGAGCTGGCAAACGTCGAATCCGATCAAAAAACAGGAACGGAACTTTGCCTCATAGATAAACATGATTGTGAGGAAGATGATGATATGAGAAGATGCGAAATAATAAAGTGAGGGGTAATGATGGAGCAGTTAGTGAAATGAATGACAGCAGGAACCGGAGAACACGGAGAAAATACGCTCAGCGCCGCTTTGTCCACCAGAAATCCCGCATGAGGTCAACTGCGCCTTGCTGAAAGGCGCAATCATAGTAATAATAATATACATATTATAATATAAGAATATAATTTAGTAATACTTTTATACTATAATATCTTATAAAATAATAATAATAATAATAATAATAATAATAATAATAATAATTGCAGACCTATAAATAAACTTGTTTTGATGATGTTTAACGCCCGCTTTTTCTACTATGACACCGTATGCGTCGACACTGATATCAGATACATGGAATGCAAATGGAGCACCGGTGGAATGCGATGCTAAGAGGACCGGAGGATCCGGAGAAAACCACCTTGCGCCGCTTTGTCCACCACAAATCCCACATCTGGAATCCTTGTATTGAACCCGAGCGGCCTTAGTGAGAGGCGAGTGGTCTAACCACTCAGCCACGGTGCGCTCATAAATAAATTTGATCGCAACTCAGCAGTACAAGGCCATTTGAAGGCGTACGTTTTTCCCCTTCGCACAAAAAACCAAGGCTTTCACTTGTAAGTGGAGAGCTGTTTCACACAATCCTCGGAGCAGAGTAGCTTTAACAAGCGTTCATTGCAGCTACTTGGGTGATCAAGTCCCTATAAAGGAAGGGTTCTGCTCTCATATTAGGCTTTTATTTAACTTAAGGGAAGCAGAAAGTGCATTCTACATTATTCAGGTGCTGCTGCAAAAATCCCAAGGGTATTCTTCCCATTAACCTTAGCTGAGCTTAAGTATCGAGTTGCCAGGGTCAGAACAACGGGGTAAGATAGCGTTTCCTTTACAAGTAAAGGACCCGTTCTGCGAGCTTAATTCTAAACAAGAAAACGTGGGAGAGCTTTATAACTCTTTACGATTTAATTGCTATCCAGCATTTTATATAATGTGCTTAACCTCGAAGCTTACTGTTTAAACCTAAAATAGTATTCGATCTCCCTCTACAGTGAGGGAAAACGTATAAGCAAAAGATTGAGAAAACTTATTACCTTGCGCAAATACTGCTTCAAAGTATAGGTCTTTCGAAAGTCACTTCACACTTTAAACCGCTATAAATATAATATTTTAGATGCAATAAAAATCAAAGAAGTCGCATACTGTGCAAGGAATGGTGTTTGGGTTTTTTTCCCTTTCCTTTCTTTCTTCTGAGTTCGCCGTTACCTTGACACAGTTTTGTTGAATAATACATTAGTAATTTTATTCCTACGCTATAAGAATTCGTAAGCTACAAATATAACTATATCACTAAACGATAGATTACAACTGATTCAGTTATATTATGTTTATGCAAGCTGGCACTCCGCCCCAGATCTAAAACCCTGCAAAACGATTAATTACTCAGAACTTTGGCTATCGTGTCTTCAGAAGACACTTTCCAACAAAGTGGCCGCCGCAATCTTCAGATCTTAATCCGACCGAGTTATGACAGTGGGGTTACCTTAAATACTGTGTTTTACTGACGCATCCATCAGCCCGACAGCAACTGAAAAATGCAAGAAATGCCAAGACATCATCTGCAAAAAATTGTGCATGAAGTCGCAGAAATAATGTTATACGTTGAAGAAAAGAACGGGGGACATTTTTCCAATATATTATAAAAGCTTATTATTTCCCCAGGATGCGACTTATTTCCTCTCTCAAATATTATAGTATCTATAACGGTTTTAAGTTAGAATTCCACTTTATTCGTTGAGAATTTGGAACAGGTTTGTGTAACGGATAAACTTAGAGATTCAGAGCGGGATAGCTAGGGCGGTAACGTCTGCGGCCCACATCAGGTTCAATTCCCGGTGTCCGGCCTCTCTGACCAAGGGGTTTTACATGGTTTTCCTTGGTTGGCAAGGCAAATGCTGAGGCGGTATATTCTACCACTTTTCTCTTTCCCTCATTTCCCTTTCATCCTTCCTGTTGACTACGGGACTTAATTTAAATGAAACAAAAAGCGTGTCATCTTACATACTATGCTTAAATGTGATTTCACCCCCTGACCCCCAGCCACACCTTCTTTGAAATTTCAAATGCTACTCCAATATTTTTATACTTAAGTATGAAAGGGTATTAACTGTTTATTCATCCCAATCATTTATTTTACACAATCTGTTTTATGGTATTGTCTAGCAACTTGGATTTTTGTTATTGTGTAAGGAAATTTTGAATATTTATTGTGTACTAAATGTCTATAAATTGGTGTATTCCATTAAAGATAGAACCTAAATCATATTTATTTATGGAGCTGAAAACTGTGTACTCGCAGAACTGCTACGGATTTTAAAGAGAGGCATCGTGAGAAAAACGTAAGTCTTGACGTAAGATTGCCACTTATTTTATTATCCTTTATTTTTTTTAATTAGATGATATTCTTTAGTACGTAAATTTGAAGAAACTGGTTTTGTCTGCAATAAAGAAATAAACAGTCTAGAAAACTCTGCAAAGTTTCGGAGATTGAAATATTAGGTCATTTCAATATTGAACACACAATTTATTCCAAAAGTATTTGCTATAACAGACATTTCGGTTGGTTCCATACATAAGGTGTTGAGAACGAATACTTTTATCCCTACAAAACACAAATCACCAACGGCTTAGAAAAGACGATTTTGATGTAAGAGTGGAATTTTGTTAACAATTGTCTCAGAGAATCGAAGATGATCCTCAGTTGATGTAACATTTTTGTTTTAGTGATGAAGCGACATTTTTCTTAAATGGGTTTGTCAACCAATACAATTGAAGGTATTGGGACAATGAGAATCGTCCTGTGTTTTGTGAAAACAATTTTTTTTTCCTTGAGAATTTTCGCAGGGATTTTGGGGGATGATATTGTTGGATCGATTTTGATTGAAAAAAGAAACCTGACTGAAGAATTGTATCTGCGAGCAAAATGGTTTTCAGCTCCATAAATCAATATAATTCCTGTTCTCTCTTGAATGGAATACAACAATTTTACATTTTAATACCCAAGAAGTGTATTCGAAACAAAAGATGTAAAATGAATGAGGCAAACTTATCTCTTTCGTATTTAAGTATAAAAGTAAGGGTGCCATTTGAAATTTCAGAGTGCTGGTGGCTGTGGAAACGGGGAAGAAAACTAAAACGGTATCAAGACTAGTTTTAAACTCCCCCCTCAGTATCAAAGTTGACGTGTTTTTGTTTAAATTATACTCAATATAAACACATCTTTATTTGTACTGGGGAGCTTTGAAATAAAAGGCCTGTAAATCGGTTTACTGTACAGTGGGGCGTAGTTTACTCGCCTTTATTTTGGAACATAGTTCCGCTAGAATGCAGGTCACTAGCTCTGCCGATGAATGAAATTAGCGTACGCTATCAGCGCGACATGCTACTAGTATTTTTCTCCACCGCTGTACAGCATCGTTGATAGCTAATTACCGAATGTCGTGGCAAGTTATGGATTGGCCGATAATTGAAATTAAAGGTCTGGAACGCGGTTAATTAACTGCTCATTTATTTACCGCTGCTTCGTTTGGCTAAACACTTGTTCTGTCATCAGAATTCGACGGCCTATCACGAGAAAATTCCCCATTGTGCTAGCGTAATAAAATTGCAAATATTTTGTTGACCAGACACTTTACACATTGTTTTAATACACTGCCACAAGAACGAGAATGTGCATATCAGAGTTTGTTGAAACTGTTGTAGTGGTATTTGCTGAGCTCTTTTTGAACTCATTTGTGACAATTAGTAACAACATTTCTTAGAATATAATTATCTACATCCAATTATCAGAAATACTTATATCCACGTTGATGGAGCTCTGAATTTGGCAGTTGTGCTCTCAAATACTATCGATCAGTAATGCTCCGATTTTATTGCTATGTGAGCGTATACAATGAATAAATAAGTGAAATGGCCTACTAGTGTCTCCTTGAAGTAGGATTGCCAGGTTTTCTAACTGAAAATAAGGGAGATTTCAGGAATGGTTTTCCCGACACCTTGACACGACTTTTGTTCAGTTCATTGCGGCCATCGCCTTCCATGATTTTATTTGCTTTATAAAACCACAAACAAACAAAGAAACAAACACGTGTTCCTCTCTTCAATTCAAAGACGCGTCACGCAAGTGAACAAGACGCGTGCTACCAATAGCTAATTAAAGTACTGCTGCCAACATTGGGAAAAAGTAACTACCACTTCCATATATCGCATATTCCAAATGTCCTAAAACACAGAATTCATGGCAGTAAATGAAATACGGGAGAAAAAATAGTGCAAAATACGGGAGCCAGTAGACTCAAAAAATAAGGCTGTAATACAAGAGAACCCGGGAAATGGATACCTGGCAACCCTTAAAGGGCTAAAACCTCATGGTGTTGCGAAAGTTCATGTCTTCATTTTGCTCAGGTGATGACGTAATTCATGTTGGCATAGTTTGAACACTTCGCGATTAGAACCAGGTTTACAAATGAAAGTATTTAGCATTTTCGCGCTGAGATATGCTGACCTTACTCGTTAGTATTAGTCCCTTCTGGTTTGTCCATCTGTTCCCTTGTAGCTCTCCATTTCTACTTTAATTTTGTCGTTTCTTGAACGATGTGCTTGGAGGAGGTGATTCCTAGCTGCATATTAATTATTTGTCCTTTAACGCTATGCCAAATATTTTCCTCTCCTGTCCTTTTCACATACTTCTGCTATACATTTTTGCATGGCTGTGATGACCCAGGTTTGGCAAACGTACAATAGGTCCCATAAGATATATGCGCTGAGTATTTTAGGTCTGAGTTTCCTATTTAATGATTTGTTCAGTAGTATGAATTTCAATGCCCAGGAGGCTTTCCAAGCTTGTGCTACTTCTCGAATGCCACTATTTACTCACCCGTATAGTGCAGTTCGGTCCCTTCGAGCCTGATTGATTCTGGTGCTTTATTGGTTATGATTTGTTTCTTATTGAAGTTTATTTCCAGCTCTTTGGCCTAGACGATTTCATTTAATTCAAGGAGCATTTGCTGAAGTTGTTTAGGTGAGGTACTATATAGCCAGTACAAGTCGCTGGCCCGGCAAACCGCAGATTTGTCAGCCTCATGCGTTCACGCCGCAGTTGTTGCTCCACTTTAGCTTTCAGGGTATATGTTACAATACGCAGCTTCGACGAGGTGGGTGATCTTGTTTTACTCCCCTGCCGAGTAACATGAACAATAGGTAAGGTAAAATGCGGTAGCTTTAGCACATATTGGTAATCAACTTAAAATCTCACTATTACGGTGGGAAATAAAGATAGCGTACTAAAATGTCGGCTTGAATTAGTTGGAGGTATTAAAATAAAATACTTAACTGTTATTAAAATATATTTATTGATAACACAGCATAATTTAAATTCCATACAATGTTTTCATAACTATATCCATTTACCCCACATTTGAATAAGTCAATGTAACATATAATACGAGGGCCGTTTCTTTTTTCAAATTCCAATATGCTATACATAAAGAAAAGTTCATAGAAAACAATTATTTTATTACTAAAAGTTTTGTACATTTATGATTGATTTTCAGCATAATCACCGAAAAGATTGAGACATTTATTGTACCTGTGCACATGCTTTGCAATACCCGCTTCAAAAAATGTTGCCGCCAATGCTTTCAAATGAGCATTGGAAGTTGTTTTGAAGATCTTCGTTGGTTTGAAAGTGCTACCCTCCTAGCCACGCCTTCAGTTCAGGGAAAAGGTGAAAGTCGCTGGGTGCCAGGTCAGGACTGTACGGCGGATGATCGAAAATATCCCATTGAAATTGTTCAAGGAGCCGATGGGTTGAGCCAGCAGTGTGTGGACGAGGGTTGTCATGGATCAACACAATTCCTGAAGTCAGCATTCCTCTTCGTTTGCTTTGAATGGCTCTCCGCAAACGTCGTAAAGTACGAAGCTCTTCAAAACAACGTCAATGCTCATTTGAAATCATTGAGTGCAACATTTTTGAAGCGAGTATTGCAAAGCTTCGGTGATTATAATGAAAAGTGTACAAAACGTTTTGTAAAAAAACTAATTGTTTTCTATGAAATTGTCTCTTATTTATAGCCTATCGGAGGTTGAAAAAAACGGCTTGTACATAGGCTAAAGCTGTGAATGGAGAAAGTGTATAGAGCATGATTTTCTGACACATATTTTTGCGATTTAGAATCGTTGGGGCTGACTCGGCCACTTAGATCTCGTTAACTCTAAGCTGAAAGCCTTAAGGGCAAATTAGGCCGCATGGTTGTATTGCTTGCCTTGTTTGTATTTTCCGAGAAGTATAGACACTAGCTATATTTTGGCGAAACATCTTTCTGAAGACCAAATCTAGGGCAAATATTTGTTTTCTTCACTCCAAACCCAGGATATCCAGGACACTTGCTACAGGATGTTAATTTTCCACTGCTTATCTTGTGTCTTTCCCATAAGTAACTTGACTACCGGTTTATGGTGTTTCAAAGTATTGTTCTTTTTTACGTATTTTCTAGTACGAATGAATGGATGTTTGAAAAAAATGTACAATAAATGCTCTCCTAAACATAAAGTGAAACAGATAAGTACTTATTCATGGCTGCATATAACCGGTCAACACAAGAAGCAGGGCATTTTAGAATAGTATAATCTATAGTTCATGAAGTAAACCGCAATATTTGATGATGAGGCTGCATGTACAACTTTCTTTTGTGTATATGTCCCTACCTTTTGTAAACAGCATTACGCTGTGAGCACTGCTCACGATCTTACAATCGCCACATGTTTCAAAATCTTGTATTTATTATATTTTTGTGTTTTCACATTATCTCTCCATGGTGATGTCATCAACGCAAGATTCGAAGGATTATATGGCTGAAATATTCTTCCTTCCAAGGAACCAGAAGGTCCTGGAACTACTGCGATTGCTTATCATGCCTTCTCACAAGCAGTATTATCCGGATACAGACTCGCCAAATACAAAAACTGGTCGCCACCTGTCTAAACAAAGCAACTGCGATATTATAGTTGTTAACGTGAGAAATATTTAACACAATTTACTTCTGCCCATTTTTATGCCAAAGACAAGTACAATTTTTCAAATTTATCATCATTGCAATAATCTGTTTTATTTTCGAAGCCCCGGAATTTTTCAACCCCGGACGATAAAACAAAATCAGGAATGTGCAGCCAAATTCCGAATGAATGGTAGGCCCATCTATAATGAGTGTTGACATAGGGTACTATTGACTCTCTCTGAATTCAGGTGAAAACAGCCGGGTTTGCAGTGTGGCAATAGAGTACGCCCTGTTCTTAAATTCCACTGTCTCAGAAATGTAATAGGGTCATCCACGTCGCCATTCAGTAGAGCTGCTATGATTTTCGCCAGAAATAAGCAATTTTCTCTTTCCTTTTCTTCTTTATTTCTTTTAAATAAGAACCACAAGATCAAAATATACTGCCATTCTCACTCACTCTCTCTCTCTCTTTCTCTCTCATACACACATACGCACGATTAAGGGAACGGAATATAGGGATGTCAGGTCTGAAAACAAAACAAAATTGACTGTTGTTGACCATGAAGGAATGGAGTGCTCCGACATATCTGCCGTTAGCAGAGAAACGATTAAAAAGGATTCTTCACTAGTATGGATTGTTATTTTTGAAAATGTGTCCCATCTATTTTGAGACATTTCCGTGTTTCATTCCCATTCGCCATAAAGATGAATCTGAATATATCCCCTTTCCCGTGTTAGCGGAACATAACGCTGTCACTTAACGGTTTGTTTTGGTTTGATTGTAACCAGAATACAGCTGAAAACACAGCTCTACAACATATGTGTTAACATGAGAAGGTAGTCGTGTCGCATAGCATGTTTCATCTCGTCGTTATTTCATACTGTACAATAACTCTGTATACATGAAATGTCGTACTGGGATGGACATGTATAATTGGTGAACCACTCTGTGGAGCACTAATATGGAAACTGCGCATCCGTATTCTGTTGCTTAGCATCTACTGCTTTAAGGAATTCTGATGCACCAACATGCTTATCTCTGTTCGCTTTACAATCTGTTCACATTTTAACTTTCCCTGCAAATACTAACTTAATTTCATAAAATAAGTTGTGAGTACTTGCAGAATGCTTTGGTTGTAATAGCAAAAATCAGTTTTAAATCGTCGGTAAAACGGTGTGCAAAAGTAGGTGATTGATGAATTTTAGAAATAATTTACTAGAGTTATATTTTATGGGCGGATTGATAACAAATGTGCATCTTTCTATATAACAGTTTTAGCGTAACGTGCCGCAGCTGCAACTATCTGATTTTTCATATTATCTCAATTTAATATATAATATGTACCAGGGAGGAGAATGAGTGTTGTTATAATTTGGTCAGCGTCCTTGGAGATAGTGAAGGGAAATAAGGACGTTGCGTGGCCCCACCGAAAAATGCCGACAAAGGCAAACAGACCTGCCGCTGCGCAACCTGTCTCGAAAGATTCTGACCAAAATGTGATGCTCATCCTCTATTTTATTTTCCCTTATGCCTATGTTTCAAGGCATTTCTGTTCCATTACCATAGCGCTACTGTGGTGTATTGCTACCCACAAAATATAAAATTGGAAGGAGAAAAGAAGGAAACACTAAACAGCAAACTGATTAAGACCATCAATAGCACCAATGGATGCTGAAGAAATAATTACAAATTGAACAAGATCTATTCCGAAATTAAAGGTATAAATCATATAGAGCCTGAAAAAATAATAAATCCATAATATTTAAATATATTAAAATAATAATTTAAATTATATTTAAATATTTATATTTAGAAATACACAGCGGCTTTACCATTCAGAGTATTTTATCTGGAGTTGTTTATCCCTAGATCTCCAGTTTAATAATGTAGCAGACATTTTAATCAATACCATTAACATTTCATGAGTTCAATAAAGTTACTCGGCTCCGCTACTAAATCAGTCACGGTAATAGTGCCGGCTGATTGGGTTAGTGATGACTGAAATTCACACCTTACCAGGTGGTATTATACGATGCATTCTTTAAGTGGAGGAATTCTGTATGTTAATTTAAATACACCTGAGCTCGAGAATGCTATTCCACATTGAGTATTAAAAATGATTCTTGGCTGAATACTCGGCCAATAAGGAAATGATGTTATCAGAACGCATTAACATTCAAGATGGACACACGTTTCACAAATTGATAAGCACTTTTTGTTTAGCATCAAGTAATTACAAAACAAATAGAGTATGCTTAGATATTGTTTAGAAAATTAGTCCGAAGATTACTTAGACGTCTCTCATTGACTCTCAAATATACTATTGCTGTTTTTAGCCGTTATGAAGTTGCTGCAGCAGCAAAATCATGTGGATACATGTATTACTCCTCCAAGATTTTCAAACAACTTATCCCTTACCCGGCAACAGATATCAATAATATGTATACCGGAGGACTTAACGATAGTTTCATTTTGTTTGGGGATTTTTTGATAGTGTTTAACGCCGCTTTTACTACCATGGCACCGCAGGCGATTTTTTGCTTGGCGATGAAAAAATGTTCCACCTATATAGGTATAAAAGATATGCTAAAAATATGAACCAAAAGCGAACATTGATCTTTGATCGTTCAATCGGTAGGACAATAATTTTCAAAAGCCGCACAATATCCAGCTGACTCATAATTCTTTTATAATGCACACACTATTTTAGCTTCCAAATGAAAACAATTCAGACAATATTTCATGTAGTGTATGAAAGCTGTAGTTTTCAATGTACACACCTTTTTAAAATATCTTTAATATACAAATATGTGTGCGAGTGTTTCAGCCAAAGATGATATATTTTGTGAGACTGCACTGAAGCAATTTTATTTTGAAACTTCACTCGCCTTCCTATTGTTTTATTAGGTATTGAACGTGTAGACGTCCAAATGAAATCAATGTGCTCCTACTGATGTTTACACTGTTTGAACACATTTGTGTATTAAAATATTTTACAGATGAAATATGATTAATTAGAATTTTCATTAACAAAGCACTACCTCTTCTCTTACGAAATAATGACGTCACCTTGTCGCTTTACCCCTCTTTCTCCATATGTGCTTGTAGTCGTCCATAAAGAGCATGCAGCACTTTTAACTCACAAACACAGTGTCGGCTGATGACAATAGCAGTTCCAAGGTAACGAAACATCACAGTGGCTTTTTATGGCTATCATGAGCACACGCATGACCCATAGCTCCGCGAGCAGTGTGTGGTGGTAAATCCACCCGCTCCTCTTTCGCTTAAAGTTAGGCAGAACTGATTTTCATGGATCCTCCCTTTAATAAATGAAACAACGAGAAGTGTGTTACTAAGAAGCCTAATGTGTTTCATGAGAATGAATAAATAGTAGTACTAATTACACGATGCACTATAAGCTGCGATGGAAGTATAAGCTCTATTTCTTGAGGGATGAGGATTAACGGAATATCATAAGTTCCAGCTAGACGTCGTCACACTATATACTACAACTAATGATGAAAACATAATACACTTCAGGGTCCTGACTTAATCGACCATGATCTATGGAACATTAAAAGACAAAACTTACAAACACAAAACCACACATTTTAGAGGAATTGGAATGCAGTATTTGTGAAGAAACTTCTAACATTTTATAATGGAACTGTTAAGAGTATTGGTTAATTTCAGAAGCAATTGCAGAAATGTATGAATATTAGAGGCAGCAAGAGTATGCCAAACTCCCTTGAATGATAAGAGTGAGTGTATTAGTTATACCATTTAAATTTTAACTTAAAAATAGAAGTGATTTCAGTCTGAGCTTCCTGCAACTCTTCTTCGGCAAAACCTATTTGACCTACCGCGAACGGATGAGTCCAGATCTGGGTTCCAATGCATGACGTTCACACAATCTAATACCACGTGCATCTCTTTCGATCTCTTCCCTTTTTAATTTCTCTAGCACGTATGTACATACAATAAACACAGTAGCTAGAGAAGATATTGTATTCCAGCCAAAATTCCATGTCGAGATTTCGCAGAAAATATATTTTGGGGTACCTGATTCCGAAAAAAGCATTTTTAGAAAACGGTCTGTGTGTGTGTGGATCTTGTTAAAACACACAATTTATGTCGCATACGTAGGGCTGTCCGTTTCTGAGATATTCCTTGTTATTGGTTTTAATTTTAAAGTACTTAAACTTTTTCAAACGGGAAGTGAAGTTTCGTTTCATCTCTCTTGTTTTACTGCAGGCCATGCAAAGCGAACTGAACTTCAATTGCTTCACATAGGACCAGCTGTTAAAACGATTTGAATATCGATTTATCCTAGCGATTTCCCTTATATCCTTTCTGCTTACCAGGAATCAGGTAATAAGGCAATTTCTGCTAATGTTTACCTTGATTAGCATGTCGTAGGTAAAAGAATAATCTTTTGTAAGGAAAGCTGTGTGTGTAAAAGCTAGAGAAAGTCATGTGAATGAAACGCAAAGATTTTTTATTACGTGGGTGAGTGTAGTTTCTTAAAAGGCTAACAAATATAATGTATATATTCTCAGAGACGCGAATATTCCGAGCTGCTAGCATTCATTAGTTCCCAACATCGCTTTAACATCCGTACAATTTCTACGCTAATGGCAACATTTCTAATATCGATCCAATTTTCTTGGGGTTGTCTCTGAAAATGTTTTCATCGCTTAATATCCGACTACCAGGCAATAAAAATATCAGGGTGATTTATTGAGTAATAAACGTGGAAAGTATGCTTTTCCAAATCCCATTTTAGTTGTCTTTATAGCCCTGCTTTGAGGAGATGTAGAGCTCTAAATGCCATTTTATTACGGCATCAAAACCTTTTTAAACAATGTGCTTATAAATATATCACAAGAGTTTTAGTGGTACATGATTCATACTAGTATTTCAAAGCTTTACAAAAATTACTCCTCTCGATTATAGTTTTTGAGATGTTTTGCGAAGGTTTATGAAAATCAATTGGCATGGAATAAAATAATAAGTAACGAACAGTAATTGAGGAATAGACAGGAAATGTTTGTAAGACGATGCTGTGAGAAAACTCACAGTATTTAAGTAGGCACATAAGTTACTAAATGGTAAGAAAGTCACAACTTTTTATCTTAATTGTATGTAATGAAGTGATTTATCGAAAATTGGAATGCATATAATAGGAGGAGCATAGAATAGGACAAATACTGTTGGAATCTACCCTGATCCAGAGCGGTTTTTGTATCTATGCCCCACGAATGTGCGCCCCTGGGTAGGGTGAGATGAGAGGAGACACCGGCCGGCCGGAATTAGGACAAACAGCATATCTATATCCCTATAGTTACCAGATTGAAGCGTTCCGATTGTCGCACAGATAGAAAATCATAGTACCCCATCCCGCATATCTGCTACACCTGCAACCTAAAACACACAATGGCGTAAAGGAGTAAGGACATGGTAAATAGAACGACATGGTGGGCACAGGAAGTGCGGGGGATGAAACCACTTCAAGATTTGCCTTGCGACCCGAAAAAAAACTATGGTCGTCGGGTATCAAATTGGGATTCCGAAATGCGAGTCACACATGTTACCGCTGCGTCACCTAGCACGATTAAGGAACATAACTGCATTACATGACACAGTTTTAGTGGCTCTTTCGCATTCTGTGAATTGTTGAAGGTAAAACTAAACCGTGGATGCAGTTACGCAGCTTTATAATCTACGCTGGTTGATAAAGGAGGTATTTGTTTCTCGGTTTTAAATTTCTAAACAGAACATTGAGTATCTAAAACCAAAGTTGAATTATTGGACGTCTACAAAACAAAATCACATTACTTTGGGCGCAAAGATGGCTATGTTAAAAAAAAAAGTATAGCCTAAATATTATATTCAATAAAATATCAAGGTTCATTAAATCTTCGCACGCAATAGAGGCACACTTTTGTAACTGACGGTAGTCTAGACTCTAGAGCCAGGCTAAAGTGGCTGTGCAGCGTCCTTGGTATGAACAGCAGTTTACGGCACAGCATATCAGAAATAGCCCTTTCATTTTTGTTACTCCAGAACAAGTTTACTTTGATTACTTTTTACGAGCATTACAAATAAGTGATACTCCTAGTTCTGCAATAGTCGATGACAAGACGAAATCTACTTGTGATAGTGGTTGAATTATGCATGTATTTGAGTTTCACAGTATGCGAAACCACCCACAAAGGATAGCAAAATATACGATCGGAGGGAACTCGGTATCGAACCTAAGGTTATTGTACCTACGCCCCACCAGAGGGCGCCCGAGGAGCAGGGATGAGATGAAAGTATATACTGGGTGGCCGGAACCAGGAAGCACAGCACACCAATGACAGGGTCCATATAATTTCCAGATTGAAGCACCCTGACTTTCGGACCAGCGGACCGGGCCCCCGCATCCACACAGGGTCCAACGCCACCGCCAAGAGCGGTTCTGATCCCGGCAACCAGCCGAAGTCGGTAGACGGAGATAGTCACATTGAGCATCTTTTTTCCCTGCCACGCCGTACCGAGCACCATCGTCGACATTTCCAATCCTGAAAGACAGAAAAACAATGAAAGAAATGACAATGGAAACAAATGGAGAGATTACAAATTCAAGGGATGAAATAAGCTACCTAGCATTCGACTGGCAAACCCTAGGAAATCCCCGAGAAACCCCACGGGTCAGGTAGGCCGGCCACGGAAAAAGAATCCGCAACCTCCCGAATGCAGGCCACAGACGAAACCGCCTGAGCCATCCCGCTCGGTTCCAGCCACAAAACCACAAGTCTTTCGATCTCTCAGATTTTTGTTTTCCCATTCTTTTGTTCCTTCCACGTGCTGAGCTAAAGTCTGACCTTAGAAATTTTCAACGCTCAAAACCTGTTCTGAATACCACTTTGAGCCATAAAAAGTCCAAATTCTGACAAGCACTATGCACGAGTCGCGAACAAATTGCAATCTCAAGCGGGTGGAGTATTCCTTGGAAATCCGTGCTGCCTAATTTGACATAGCTTCAAGACAAGCAGTATAACGGTGATTAATACATTTGACATCTGGCACTAATGGATTTAAATGCATGATGTCATTAATTCAGGCGAGCCCCTTGTCTCAAAGGGTAGGTGTGGAATTGAACCTTATACTGTATGCATTGCCGACTTCGTAAACAGATTGATGTATTGGTCGGTACAGAACTGCTTTTTACCAGGACCTTTTGTGCGTTCTTTAGTTTGTTGTGTTTTCTTAATTTATTCTGTGTAGATCAGTTTTCATTTACTGCTGCAAAGAGTATGAACAAGCGTTTATTTTAATGGGGAAGTTTTGGCATTAAAGCCCTTCAGGTTTCCATAACCGCCCGGTTATTTGAGCTGCATATCAGAAAATGCTGATTGCAGTTTACGAGACGTAAGCGGATGTTCCAAATATAAATATTGGAAAGGTACGATAGATGTTCTGTTTCACCAATGTGACCTCGAAAATGTTGGCATCCACCTCTTGTGCTCATAGTTTGCTAGTTCTCTGCAAGACGCAATGCGTGATAAACTCGCTATCATGCGCGGATTCACGACTAGCGGTAAAGGCTTAATAAATCTGACGACCGTATATAAATGAACCTGTTAGGATTTATAAGTCCGAGGACATATGCAAAGCATTCAGATTTTTCGGACATTCATTTTAGCAAGAAAATACAATTTAAATTTCATTAGAGTTAGTTTAATCCTGAATATAATACATTCAGTAGCAAACACCAACCATTGCCGTTTCCTTTCCCAGCATATGTTTTAAAAGGGTTTAAATTTTCTTTCAGAGATTGTTCCACGTGTATATGTGCTTCAGGACACAGTTTTAATTGCTCTACTGCGTACAGGCTGGAGAAAATATTAACATTTTTGACTTTCTATTGTTTTTATCTCTTTAATGTAGGCAAAACCCTATAAAAGTTAGCGTTCCACACTTAACCAGTTGCACTAATCTCTTATAGGCTTTAAGAAAGTGAGCGGAAACCTGAGGAATTTTTCCCGAGTGGCTGGCAGACACTCACCATATGTATCCATCTTATACTGATTCGATGTAAAATATCTGGCACTCAAACCCTAGCCAAAGAACAAATGTCGGTTCCCGAGTCAGGAAAGAAGTGAAGTTGCACGTAAGACAAACATTATGTGGAGTGGTTAGATTAAACTGCCTTGTAAACATTAACCTATTTATTATATCATTTGAAAGGAACAAATTACAAGTACAAAAAACCGAAAATTAATTTCCTTGTTGAGCAACATTATAGCGCTGCAAGAGCTGCGGAACTAAGTGGAGTATCTTCAAGAACAGCGACAAACTGATGGAAGAAATACCACGAACGTAGTTATCAGAAGTTTGTTATTACAACGAAAAGTAAAAATAAAAACATGAACTATACACAAATGAGCTATTTAAAGCTAAAAAAAAAAAAAATAAAAAATAAAAAAAAATAAAATAAAAGTAACAAAAAGCTTACAATTTTATACTGTATATAATCTTACATATCGTAAGCATTAAGCAGTAGAGAAAATATACCACACAAAACAATGTAGATATCTTTAAAACATGCAATTTATTCCACGTACTTTTGTAGAATTGATCATTTCAAGACACCCGTTTCTAATTGGTCAAAATATTCCGTGTTTAAGCCCATTTTCTTAAAGTCCTGTCGATTTTCAGTTGTTTCTCGCAATGTCGTGGAAAAGCATGCATCACTAACAGCGTATAGCATTTTCGAGTATCACTTTACTCTTTGTATCAATTGTGAAATGCGTAATGTTGATGTTTCCGGAAATATTTATCGTGATTTAAATGAAGTAGGTAGGAAAATAGTCTCGTAAGGCAATTTTTATACCCAGTAATAAGAGACTAAAGATATAAAAAGCTGAAATGTACATTTCACATTGCTCTCTCTATTTTACAACAAATTAATCCAAAGTTTAATTCGTCTTTCTTTTTCGAGTAATACCGATAAACATTATCAGTAATGTGTTACTTAGTTCCTGCTAAACACAGGGGAAATAAGGGGTTATATTAGGCTAAGGTGCTAGTCAAAGCTCTAAAAAGCCGATCTCTATGTGATGCAATTTAAACTCCCTTTCCTTTGCATGACTAGGATGAGAAAAAGTGTGAAATGACTTCCTATTTTAGAAAAATATAAGTACTGGTAATTTTAAAACGAATAATATGGCATATCTCGGAAATGGTGAGCTCTATAAAAGTATGGTACATCAATTCTGTTTTAAGGAGAATCTTAATGTTTTAACTCTTTGTCTGTATTTTACGGTTTACCAGCCATGCAACAGTTATTCAGAATGATCAGGACTTGAAAGGCTATTCTCAACTAATTCAAGAGACACATTTAGTTATGTAAGTATCTTTAAGATAAGTTACTTTATTCAAAATCTTTAGAGACAGTTTTAAAAAATGGAACATTTCGAGTTGGATTTTCCTGAAAATCTGCATTTCGCATTCTTAGAAGATACTAAACTTAAATCTCTGGTTCAGTATTTAATGGACTTTCCATTTTTGAATGGTGTTGCCGCCCCTCCTCACACTTATACATGGACCTTTTTTCACAAATGCATTGATGGGTTTGCAGTCCTCAAACCACGTATTTCCGGTGAAATCTCGTTATGGAATTTTCGGATGGAATGCAATACCTTCACTGTACTTCCAGAATACTTAGTAAAGAAAGTATAAAACCATGTAATTTTACACATCAAATTTTCTAATATTGGTAGCTGTATTATTTTACAAAGTAGAGACGGTTAATTTTTACTTTATTTAGTGAGTCGTAGTTGTTTTTAAACTCTGGTTATTGTGTACCTACGTAAATAGGGCTGTAATTAAAATAGGTCTCCATCAATTCTTCTTCACTTGTCGCAAGATGAGTTCCCACTTCTTACGAATGATTAACAACATGGCGGAAAACACTTGCTCCACTAAAGAAATCGACAACATAAATTAATACAAACGGGTTTAAAGTTTATTCTGATTCACTTAATCTATATATATTCGTAATACATAGGTATTAGATTTGTATATTCGATAACATGGATATACTCATATATATTCTTTAGGATATTTGTAGAATAGTAATCATAACCCGAGAACCTAAATTTAATGGGTAGAGAAAGTCAAATGATTACCCAAAATTTCGATGTAAGGCATAAGATTTAATATGACGCCTAAAAAGCACAAACGCACATGTAAATACATTTTAGGACTGTCATAAACATTTCCAAAGTGCTTTATATCAAACAGAGCGCTCAAACCGTGCCGGTCCTCATGGCCACGCTCGCTAAAGCGTCTCGCTTTGGTGCTTCATGGGCAGGGGATCGTGGGTTCGAGTCCTGCCTTGGGCATGGATGTTATATGTTTGTGCAATGTGTATATGTTTGTAAAAGAAACAGTAAAACCAGTAATCAGTAAAACCTACGGGGGGGAAATGTAAATAGGGATACAGTACCGGAGTCCTGATCAGACTCCCTTACTGTTTAAAAAAAAAAAAAAGAAAAAAGAAAAACCGTAATATCGACTTCCTTATTTTTTTCTGTAAAATAAATTACAGAGAGAAAATGTGTATATATATATGAAGGGGGGATAGTCTAAAAAACTATTCAAACAATTTTGATGATTCATTTACCAATGAAAAACCATACTCTTCCAAACAGTTACAGAATAGATAATCTTTCAATAATTTTATAACCTGGGATATTAGGAGTCTCTTTTTCATATTCATTTCACGAAATTCAATTTCCTTTCACTTTGTATGGATACTAGAGGCTACTTTTGGCACTTTGTTGCAAACATGGCAGATTTTTAATGACTTAGAGCCCAAGGCGGTAAATAGGGAGGCTTAAAATATTTTACAACTGAGTTATTTTGTGGAGGTTGTAAATCATTCATGTCGCCACATTTCCGTCTTATTTCATACGTTTGTCGAGTTATACTTATGAGTGATATTAACAAAAACATTAACATTTGGGTTCTAGAAAACTGACAAAACTGATAAGGTAACCTTATATTCTATCCCAATTTTCAGCTTCTAACATACAACAAGCCAACACTGTTTGGGCTGTTTAGACGAAACTTCGTACGCTTATACTATAGGATGCAAAAAAAAAAAAAAAAAAAAAAAAAAAATAGAAGAAAAAAAAAACAACATATTACAGCTCTTAAAAACTACCTCTTAACATATTTTCCAACCCTTGTGTATAAATCTGCACTGTTTAAACCATATGGTCAAACTATCGCACAATTATGCAAGGAGTTGGAAAACTCATAGGTTACATTCAGCTTAAAATTAAATAGCCTTAAATCTTTAATTTGAATTATATGGTAATAGAAAATTTAAAAGCCACCCTTATTTTTAACCCCCTGTGGATAAAACCATACGGCTTTATTTGAGCACTTGGATTGTAATTTTTTTTTTTGTTGGTAGTGTTTAACGCCCGCTTTAACTACTTATGGCACCACAGGCGGTACTTGGACTGTAGGACTTGGTGAAAATTATAGGTTACTATGCCATTTCAAAAAACCAACCCATATCCATTTTCCAGCTCCTTATGTACATGGCTTAAATTTGGCCCATAATAGACTGTAGTTTTTTATGTTGGTACTAACCAAATCTCGTTCCCTCCTCTGCAAATCTGAAACGTGAGCACCTCTCTTTATAATTTTGGCCATTGAATGGGCAGGGTATTTATCTCTTCCAGTTTATGGCCGAACTGCCGAAGTGTGGCATAACTTAAACCCTGTTTTTTTGTTCTTTTCATTTGTATAGCCCCTCTAATATCTATGTCCTTATCGGGGACGTTATATTAAGAAATGGCTCGTTGACTGACGTTGGGCTATTAATTTCTTGTTCTTCAAACACACACACATTCACTTTCACAAACATACTTTCAGACTGTGGGCGACAGGGAATGATTCGGGTTAAAGGAACATTCGCCGCTTCAGCCGGGAAAACCAATCCGGGACCTCCGGGTAAGAAGTCAGCTCAGTGACCACTTGACCACGGAGGAAGTTCCCTGTATTTTGATCCTACTCTATTGTTTTCTTAATATCGGTTTGGTTATTTTCTCTTGATAATGGTAGTAATTTTTTTTTTTTTTAGCATAACGTCCTTTAACTTGGTTCGTTTTATCGGATGATGAATGGAATCGGTGAAAAGGTGCTCAGATGATATAGGGTCTAATGGAGTTTGAAGTTACTCGACATTCGTCTTCTCAGGATAAGAGAAATCCCCGAAAAAAACCTTATCCGTGTAACTCGCCCTAAGCGAGGTTCGAACTTGCGACCTCTTGAATGTGAGCAGACACGCTAACCCTACACTACCAAGGTGCGCTGGCAATATTTTTCACCTTCGTCAAAATGTTGCTGATGAAAACTCTCATATATGTAACAGATGCAGCACTCTACAGCTTATGATAATGTACATAATTCCTTATCCTTTCCTCCAGAACTGGTATGTCTAAATTAATGGAGCGGAGGGGAAGGCGCAGTAACCCATTTCACTCCATGTTAAGCATTGGGGCACGCCGCTATGCGAGTGACGGAGCGTTTGCAAACACAAGGCGTTCCACATCTGCTTCTAGTGTTGCCCTGTGTTTTACTTTGAATGAGTCCATCAACAGCCCATGCTGAGGATAATGTACACAGTCTTAAAAGATCAATCAAATAATAGTCGCGTAGTCTACTATGATGCGGGGTTTTAATATATCCATATAATTATAATAATAATAATTTATTTTAGAGAAGCTTCTCTCACAAGTTTATGTGAAGCCATACGCTGCCATTAAATGTGATTCAAATAATCGCAAATTGTAAAATTAACCCCTAGACCACTGCGGATCAGTTTCTTTCGAACATTTTGTTCGTACAATTTTGTAAAGCAAGTAATTCCATTTACAGTTTGTGTGAAGCCTCTGAAAATGAAATGATAATGATATTTCCCGCGTTTCAAAGCTAAAATTCTGTTGTTTTTTTTTCTTTTTCTTTAAAACAGCACATTCGCTACCGAGCAATCTACGTATATACGAAAGAATGTGTGACTCACTAACATTTCCCCACTTTGGCTGGGATCGCGGCAAACGGGTTCTGACGTCAATACCTCGCATGAGTTACCTTTAGATATGCCTGCTCTAGAATGTCTAGTTTTGTTGAAAATGATTTAACATGTCCTTGTGTATCAATCTTAGCTAAACTCCTGCATCTAGACGGCATTAGACCCAACTTTCCATTTCATAACGGCTATAACATCGTTCTTCGTTTTTTTATTTTTTTGTTTTTCTTGCTTACTTTAGCACATATATACATAGATAAAGAAGGTATTGTATTCCACCCAACAGTTCGATATCGAGATTTCACCGGAAATGCATGTTTTAGGTTTTTCTGAATAAACAAAAACATTCCTAGAAAAAGTCGAAGTGTGTTATTGTGTGTGTGTGTGTGTGTCTGGAAGGCATAGCTCAAACGAAAATTCCGTTAAATACCAAACTTGGTATGTAAGTTTAGTATCTCCTAAGTGGCACGGAGATTTTCAAAAAAAAAGAATCCCCCCACACTCAACTACCCTTTATATGGAAAAATATTCGAAAGGTTTGATTTTCTGAAACGTTCTAACGATTTTGATTAAAATACTGTGTACTAAAGATATTTACATGATAAACATAATGTATATATTGACTTTTCTATGAGAAGCCTCTGAAGAACTCTTTATTCTGGATGAAGTTTACTGAATTTCACACAACTGTTAAACCGTAAAAGATAGACAAAAATTTACTACACAAAATATGTAGATCTCGTTAAAGCACATAATTTATGTAATATACGTCTTTTGTAGAGCTGATGGTTTCTGAGATATTCCTTGTTATTGGTTTAAGATTTAAATGTTTTCTCACACGGTAATTTGTCAACTCCTATATATACAAACAAAGGCAATTGAACTACATTGCCACCAGCTTTAAAATATTTGACTATCTCTTTAGCCTAGCTTATCCCTTTACTTCCCTTACAAATAAGAAAGTAATTCTGCTAATATTTACCTCGATTGGTATGATTTAGGTAACAAAACAATATTTTTTGAGGAAAGTTAGTTTACGGAAGAATTAGAGAAAATCGTGTGAATTAAACACATGACCGTTTTTATACCCCTGTTTGTTTTCCAGGTCAGACACACAGAGAATTGAATCCGGCTGGCAGGAGTTAAATTTTGGTAACCTGAAGGTCGAAACCTTATGGAGAGAAAACATTGGGATCTAGGGAAAAGGGCCACTTTTGATTTTTACTATTTTAACACACTGAACAAAGCTTATGTAATGCTTTTGGTATGAGTACAAATTGCAGACTAGTAACGACCTTAAAAAATCGCCCCTATCCTTATTTTTAGCTTATACAAGTACCAATGAAATGTTGTTTCTATGTGTATTAAGGAGCCATCTCACTCCTTGTGACCTAATTAAGACCATGAAGGGTGAACACTGACTTAAGATGTTTCAAAATAAACATTTAAGTGGTTAAACTAGCATGAAAAGAAATACGCCACAGAGAAGTGGCCCTTGTTGAGATTCTTAATCAACTCCTTGGGAGTTGATACAACTTTAAGAAATCCAGCAAGATTCAGATGCTATTTACATACTCTCTAAATGAGAGGGGCGACGCTTTTATAAGAGATTTGTTTTCTCTCCGTGCTCTGTCTGTCACAAAAGCAACACCATTTAACGCACACATTATTTCCTTTAGCTTCCTTCATTTCTAGGGTGTCTGGTGCGCCCTAAAAGGACACGACTTCTTTTTCGTGGTACTGACCCTGTTTGATTCGATAAGGGAGAAAAGTCTCGCCTCATTTCGTTTGAAAGGCAAGAGCAAGGCTTGTCTCTTAGCGTCAAGTAATTCAATTCCTTTATCACCAGTTCCTTTCAGTGTATCCAAGGAGACGCGGGATTCGCATTTGTTTCTTTGTTTTAGATATATTTATAAGTGTTTCTCAGCATACTGAAAGCTATGGCTCTGCAATTTGAGGCTCCGAACCGCATGTGGCCCGTCGAGGCATTTAAGGTGAGTGATGTATCTGTGAAATTTGGAAAATCCTCAGTAGCTATGTAAGACATTTTGTTGAAATTTATACCAACTATTAGACCCAAATACTAATGATGCTTTTGACATGTATCAAAACTCTATGTTGCATGACTATTTAATTAATTTTTAATTTCCCATTATTCTAATAAAATGAGCTTTATGATGCATTTTAAAATTATTCACATAAATAGCACTAGTTTTACAGTAAATGCATTTGAAAATAGATCCCTCATATTATATTTTATACTATATCTAATTAATGTAGAAAAATTATTACCTTTCGTACATCTCAAAACTCATATTTTTTCAACAATGTAACACTTTTATATATCAAAACTGGAGCATTATTGCGAAAATCAAGCTGACCAGATGTTGCTGTTCATTTTAGTATACATTTTGAAACAAATAACTAAAAAATTGCATCTTGTACATTTTGAATATGGAAAAATTTGGAGCAAAGTTTTGCGAGAAAATTGGGTTTTAATTTGGAGGTGCCTATTAATAAGCATGCGCCAGCCATTTATAGATTCAGTTAATCGATAGTTAAGTATCGCTTAGTGATCAAATCGATATATTTTCTTAAATTTTACAATTGATATTTTTATTATGCAATAAAATTCTTTAATGTTTCAATTTTTTTGGTAAAGTTTCACAGACGCATCATATTAATGTAGCCCTTGGTAGTAGGGTGTAGCTGTAGTAGAATCCCTTTTTGACAAAATAATCTGTGAAGCAATACTTATTTCGCAATAAACAACATTTATTAGCGAACCCCGTTTATTGTGGATCAGTTCATGTATATCAAGCTGTTCCAGCTTGAGTGCACACAGTATTGAAGTACAGAGTACTGAAAAACAGTACTCACGACTCGCAGGATCTCCCTGATACATGCAATCCTGATTGAAACTGATGGCAAGCTATCGTCACGGCTAAATCAAATGTTTGAATGAAGTGGCAGGAAGCACAATCACTTGCGCTATGACCTTCGCCAAGTGAGATATTGGTTATATGGTCTCCCAGGCTCTGAAAACCTTTGCTCCGTCCGCGCGAGTCCTCGTACTGAGCCAAGTAGCATTGCAAATACGCTCCAGAAGTTGCCCAATTAAGACTTTATGCAGTAACACATTTTCAAATTTAATCAGTGGAAACTTCAATTAGTATGTCCTCTACTTTTCTGCGGCTGTTGATATTGATGGTGAAACGGAGTTAATGTTCTTACGTGAGGTGAACTATTGTGTAATTTAAATGGGATCCTTAAACAGCAAAACGCTGAAGACCATATTCTGAGAAATTTGAAACCTTAATTAGATAGTAGAATACATTCATGTCTTTTAGTTTTCATAAGCTAAAACAGTGTCGTTGCTTCTACTTGTCTCTTTTGGTTGTTCAATTTATTCAGAAGGATTTGTTGCAAATCGTACTTGAGTTTATAAATGATTCCGCATCCAAGTAATAAACTGCTAGTCTAAACCTTGTGCCACTGCTATTTCTCAGCATTTTAAAAATCAGTTATTTTTATCATTACAGTCATCGACGCTCGTGACGCCTCGTGCTATGAAAAAACAAAATTCTCAAGCTGTATCCGAATCCATTACATTGCTTTAATTCTTTTCGGTAAGGAGAAGAAAAGTGTGATGCGCATGAGATTTGTCATTACTAGGGCTCGGAAGTTGATGACCTAAAACCACTGAAAAATGTTCCATGTGATGACCTATTTAAGAAAATATATCCTCAAATTACTGAAAAGCATCTTATAAAATGATATGAAATTTATGAGAATATGAAAAAATGTATAAAAATGCATTAATGAAAGCCGTAGACATATGCAATGTAGTGTTTAACGCCCGCTTTAACTACTTATGGCACCGCGGGCGGTGATACTGATAATATATGAATGATGATGGAGCACCGGTGGAATGCGATGGCGGGGGAAACCGGAGTACCCGGAGAAAACCCGCCCCAGCGCCGCTTTGCCCACCACAAATCTCACATGTGGTCGCTTGGGATCGAACCCCGGCCGTCTAGGTGAGAGGCGAGTGGTCTAACCACTCAGCCACGACGCGGCCCCAATTAGCATTGTAGTATAATATCAAAAGCATTCCTAGAGTTTCTTGTTCTGAAAAACATTTCTGTACATTGAAAAATATATTTCCATTCCTACTGATGTCCTGGGTGCATAGGTGAAATAGACAATGTCAGCTAGCGAAAAGTTTTCCACAAATACATAAAAGACGAATTTTACTTTGTAGAACTTTATTTTACAAACGGTAACCAAAGTTCTACTTTTTCTTTTCTTACTAATAGCTTGACCAGTTTTACCACACAATGTTCTGGAATATGCTGTTCGAGCCGTTGTATCTTCTTCGGAACTATATCATGTTCCGTCTGTTATATCCACTCATGATATCGATGTTATCAGAATAGAAAATGTACTGATAATTCATGGCAAACTTTTCTAATCACAAGCACCTGTAAGTCCCGAAAAATTAATATAGCTACAACACTTTTCTTAACAAAATCCGAATTGGTGATATCACAACAGTTTCAGAATAATGTTTCAAGACCAAAGATAGAAATATTCAGCTGGTGGTAACATAGCATGAGATAAAATGCACATCTCATAGTTAAGGAATTGCGAGATTACTTAGTATGCAATGTTCGAAATGTCTATTCTGACGGCCAAAGAGGAAAAAATGCAACAACTGAATGAACATTTCCTTAAATATGACCAGTGGGTAATAAAATCCTGAAAAATGCAAAGAATGCGAAATAAAATTAACCCATTTTCGTTCATGTTCAGGCGAAACGAATTTATATCGATGCGGCATTTTCTATGGTGTCTTAGAAAGACAATTGTTTCATCAACTTCCGAGCTCTAGTCATTACACCGAAGAATACCAGGTTATCTACGTGTCTTTGTTTATTAGTTCAACTCAGCCATAATATGGGAACGTTCGGTGGAAAGCGAAACTGTGCATACTGTTACAGGGGGAGCACGTGGAGCATCGGAAGTGCAGTCAGATAAAGAAAACATCTCTAGAGTTTCTGCTTCTTACAACTAATGTTAAAGACATCATCAAGTTAGTATTGTTTTGTCTGGCTGTACATTCCCACTATTTTTCTACCCCTTACTGCCCTCGGATATCAACTCTTTGACGTCGTTACGCATTGTCAGCAAAAGATTGGCTCAATCTTCAAACCACTCAAATCATTGCTGACTTCCCTGATGAAGTACTATAACTATTTTTATGTTCATGTTTAGCAGTGGCTATTAATTTCATGCTATGCATTCATTTCTTACCTAATTAAAAATTTAAATACAAACACAGCAGCATCTGGGTTGTGTCTAATGTGACAATCCTTACTTAATTAGAGCTCGTAGGGTTCGTTGTATATGGCTATAAATTGTGTCACACTTAGTAGTTGTACTATTTGGACTATTTAGTAAAATTTTAAAAAAAATACTATTTTTGACCTTCGGTCTCTTCTCCAGCGTATAATCTGTTTCATCAGTGGAACTTTATCACAGAAGTTGCAGAAGAGAACTAAGGAAGTAAATGGAAATACTGTTGAAGTACCCAAATGTTTTGCGCGACCCACGGATTTTAAGCTTCAGATTTTACCGTTGCTACCTCAGCCAACAGGCTCAAATAGTTTTGTGGTAGACACTGAAAGCGCATGCCCATACTGACAGGATATTTGCTTTTGAACAAAAGCGTTTTCAGAAACCAATGTAAATTGCTGCTTGCACATTTGTTTACGGGGAGGTGCTGTCTACACGGATGGCTGAAGTAGTTAAGACGGATTCATTTTCCGCGGTTCAAATCCCGCCAGGTCCGTCCTCCCTGAGATTTTTTTTTCTTTCTTCCCTAGATTTACCCCAGTTCTCCTAACTGGGAAATGTTATGAGGTATCCAGAAGTGTGGCCTGGAAAGTTTCCTTCCCAAATTTTCTTTCCTAATGTCCTTTCATTTCATATATATGCGCACCGCCTGTGATGCCGTATATAGTAAGAGCAGGTGTTAAAACAGTACAAGAAAAGTTACTGTGAGGTCATATTCCTTCTAGCGATCAGAATTCCAAGCTGGGATTAAAAGTATTGCCCAATAACAACACGGCTTTTGAACAGAATAATAATAAGCTGCTTTTTTGAGCTCATAAATGAGATTTGCTGCTGGGCGTAGCTTCCATTTTAAACATGTATTGCAGTTAGAATGAAGACAGACGAGGATAGGATGCATTCCTAAACATCTAAATTAATTCTGTACGTGTGATATTCTAATATACAGTGGTATTAATGTCGCTGAGAATTGCTTTAACCCACATGTTCAAAGTTTAGCTTCTACTCTGCGTATTGTTTACTCAGAGCAATGTGGTCGTGAACAACGCTTTGATGTCAAATACCTGTGACCTGTGTGCCAACCAACAAGGAATTCGACATTTCGGATTGAGGCAATATTACCGACGATGTTAGGAATTCTAGATTTCAGTCGCAAATTATTGTTGATATTCTTTGATTCTACCTATGTATATCTGCTGAATCTTCATAGTTACTAGCATCGAAGGACCTTTATCAACAAAGGGGCCACCTACCACATTGACAGCATTACAGTTAACCCTCTAATGAGTTTATATCTCAGAACATTTTCTTCTTTGTGTGTTTAATGACCCTGAAATAACTAAATAATAATATTCTAATAAGCCTTTCTTCAACTGAACTGGCATATTGAGTTCACACAATTGAAAGCACTGGAAACACCCTTTCCAGTTAACTCAGGCCAATCGAGATTACAACTTGGGCCCTCTGGTACAGATGCCAGAAACAATAACCCACACCACTCTAGCTAACACACGATGGACGAAAAATGTGGTGCCTATGTCAAAAACAACTATCTTCATGTCCTAAATATATTTTCATTAGTATGCTGTTCCCATTGAAGGAAAAGACCATAAAAGAATTGAAGTACAAAGCTGGTCTGGTTAGTACGAAGTTAAAATGTTATCGCACTTTAGCAGCAGTTAACACTTCTTGGTATCCCTATAAATTATGCAGGAAATGAAGTAATATCGTAAGAAAGGCATTAAGGCCGCACTTCCGTTCTTTGACTTAACGAGCACAATAGAGGTGTGTGCACCTCCATAATGCAGTAGCAGGCTGCTAATGTTACCTGCTTCCTCCGGGAGACGGAGTGTCATGAATTTTAACTACTTTCCGAACGTATGTACCTACTTTGTTTGGTGCCAAGAAAGAAATACGTAATACCGAATGAATCAGCCGCCGCACACCACACTTTTGTAAAAACAATTTAACATTTCTCTTGCACCAAATGCATTGGTTTTTTTAAATTCAAATTCAATAGAATTAGACCGTCGCGTAACCACATTTTCTGAAGAAGTGTAATGTACCTATGTGCAACGTAGAATGAAACATTTGGGTACACTCTACAGTATTATCACGTAAACTTTCCATGCACCGCCGCGAGAGCTCTAGAGACATACTTTTTAAAACCAAAATTGTAAGTGAACTCAGGTTGCTACCCAAAACACTTATTTTAAGCTTTTAATGTGGATTCAGGCTCTGTTAGGGATATTTAGCATTATACATCTCATGGCATAAGCTATGTTATCTGCATGCACCAGAACTTGTGGCAGAATATATGTTCACAGTTCAACCTTGTGCATAAGTTACTCATTTTACGTTTCTGAAGATTTACGCTAAATGTTTTAGGTGCCGAAATTTCTCCATCAATAGTTGGCTTAATCACAAGTTTTCTCATTAATATGTCACATATGACATTAATATGTGACATATATTCGTACATACACGAAATATATTAATTGGCCTATTTATACGTTAAGCTTTTCAAAGACGCTAGATGGTGGCATTGCTAATGCCTCTGTTAGTCGTCGTAACGCTGTTTTTGTTTCCATTTTGGTGCTCAGTTTTGTAAAGAAGGATACCGGAAGTTCCGCTATTTTTCGATGTATACGGTATTATTGCATTAGAATAACTTAACGAAGTACGTTTTACTATGATGCCAAACACAATTTTTGCTTCACAACCTAAATTAGAAGTAAAGAAATACATAAAAATAATCGGACTTTGCTATCAGTTGTCAACATAGTTTTAGGAATTCAGGTTACGAATGAGCATGTAAAGTTGCCAAGGTTATGTACATACTATGTATTTGTTGCTTATGCTACTTTTATCCGGTTACAATGCACATTATTGGTATGTTTTGTAACTGTTCTATGGCATATACTGTTAAATAAAATTTTGGTGTTTCCTGCGTGAGATACTTTTACAAAAATCATATTTTGCAGACGACTTGACACGCAATGGTATCATATATTGCTTATCTACTGCTTACTTATCGTAAGTAAGGAGGTATTGAATTCTACCTAAATATTCAATAACGCGATTTCACTGGAAATGCACATTTTGAGATTCCCTGAAAAAAATAGAAAATATCCGTGTGAGTGTGGGAACAAAATTGGGTTAAATACTAAATTTGATGTTTAAGTTCCGCATCTTCCAAGGATTATTTTTAAGAAAATCCTACCTGAAACTACTCTTTGCATGTAAAGTTTTTCAGAAATGTTGTTTTTCTCAAAATGCTCCAGCGATTTTGATTGAAAGCTTAAGATAAAGTGTTTAAGATATTTTAAGAATGAAATCTAAAACTGGAATTTTCTAGGTATAGCCTCTGAAATGCTCTTCATTCTGAAAGATTTTGTATAGCCTGTTATTAGCAAGAGATGATAACATCTTATTACACCAGCATATAATTTTGCTATGGCACAGACTTTATGAGAAAAAAAATCGTTTCTTATCTTGCGGCGATATCAATTACTAAATGTTGATTTTTATTGGTTTAAAATTTCAAATATTTATACTTTTCTTAACTTGGAAGTCGATATTCGTTTTTGTCTTCCAGTCATACATAGACTACGGAACATTTAAGTCCATCACATAGGGACGAGGTCTTAAAAAATTTGACTATGGCTTAAACCTGATGATTTACTTACATTGAAATATGTAATACAACTATTTGTACAAAATTTTACCTAAAGCATTATTAAGTGCATAGAAGAATAAGCTTTTAAGAATGACTTTCGAAGATGGGTAGAGACATTCTTGTGAATGTAACACAATAGTTTTTTTGTTGTTTTTTTTTCGCTATATAATGAAAATGAGTATACGTTCGTTTAAAATAAAGCATTTATGTGTCTAAATGGCTATGTCAAGAATTCGTTTTAGTTTCGGGTGAAATATATTTGAGGTTGTATAATATCCTTGCAGCAATTCCGAGACCCACGAAAGAGACGGGGCCACGGTGCGTGCTGCACTGCGATGAGGCGAAGGTAGTTCCAGCGCTCCCGGCTGTGTAATGACAAACATTATTGCTGTCGATTTACAAATGCGTTCGGAGTTTCTTTTATTATTATTATTATTATTATATGTTATTATAAGTATTATTGCTTATTATATGTTATTATAATTATTATTGCTTTTTATTATTATTTAAATTCACATTAGTTATTTATATAAGCTTTATAATGTGTAGCCCAAACAACAATATTGACGATGTTGTAGTTTACTGTGTATAACACTTAGCACGTGAAATTATCTGAAAAAGTCCGATATTTTCACATACATATCACTTCTACCTCTTCTGCAACACACTTCTTACAGGAGCTTATTCTTCTATGTCATTATAAGCAAGGTAAACATTAGAAGAAATAGTCTTATTACTTAGTTCCTTGTAAGTAGGAGATAAAAAAGGAAAATATTTTAAAAGCTGGTCGCTGTCTGATCATATTGAAATTCGGTTCCCTTGGTGTGAAGAATAGAAATACAAATGACGTGCTCCCATTTGAGAAAAGTTTAAACGATGAAACAGTTACCCTAAAAACAAGGAATATCTATGAAATAGTTAACGTCCAAATACTACTAGCAATATTAATAATAATAGTAGTAGTGTTAGTAATGATGATGATGATGATGATGATAACAATAGTGATAGTAATAGTGGCGGAGGTGATGGTGGTGGTGGTAACAATATGATATAAAGTGTGTCTTTTAACGAAATATACAGTTTTGTGTAGTAAGATTTTGCCTACCTCTTACGGTTTATCAGTTATGCAAATATTATACAGAATTAAAAGGGCTTCAGAGATTAGTTTGGTACTTAACCGATTTTTCGTTTTTGAGTTATGCTATTCAAACACACACGAACAGTTTTCTAAAATATTTTATGCAGCTAAGGATCCTCAAAGCATGCGCTTGTGTTGAAATCTTAGTATCTAATTTTTGGGTGGAATGCAATACCTTCTCTATCCACACTGTACATATTACTTATCTGATAGAGAAAGTAAAAATCTTTCTCTACCTATGCTGCAGCTATTCTTACAAAAGCTTATTTTTCTGCTTCATGCCTATCAGGATAAATATCAGCAGAAGTGGTTTATTTACGATATATTTCCTTGTGCAAGAGGAACAGGGATGTACAAGAAGCTAAAGCGATTCAAATATTTTAAAGGCCGGTCTCTATATGATGGTATTGAAATTACGTTTCCCTTGGCCCTACAAGAATGAAAAAATATAAACAGCGACTTCTCCTTTAAGAAAAATGTATGTGTTGGAAAATTTTAGCTTACAACTAGCCGTATAGCGTTAATAGTTAGCTCAAAAACAAAAATATATTGGATATAAATTGTGAGTTTTTACGAGATCTACATTTTTATAATGCAATTTTTTATTTATCTCTTACGTTTAACATTTATTTTTAAAACTACTTTAGAATGTAGAGGACTTTTGTGGCTATAAGAGGAAATTCAAGATATAGATTATACTTGTCTTGTAAATCTCTTTGATATACTTTAATCAAACACATTGGAACCATTTTCGAAACTTTTCCATGTAAAGGATAGTTTGGGGTAGGGGATTTTCTTGAAATTGTGCGTGTCGTATCTATGGAAGTTGTTTAATTTAATTACCAAGTTTGCTATTTGACTAACTTTTCGTTTTTGAGCTAATATGCTCACAGACTCATGGGCTTTTTAAAAATGTTTATTGTTTATTCAGGAGACCCTAAAACTTGAATTTCCAGTGAAATCTCGGTATGTAATTTTTGGGTGAAATGCAGTCCTTCTCTACGCATGTACTACTTGCAATGTAGAGAAATTAAAAATAGTAGTAAACTAGACCAACATTTAGAATTTATGAGGCACTAATGAAGAAGGTTAAATGACTTCTTTATATTTTATATATATAGTTTTCTGCCAGACTGCAGTGTCTACGCATTCTTACTACACCTATAAGTGCAGAAGATAAAACATTATTACCAGTTCTACATACCTTACCATCACACTTGTTTGAGGTTAGATTAGGTTTCATTAAGAATGAAGAGTTGTTTTAACACTAATTTTAAACCTTACGGACGAATTTATAACACTCGCCAATGTTTTATAATACCAACATTAATATTTCGTTTAATTAACAAGTAAGTTACACCAGAAACAATGCAATCGGCCATTATTAACCCCAAATTCACACACGGAAAATGCACTCGTAATAATTGAATCTGTACATTAAGCAACAAACAAACTATATCTTACGACACACTGAAAATTGATAATTAAGGTAGTATCACTGAGAAACACAAAATAGACCATTTATGACCAAAATATCCCACTTTTAGAACAATATATCCTCATACTTTCAATGTTGCAATACTCAACAAGGATGAATCCGGTAACGTGACTAGCGTAGCATGGCCCGGGTATTTCGTGTGCCTCGCAGCAATTCGAAGGTACTTAAAACCGAACGAGTACAATTCATTGAAAGAAAACAATAAAGATATATCTAAAAACGTTTTCATCAACTTATAAGACTCTGAATATCCTATGCACTGTGAGTGCTTGGTATCATAAAATAATACATGCCAACCAGTTGCGTGTGGAACACTTAATTTATTTTGGTTACTGTTGTGATCTATTTTAATAGTTGTGTGGATTTTCCTGTAGTGCAAAGTATCTCGAAGCAATATTGGGTAAGTATTTGGCTGGATGTTACTTCTTGTCTATGTTATTGAAAATAATTTTGGGGTATCACTTGGCATTCATTTTTTTGGAAACTCTAACAGTATCTCTTTAGTTAATATCATGTAGGTGCAAATAATCCAACATAATAAATCAGGTAAACATTTGAATACAAGTAGAGTTCTTTATTCTTTTTTCATCTGTTTCTAAGCCACCTCTCTGTAGTATTTACAGTAATTTTTTGCGTGTGTGGGATATAAGAATTTTTCTGATAATGCTTAAATGTGTAATTAATTTCTATTGAAATTACAATTTCTCTCTTTTACTGGGAACCAATAACAGAATTTTGTTTCACTTTTTATCGCTAAGTGAGTTAACTATGATTTATTCAACTTTACTGGAAATGTGTTTGTCGACCAACAAGGTTATGCAAAGAGTAACGATCAGACTATGTAAATGTAACAGCAGCAACGTTCTAGAAAGGAAATGAGAGATGTAGAAATTTTAATGTTTCTAATAGGAACAGTTCACTCAGATCTGTAATATACGAGAACATCGGGGTAGAGTATGCTAAAGTTTGTGAGAATTAATCTATAGATAAAGGAGGTTTAATGTAGTGTACTGTCGTTATTCTACGGAAAGTAAATAACGTACAAAAACTCAGAGTGCCCCCCCTCAAAAGTGTCCTTAAATGCCTATAGAGAAAGCTTCCAGGAAATTGTAAGTTACAGGTCTTTAATTAACAATGTTAAACATAAATCTTTTGATCAAAGGAACAGCTGATTGTCTCGAAGAGCATAGTGGTTTTCACAACAACAATAATAATAATAATAATAATAATAATGATAATGATGATATTGATAGTAATAATGACGATAAAGATAATGATAATGATACTGATCATAATGACGATCATAATGATCATGATGATAATGACGATCATTATGATAATGATGATCATTATGATAATGATGATAATAATGATGGTGGTGGTGGTGATGGTGATGATGGTGATGATGATAGTAGCAACAACAACTTCTCTCTGCTCTTAAAGACGATCTTCTCTTCCACGAAGGCACACCGAAGAGTAGAGGGATGAATAGTTCGAACTTTTCCCATCAGGTCGCAGCTGAATCTCATATACGTCACTCTGAAGATGGTGGGAGGTAATGTTTGTCCAATAAATGCGCGACGTTAGAGGATATAACCATATCTGCACAACTTGTGGAAGAGAATAGACAAACAGCTCAATATAATGCAGTTCAACGCATTACGGCTGTGAGTGATATGAACGAGTACTGTGCACGAAGAAAAATATTTGCTATCAGCTGGAATTTGTTATATTGTCTATAAAAGCTCAAATGTAATATAAGGAACGAAAAATGTAATATTAACTTTAGGACTACAGTTTCTTATATTCATTTTTGTCCACTTACAAAATGTAAATTTAATAAACTTACTACATATAACATCCTATTCCTTTATTTTCGCTTATAAGAACTTAAACGACAGTAAATGAGGACTGTCCTTAACGTACACTTAAAAATATTCACTTAATTTCCTATATGAATAGCTGCTGGCATACAAATATGCATATTCTGACATAAACAAAGCTATACAGCTATGCTACAAGATGGGACAAAAGTAATAGCCTAACCCACAAGCTTAAAATATTATTATACCCATAGTTTTACTGTCTTGCAAACAAAACTCCAACATAAATGTATTTCCTGACTGATATGGAAAAAGCTTTGCTCATTTCAAAATAAATGATGGGACGAAAGTTATTGAGTAATTTTATTCATGTAATTTTAAGTAATGCATATTTTCAAACCCTGAAATAACAATGTAAAATCTATTCTTTTGTATTGCAAATTGTATCTCGGCAAATTCTACACGTGAAAAACTGTGAGACTTATTATGAAAGGTATTCCCCAAAACTTGAATTCACCGTTAACCTTTTGAATTTCCGGATTTAACAACTAGTTTTCGAAGGAACCAGAAAAAGTGGATATTTTCACGTGTTCAAGAATGGCATAGTCGAACCATGATACAACATATATTAGAAATTCATCTAATATATTATAGTAATTTCTGTAAGCTTATAATTTTCTTCTCAAAGTTTCCGTCCCCGTAATAAAAATTCTTTGTACACTGTACAGCGTATTCTCCAATTATAATTATATTTGGCGGCATGTTTATATATTTAGCGCGTCGCATCGCTCGAACTGGAAAGGATAACCTCTTAAGGTGACGCTTTAAGTTGGAATTCAAACTCCCGCGTTGCCGGGGGCGCTAAAATGTGACCTAGAGGACTCAATGCTGCGATCTGATATATAATTCCAAGGTCTTTGGATCTGATATACAGAAGCGTGAATTGTGTCATGTAGCGACCTTCATGTTTATGCTACGTTAACATATTACATTATGCTTGATTTCTGAATATTGTATTCTTGCTGCCGCAGCATAAAGCAGAGGGCATGTTGAGCGAAGCATCAGTATCTTCGAAATACATTATTGCTGCACAATTCTTCTCCACGTTATTTCTGTTTATACGGACGAAGACGAATAGACTTTAGTATAAAGCATGTGTTTTTAGTTTGCAAGAAGCAATTCAAGCTCTAGAAATTATACGATTTATATACCTCATCATAAAGTTTAAACGTTGACAGTATTTCTGTAATAAATGCATATAATTATAATCGAATAGCGTATAACTACTCTAAATCTTTTCCTTTTTACTTTCTCGAGCCCGCATGTGCAATGTATTTAGTGGATAGATAGAATATTGTATTCCACCCAAAAATTCGAAGTTAAGATTTCACCAGAAATATGTTTTGGGGTCCCCTGAGTCCGAAAAAAGCATTTTTAAAAAAAGGTCCGAGTGCTTGTGTGTCTGTCTGTGTGTGTGTGTGTGTTTGTGTGTGTGACTGTGGACAGCACAGCTCAAAAACGAAAAGACCATTAAATACCAAACTTGGTGTTTAGGTTTAGTATCTCCCAAGGATGCGACACAAAGATTCTCAAGAAAATCCCCCCACCACGAAATTTTGATTTTCTTAAAAATGTCTCTAACGATTTTGATTAAAATCTCGCATGTTTAAGCTATTTACATAACAATTTGAATATCTTGAACTTTTCTGGGAATAGACCCTGAAGGCATCTTTATTCTCGATGAATTTTGCCGAATTTTGCTTAACTGCTAAACCGTAAGAGATAGACAAAAACTTAATGCACAAAAAGTGCACATCTCTTAAAAAAAAAAAATCATTTACGTTTTTGTCATGGAGGTAACCGTTTCCGAGATATTCCTTGTTATTAGTTTCACTTGTAAAGTACTTATACCTTTCTCAGACCTGAAGTGCCCGATTTTCTTTTATTCTACTCCTAGACAAGCAAAGAAGCGATTTGCAATGACAATCGCATAATGATAGCTTTTAAAACATTTTACTATCACTTAAGCATAGTAAATTCCCTTAGTTTCCTTCTACTTACAAGGAACTAAATAATAAGAACATTCTGCTGATGTTTACCTGGATTAACATTGTGTAGAAAGAAGAATAATCTTTTGTAAGAAGTTCGTAGAACAGCTAGAGAAAGTCGTATGAGTGTAACACGTCAGATTTCTTTTCTTTCTTCTTTACTTTGAAGTATATAAGAGTAAATGTATGCATGGAACAACTCTTAATAGTATACTGTTCATTATTTATGTTTTTGTTTAATTTATTGGTTTCTTATGTTGAGCATGACAGTATCAGCTTTTAATCTAACAAGAGCTCGGCCCGCCTCCGTAGTGTGGGGTCAAGGTATCTGCCTCACATTAAAGAGGTCGCGAGTTCAAATCTCGCTTAGCCTGAGATACCCGGGTTAGGTTTTTTTGGGGTTTCCCTTATCCTGAGAAGACGAATGTCGATTAACTTTAAGCTCCATGGAACCCGAGATCATATGAACACCATTGCATCAATTTTATTCATCGTTCGATATGACCAAAATAGGTTGAACACCTTTAAGATTAAAGTAAATAAATAAATAAATAAATAAATAAATAAAATAAGAGTTCCAACTCCATAAGAAAACTGTCTTTCAAGATTTCTATGTTATTTTAATCACCTCACTCTGAAGACTTGTAACCAGGGCTGTGCTGTGTATGTACACCTTTTGGAAATGTTCTGGGTTTCTGTTCATGTGGAAAGATTCTAGGAAATATCAGACATCACACAGTAAGGTGAATTATTGCAAACGTTCTTAAAGATGCAGAATATATTTTCAGGATGTCCTAGGTCTCTCCACCATTGGAAGTAAAAAAGCGTATTGACATCATTGCCTTTGACGACACTACAAGACCAGGTTTTACAGTTGTCCTACTAAAACCTGATCCTGTTTTATAGTTGACCTAGTTTCAAAACGAGCTAGTCACAACCCTAGGAAATGAATACCGAAATGTAGGAAATCTATAAAGCTACCATCCCCTGTTGCAGGAAATACCACCTTAGTCAACTGGAAGTGATTGTACACAAGGTCGCAGCTAGGGGTACTGCTACAATGTTTATGAAGAATCTATTCCGAACACCATCCCTCTCTATCAGTTACGCGGTCTAGATCTTAGCCACTTTTAAGGGATCGGCGGCTATTTAAAAAGCCATCTAAGGGATAGTCACTTATTTATGTGTAAATATTTCAATCCCTGAATGATATATATTATTATCATCACTATTGCGCGGCTGGTTACCAAGCGGGAAGCCCGGGTTCAATTCCTGGTAAAGGCGTGTGAATTTTCTTCCGCTGGGAGACCTGGTACATACAGCCTCGTAAGGTCCCTGTGGAGGGGCGCAATTGAGAACTCGCTGGATGACAAAGTAGCGGTTCCAGGTTGCGTAGATCGCATTAGCCAGCCGGGAGGGACTCGAGGCGCTAGCCACATCCCACCCTCCTGTACTACACCCTAATGATGACGCCTGTAATGGGCAGAAATGGGTGACGCACTGGTCGGGCAATAAGCCTTGGTCTGACTATATACTGTTCTGCCGCGGAGTTACTTTAATTAACACTATTATTTTTCTGTTTTAAGTTGATAAAGTTATATTGTTCGTTTTAATCTTATTGTACTTTGTTGTAAAACATCCCATGTAATGATACTTAGTAAAATAAAACAAAAGAAAAAAGCATATATATATATATATACCCCCACACACAATAAAGTCGCAATTATCCGAGGACCGAGAGGACGTTGTGAGGTTGGTGGCTCGCATTCGGTACGTTCATGTTTAATCCCCGGGGACCACTGTTTTGATCCATGGGCTTTTCTCGGTTTTTTACCCATGATTTCCTTGTCACCTGTTTCAGGGTTGCAGAACCAGGCGACGGTGTTCGGTGGATTGCGGCTCTAAAAAGGTTTCTTCCTGGGTCGTTCGGAGGGCCTGTGTTCAGGGTATGTTTAGAGTGCGCCGAGAGAAGTTGGATGCGTAATATCTGGAAACGTTAAAGACCCTGCACTTCACCTCTCCCTTACGGGAGTCACCTAAGTTGCAAGCGGACAAAAGGGACTGTGTGAAATGTGTACACCAGGATTTCGCCCGGGATAAGCCTAATGCTAACCTCAGAAGCGGAAAAGCTGTGGTATTACAGAGATATTGCTCTAATAGGTCGTAATTGACCTATTATACAATTATTACTTATTGTAATATAACTGCTTATATTGAATACCATGTAGCGTTTAACTAGAGGATGAAAACCTCACAAAGTTAGCTGTTAAGGTTCTTTTTTTTTAAGTGTTTTGCAGTTTTTTTGGGTACCTTGTTGCCTATTTTGGACACTAGATGGACAGTGACAAAAACGTAACATATATCTGTTATTTTCCAACCACTCCTTCGGTTTACACTGAGACTCACTAAACAGCTGGCACTTTCACTCACTGTACTTCGGTGACTGCACAACCGGCACTTTTAGTGCAGGTATGCCTCTAATTGGACACAATTATAACGTTTCCACGTACCACATCTTGTATTTTCCGTTCGGATTATTTCGATATTTCATCCATGCGAAAGATAATTAGCTAATTGGAAGTTTCCTAGAGTGTGTTAATGTATACAGCATCATCACCATCATCACTGTCATCGTCAGCAACATATGAAAGTAGGGCCTCGAAGGCAGTTTCGCTTCAGAAGTCATCTTGCTATCTACGTCGAGGAAATCTTGATATCCCGAATTTTCCTGGTGTGCTATTTCTGACGGGTTCGCCTTCAAAATGTATTGACGTTTCTGTTTGATTCCCAGTATTCTTTAGTTTAATTTAAAATGAATTCTTCTTTAAGACATTTTCATTCTTGTTATGATTGTTAAGGCTACCTCCAACAACTGTTACCAGAAATCTCATCTCCGCCCTTCTATTTTTCTTCTCTCCGACCTGTTGATTGACTCGTTTTATGGTCTATGCTTTAGATACAGCGCACTAATGAAAAATTATAAAATTGTCTGTTAAACTACACGGTTCTCAATATACGGACACTTTATAACTATCGGAATCATCAGAGTCGCTGTTATACTGAACATTAATTTGTTTTGGTTTTATTTATTTCAATATTATCGTTTATCAATACACATAAATTGCAGTTGAAATGGTTACATGAAAAAATAGAATACGGAAAACATATTATCAAACAGGTGACATCGTAAAAGTGGAGTTATACATACGGAGTTGCAAGGTAATAATTTATATTACCGTATAAAATACATTGTCAGTCAATCAGTTATGATCCCCCAGGGGCTTACTACGGTAGGTACGGGTTTGGCGCACCCGAGGTCCCGAGACCATCGAGAGCTCTTTCGTGTGGCAACCTCTGAGTTGTGAGGCAGGTCAAGCGTGGAGACACATGTCGGTGGAATGGAATATATTGTTGGTTGAGGGTTATGTACCTGAGCCTGGGCTTCTGTCTTTCAGTAACTGGGGAGGGTGCGCAACCTGATACACCGCTTTGGTTTCTGCATCACCTAAACGGGAGGCTAGGGACTAACCCACCTCCAGTCAATCGGCCAGGACTAGATTCTATACTGAACTCCAGGGTGAGTGGGATGGCGAGCCTGCTATATTCCCTGAGTAGCCCCGTCTAACCAATGGGGTCACCCCTGGTTAGGCTCCGTGGGGGGGGATCACTGGGCATTTATGGTAATTTTGTGTTGGGAAAAGTAGTAGTTGAGTCCAGTGGTCCTCATTACTTAGTAATGTATCGATAATATATTGAACAGAGGAAGAAGGAAATTTACGTAGGTTAGCCCTTTCGCCATCCAGAAGGGTTTAGATAAAATTGCTGGTCCGGTTGAATCTTGCATTCGAGCGCGCAACGGTACACTCTTGGTCGAAGCAGCTTCAGCATCCCAGGCAATCAAATTAATATGAGCCCATATGTTAGGCAGCTATCCAGTTATGGTGGAAGTAGAGATCATCTTGAACTTCTCGAGCGGTGATGTCACCACCCGCGTTATAGACGGGTTATCCAAAGTGGAGATTCAAGAGAATCTGGCGCGTTACGTCTGTTTACAGGGCTCAACGGAAAGAGAATGGTGAATTTGTGCCTACCCGTACCCTGTTCCTTACCTTTGATCGAGTAAATCTCTCGCAAAGGATTAGGGCAGGGTAGGAAGCCTTCGAGGTTAATCCCTATATTTTGAACCCGCTCAGATGCTACAAGTGTCAGCACTTTGGGCACACAATTGAATTCTGTCCTTGTCAATTTAGATGTGCCATCTGTGGAGACGCCACGCACGATGAAGTGTGTTTGTCAACACCATCGTGAGGTAATTGCGGCGGAGAACATCGATCTAGTTCCCGCGACGGTCACCGTTTCGCAGACGGGTGAAAGAGAAGGTGTCCTTCTTCAAAGCCCGGAAGCTCCTGCGATTCTGCCAACCCTTTGTCCAGTGCTCCGTAACCTACAGCTCAATTGTAGCTAAACCTGTACCGAGGCGCGAAATCGCAACTGCGACCAGTGATATTGACGGAGCCAGAATTTCTGAAAAGATTCTCACAGCCAGACCACACCTAAGGTCCTCAACCTCTACCTTTGCTTCGCATCAACATCTTCCAAAACCGAAAGTATAAAGAGCAGTCCAGATAAAGTGTCACCAAAACCTTCGACCTCGAGCATCAAGACCGGCTCATGCGCCGCATGTTCTGCACCTGTAAAAACATTTAAGACCAGTTACGTACGGACCAACTTCCTAAAAGACAATGTAAAGTCTCCTCCCAAACCATTTAAGGAAAGGAAAAGTCAACGCCAATCTCCACGTAGGTCCTCTTCGGAAGAATTTTCTGGGGAGAGTGTAGATCTACCACGACTATCTACGCCGATCAGTAATCGATTCGAGGTTCTCGAACCAAAATTTTCTATTGATAAGGGATCCTCCCCAGTGGAAGAGATGGATCTGCGCCCACGGCCAGACGGACAGTGCGGAAGTGGCAGGATCGTGCTTCTGTAAAACAGTACAAGCCCAACGCCTAAAAAGAACAAATTGAAGCGACCAGCACAGCCCAATCGTCTGAAACGTCTTTCAATTTAAATGTTATCCCACAATAAAGAAAATGGCTATCCTACATTGGAATATACGCGGAATTAGACCACGCCGACGAGAGCTTGAACTGCTGCTCCACCAGAATGAACCTTTGATCGTGTACTTACAAGAAACAGAGCTCCGTCCACATTACTACGTCACATTCAGGCACTACTCTGCTGTACGGTGTGCTTTATCACCGGAGGGTATTCCTGCATATGGGGGCACTATGATGCTCGTCAGAGATGATACTTATGCTGAATTAGTGCCCTTAGATTCTGACATTCAGTCAGTCGCTCTCAGGATTGCTCTGCCATGTTCTAAATTCACAATTTGTAGTATCTATCTGCATCCATCTACCGACCTGTTGCGCATTGATTTATAAGACCTAATTTCTCAGTTACCAATGCTTTTTCTGTTGGTCGGTGACGCGAATGCCCACCACCCACTTTAGGGCTCGCCACGGACTTGTACGAGAGATCATCTAATTGCCGATTTCTTGGACAGTCACCACCTCACTCACTCACTCTCTCTCTCTCTCTCTCTCTCTCTCCCTCCTGAACACAGGAGAGCCTACATTTCTTTCTGACGCCTTTAATAATTTTTCACACCTCAACATAGCTGTATTCCACAGTTAGCAGTTTCCTTACAATGGAATTTCATCTCTCATTTATACTCAATAGACCACTTTCCAGTCATTATAAATTTCTTTATCACATAATTTATATTTCACACGTTTACCTAGATTGCGCTTAGATCAAGCCAACTAGAACCTTATTCCCGTTTGACTGTTTTTCACTGCAGCTAGCATGACCTGTTTGATTTATTAATGGAACACCTCACAGCCACCATTCTTTCTGCTGCTGAGCAGTCTCTTCCGCAAATGACTGGCCATTTTCGTCGTTTTCCTGTCGGTTGGTAGACAGATAAATACCTCAATACCATTCGTGCTCGCAGGCGTGATCTCTGGGTTTTCCGGCGTCGCCCTACACTGGGTAACCTGATACAATATAAAAACTGCGTGCTAACTCTAGACAAATTATAAAGAGTAGCAAGAAGACATTATCGAGCAACTTTGTAGCATCTTTTAATCGACATGCACCTTCCTCTGTCGTATGGGATAATTTCAGATGTGTAGCCGGCAAGGCGATCCATATGCCGATCGCCGATGTAAAAACAATCGTAGGCACTGTGGTTGATTCGTTTGGCGTGGATAACACTCTTGGCAGTGCTTTCGCTTATGTATCTAGCAACTATTCGCCCGAGTTTCTTATAGTTAAGCCTCAGGTGGAATCTCAAGTGTTCGCCTTCCGTTCTGGAAACCTTCAACACTACAATTGCCTATGAAACGTGACGGAGCTAGAACACACACTTTCATCTTCGCAAAACTCTGCAGCCGGTCCAGATAGCATCCATGTCCAAATGTTGCAACATCTCTCTCCTGAAGATAATGCTTTTCTACTCAAGATCTATAATCGTGTCTGGGTTAACTCCAGCTTTCCAGTTAAGTGGCGGGAGGTCACAGTCGTACCTGTTTTGAAACGTAGAAAGGACCGGTACGTTCCGTCCAGCTACCGTCTTATTTCCCTCACCAGTTGCGTATATAAGGCTATGGAACGCATTCTCAATGGACGGTTGGTTTGGTGGCTGGAAACCTACAATCCTTTGGCCAACTTCTAGTGTGGTTTTCTATGACGTCGTTCAGCAACTAACCAGTTCGTCCCGCTATCAACTCAGATCTTGGACGTTTTTTTTTTAAGAACAGCCAAACAGTTGGTATATTTTTGACCTCTAGAAGGCCTATGATACGTTATGGCAAGCGGGGATATAACAATCCATCCACAACTGGAACATACATGGACGCCTTCCGTTGCTCATTTAGGAGTTTACGCGGGACCGCGTTTTCCGAGTAAAGTTCGGCTCGGTTTTTCTGACTCTTTTATTCAAGAGAACGGAGTGCTACAGGGCTTGGTACTAAGCGTCATTCTGTTTGCTACAGCGATTAATTACATAGCTCAATGTGTTCCCGCAGATGTTTCCTCATGTTTATTCTGGATGACTTCGCCATCGTCTGTACTTCTCACGTACACCGTTTTTGCAACGATGTCTCCAGCGGTGTTTGGGCAATCTCTATTATTGGAGCTCGAAATGCAGATTTCGTTTCTCCCCTGAGAAGACAACCTTCGTTAACTTCTGGCGCCGTTGGTGGCGAATGGCACCTACTCTTCAACTCGGGCCAGATTTACTTCCCTTCGCAGGTGAGGTAAGATTCCTGGGGTTGGTATTCGATCGGAAACTATGCTGCTCACCGCATATAGCACAGCTTATGGTATGGTGTGACTGATCTCTGAATATTTTACGGATACTAAGTGGAAAATCTTAAGAAGCAGATTGGACAGTACTGCTTCGTCTTTATCGAACACTGATCCGATCCAAATTAGACTATGGATGCATTGTTTATTCTTCAGCAGGACCATCTGTGCTGAGAAAGCTAGATACTGTCCATAATCCGGGCATCCGTGAAGTTGTTGAAGCCTTTCCAACCAGCCTTGTTGTGAGCCTTTACGCATTATCGGTGGAACCGCATCTGCGATTTCGGCGTGATGTCCTGCTGGCACATTATGGTTGTGGACTTAGTGCATGCCTACGAATCCAACGTTTACTCTTTATTGAGCTAGACGAACGTTATCGCAACCTATTTCTTTGTTCAAAGCCTGCAGATTTTCGTTTTAGAGGGCTTCTTCGGGACTACTGTATAACAGTATCTAGCATGTTTTTCAAGGGAGAGGGGGTGCACCCACCTTGGCTACATGCTACCTCTCACGTTGACCTCGGGATGTTGGACTTTGGGAAGTCTATGATGCCTTCGTGTAGTATCCGAACTTGTTTTTTAGAATTTTTATTCCATTACATTGGCCGTTTGTATATACACGATGGAAGTAAGTGTACCGAAGGTTTTGGATGTGCCTTTTTTACTGGAAACGCATGACATACTTTCGGTATGCCTAGCAACACATCTATTTATACTGCGGAATTGTATGCTATTTGCCGAGCCATTCAGTAAGGGTGACTGCCTTATTCTAAGTGATTCGCGTAGCGTAGTTCAGAGCGCTCGTGAGCTGTACAGCTACCATCCTTTAGTGCATACTCAGGATGCCCTCTACATTTTGTACGCTTTTAGCGTTTATGTGGATTTCGCATGGCTTCCTGGACACGTTGTATTGTCAGGTCACCGTCTTTTTTTTTTTTTTTTTTTTTTTTTTTTTTTTTATCCACACAGCTACCTGTTTAAAAGGGATCCTCCACCTATGGGCCCTCAGTGTGGACAAGCATTGACGATCCGCCATGTACCTCTAGCCCAATTACGACCCACTCTACGACTGCCGGCCAGTACTAAAGAGACTTTGTTGGATGATACCGGAGCGGTCGAGAGGGTTTTGAACCTTTTATCTTCACTGCCTTTTAAGATTACAATCTGATTTTATTTTCATTTCCATTGTTCTGGCACGCTTCTGGAGTGGTGGCTGGGGATTTTAACTTTTTTAATCTTTCAGGACTGGAGATTTTGTTTTAGTCATCCTTTTTAGCTTATTTACTTTTAGCCGTTTTTAGCATACCTGTGGTTTCTGCCATGAACAGTTTTATTTGCTTTGCGTTTTATTTGGCATTTTAGTTAATTCTATGATTCTATTTTATCCTTTTCATTGCTCTCCTGTTTTGATAGGGTGTGCTGCTCTAAACTTCAATATTTATCATAACCGCGTGCGATTAGTTATTTTAAAGGTGCATTTATTCCACTGAGTTTCATGAAGTGGAATATTATTGTATACTTTAAAAATCTTAGTATAATGGTTATTGGAATTCATTCTTGTGGATAAATACTCCTGTATGATTTATAGTGCTACGCTCATGAATTGCATTAACAGAAGTCATTAAATTATAAGTTGTTTATGGCATACATCAGTTATAAAATATAAATACCCGCAAGAGTCTTAATTCCCTAATTTAATAAATAGAGATTTAAAATGAGTACTCCACTTCACATTTTCTAGTAATCTACTGACTTTTGTTTTCAACAAACTCACTATCACCTGGGTACAATTTTCCTAGAGCAATATTCCATAAGTAATACTATTTTGAAACCAAAATATGCAGCCTTGACACAAGTAAATGGTAAAATTTTTAAATTGCGTAAAAGATACATTACAGTCAGTCTGCAATCACCATTGTAAGTGTGCTATTTATATTTATGCGAAGAGGCTTAATAACTTTGCCCCATTAAGATTTTTTGTGTAATATCTATAGATTTAATCTTAGTTTCATTTAGAAATAACTTATTTGCTGCAAACCAACTTTTTTTAAATTAGAGGCAGTTGCAAAATATTAAACTCCTTTAAAGTACCTTTACCGTATAAAAACGTAGCATCGTTAGCATAAATAATAATAAAAGCATTAAGTTTTTTGCAAGGCCGGTAATCATAAATGATGATGATAATAATAATAATAGTAATAATCATGATAATGATGTGAAAAATGGTACCCAAAATAGAGCCTTGGCGAACACCACACTTTCAAATCTTTAACTCAGAAAATTGGTACCTGTTATAACGGATTCTTTCCAATTGCTCTCTTAAGATCTAAAAAGCTGGAATTGATACCTTAAATATGATCATAATATTCTAGCTTCAAAATCAAAATGTATCCCACGCAATCAAAGCCCTTACTAGGTCTCATAAAGTAGCCCTAGATATAGAATATTTTTTCAGTTTCATTAAGAACATAGTTTATTAAGTTGCACATAGCACCAGATTTAATGACATTTTACACATCAAGTTATTTTTACGAAGTTGGTTATGAAAACCCTTTCAGTAACTTTGTACAGTTAAGGTAAAGGAGAAATATGACCGTAATTACCCAGATGACATATGGGGACCACTTTAACATCCTTTAGCATGCAAGAAAAACTACAGTTAGTTGAACTCATGTTGATTACTCCCGGTTAAGTGACATTGGGAGTGAAATTTTAAATATATATATATATATATATATATATATATATATATATATATATATATATTTATGAGCTGAATTGTTTGTAAACTTTACTGTACTTGCACTGCTGAGATGTTAACATGAATACAACATTTCATTTAAACTGGATAAATACTCTGAAATATGTAAATTATTTCATAAATTTTATTATCTAAGTATACAGCATAGGTAAAACGTTTTCTCAAATTTTGAGAAAAATGTGTGGTTATTATTTTAATTTAAGCACTGAACTATTTACAAGAACTTTTTGTGGTGGTATTTAAATAGTTTTATTTATTGAATTGTGAAAATTTTTTAAAACAAGTTAGAAAATTCAATTTCTAAAATTAATAATTTTCTCATAAGATATATTTTTTAAAAAATACTATTAGTGTAAGGTTAATTTTTTCACCTACAATATTACAATTGATACTTCTGCAAATTCGTCGAAATTTGGTTGTATTTAAGGAATAACTGAGACGCGTAGAATGTTTTGAAGGTGCGGAATTTTTATTTTGAGAAACGTGTTTGTTGTTGTTGTTGTTGTTGTTGTAAACTAGTATGTTAATAAACAGGTGTGTTGCACGATCTTTAAATACTGTAGAAGCACAACCAACGGGAGGGCAGCTAAATGTTGATTCTCTAAGCATGACCAAAATACGATTGCGCTTCTTATATCCTTTAAGGGTAGAATATAATATGGAATTCTCTCCTTTAACACTATAGACATTTATAATATGTACATAGCTTGTTTCGTATTTACAAATAGTCCACAATTTTCCATTTAAAATGCAGTGCTGTCCAGTTTTATTGTTACTAATAAAATCCATAGTAGACAAAATGATAACACTGAGCTCATTTAAATGTAATCCTCTTGAGCTGCAATCTTGGAAACAGAGTTAAACAACTGCTACACATGCCCACTAGTCTATTGTGTGTCATGAATTTCTGTTCACAGGTTCATAGTATACGTTTTGTTAAACGCAATGAACATTGACACAATTTGGTGAGATGGAACACAAAGCGAAATTGTGCTTTGTTTATCTTTCTAGTCTTCTGAACCTACAGTGCATCAGTTTATAAATGCATGACTTGTGTCTGCACATGTGACTTTAGGGAAATATTTAAATGTGGCACCATGTCTAATATTTTGATATCACTACTGTGGAGAGTATCTCAGTTGAGACATTCAATTATTAGTGATGTCAATAATTTATGTATCCAGTAGATTCAGATTCAGTTCAGGACGGAAGGCCTAAAGTCACGAAACACAAAGAAATATTCAATGCATTCAGGTTGTTCTTGTAATACACGAACTCTTTTACCTTCACAGAGAACAACGCTGAGAAAATACCATTACTTCATAAAGTTACTGTCGTTACATACATTCAGGGAGTATAACTATTACTTGTTGTTTAAGATATTTTATTTTAATGATTTCTGTATTTCATTCAGTTACTGTAATTATTTTTCTAGATACTATATAAGCTTAGCATACATTTGGGTGGAGTGGGATATTGACAAAGTCTCAGAAAATTCAAAAATTTCTCATGAAAGTATCTTAGATGTCAAAATCGTTAGAGCAATTTTAAAGAAAATCAACAAAAGAAATTAAATAGTTTCCTTGTAAAGATAGATTATACTGGGAGGATTTTGTTAAAAAGTCTTTGTGTCAAATATTTGGAAGATATTAAACTTAAACGCGGGCGCACATGCTTAACATATTGTATTATAATGTCTTTTTCTGCTGTCAGAAACCCTGAAAAATGTATTTACCGTAAAATTTTGTAGAATATAATACATTAAGGCTAGAATTAGACATGGACGAGACCCCATGACTCTGGGGTAGAGCACGGGAAGTCATGGTGACCCTTTGCCTCTTACTTGACCTTAGAGTGGGAGGGATGAGGAGTGAGCCCCGAAGGGCGACCGGATTCGTGCGCAATCATGGACGGCGTCCCCAACGGCTACAGTTGGAACGCCTCCGTCGCCGCCCTAGGCTCTACTCACGAGCCGCGAGCCTCCCAGCGGAACCCAGAGAAAGCCCCGAATGCGAAGGCTTGCCCCCACCCAGTGGTATCGACGAATACGCTAGGATAACCTTTTCTAATGCACAATCGGCCATCCAGCCGCAACCCGCCGAACCTGTCGCCTGGTCCTTCAACCCTGAAAGAGAGATGATATGATAGACTGGATAACTCGGGGAATGTAAGGAACCTACCCAACATATTGCCTGACAACCCGGAGAATCCTGAGAAAAACACATGTTCTAGGTATGCCGTGTTTGGTGATCGACATCGCGACTTCCAGAACGCGGCAAAAGACGAAACCGGTTGAACCCTGCGCATGGCGGTAGAATACAATAATTCCGCACTTACTGTTACTATGTAGTAGGGATAAAACGACAAGTGTAGAGAATTTTCATCGTCTTCGACTGAACTTCGTCTGATTCCTTTTTTCCATTCGATACTGCTAGGCCGCACACCCGTGTGGTGATTGGCATTTGGGCATTTCTTGTACAGTGGCATGCTTCCTTTATCAGGAGGTGAACATAATCATACAAACTTCTCATGGAACATTCTTCTGATCGATTGCTTTTGAATAAATGGGATGATAATTATGTGATTCTTCGTTGTTAAAGTTGTGCTCAGGCAAGAGTCCTGAAAAACGAAAAGTCAGATTAATATAATGCTTCTTCGTATTTAAGGAACACTGAGAGTAAAACTTCAAATTTGTATATTTCCGTATAGATTTTTTAACTTTGCACTGTGATTGCATTGTTATTATATTAATATAAACACCGCATTTAATTTATATTGGACAAATGTTTTGGAAGATATACATTTTTAATATAAATATGTTGCAAAATCAAAATGTCCCATGCGCCTCAAAAATTTGAGAAAATGGTTGACATTCTGTAATAGGAGCTTTAAACCACACGCAATAATTTTAATTACTGAATTTATGTACCTTTTTAAAAAGTTATAAATTTTAATCTCTAAAATTAATCATTTTTTCATACAAATATATTTTTAGAAAATAAAATTAGTGTTAGGATAATTTCGTTTAATGTAATATTACAATAGGTATTTCTGCACATTTTGGGAAATTTTAGTTGCATTTAAACAAAATCTAAGATTTGTGGAACGTTTTGAAAGTTCGAAAACGTCTTTTTGAGAAAAAACATTGTTTTATTAAATATTATGTTAGGAGACAGGCGTATTGTTCAATCTTTAAACGATTGTAGAACCTGATGCAAGAGGACGACAGCTAAATGTAGAATTTCTATAGATTCCCAAAGCGTCCAACAACTATTTGTAATAAAAAAGGAGTTTTCAATTTTTTGACGGATTATAATCCAAATTTCACTCCCAGTTTCCCTTAAATATAGAATATATTAAGAATGCAACCAGGAAGATTTTGCGCAATATTCCCAAACAAACTACGGTTCAAATGAACACATTTTTATTATAAGTTATACCATCAAAACGACTTAACAATCTGGATTAAATAAAACTCCTGTGTTTCAGATATTAATATATATAAAATGTCTTAAAGTATTAAACTAACAGTAAGTATCCGTGAAGAGATTTTCCTTGTTTTCAAATTTTGTATTATAGACAGAAAGTTACCACAGGAAAATTTAGAGTTCATTAAATTGCATAACATTTTTCGTTGTGTAAGCCGTTTTCGAAATATGCCATATTGTATATTTAAATTTTTCAACCAGTGCGTCATTTAACGGGACTTTTCATAGCTTGCGTTTCGCCTTATTTATTTTTCCTTTGCAAGCACTACGACTTTTGAATTGATTCGTTAGTACCTCTGATTTTAATGTTTAAATTTTATTTCCGCCTGCATTTAAATATATATTGCTTAGTTTGAAAATATTTCTATTAAAAAACTCTGTGTTATATTTCTGGACCAAACTATCAACAAACTATTCCTACACATGCTTATTCTTTGATCTAATGTTTGTTAAAGCAGATAACATTCATTATTCATTCAATCATTTCGTTGTTGGTGTAAGAAGATAAAAATAACGTAACGAGAGTTAAATATCTTCATATCTGGTAGCTATGTGATGCCTTTCAAATTATGTGCTCTTTGTATGCTCACAAGAAAGAAAAAAAGAAAGAAAGAAAGAATGAAGTAAAGAAACAAGGAACTGCAATTTGCAGTTAGAAAAGCATAAAGTGTTGAAAATTCAAACCAGTAAGAAAGAATATCTTGAATATGGTCGATGCCACAAAAATGTTCACATGAATTTATGTTTTCACGAGGTCTATATTACTTATGTAGTAAGATTTTGTCTGGCTCTTCGATTTACCAACTATACAAAAGTGGTTCAGAATAAAGTGGACTTCAGAAGACAATATAAAAGCATCAAGTTATAAATTTTCTCTTAAAATAGTTTAAACATGTGGTATTTTAATCAGACTCGTTAGAATCCTTTTTGAGAAATTAAAACATTACGAGAAGTTCCTAATATTAAAGGTAGTTTGGAGTAAGATGTTTTCCTTCGTGTCGCATCTTGGAAACATAATGAACTTAAATGCCAAGTTTGCGCTGAACTGAACTGTTGTTTTAAGTTGTGGTGCACAAACACACACAGACAATCAAGAAACACGTGCAGAATGTTTTCTATTTTATGTTTCAGGGGACCTAAAAATATGTATTTCAGATGAAATCTCGACATCTAAATTTTGTCTGAATTCCTCCACTTACTATACACAGTAGAGAAAGTGAAATTGAATCCTGAATAATGTAACGTGTATATAAGAATTCTTTTATATGAATATTATACTGTAAAATGTGCAAACTTATAAAGGATATAGAAAGTCGAGTTAGACTACATCATATTTTTCATTATATCTAAGTAGCGTAACCATGTGATTTATACAGATGGCATATTAACTTACACGGAATATTATAATTTGAAGAAAGATAACGGTTTCTTCGCAGAAGGAGAGAAGCAAAATAGTAACTAAAAAGAGATTTTAACGGTAATTGAATCTTCTCTGACTTTCGAGTAATGTCATGTAGTATTAGCAGAAACGTAATTATGATAAATGCCAGCAAGTCGTAACAAGGTTCAGCATTATCCGGAAGTCACAGAATAAACTATTATCGCTGGCCCGGAAGCTCACGTCTTCACATTTTCACGCTAGTGGATTTCGTTTCCAATGTTTCTGACTTTTGGTCTTGTTTATTGTTCGTTTGGATTTGTTTCTACAAACACCAGTTTCATCTTTTATTTATATACTGCGAATCTCTAGAATGCTCATCTATTTTTACAGATTGTGGATTCTTTTATTTGTTTTCAGTTTATTCTTAGGTGATGATAGAAGACTTCCAGCTTCGAGATTTTTCTCAGTTTTTGTAGAAAGTTTTTCCCTCTACCTATATGTTTATGCACTAAAATTGTATAACAGATATGTGACTCAAACTTTCTGGGCTAGAAAATTGATAATTTCTTTCCTAGGTAGCGCTACAACCCTATGAAAGGCCTTGGCGTGCCAAACCAATCGCCAGACAGGGAGATTTGGTCAACATCACGCATCAACCAAACGAAAAGTTGGCTCTCGCGAATAGCATCGCTGCCTAACACAGCTCCTAACAGCTCCGGTCCTATACCCGGGACTTAAAATCCGTATCCCCTTGGGTCGCATCGATTCCGGACGCCTTAAGTTACCGGGAACCAGAGCTTCAGGCTTTGGTCCACAGAGTCGCGCCGCAGGACGTGATTGGTATCCCGCTAAAATCAACAATATCCTGAAAGAATTTATGCCATATCTATGATAAATATAAGAAAGAAACTGATCTTTCCTACAATTAAAGCTTTGGCTGAATGTCCTTAGGATCATTTTAAACATTTATAACTATATATTTCTGGCGGCGCCATGACCAAGAAAGGCGCATGGGTGGGTTTTCTTCGGATATTCCAGTTTCGCCGTCATTCATTCCACCCACTCTTCCATAATCACAATTTCAGTCATCCATTCCACATCATTTATCTTCAACTTCCTCACTCTCATACCAGCCATCGGGTTGATTTCCCATTCTGGCTACTCTCTGTGATCCAGAGTCTGAGTGCTCTTCAGTTGGCATCTGACAACAGACGCTGGCTTGCAAGTGTACGTCCTAAACAGCAAAAGAAGAAGAGTTTATAATATTTCATTGGGATACATGGTGCAAAACGTTTAAAATATATTGAATTTGTAAACACTATGAGAGCACACAATATAGCTGTGTAGTTAAAGAAAAAAATATGTTCCGCTTGTTGGAGCTGATTTAAGTACTCCTTCTACCAATGTTTTAGCCAACATTGGGAAATTATAGAGCTTTTCATTATTGCAAAAATAAACATATACGTTCTGTATCTGGAAAATTGTTTGCTTTTAAGGTGAAAGTTGACACTTAATCTTGGTTGCAACTTAACTTTAAATCCCAGTTTAAATAATAAATACAATATATTCTCAAAACCACACTTGAATTTTCCTGGCGTAAACATTATTTTCAGTACGCGTTATTAATCCAAAACCATTGTATAATGCTGTTGTTAAAATTACATTAGCAATCTAATTAACTAAGTTGCTTCGGATATAAGAATTTTCAAACTACTCTTTAAATCATTCATAGGAGTCCAAAATATTGAAATGCTCAACTACAACTTTGTTACTTTGTTTTATTATTGTTATTAATATTATTCAAACAATAGGCAACAAGTTGCATAAAAATTGCCCTTAATGGAACGCAACTGATTATGAGACAATATATGTGCGCTGGTCTATTTTTCGAGCACAATTTCTACCCTCTGTGCCGTTAGGATATCTTTCCACTACAAGATATGGCCAAACTGCTTGAATGTAACATTACGGTTTACATGTTCCCACTGCAAAGTAACACTAATACAAAACTTTAAATTGGTTTTTATTATTTTCATTCTATCCAGTTATACTAATTCTATTTAATGTAATAAATTAATATGTTGAATTTAGGCGCAAAAATAAAGTATAATAGAAACGTAGACATGAAAAGCCTATGTCTTTGCCTTCATACCATTCATGATATGTGTATATATTTATGCTGTTATAATCGATGTGAAATGAAAGAATAGTTTGACTACCGATATATAGTAGGTTTAACAAAACGCGCAAATAATCCTTCACTCCTTCCTATAGAAGGCGAATTGTGTTGTAATGCCCTAGCGTTTCCTTGGTACCAATCGTAGCTAAATTCTTTTATAAAGTCGGTAGTCAAACTACTCTTTCATTTCACATCGATTATAACAGCATTTGTTGGTTCTCTACATTGTTTTTCAGATCAGTCACACGCAGAAGCGATATCGGCTGGGTGGATCCAAAGGTTAGTTACCTAAAGGCGAAAGCCTTACGTAGGGATAATTGCTATTGCGGTCTAGGGGAGTGCCAGTTTTATGCATCTTAGTGTATTCTTAGGTGCGTAAAACGCGGCCTATAAACGGAGCTGCTTAGGCTAGTAGTGGCAAAACCTCGTGCCATGCTCTACAAATGTACCATCTCTTTTTTCCAAGCATATTTCTATTGCATTACCTCACCCAAATTATGGCCATACTACTGAAGGGTAACATTACAACTTAAACTTTCTGCTGTTATCATGTTGCCGTTTTTTTTTTTGTGTTTTTTTAAATATCGGTTTGGTTATTTCCGTTCGATAACGGCAATAGCATTAATCTTTGTCTACATTCAGAGCTGAAAGCGCTCACATACACGGTGTTACGGATATAGATAGAAATGTTTTGATAAATTGTAACTTCATCTTATCCTCTTTGGTGTGTAAGTTTTTCCACGAACCAATCAAATAACAATGTATAATACAAGAGTTTTGCATTGTCTTAACTATACCGCAACGTAAACAAGAGCCATCAATATGGATTACCCGTTCTGCTTCCACTTGTTTTTGGATATTATAGGGTCATTGACATAACAGAAAGTATTTCGATACAATATTCGTTATAGAGCGACCTGCCCACTGGATACTAGATATAGGAAGCGGCTTATGAAGTGTTAAACGAGATCATACCGACACAGAAAGACACTGGCGACATGGGCGAGCACAGTCTAACCTCTGTGCACTCTGCTCAGAAGCTGATACTTCGGAACATCACTTTGCATCCTCTCGGCAAGTTGCTGGCATTTGAATGGTGCTCAGTAGCTACGTAACAAAATGGTATCAGTCAAAAGCCCCGCCGTGTCTGGAGAAACTCTGGCACCTGGAATTTCGTTTCCAGAATACCTACCTACAACGCTGTGGTAACGGGAACGTTCCACTGTAAATTGAAAAATAATATCGGCACTGTGGCAAAGAGGGAGAACTTTTTCGGCTGAGACAGGAAAAATGGAAGTTGATGATGTCCGAATTTATCGACTATATGTAGCCCTTATCTTCCGGATTAAGATTGCCCAAAAAGATTGTGTGTCCCATCTGCTGACTGTCACCTACAATACTATGAAAACTAAGGAAAACAGTTTTGGCTCTATGCTTCCCGCTGCTGTGGGGAAAACTTTCTACAAAATTAAAAAAAAAAAAAAAAAATAATAATAATAATAATAATAATAATAATAATAATAATAATAATAAAAAGATAAGCACAGCATTTACCAAAACGTAAAATAAGAACAACAAAGAAAGGCAACACAAATAATAAAGTAAAATAAATAGAAAAAACAAAAACCACTCCCTCTGTCCAATTTGTTTTGTTTAGTTCCTTTTTTCTGTCCGTTATTTCTTCCTCTTAAGATCTTCCTTGACACAATCTATCCCTCTTCTATAGTGAATCTTCCTCTCTCCTTTTCACTTTTCATTTGAATAAAAAAGAGAAAAATCCAGTGCTCCCAAAATAAAAAACAGATACAAGAAACAAAAAAGAAAACAGAAAAATAAATGTACACCTCCCGACCCGCGGTCTCCGGAAAAATAAACACGTGCCTTGTGTTGTCAAGTCTACTAGGAGGTACTATCCAACCTAAAAATATACTACTCTCAATAAGTAAAATTGTAAGGCATCCAATAAAGTACATTTTGATGTACTGTTATTCATTACACTGTGCTTAATTACCAATACAGATATCTGCATTTATGCCCCTAAAACCTGCATATAATTCTTCACCCCTTCCTCTACATAGAAAACCGAATTATGTAATGTTTTAATTGGTTTAGCCTTTCCTTTAGTACCAATTGTTCTTATTTCAATGTTTGATTTTCATGCTAATCACTTAGAGCAACGGTTCCCAACCGGTGTGCCCCGGCACCCTAGGGTGCCGTGTGATTGGCTAAGGGGTGCCGCGAGATATTGAGATAAACAAAAAAAAAAATACCTTCTACTGAAGCCCAAGTCTTGTAAGGTCTTGAAATAAAATAAGTCAAATCAATTACTCTCATGCACGGCAGATGGTAATAGTGGTCGATTCATTTCAATAATTCAGTTATACTAGTATCCCGCAGATGGCATTACAGCTATACCCTGCCGAATATTCCCGAGACTACTCGCTTCCTCACGAACATTCCCGAGACTTCGACAGATGAATATATAAAAGTGTACGCCGCTTGGCGCTTTCAGTTGTCTTCCTCGCGTTGATTCACAGTGTTTAGCTATGGATAAGTTCATTGTTAAACGTAAACGCCAGGACAGTGAAAGTGAACAGTCGGCTCCTACTGCTTGCTTTAAGAAGCCAAATCTTACAGTTTCTCCCGGACCGTGGAATTCACCACATAAAGAAGACAAACGAAAGTAAGGAACATACCAGGACAGTTACTTAGCGTATGGATTTAAGTGGAATAACAACGAAGAAAACCCTATCCCTGTGTGTTTAGTTTGTGGCGAAACACTTAGCAACGAGGCCATGGTACCTAGCAAACTGAAGCGGCATCTTACAACAAAGCATCCTAGTGTGTCACAGAAAAGTGTAATGTATTTCTCACATATATTAGAAGGGGAGAAGAAAACAGCTGTGCGAATGGTAAAGAGAATGACCATAGGTGATACTGCTCTTGAAGCCTCATTTAAAGTAGTAGAACTGATAGCTAAAAAAAAAAGAAACCTCATACTCTTGGAGAGGAAATCATTGGCCCTGCATGTCAAGTTATAGTTTCAACAATACTTGGCGAAGGAGTAGCTAATCAAATTTCGAAAGTTCCTCTGTCCAACAACACAATCAGCCGCAGGATATCTGAAATGTCATGCAATATCAACGAACAAGTCACGGAGAAAATAAAAACTTATAGAACATTTGCTTTGCAAATAGATGAGAATCTCGATATTGGTGACAAACCGCAACTCCTTGGTTTTATCAGATATATTGATGAAAAAGATATTAGTGAACAGTTTCTGTTCTGTAGACCGCTGGAGACTACAACCACAGGCCATGATATTTTAGTTTCTATTAATTCCTATCTCAATGACCATGATCTTTCATGGAAAGACTGCTGTGGTATATGTACAGATGGTGCACCATCTATGTCTGGGAAAATTAAAGGTTTTACTGCCAGAGCTCTCAATGAAAATCCATCCATTATTATAACTCACTGTTTTCTGCATAGAGAGGCATTAGTCGTGAAAGCGTGCAATGAAGATTTTGCTGAAGTGTTTAACCAAGTTGTGAAAATGGTGAACTATATGAAGTCTCGACCTTTAAAGTGCAGAATTTTTGAACAGTTATGTCGCGCAACGGATGCAGCTCATACATCTTTGTTACTTCACACAGAAGTAAGGTGGTTGTCGCGGGGTCGTGTATTGAACCGGTTTCTCGAACTTAAAGAACAGCTAAAAACTTTTTTTAAGGATGAAAATCAAGACACATATCATGAGCTCTTACTAAGTGATTCTTGGTGTTTTGAACTGTCGTATCTGGCAGATATTTTTCATAAGCTGAATGAACTGAATGTTTCGATGCAGGGTCGACATGAAACAATAATCTCCTCAACCAATAAAATGAAAGGTTTTAAAAGAAAACTTAGTTCTTGGAAGTCTGCAGTTCAAAAAGGAGATTTGTCGAACTTTCCATCTCTTCTTAATGTGGCAGGAGATAAAGATCTGGGTAAGCTGAAAGACGCATTTGTGATCACTTATCAAGATTGCAAGATGCAATAGATGCGTACTTTCCAACTATTTCCACTACGAATCTCGACTGGTTTGTCTCACCATTTGATTTCGTAGATAGTGCAGAGAAAATAGATTTCACTGTTTGCGAACGAGATGAAGTTATTGATCTTTGCGCTGATTCCACACTCAACGGTAAGTTCACCAAGAGTGAGGCGTCGGTGGCTAGTTTTTGGCTTCAACGGAGAGAGGAGTACCCTAACCTAATGAAGAAAGCAATTAACGCACTTTTGCCCTTTTCAACATCCTATCTATGTGAGCAAGCCTTCTCTGCTATGGTGGCAATAAAATGCAAAGCAAGAAATAGACTGCATAACCTTGAGGATGATTTGCGTGTTTCACTGTCAACTCTAAGATCCGACAACACATATCTGTGCTCTAAGCATCAATCACAAGTTTCACATTAATCATTAATCGTACACAATTTATTGATGTATTTTTACTCAGTGATTGTAGTAAAGTTTACTGTATTATGCTATGGTGTACGTTATTATTATATAATATTTCAATAAATTAACATATTAAGCTTAATTTTCTTTTAATTCAAAGAAGGGTGCCCCTAGTGTTTAATGTTATTTCCAAGGGTGCCGTGAACTTCAAAAGGTTGGGAAACACTGACTTAGAGAGCTGATACCAGTTGGGTGGAGTCAAATATTGGTTCCCTGGACTTTATGGAGAAAAAAACACTGTTAACTATGTGTGTGTTTGTATGTAACTCCATGGCACGACAGCTCACGGGGAACCTTGGCCTACCGCCCGGCCGCTGCGTCCCCCATCTCGGTCCACTACAGACGTCATGGATGGGGTGCAGTATTGGAGGGTGAGACGTGGTCGAGTCCTCCCGGCCGGTTAATGCGGTCCTCATGACCTGGAGCCGCTACTTCTCTATCAAGTAGCTCCTCAATTGGCCCCCTAGGGACCTTACGAGGCTGAGTGCACCCCGGGCCAGGTCTCCCAGCGGGGGAAAAAATCCCCACGCCGGTACTGGGGATCGAATCCAGGTCTCCCGCTTGGTAAGCAGCAACGTTACCACCGCGCTAAGGAGACGACCTGTGTTTTTATGTGCAGAAGTTTAATGCAATAACCAAAAGTAATATCATCCCGAAGATTTAACACCACTTTAAAATGAGTGAGCATTGCGATGAGAAATTATGGCAAAGATGTAAAGCTGAAGATATGATCTAGATGTTACAGGCAGTCTAAATGGAACAAAAACAAACTGTAACTGTAAGCGTTAACAACCAATAAGAGACCATGTTGAAATCAGCGATACACACAAACCACAGATAAGTATGTGGTTGTTTTTATAAAAAGCTCGTGTTATTGTGTGAACAGAATAACTAGAAAAAGAAGAGTTGGTTAAATACCAAACTAGGTATTCAAGTTTAAAATCTTCCAGTATGACACTAAGATTTTCAGAAAAATCTGTCACCCCAAATTACCCTTACATGAACGTTTTTCAAGATGTTCTATTTTCTAAAGAATGGCTCTAACGACTGATTAAAATGCCGTAAGATGTTTACAGGGCAAATAAAATGCATATCCTGAATTTCTTGGTAATAGTTGCTGAAGTCTTCTTCATTCTAAATGACATTTACTGAGCTGGTAAACCCTAAGAGATAGAATAAAAACTTACTAAACAAAAAAGTAGATCTCGTTAAGACAATATATTTATGTTATGTACTTTTTTCTTGTAGAACTAGCCATTTGAGACGTATTCCCTGTTATTGGTTTCAAATTTAAATTACGTAAATTTTTTCCCAAACGGGAAGCCCTAATCCGTTTCATGCCTCTTTTGTTTTACTCCTGACCATGGAAAGAGAACGGATTTCAAAGACAATCGCATAGCGGCAGCTTTTTTAAGACTTGTCTGTTGATTTAGCCTGGTGTATGCCCTCATTCCTCTTATACTTATAGGAAAAAATAAGTAATAAGGTCATTTGTGGCATTTTTTTTATCTTGCTTAGCATAATGGAGATAAAAGAATGGTCTTTTGTAAGA